>JBAMHW010000023.1:21617834-21637937 GCA_037177495.1 Rhadinocentrus ornatus
TCTCTCTCTCTCTCTCTCTCTCTCTCTCTCTCTCTCTCTCTCTCTCTCTCTCTCTCTCTCTCTCTCTCTCTCTGCTGGGTTGGCAGCACACGCTCCATGGAGGCGATTATGTTTGACCATGCAGTCGATTCATATTCTGGTTTTCACTTCTTAATCTTTGTCCTCGTATGTCACTGGGCTGATAAGATGAGGAGCTGTTTGAATTATAGGTTGATTTTGAGGAACAATGAAAACAAAACGCCAAGTCAGCAGTCTTGAGTTGCTCACCTAATAGAGTAATTACCGCTATGCCTAGTAGTGCTAACAAAAACTGACATTCCGTGTTTTTTATGCTTGTTTGTTTGTATTTGTTGTTGTAGTTTCTGTTTTTAGTGAGAAATTGTGCCCTTATTGAAAGCTATTTCAAGTACCACAGGCAACTCATTTCTAAGTGCCTCCTTCCATCACAATTTTGAATTAAAAGCAACCCGAAGCACTTAAGAAAACCTGAAATGTCTGGAGGTGGCAACTGAATGAGGATGCCGCAGTGCTCCATTTAGCTTTGCGTAAATGGAACTTAACATGTGGTCCAATCGAATTCATATGCTTTGTTTTTATTTCCTTCTTCCTCTTTTTTTAAGCTCAGACATGCATGAGAAAGTACTAACACGTCAGTTATGTATTCACTAAGCAAAGGGGTTATGGCTTATTATAGAAGCTGCATTTCATCAAAGAGAGAAGCAGTTCATATGTTGGTTGCGTTGTGTTCTGGTGTGTTTATGTTTTATGTTTTTTGGGTCTCCAGCTGAGGTGCAGAGTGAAATTGAACGCATCTTTGAGCTGGCTCGAACCCTCCAGCTTGTTGCTCTGGATGCAGACACCATCAACCATCCCTCTCAGCTGGCTAAGACCTCCTTAGCACCCATCATTGTCTATATCAAAATAGCCTCACCTAAGGTAGGAGAACCAGTGAATTGATACTAACAAACTTTTCACTTTCTAAAATCAAACACATTTTTTAGGCATTTTGTCTTTTAGTTAGTCGTCTTTCTCTAAAACATTTTTCTTGAGATAGCAGTGGCTGTTGCTTTAGTTGACATTGCTGTTAATTCTCTGCAGGTTCTCCAGAGACTCATTAAATCCAGAGGGAAATCCCAGGCTAAACATCTAAATGTGCAGATGGTTGCAGCAGACAAGTTGGCTCAGTGCCCACCTGTGAGTTCTGCTGGCAGACCTAATGGCTTTTAGAGAAAACTTCCTACATTATGGTTCTGTAACATAAACTAATAGTTGCTACGTGGTGCTACAGGAACTGTTTGACATCATCCTGGATGAGAACCAGCTGGAGGATGCATGCGAACACCTGGCTGACTACCTGGAGGCCTACTGGAAGGCGACACACCCGCCAAGCAGTAACCCTCCCAACCCTTTGCTCAACCGCACCATGGCCACGGCGGCCCTGGCCGCCTCCCCTGAGCCCGTCTCCAATCTGCAGGTACAGGTGCTCACCTCCCTGCGCAGAAACATGGATCTGTGGCCTGACATGAACGGCGCCATAGCCAGTGAGGGGAAAGTGGAAGAGCATGCTCTCTGAAGTCCAACAAAAAGGAACAGGCGGGGGGGACTCCGGCAACTTGACCCAAACTCAGAAGCGTGCTCTCTTTAAATGAGAAGGAAGAGTGTAATAAAACCCTGTTTATGTTTTATATAAAAACACAAGATGAAGATTCACACAACTATACCTATTTAGGAAATGACACACAAATAAGGAGTCAATTCTCCACACATGAACTGTTAGTTAAAGAACACCTGCAAGTACACTTTTTAGTCTGTATATTAACAGTCAGCACGTCATTCTGTGCAGTTTGAGTTGTGTTTTCAGTTTCAAAGCTCTGGACTTGGTACCTCTGCCCCTGAGGCCCCTTCCCTTTAATTGCAGTCGCAAGTAAAATAATATCTGCTGCCCCCACCCTGCCCTGGTTTGCTCTGTGGCCTCATTTCTCCAGCACTTTTTCTTCTCATAGAGGCTGAATCCAATTTGCTGTCCTCCTCCATGTTGCCATGGTACCGCCCCTGAAAACAGCAAGTCATGTCCGCCTCTTCAAAGATAGGCTTAGAGTTTGGTGGAGGCTGTTTTTCTAACACTCCGTCTTGTTTAATCAGTTTATCATACAAGACTAATCAGTGTTGTTTCTGCATTAGTCCTTATTGGCTACTCATTAACTATAATTTGATGCAGACTGTCAATTATATTTATGTCTGTGAGAGCATGGCACCAAAAAGATGTCAATTATTTTTACACAAGCAATTATGGGAGAGTCACAGCATTAAATGCAAAACAGAACGTGAGTTAGTTGTGTTTTAAATTAGTTTATATTTCCTAATTTATGTTAAACAGTTTCAGTGTAAAGATCATTGACATATTCTTTTGATAAGTGTAGAAGAAATTGCTGCCTTGTTTTGCTATGAGCTCAATCAGCCAGCAGATGACACTGTCGTAACGGTAGATGTTCTGTTTAGCATGTTGGAGAAATTGGGTGTGCTTTTTGTTTTGCACATAAGTGACATTATTTTAACAAATAAGCAGAAGTAATCTGTTTTACTAACTGAGTAGTTATTGGACATGTCTTTATTTGCAATTTTGTGTATGCTTATGTATGTGCACACAGTGCAAATTTTCATTGTGCTTTAAGGACAAATGTTTATAGTTTATTTTATAGTTTTCTCTTTTCTCTGTTTACTAACTCTGCTGACTAACTACTGACAGTTTGGTTTGTTGTTTGTGTCTTTGCATGTTTTTTTGGCGCATGGGTGTGACTCGCTGCAGGGTCCTTACCTGGTGCATGGAGAGCAGAAGCGGGAAGGGGGTCTGTCAGAGTGTGGTGGGAGCAGCACTCTGCATGACTATCAGGCAGACCTGGGAGGAAAGCCTCAGCACCAGCAGCAGACATACCTGCGGTCATCTCGCGGTCAGCTACGAGGAGGGAGTGGGCGAGGCCTGTCACGCCAGGACACCTTTGATTCTGAGACCCAGGGCAGCCGGGACTCTGCCTACACCGAAGCCGGAGACTCCTGCATGGACATTGAGACTGACCCTTATGAAGAGCCAGAGCCCTACCGAGGGGGTGGGGGCAGCCGCCTCCACCTGGCGCAGCATCATGGCCGACAGGCCTCTTGGGAAGACGAAGGTGCTGAGCCAGACCAGGAAAACCTAAACCACCCTCCTATACCGAGCCAGACACAGCCGCATGGACGTGCCAAGCTTAGGGAACGTTACTGCCAGGACCCTGCAGACACAGGGGCCAATATGGGCCGTAACAAGAACCAGGACGACTGGGGGAGGGACGTGTACATCCGCTGAGCCCTTACCTTGCTACAGAGACGAGGAAGCTACAGACTGGGGACAGAGGAAGGCAGAGGGGAGGAAGAGGAAAGGTTCTAGTTTTGGGGTGTATAAAGGAACTGTGGGTTTGGGGCCATGCCAGTCAGGCTAACAAAAACATGTTTACATCCCAGTACAATGTAAAGACATACATCAGCTGCCAGATACCATTCTCATCAAGTTCTTCTTAAAACATCAACTTATTTACTTTTCAAAGAAATTATATTGTTCTGTTTTTGTTTCCTATGTTAATACTGCATGAATATCATGGATCTCTATTTTGACAGCACAAGGGCAGTTATAATGATTATGAACCTATATGACCCGATCTATCCTTTAGGTGTAGAGTGTGAAGGCTGGCAGAGCTGTGGTCTGTAATGTCTGTCCTCTGCAGTCTTAAACAGGGTCTAAAGTCACCGTTCTCACTAATGTACAGTGTCAGGGTTGCTCTTTACCTTTATTGCTCTCACTACTGTTTTGACTTTCAGGGTTTCTTCCCATAAAGTGATTCAGAAGTTTTGAGTCTCTCGCCTCCACTCTATCACCCAGACCTTAAAAAGCTAAGAAGAAAAGTGGAGAATTTGCCATATTTTAACAAATTTTGGTGTTGCTACACTTATTTCAGCTCAGTTGCAACAGTTACACTCCAAAGATGTTTACTTCTTCCCTGACCTGGATCAACCTCTGTATGTATCTGATCCAGTCCTCATTTTTCTGTTTTCCTCTTCATGGGTGCTGAGGGCACCTGCAGTATTTGCCTGTGGTGCAGATTCAAAGCTGCATCCAGTGCAGCAATTGTAGTTGTGTGAATGATGTGTTCTCCCTTAGTCTCTCCAACCATTGGAAAAAAACCCAAAAAAACCCCCAACTTATTTAAGAAAAGTCCAATCACAAGTGCCGGAAAGTCTCACCAAGCCATGTCCACCACCTGGTGGGATGTCTTAACTCTTCTTACACTGCTTTTCATACCTTGTTTTAGTCTCTTAGAGTTTTACAGCTACTTTGCAGCGTAGCCCTACTGTTGTTCCAGCACGTTGCTCGTGTTGTTTTCTTTGCACCAGCTTCACTGTCTGTTTTTCAGGACTAATGGTGATAGAAAAGTACTTGTGTGTGGTTAATCACCCCCAACTTCCACTAAAACCGCTAGCTTGTCTGATATTAAATACCACTCCCTTCTTACTCCTGATTTCTGACTGAGTTTGTGTTGTTTATTTGTTTTGTTTTTTTCTTCCTGTGGACATTTTGCAACTTTTTTAAAACTCTTCAGTTCTTTTGAGGTAGTGAGAGGAGCATCATGCAAGGAAAGGGGATCTGCTTTGGTCTTCACTTGGTTTATCTATAATGGAAAATCCATGAATGTCTTTGGTGGGCTGCTTCGGATCACCCCTGTCTTCAGTTGAATAAATAAATATTAAATAATGATCAGTAAATAATGTTATTGTTGCGTTATCGCAATTGTTAAATGATTAAATAACATGTATCATTGGTGCCTGACTGTAGCTACATTTTGCTTTTTCTGCCTTTCATTTTTAATCTGTGGATAAATTCGTATTTTAATTAAAAATGTAATCAGAAGATGTGTTAGTGTCACTTAATCTAAGTGGTGAGAGGCGAATTATCAATCACAGCTTTCTAAATTCAAAATCTGCACATGTATGATTGTTATGCACACAAATAATGCAGATTGTGTCTCACAACGTGTATATTTGTTTAAATCCAAAGGAAACATTAGAACACAATGATGCAATGTATTCTGTTTTTATTTCACTCTGCTGGTACAACCAATCTGTCCAGTTTCTGTGCTTTGATGGGTGTAAACCAGGATAAGAGGAAAACATGTCTTCTAAAAACAAACACATTCTCATTTCTAAGTAAACACATCTCTTTATTATTTTTCATTTGTGTTCACAGGAAATATTTATTTCCAAAAATCTTCTTTTGTATTACAACAGATTTATACCACTTATGCATTTAGCTGAACAATGAAAATTAAGTTCCTGAACTGAAAAGAAGCAGGAAGTGGTTTGTGCATCTTACTTGGTTTCTTGTCATATCATCATCATCTGTGCCTGCACTGGTGGAAATGTCATATTTATGGTTTACAGCTGAAGCTCAAATGTAAGTCTTTGATCAGAGTGTTATGTAATAAGCAGTTTAGATGACTGTAAAATCAAACAACAGAATTAAAGTCATTGGACCAAATAAGGGCATAAAATTTCAAATTGTAATTGTTAAATTCTGCTTCTTGGAAAAACATAATCTAACTATATGTAGGTTATAGAGTACTTCACATGGTCAAAAAAGGCTGATACTTTTGAACAAAGTTGGAAATATAAACAAAGTATTTTACTGTTAACACTGAATTAAAATGGAACACAACTTTCAATTTATTTGGATTAGATTATTTAAATGTAAATATCATATGGTTTATATATTTAGATCAGTCTTTATTACGTAAAGAGAAGCCATATAATATAACATTTATGGGAATTAGCTGATTAGGTAAGCTACTGGAAATACCAAAACTACACTGTGAAACCCCATGGATTTCTGTTGTTTACAGCCTGCCGTGTTTTGCTTGCCATTTTCCAATGACAGAGTTTCACTTCCTTGTCCATATATGGGCTGGAAACGTGCGCATGTCGCCGGTAGCGTCGTCAGCCGCTCGTTCCTGTACCGTCTGTGTTACTGAGAGTTGTAAGATGCATTCAGGTACTCCTGGCCGAGTCGGACATATAAATTATTTCGGTATCAGTGATTCTGCAGTGATTTGTTACTAATTTCTTCACGGAAATTTTTTTTTATTAAAGTGAATATAAATTAAGATAGCCAGAAAAAATAAAAAATTTAAAAATATAACAAACAAATTAAATCAATATAATTTGAAATCAAGAAAATTTAATGACATAAACTACAACCAAAGGCTCTACCCCTCTTATGTTCGTTTCTCATGAACACCTATATTGTTTCTGTCAAGGAAACCCTGGGTCTAATTGATTAAAAAAAAATTCATTATTTACTTAATTACTAACCATCTCAATCAACTTTTAATTCAATGTATAATAAACATGAACATAAAGTGAACCATTTCAGCCAACGTTAGCATATATTTGCCACACTTGCAGAGTGAAGTATTCTTTAAAGTACTGCTGTGTAACATGTGCTTTAGAAAGGTGAACCTATGATGATTTCTCAGAACTGTTTGTGGTCTAAAACCTTCGCTAACGAAATCTTAATATTCCCTACAGCCCCCAAACGCATCAAATCTGTGAAGTACCCAGGAGTTTTCTTTGTTAGAAGCGCCTCCCCTAAACGAGAGCGAGTTAGAGACTGATATTTGACGTCTAATCCATCAGAAGTTGTCTGTCAGTCAGCTGTTGAGAGACACTGAAGTTTGTTTTCCCCGGACACCTTTTGTGGATTTGTTTTGGTTTCGTCGCTCCGCTCTCACACACTTGTTGTTCATGGGGTTCCTACTAACCAAGATGATGGCCGTGTTCGGGGACGCAGGTACAGTCGGAGTACTACTTTATTTTCAATGTTAATTTAATAATTTATTTAAAATGTGTGGTTCCGAAATTAGATAAAATATGTGAAAAAATATACCACTTAATTTCTTTCACTTTGCTAAAAGTCTTTTGGATTCATTCTCATAGTTGAGCTCAGTATATTTAAAATGTCCAACTTTACTGGGATGAAATGCTGCGTTTGCGTTCCTGCAGTGTTGTGACCTTACATTCTGCTTAGTACATTGCATTCGTGTACCTGTCGTAATCTTATCCAAGTTTGTACTATCTGACTAAAAGGCACATCAGTTATGCAACTCGTCCAGTTTGTGAAATTAACATGTTTAACTTTCCTTCAGAGCACAAAGTCATCATTGTGGGTTTGGACAATGCTGGAAAGACAACCATCCTCTACCAGTTGTAAGTACTTTAATATTTTCTGAGGCAGCTATACTTTTTTTTTTTTTTTTAATTATTATCTGTTGTTAGTTTAAGTTGATCCGTGTGGTCAAATTTGTTTTTCCAGTCTGACAAAAGACGCCGTCCACACGTCACCCACCATTGGAAGCAACGTTGAGGAGATCATCATTCGTAACACTCACTTCATGGTTTGGGATATTGGCGGGCAGGAAAATCTCAGAGCCAGCTGGTACTCATACTACTGTAACACAGAGGTACAGCTTATCTAAACTTTACAGGTTCAAAATTCATAATCAAAGTTATACTGAAAGGGTTTGGTCTGCATGTTAAAGTTTTGATGTTAATTATTAAGTTATGAATTGTAATACACAGTATAAGCAACGCACAGGTAAATAAAGAAAGTGAAAGCTTAGTGCTGATTGAGTTTTGCATGATAACCCACATTGACTTTTTGTAATTGGTTACTAATTTACAGTATATTGTCTGATGGGGATTACCAGATGTCTTGTGCTTATGTGATATCATTTGCAGTCACTGATAACATGCTTTTGTGTAACAAACATTATGCTATTGCCTTTCCAGATTGTCATTCTAGTTGTGGACAGCACAGACCGTGAAAGACTTACTGTAACCAAAGATGAGCTGCACCGAATGCTCGCACATGAGGTATTAACCCCACATCTTCTGCCTCTATTGAACACCTTATTTCAACTTCAATATGCTGTGTTTGTCACAGTGTAACTTGAACTGTGTGAATTACATTGTAATCCTTTTTAAATGGGTGTAAAGGAATTAAATACAAATTCAATATGGAGCATTTACCACTATTATGTGAATGCTACCTTTGACGTAAAACTCTTTTGTTATTCTACAAAGCAGTCCATGCCCTGGTATTCATGATTTAATTTTTTAAACACTCCCATTTTCAGTGATTGACTTGTTGTGGCTCATATGTAGAAGTTGCATATTAACTCATGACATAGCGTGATGAGGTAGGAGAATATGAGTCAGCGTCTTTTAAATGTTCCGCTGAGGTTGCTGTTTATCAATGTCAGAGTTGATTTTTTGAGGTTACAAAAAGCTAAGAGTACATTGCATCATCCTCTATTTGTTTTGGTTTTTTTCCATAGGATCTACAGAATGCAGCAATTCTTGTTATGGCTAATAAACAAGATATAAAGGGCTCCATGACACCAGCAGAGATCTCCCAATACCTAACGCTTGACTCCATCACTACGCACCCATGGCATGTCCAAGCCTGCTGTGCCCTAACAGGAGAAGGGTAAGAACACCATTTACATCATGATACCAGTTCTATATTGTCACTAAGACACTGTCTTTTGTAACATCTTCTGGTGAAAGTACAGCCTTTGTATCGGTTCTAGTTTCTCAAAATAATTCCTTCTTTCCTTTCTCTTCCTACAGTCTACCTGCCAGTCTAGACTGGATGAAATCACAGGTTGTGGAAAACTAAAAATACTCTCCAGTGGATCAAACTTCCTCAAACTGAGCCAATCTCTGCACTGCAGAGGCCACATTGTCAGTATGATTTACAGTGTTTCAGGCCTGTGCGATAGCACCCATGATGTAGCCTGCCTGCAACACCTACAGTGTCTGTGTAGGAGTCTGCAAACAGCTGCTTCGCTTCTCTCTCAGCCTCAGGGTGAATGAACAAAAGAGACACCTGGATGACTTAGGATTTTTTCTTTCGTTTTGTTTTTCGGTTCAATTGAACTTAGTGTTTCAGCGAAGACATCTCACTGGTTATCTTCACTCTAAAGACATGCACTGTGCACAAAGATAATAGAAAATGTCTGACGTGACCAGTAATATCACATTCCACTTGCATTAAAAAGTTTGCTCATTCCACTACAGTTCTGTCAAATACGCTTTGCGTTAATGAAATGATACATTGTGACTTAAATATCCTTAACTCATTAGTTTTACCACTAAAGTTAAAAACAAACCTTCAGTGATAAAGTATCTTAGAAAGAGAGGAACTGTTATCACTAAAGCAAATATTTTACGTTTGAAGAGTTGTAGCGTTGGTAGACTGATGGGAGATTTCTGTGGAACTTGAAACCTGAACAAGCATGATCCTATTTTGGCGTTAGACTTTTCTATTCTTGTTATTTTTTCTTAGCATACCTCAACTACAAGTCTTGATCAACCATCTGTACTGCCTTTCTTGTCTCAAAGTAACTGCTTGATCATTATTGTGTAGTATTACAGAAAAGCTTGTATGGAATACATTTGCACAATAACCAAGGCAAAATTTTCTTGGCATACACTGGGTCTCCTTCGCTTTCTCCTGACCTTTACGCTGTTGTGGAAAAACATGTTTCCAGCACATGAATGGAAGATATGCCAGATGTTTATAAAATAAGTTATGTTTTAAAAGAAAGACTAAATAAATTAAGTCATACTCTGTATATTACAGAAACGGACAAGCTGCTAGAATTTAAAATGTAGAATGTAAAATGTATATTTGCTGTATTTTGTAAATATTAAATAAATATAATTATTTCATACTGTGTGGTTTTTGTCCTAAAGGTACAATATATCTGTGCAGATATTTATGGAAATTCTTTGCTTTCAGTACTTTTGTTTATTTGTTTGTAATTACAATAATATAACTGGACCCTAATTATTGCTTGTAATTATGTCTTGCTGGAAGAAAGCGTAGTCTAAAAGTCGAATAACTCCATCGATATCATTAGTAAGAATATTTAAAAGGTCATGAAATAATAGAAGCACAGGGGGCATCCGGATTTGAACCGGAGACCTCTTGATCTGCAGTCAAATGCTCTACCACTGAGCTATACCCCCACACGCCATCATTGTGGCATTGCACATATACATCGACGTCCTGTCAGTGGTTTTTGTGTGGTTTTCTTCTTAATTTCGTCTTCATTTTTTCTTTCTCCACCGCTTCTACTTCTTCTTCTTCTTCTGCATCTTCTTTTCATGTCGGTCTTTGAATGTCTTTATCTTGACCACTAGGTGGTGAAATACGTTTTAGTATATGTCCAACGATTGAAAAAGTTCGAGTAAAACATTAATTGGGACGCAGAAAGAAACACACTTGATGCCTTTTGTGTGCAGCCATTTATTTTATGCAATTTTAAATCCGTTTTAGCAAACAAGAGTGAAGCAGACTTCTGTAGCACAACATGTAAACGACAGCGTAATGTTATTGATTTTTCAGAATATTTGCAACGTGCTTTAAAAATAAATGATCTGTTAATTATTCTGTCTTCCATCAATTCTGACATTCAGCGCAACTGCATTTTGACTCCTCATTGCAGGAAAAAGTGGACAACCCTACTATAAAAACGACAAGTTAATTTATATAGCCATTGCCGCGTGCAAAATAACTTAGGAAACATCAAGTTTAAGAGATCTTGAAAATAAAAATCTTAACAGTATTCTAATTTCCTCTGTAGAGTAATCTGATTCACAGTTTTAAGTTCCATCTGATCAACACAAGAGAAATATTGTCCTTTAAAATGTTACAATCCTTCTGCTGCAATTTGGTGATGAAACACAGGGAATTAATAACCGACATGACTGATTGCTCAAAAGTCACATTTGCTTCAAATGGCCTTTAAAAGACAGTTAATGCATAAAACATGGGTTGCAGACTTCAAAATGATTTAGGATCAGCAGTCTCTTTGCAGCGAAAAGACTACAAAATTAATAGCCCTTTTAATGCACACATGGATATGTCAGCATTGTCACAAGAATATTCTTAGCCAAATTCTGTTAAGCTGGAGTCTCTTGGCAGATCATACTTAATGCTTAGTAAGTATGTGTTTTTTACTTTTGTAATTTCTCTAAAATTTCCTTTGAACTGTTGACTTTTTTCCCTACCTTTTGCCTTATTTGTTCTGCATAATAAAATGTTCATTTCCAGCATAACCAGCTGATATGAAAGATGCGTCATCCGTTTTGTCATCATGTTCTCGCTGTGTGAAAACTGGCACCTGCCGCTGTGATACTGTGTCTAGCATTCACAATATGGATTATAAGACATGATTGCTTTTCCAGCTGTAAATTCAACAAACCCTAAGCTGCCATGACTTCATGTTTGCTCCCAAAGCAGATAGAAATGATGAAAGTGGTGGCTATGAGAGGTGGTGGAGTCAGCCACAGAACTTGTAAAGTTTGCTTTTTGTCAGTTTTACATGCAATAAAACACACGCCTTTTACATGCCCACTGGAAATTAAACTACAACGGAGACTTTTCTGTTGCTGTTAGAAATGCTGTTTTGAGGAGCTGTAAACTGGCTTGACATATGTATATTTAAAGTGGCATTACTTTTAAACTTGGTTATGCTAATGATAAGTCAATGATACATTTCTTAGTTCTCACTGCTTGCTGGGACAGAGGGAGGCGCCATACTGCTGCTTGTCACATGAACACATCATTACTCTCTATGATGCTGTGATCCCTGGCAGAAAACTATCTCACAGTTTACAAAAATAGTAAGTGTTTGACTCCATTTTAAGGCTGTTTATAGGGCATGAAGATGACAGACATTCTCTTCTAAAGTCTCATCAGCTGATCCTTTTGTCTTTGGGATCACTATGGTAACAACGGAACACCACTGAGGAGGAGAGAAGGGGTGTAGTTAGAAGCAGGGTGGTGTGTTTCTAGAAGAGAGGGACGGGTGGAAGTGGGAGAAAAGTTTTGGTTTTGGAAGGAGAAGACAAAGGAGAAGAAATCAGAGTTAATACTGTCTAACATGTGCTTCAGTTTGGTGATGCTTTTTCTCTGTCTCTTCCAAACAGAGCTGGTTAAAGTTTGGGCTCAACAGAGGACAGGTGAGCTGTGTGTATTTTCTGCTTAGCATTCCTTCTGCTCATTGCCTCTTCTCCGTTTTTGCAAATAGATGCTAAACATTTCAGACGCTGCCAACCTTCCTTATATCTTATTCACCTTATTTATATTTGATTTATTGATACTTAATGCTTTAAAGCCTGTGTTAAAGTTGCCATAATCTTTTATTTGCTGATTTGTTTTTAAGTTAAAGGCCTAGTTAACGTCCTTATTCATTTTCATGCAGATGCTTCGGTATGTGTGCCACTTTGTGTTCTATTTTAATGTGTTTTAAACCACAGGGCTTCTGTAGGAATCTTTATGGAGCAGCAAATAGGCACGCCCTGCCTTTTACAGTTTACACACAAAAGGGAATAAACTAGTTTACAGCAAAGTGCACAATAAAAATACCCTTTTCCACAAGCATGCAAGTGAGTCGAAACAACAACCACAAACAACCTGTTTCTAGTTTGAAATCAGATTTGGACTTGTTTTTGTTGCTGTTTTTCCTTGCCTTGCTGCTATAGTCTGGTACAAATTTTGAAGAGGCTGTGAAAGATATTAAATAGATTTTTCATTTTTTTTGTATACTGCTTTTCTTACTTTAAGGGCTTTCTTTAAAGGGAAGGTATAAACAAATAAATATAGGTGGTGCTGTTGGGATTTATGTCATGTACTCTAAAAGTAACTTTTGACCTAAAAAACTGCCTGCGATGAAAAAAATGTTTGCTTGAAAATTAGTCATTCATTTTTTTAAATTTCATATTAATTTGTTAAGACATTGCCAACAATTATCATCTGCATGGAGAAATGTGTTGCAGATTAAACTGAAAACTGTGCAGCAGGGGGCTTAGGGTCAGCTGTCAGCACTGACCCAGCGCATTGCTGTTCTTTTTTTTTTTTATTCTTATCACAGATATAAATATTTTATGTACACTGTATATAAAGTTCAGTTTTTAAAAATGACTTTGGTCCAACCAGAGTCATTGACACCATCTGAGCTAGGTTGTAAAAACAAAGAGCCTCGAGCTGAACATGAATTGTGCACTCTGTTATGACCTTAAAAGTTTGCTCAACAAAAAGCCTGAAAACCAGACATGTTGAATTTTTAAAAAAAACAAACAAGAAAATGAGTTATAACATATTGTTTTGTAAGATTAAATCACTGTTAGAATGTTATTGTCTCACTTGTAGAGGACATGTCCAATTTGATTTGTAATAAAAAAGATACATGTTTTAGGAAACTTGCAACACCAAGAACAGCTCAACTTAGTCTTTAAACTATAATGTAACTTGGAACAGCACTAGTATGGGAAATAGTTTTGCACTGAAACATGCCTCATTAATTTATTTTACTTATCAGACAATGAAAAGCGAAAATAATCTGTCTCCTCCACCCCGAGTCGCTGTCTCTTGTAAAAGAAGTGACATAATCAGAGCACTTGTGTTTTCTTTACAAAGCATGGCTAGAGTTGTCTTTATAAGGGATGCTATGAATTTTACTTGGTTTTTCTTTCTAAATGTTATGGTGTTATTTTTGAAAGGGGGCTCCTCAAATATCATTAATCCACCTGGTAATGGTTGTCGTGGTTTGCCAGCAGTGGTTACTGGCCAAAATACACACTTTCAGTATATCATCTTAAGTATTTAATGGAACTTTGTACTTTCTCAGATATAAAGCAGTCAATACGTTGAACCTACTCAGACAAATGTTTAATTTAGAATAAACCCATTTTGGCAGAGTGTTACAAAGAAAAATGTAAATCTGCATGGCAGCCACACTATTTGAAATGAACTATAGATGTTTATTGTGGGTGATAGTCAGGAGCCCATGCCAGCTCCTCCAGCCTCTGCGCAGGAAGGGTGTTTCCACTGTAACCAGGAAAAGCTGACCACTCACAGAAAAAGACAGCTAAGTTGAGGTTTGGTAGCTCCCTAAAAGAGCATGCAGAGGACAGTTTTTGGGCCAAAATATCTGGTCCTTTAGTGCCTGTGCATTCAGAAAATAATTCCTCTTCTACCTCACGTCTTTTCCACATGCTTATCTTGCCATGCCTTAACTTGTGATTCCTTGTCCAAACATGATCTATATCCTGACATCTAGTTTGTTTCAGCCATGTCAGGTCACAACCGAACAGTCAGTAAGGCCATTATTCCTCTAAGGCTCAACCCAGTACGTTTTCCCGAAGGAAGAACAGATGTAAAAATCACATTTTTACACTAATTCACCACATTGGTATTGTGTTGCAATACTGTCCCAGTTGCATGTGTGAGATTTTTTCTTTTTTTCTCCCTCCAATTCATGTCGAGACCTACCTGCACTGCAATGCCTGCACAGACCTACACAACTGTCTGTGCAGGCATTGCCTCTCCTCTTACCTCATGTATGACTTGCAGGGTGGACTCCCTACTCAGTATAGGTTTACAGAAAACATTAAATGCTAGAAATGCTTTGACACACCACTTAATTAAATAAAAGGATGAGGAAAACCAATTACAACTGCCTTATTAGTTTAAGCCATTTGGGTCTTCGTTTCAATAACTTATAGATGTAATGACTGTGGAAAATATCAGTATTTTAACAATGTGCATGCAGAGTGATGTTTAAAACAGGCTTTGCCAATGTCTTAGTCTGAACTCTGTGGGTTTGGCACAAGACACAGGACTGCACTCTGCTCCCACGTTTAGGAAGAAATGCAGGCAAGATCAGCTAACAATTTATTAGCAAAAGAGCTTCAGTGTACTGACACTCATAGGCACCAGTATTGATGTTCATAGAAACAGTTAAATGCAAAATGTTCATCTATTTCTTAAAAAAATATTACCCCTTTAACTAAATTGCTTTGAACTTAGTCTCAACTGGGACACTATTTAATAATGAACATCTGCTAGACTCTAGCAAATTTTACTTGAATGGTGTCATTGACATGGGCGAATAAGGAGGAATCGTGGGAGGCATGTCTGCATGCAAGGAAGCTGTTATCCTTAATCATGCTTACCGCGGTGGGTAATTAAGCTAACGTTAAATCGCTAAAAAAATTAGACATGCTGCCTTTTCATGCTCAATTTAAAATGATAACAGCATACAGTTCGTTGTAAAACCTGCTAACTTAGTCCGAGCCGTGTCTTCCACCTACTAGTTTGATCTATCGTGAAACTTTATTTTTTTTTGGGGGGGGGAACATGTACAAAATGGTAACTTAAGCATGTGTTTGAGCTTAGGCTTCCTGATCGGACCACTGGAGGTCCGACAGGGTCACCTTGCTCAGTTTTAATCTGCTCAGTTGATGAGGCTTCCCACATAAAAACACCGGAGCAACAGAGACAAACTCTTCGCGGCAGCCGAGCTGACCACGGCGATAGTCCCGGTGTTTCAGGCAGGAAACTGAGCACGACGGGGTGATTTCCCTGGCTTTTTTTTTTTTCGAAGACATTCGCAACGCAGCTTTCTCCTGTAGTCTGCTGAAAGCCTGGGGAAAAAACAGCACACGATAAGTACAGGAGAAGCCCCTTATTTAGGGTTAGATGAAACACCCCGCGAAAAATCAGCTTTGCCTCAGGCTTATATAGGCTGTCTGTGACGTTGCTACGGTGCCCCATATTGTCCAAAAAGCGTTACATAGCTTAAAAACAAAGCCTTACATTGTAAATTCGTTAAACGTAATTTAATAATTTTACAATATTGCATTCTCGTTTTAATTGACATTTTAAACAGGGTTGTACTTCTAAATTTAGCTGAGATCTTTGTCTTCTTAAACAACATATCCTTTATGTATTCTTTGATTATTTTCATTTAACACATGACAACATTGTAAGTTTATTTCAAGTACATTTTTGCGTATCAATAGGTAAGCAATTGAAAAAACAACCAATTGAAGCTTATACAAGATCATTTTGTGCAGCTGCATCAAATTAGGTTGTGTAAGGACAAAGATGTCTACAAGTCTAGATCAAATTCTCAGTACAAACATACCAGTAGACATCCATTTACCACACTGTATAAATCCCAGCATGGTGGAAAAAATAAACACCTAACATAAACTAGGAAAATGTGGTTTGAATGCATCAATTTAACCACCCAAATCTTTAAAATAAAGGCTACCTACCTCAGTTTGCTTACCAGATAGTTTTACTTTGCTTACAGACTTTGACAGTTCCTTCTGAGCATCAGTTAATAATCTTTATATTGTTGCAGCTGACAAGGATAAAGTTGACAAAATCCAAAGTAAATAGTCATTCCTCATTCTGTTGACAAACTGAGCGCAAAACCGCAACTTTAAATTTCAGGGGCATATAAAACAGACACAAAAAATCTTTTGCAAATGTTTCGCTCTCAGTTTTTTGAATTATTGAAAAAATACATTTATATTTTGGGATCCGATGTCATCCCTCATGTTAATGACATGACTGGTGCAACAGTAAAAAACTGTTTACTGTTTTTTACTGTAAACAAAAACAGTAAAAAGTTATATAACATGTTTCGTCTTGCCTTGCAGGTCAAGCTAATAATACTGATGTGTATTATTTTCAGATGACTGGTACAGTGTGATCACACGGCAGCATGACGAGTCATCTCTTGGTGATGGAGCCCAGAGATCACCTACCAGGAAAAGCAGAGCAGTTCTGGGTGGAGGAGTGACAATCACCACACTTCCAGACAACATGACACGTGTAGTGGTGAGTGCTGCACCACAGTGTTTCTTATGACGTTAATGGTTGAAGGCATTTATTATGACTGGCTTGAAACATGATGTATTTGTTTTAGTTAGAGTTAAACACTGCCCTCTTTTGGAAAGAAACATTTACACTTCTCCACCGACTTGGATAAGCATTATAGAACATAATGGCTAATGCATATTCACTGTGAGCTGTTGATGACACGCTCTCTGGACACATGCTCTGCCTTCACAACCTCTGAGCTTACAAAATTCCTGTCTGAAAGGAGGATTCTGGCAAATACTACACGTGGCGAAGCTTTGGCCCTGTGGATCGGCGGACCCAGGAACTGTGGGTCGACATGAGTGATGTCCGGCACGGCCAAGTCAGAGTACACGGGATTTTGTCCAATTCATATAAACAGGCCGTGGTGAGTTTCCCCTTTAAAGAAAATGCATTTAACAATTTAATTAGAAAAAAGTTCATTCGTGAAATCATAATTCAGATCAATCATTGGTAACTTGTATAGGGGAAGGCATACACACAGGTCATGAGAAGGATGGCTTTCACAGATTTTTAAAAGATGAGAATAAAAATCCCCTCACATTACTGGCCTTAACAAAGCTATCAGCAGAACAACTTTCAGTTCATCATCAGACTTGTAATTGAGTAATTTTGTAATTAGTGTTCTAAAAGAGGCTATGACATTGACATGGTTTGGGCTTCAATTTTCTAATTTGCCAAAAGAGAATATATATAGATTAGGGGGCACCCAGATTTGAACTGGGGACCTCTTGATCTGCAGTCAAATGCTCTACCACTGAGCTATACCCCCACAGTGGGCACAGGCTAAAAGGATGTTCTAAATCTGAAATATCATTTACAAACTAGAGCGTGAGATTTACAGGCTTTCCATATGATGGACAAAACTTAACAACTTCCCCCAGAATGTTTTCCTCTATGTTCTACCAAGTTAAGTTATTCCTTAGCCATGACATTTGGCTTCCAAAAGATAACCTTGCATTAAAATTTTATAGCTGTCTAATGGACTGGAATGAAGGACAGAGCACTGCTTTACTTTGGAGGATCTCTTTAATATTACACCATCTTGTTTCTGTAATCACCCAAATCCCACCTCCAGAGAAGGATCATCTGAAATTTCAATAATTCCATCATTGAGGTCATGGCTGTTCTGAGAGGTTCACTTAAAACAGCTGCGCTTCTTTTCTTGGTTATTGAATTGTTTCAAGTGTTTTAACCTTAAATCTTATCTTCCTTGTCTGGGTGATAAGCTGTAAGTATTATTAAAGCATTTGATAAGAGTTATAATTTAGGGGGCACCCAGATTTGAACTAGGGACCTCTTGATCTGCAGTCAAATGCTCTACCACTGAGCTATACCCCCACACTCAATGGTGGCTCTTAATGAGAATGAGTTATAGAAATCAGGAGTGTTAAAGAAGGGAAGCATCCTAACCTTGCAGGACAGTGGACGTCAAGGACGGGAGTTGCTCTATATATTCAAGGTCTTGCATCAAGTGTGATGATAAATCTTTCCAACAATAAACCCTTTTTATTGCAGACATTTGGACAGCTTTTTATGGTTGAATCCATTTCAGCAGCTGTTTACTGCAGAGCATGAATAAATAAGAAATTCCCTTAAGTTCAAATAGCAACACTTTACCATTAAACAGGACAACATACAGATTGAAGAAGCTGGGTAGTTGATCCACAGCATTGCCTGTTCTATGTTATTGTTGTAACCTAAAATTTTACCTCTGATCTTTTTGCTCAGAGATTGCATCTGTTTTGCCTATATGTACACGGGGCACCCAGAGTTAAACTTGGGACCTCTTGATCTGCAGTCAAATGCTCTACCACTCAGTGAACATCACAACATCAACTGTAACTGTACAACATAATATTCTACCTATTTTGTGTCTTTATTCTTCTCCTTAAATGACATATATTATGAATCTTTGTTCAAACATCTCTCTTTCTCAGTGTCTGTATCTTTCTCTTTTGCAGAGGGTTGTCCTGTCTTTTGGCTTTCCTTTTTACGGACATTACCTGAGGCAGATTATCATAGCAACAGGAGGTACAGTTTGGTTGCCTAACAGATGCTCGAGTCACCTTTCCTCCATATGTTCAGAGTGCAGAGGTTTCTTTGAATCAAGGCTAACATTTATTTCCATCTGGTTATTTTCAGGGTTTATCTTTACAGGGGATCTCACCCACCGTATGCTGACCACCACACAGTACATAGCCCCTCTAATGGCTAATTTTGACCCCAGCTACTCTAAAGAGTCCACTGTGCAATACCTGGATAATGGTATGACACTGTCTGATATATTACATTTTTTAATGTCACTCACATATTCTGACTGTTAGATTCTTGTTTGACTTGTTTTTAGGAGAAGTGTTTGTGGTCCAGTGGGAGCGGGTCATACTTCCAGGCAGAGAGTCAGAGGGTGCCTTTACGTTTCAGGCTGCACTTTACAAAACAGGGGAAATCACTTTCAGCTACAGAGACGTGAGATCCATCTCTCCAAAATGCTTTTTGTACTATCCTGAAATCTGATCACATGATTCTCCATCCTAATTAAAGAACAAACGTGTGTTGTCTTTCTGTTCACCAGATACCTCTGTCATTAGATGAGATCGGATCGGCTGAGCATCCAGTGAAGGCTGGTTTGTCTGATGCTTTCATGGTTATGTCACCCTCTTCTCAATCAGCAGGTTTTTAATAACAGTTATTTGTCCATTTGTATACAGTTGTTCCATCTTTCCATGTGTGTAAATAATTTATTTCCCATTCAGATGCAGCTCGGAAAACAATCCACGAATACCATCGAGTTGAGCTAGACATAAAAAAGATTACCAGTTATTCTGCAGTTGAGTTTACACCATTGCCTAGTAAGTAAATGTCCAAATCTTTGAAGATTGAATATACTAAAATAATTGGTACAATTTAACATAAAAATATGCATTCAGATATTTAATTTAGCTTGTCTTCCTCGGTTTAGCCTGCCTTCAACATGACAGCTGTGAGCTCTGCTTCTCATCCAACAAGACATCTGGCTGCAGATGGTGTAATGTTCTCCAGAGGTGAGCAGATTATTCTGCAACCCCAACATAGCGTCACAGTATAGTTTCGCCCCCTGTTTTATATGAATGTTGTGTTTCAGGTGTTCAGATGGCATGGATCGACACAGACAAGAATGGCTGGATTTTAGCTGTTCAGAAGAGGTAGAGTTAGAGAACTGATATTACATTATTTATATATATGTATATATATTTAAATATATATATATATGTATATATATTTACATATATATA
>JBAMHW010000023.1:21638037-21672643 GCA_037177495.1 Rhadinocentrus ornatus
TCACAGTTTATTTTGCTGTGTATTGGCAGAGCAAACATGCAACCTGTGACGATTACTTCAGGAATGACAATTTCACTGGTTTACCAGAGATAGGTGATACCACTTCTTTGACTCCTCTACAAAAAGACTGTAAAAGTTACGGTGGGGATACATGCAACTCATGCTAGATATGACACAAAGTAAAATATTTAATTATGTTGCTTAATGAAATGTATTGTGGACTAGAACTAAAGAACTATAATCACATCTTTCTTACAGATGATGCTATACATCACATATTCAAGACTGGAAGGGGTAAGTTAGTGTGTCGCTAACAGACACTACTGCTAATAAAGGTGATCTTGAGCTAGCCAGAGGTACCATGACTGCTATATGGTACTGGAATGAGATCCTCAGACCCAGTGTGGGACCATATGCTGCTACATTGGGACCTGAGTAGCTTCTGCTGCATGATAATGCTTGGTCTCATGTAGCTGGAGTGTGTCAGCAGTTCCTGCATGATGAAGGCATTGATGCTATGAATGGCCTGCCCATTCACCAGACCTGAATCCAATCCAGCACCTTTGAGACATCTTGTCTTGTTCCATTCACCGCTGCCACGTTGCATGATTTTGATTTCCATTGATCATTCTTATGTTATTTTATTCTCAACACATTCCACTATGTAATGAATGAAGATTTTCAACTGGAATATTTAATTCATCAAGATCTAAGATGTGTTTTTTCAGTGTTACCTTTATTGTTTTGAGCAGTGTATTTGAATCAAGCCTTTAGATTGGATTGATAATTGCATGTTTTGATCTTGGTTACAGATGTGAAAACAGATTCTTCAACCAAGAGAACAGGGATGTCTAACACCGGTGTGATAGTTGGTATAGCATCTGCTCTGGTGCTACTTTTGGCTCTGCTACTTGTTGCTCTTTGCATCAGCTGCAGTGCCACTGCTGTATCACCGCTTTACCTCATCCAGGTAAGCCCCAAAATACCGCCTGATCCTGAAGTTGATGTTCTAGTACAGTATGCCCACATCATGTTGTTATTTCACTGTTCTTGCCTGACAGAGACGCAGGTGCTACTGGCCTTCCTTGAAGTTTCAAAAGCAGCAAACTGGATACACGGAAGTGGAGGGAGAAGGTCACGAAAAATACAGCATCGTTGAAGCTGGGCCATGCTAAAGTCACATATGAAAAGTTAATGGATCAAGATATCTGAATTCAAGCATATGTGTTTGAAATGACATTTTAAAAAGATTGCATTGTTAGAAAAGTTTCAGTTCAGTGTACATGCATGAGATTGAAAGGTTGCATTACCAAACACCTGAGCACACCCATTCATTTTTTATTTTAACTGGGACTGTATGTCACTGTTGTCATTCTTCAAAAGATTTGTAAAGTGTAGTTTGTTTGTTTTTACATCAGACGTGTAAAAATATGGGTGTGGTGTAAGTCATGTTCAAGCTATTTTTGTTGTTTAAACATAAAACACAATTTCTGAAATCAGGACTTTATGTACTAAGGTTCATGCTTTACCTTAAACATTTAAAATGTTGGGTTATTTGAAGGGTTTGGTGCTAATTGAATTGTAGTGGGGAAATTAACTTTTTATTTTTTCGCTTTTATTTTCTTAACAGCGGTCTGGAGGTGCAAAACATAACATTAGATTGTTGATTTTTGCTATAGCGTTGCATTACAGTTACGTTTTGCTTTTTTTTGTTCTCTTTTTGCTGTGTTACTGAAATCAAGTTCAAGTAATTTTATTGTCCCTAATGGAAAACTTGGTGTACAGACAGGTCCTCGCAAAACATAAAACCAAAAAATCCACTCACAAAAATCAAAGATGATTGTCCACTGGAATTACTAATAAAAAAACAAACAAACAGAGGAAATAAAACCACTAAAATGAAAACAATAATAAAAGGAAACAATACACCAATGACCCTTAAATAATTAAAAATGCTCAAGATAAAACACACAAAAAAGAATAAAAACACTACAATAATTATCATTCAATGAAATCAGTCATCTTGTATTATATAAGATGTTTCGTCGTTTTTGTAATAGTTTTATTTTCAATATTTTTATTATTATTTACATGAAAATATTTCCGTTTTTATGTATTTCGCTTTTATATTGTTTTTTCGACTTAGGAGTTCCTGGGGAGTTAAGGTACCTCAGAGCAGATCACCAGCAGGTGTCGCCCCAACCAAATATATAACGAGAGCTCAAGTAGGCCATGCAGTGAACGTGGCAGATGTGTAAAAATTCGATTTGACACCATTGGATTGGTAAAGCCCCAAAAACCTGCAAGATGATCAGATGAGTTTGCTACCAGATATACTGGGCATGCACGTGGCTATGATTTCTTCACAGTTGACACAGAATTGAATTTAAGTTCCTCCTTCCTGCGTTAGTCTTCGCTAAATACGTACAGTATATAGGCGTTTTACTTCTCCATTCTAATATCAATATTCCAAGGGGAAAAATCCTCCTACACTTCGTCTTCTTCCTCTCTGTTCGGACGTGCGCGCTAGAGGGAGGGAGAGGAGGGCAGCGGGAGCGCGCTTTCCGTGTCTGGTTAGTGGACTGACAGCCAGCTGTGCGACTATATCAACAATCTCTTGGATTTGTTACGTACAACCGTATTGTTCTTGGGTTGCTACTAATTATAATTATACACTATAGCGGTTTTCTTTTTTTTTAAATTGAGTACTCGACAGCACACAGCTAAAACCAGTTCGTCAGTGGTTTCTGTGCTAACTAGCTAGAAGAGCAGTCTCCAACATGAATCCGTTGTGTAGCAGATGTAATCTAGTCGTTTACCCCACGGAAAAAGTGAATTGTCTGGACAAGGTAAGAGCACAAAAACATTTAATTTTGTTTAATTGTTATAGGAAAATAGGTCAAACAAGATTTGGTGTTTTGTACCAAAGCTGAACTTATTTCTGCATTCTTTAAACGGGACCTTTCACATATTTTTGTGAATGAATTGGAACAACCCAAGAGAACAGGTATTTCGCTAGCTTGGCAAGCTAACAGCTAGCTAATGTCTGGAGAAGCAATGGCACACCAGCATGATGTAAAATCGAAACCACGCAGTATGGTATTAATAATGGACAACTTTGAAATCATGAATCATAAAATGTGTTTTTATTCTGATTTAAACTGAATTAAGTATTTGGTATTGATTTAGCCTAAAGCGGCGCTTCACATTGCTTCCGACAGCAGTGCCTGGTCTGGGCCTGGCTGACACCTCTGTTTAAACAGGGCTGATTTATAACATTTGTAATCTCTGCGAGTGGCGCTTGAGACTCAGGTTAAGGCATTTGCTTTCCAAATCGTAAATTACACATAATCTAGAATCAGATTATTTATTTCTTTTTTTTCTTTTACTCTCCACGACAACATGGGCTGATTTGGAGGGGTCAGTGTCCAATTCACTGGCTAATCCAAGTCGGGGATGATTAGCTGCACAAGGTAGTTTAGATTTACCCAAAAGCACACGCCTAATCTCCGTCAAGGTGATAATCTCATCAATTTCACCCAGAGAGTAATTCACAGGAGGGAGAGAACACCAAAGGTAGCACTGGTGCTGTACATCCTGTTTTGGTTTCGTCTCACTTTGAGAGGCAAACGTAACCATACATTTAAAAAATAATAATAATTTATTGAAATTTTTTACAATCAGTTGAAGTGTAACTTTGTAACGAGATGAAGCATACATGCAGCACACAACGCTGCCTGGGTGGGGTCTCTTTGCTTTGCATAGGGAATAGAAATGGCTGTAGCTCTATATCTTTTTATTAAGCCAAAGCTGGGCAAGCAGATAATTTGTGTTATGGAAATCTCAATGATTATTGAAAATCAATCCATGTTTAGACGTGCTTATCTGTGAGGGTCGACAGACAAGGATGGTAGAGAAATGGCTCATGAAGCACTTTTATCTAAAGTAACATCAGCACCTGACTGGATGCATTACTTCTCTGCTACATAGATGTGATGTATGCTTTTCCAATGTACTCTGAATTGCAATTGATTTACCTCAGAATCCCTCTTCCTGCACAAGCCATGCAGTATGAAGAGGCACATTAAATTTGCTTATCAAAGTACTGTTGGTGTATTAGATGGCCAGTATTGATAAAAAATCTAATTGGTACAAGTGCAACCTAAGTTTGCTGTGGAATCTGCCCCGAAGCAGAGTGCATTCCATCAGACAGACACTCCTATGAAATGTGCGCCGTCAGAGGCCTGCTGTGCCATCTCCCCCTTCTGAACCAAGCAAAACAAGGTAGTCTGTCGTGTATCTTTGCTGCCATTCTGTATCAACGTTCACCCCTTCAGACACAGCAAAACACCCTCCCTTTTCCTTCCTTTGCTTTTCTCATGTGCTCAAAGCAGCCAAGGCTACTCTGGCTTAGCTTTTTATTTTTTTTTATTTATTTTTTTTTCATGGTGCTCTGCTAGCTCAGAGGAAAGCACGAGGGTCCAACAACTTCTATATTAGTATTCCCAGCAACAAATGTCTATACCTGACAGTGTTCTGTAAAAGCTTGAGAGGTTTTACCACGGAGGGCTTGTTTGTCTGCTGCATTCCAGTGTGTATAGCAGGGCTGGGCCAAGCAAGAGGAATGGGTTAGCTGTACACATGTGAAGACAGGAAGTGAACTGGTTGACGCTCTGGCTTGTAGCAGTTTTGCCTTCTCATTTGGTTTTTCTTGTGCACTTAAAATACTAACCGCTGATGAAGTTTCGAAAGGCACATGTACTTCATTTATCAGGCTCATATCTATCATTTTTAATTTTTTTAGAGCTACATATGAGGATAGCATTTGAAGCTTTAACAAACAAAAACAAAACTTGCAACAAGGAAGTGTTTTAATAAGTATTTCTTTAATGATTTCTGTATGTGTTACTTTAAGATTAACAGTCATTTTGAGCACTTTAGGAGGGCAAGTGTATATGAAGGTAAACTGAGAGTCCATAGACCGGTCAGGTCTAGCTCATTCCTTACTAAAACGCTTGTCTTGGCTGGAGTGTCTGTGTAACTGCTTCTGCTATGTTCTGTCTGCATTTTGTATGGCCTGCAGGTGAAGAGACTGTTCTTCATCTTTCAGTAGATTTATTCATATTTTACTGTTTCACATGTGTCATGATGAAAAAACCGTAGCCATTGTGCCCAGTTTATGAGAGGATTATTAGCCACTATTTCAAATTTCTATAAATAATTCGTTAAGTAGACACGTGTTCTGGCTGCTCATCTTTAAATAAGAATGAAAAGAAAAATGTTTCTTACGGCTGTTAAATATGTTTGTTGGCTTGCGGATATGATTACAAATATCTGGAATAGTGTTTCGGTACTGGCAAAATAAATTTTTCTCAGATCGCTTTTATGCAACGATTTATTTCAAACTTGGCAACAAGTTTTATTGGCCAGTTGCAGCCCCATACCATTTGCAAAATGGAAAACATTTTCAATTAAATTCACAAAATCAGCTGCAGGAAGCTATATAACCACGTTTTAATTAGTTTTTTATAATCTTCTAGTACTACACCTCCTTTCATGTGTATGGCGAACCGATGCCCAGTTTGTTTCCTAACAGTTTGGTTGCTCTGTTATGTGGCTGCTGTGTAGAATTTCTGTAAGACCAAAGGTTAGGCAGCACAATACAGTCTTTACAATATAAAACCTCATGTCATGCACCCAATGATTCAAATTGAGTTATACAAAATAAATTTTTTTTATTAAATATATTGCTTAGCTGAAAAATGAATCTGTCTAATAAATAATGTCTTACTGTTTTGTGTTTGGAGGTATAATAATTTTACATGAACTAAAAGAATGATTTGTCTTCGTCTTTGCACTCGGATATACCTGTGTGAACACCTCTCACCTGATCTCAGTTTTGGAGGAATTTGTCTACTAAATGGACTCTATATTTAGTAAGGTTATTTTGAGAGCTGAGTCATGTCCAAATGCAGAATGAGGTGAAGAATTTGTGAAGCCACAAGATGTCTCCTCCCATTTGTGACTCAGTCTCAAACAAACATCACAGTCAGAATCACTTGAGATGTTGATTCAACAGCTGGTAAACCAGGTACTGTGTTATATTTAATCTAAAAAAATAAAAATAAAAAACTTAAAAAAAAAACGGGAACATCAACCATATTGTGTTTGCTATCCTGATCTTTTACAGTTTTATTTAACATAGCTCAGTTATGGCTTTCATTTTTGCATCATTGTGTACTAAAATTCAAATAAAGGAGGACAAAGAGGGCTATAACCTGCACAAGTCATAATATGATAATTTAACATTTATTTTTTTACATGACTATAATATAAAGCCTGACAAAGCAGAAGTGCCTGTTTGTTTCATCTGAACTTTGTTCCTCTCGTCTTTCTTGCTTGACTATTTTTAATTGTGTCACAGGAGTGGAAATGTGTAACGAAGTGTACATTAAATTCAGAGTTGTTTGAAAAGTTCATTTCAAACCCTGCTGTAGCATATCTGTTCATATCTGTGTCTGCCTGCAGTTAGTGATGAAGCCCTGGAGTCTGATTAAATTAATGGTATTAGGTAGGTTGATAATTAAACAGAATTCATGAATGAGTTGCTTTTCCCCTTTTAGCACCAGCCAGATGTTGTTTTTTTTAGGCATACTTGATTGCAAAAGAATTATTTTTCACAGCCAGCTTGTTATGGTCTGTTTATGGGTGTGTGTGAATGTTTAGTTTTATGTAGTCACCATCTGGGTCTTTGAATCATCACAGCACTTTACACTGTTAGTTTAGCCTATTGTTATACTGAAAGCATAGAAACAAAGTTGTTCTGAAATTGAATTGATCTAACCAAGAGACGTTCTTTTGTGTTATAAGGCACTGACTTCCTCTGATTCTTTAAGTATCAGTTGCCAGAGGACAAAATCATGAAAATTAATTTTACTTTGCTTGAAGATTGTGAGCGTAATTTAATATGAATTAGCATATTATCAGCAATGTTCAATTAATGAGTAGAGAAAATAATACCAGCTTCAACATTATTAGTATCTTAGTTGGTTGTCTTTATTTTATTTATTTATTTATTTATTTATTTTTTTGCGCAATGAGAGCAATGGTTTGGTAAATATGTTGCTATGGTTATAAGACCACCTCAGTGAGTAATCTGTCCTGCACGTTAGATGCACACGCTGTAATAGGAAGTGGTTAGCAGCACAGAATAACACTTAAAGCCACATATTTCATTTTTTGTCAGCCGCATATAAATTTTTTTTACTTTAAAGTATTATCCCTTGCCTTCTTATATGGCAAATAATAATGGGAATAAAAAAATGGGCAATTTCAAATTACACTGATCTTAAATAAACTACTCTATAAGAAGTTAGGGCAATGTTTTAAAATGACGTGTTAGATGTTAGGTGACATCTGATGATGTCAAAATGTAAACAGTATGATAAAGAAGGCTGTTCAGCTGCCACTGAGCCAGAACAGTTAGACAATAAGTATGTAAACTTTGAACATAAACGTGCGTTCACCAAGTTCCCCTGTAAACTTTATAGTGCATTTAAGGTACATTCTGACATTATACAAAAGGCCAAATATTCCTACATTTTTGTGAGTAGTGTATCAAACTCTTGAAATTCTATTTTAATTGGTGTGTCAAAAGCTCACAAGTCTCACAGGCGACAGTGGAGGCTGTGAGACTTGTACATGCAGCTCAGATTGTCTTTTCTTTTTGGATGTAGCTCCAATAATATGGATAAACATGTGTATACAGTATAGGAATGTTAAAACCATATAACTGTAATTGTGGATTAGCCTCTCATCACTGTACACTGTTGGCATGTCTGGTGTCTGATGTATTTTGGCATCCTATGTTCTATTCAGGATCACTTGTATTTCTTTCTCATTGAGCGTGAGCACCCAGGTTGACTGAGCATTTTTGCTACTGACTGAAGCCTTGGACCATCACTGACACACGAACATAATTCATAGAGACATATAACCTACATACAGGACTACACACATGTACAAATGCACTGTAAAGACTCACATACACATATAAGCATATAAGCATAAATGCACATGTGCCCTTGAGTTGAGCTGATGCAAGGAGATAGAGCTTTTTTTTAATCAGTGTTTTATTTCTAGGGCTCCATCTCTCTGCAGTGTCCTCATTTTCCAACTCCAATTCTGCCTTGGTACCCAAGAGCCAGGTTTTCCTGGAACTGGACAGCTGGATGGCCTCTGTAACAAGCATTTGTTATGTGCCTCATCTCTGTTTGTTTCTTCCTTTCTGTAGATATACTATAAGTCTCTAAGTGAATAGATATGCTGCTGTATGTACAGGATCAATTGGCATAGTTAAGACCTGTTGCTGTTCATTTCTAGGATTAAAATGCATCCCAAAGCATGTCTCTAGGGGTCCACCTGTGTTAATATTTTACTACTGGTTAATGTGTGTTATGACTCTCAGGGACAGCCTTGTGTTTGCTTTGTTTGGCACGTTATCTTTATTTCATGGGAGCAGTAGAAGGACTTCTACTAGTTCTTAGTTTTTCCACCTAGTACTTGATTAGAATAATTGAAAGGAAAAAAATATAACAACTTAGGTTCAGAATAACATTGCTTTATTTATGTGAAAAAATTAAAACCGTGCAAAGTTTTTAGGCACCTCAAGGTGTCAAGGTTTGGAGTAGCTATTTCATCAAGGTTCTGTCCTGCAAATGCATAACCGACAGTCATTATTTATTTCTGGTTTCTCATAGGATGAGTCACCAAATGGCAAAGCACACCAGTTGCTCTCTTTGGCTGCACGAACAGTCAGTGTCTTCATGGGTGTTTTTTGTTTGTTTAATATAAATAGGGACATATGAGGTACTTAAACATAGTCTGTGCTCAAACTACAGTTGGTGTACAAGTGGTGGCTGAAAGCAAGTTAACATGTTTTTATGTTAATCTGAGCATATGACAGCATGTTGCACTGATAAAAGTCTAATAAGTCAATTAAACGGATGTTTATTTTCTGCTAATTTATATGTACAGTGATCAGTCAGAGAGAAAGTTGAGAGGTGCTATGTGCAGTTGTCATTGGTCAATTACTGAATCTGACTTGAAAGTTGCATGAACATCAACAGGTGATTGGGACAAAGTTAGGAATCAGAGATATAACATTTTTTTTATTCTGATTGCAGATTTGCTCCAAATGTTGCCAAATGCAGCTCTGACACAGCGCTCACACACAGAGAAAGGAGAAGCAACTTTACTTTTTTATAAGAGCAGAATAGTTTTAATTGATCATGGTGGGTCTTCAGACCAAAGTGCAAATGTATACAACTAATGATTTCCTGAGAAAAAACTTGCAGGACTGAAAGTACCAGCATATTTTGAGCCAAAATGTGGTTACAGAAAATGGCAATCTTTGACTTATGTGCTGATTCAAAGGATGAGTTTATACCAAAACATTTTTAAAATACAAAAATCAGTGTTGTCACTTTAGGGCTCAGTCAGTGTTGCTTAAGAATTTAAAGCTGTGCCAGTCACAGGAACATTACAACTAAAAAAAAGATGCCAACAATGGCTGAATTCAAATTTCCCCAGGTGATCACTTAATGATGTCTTACAGTTTTTAATATTCAGATTTTACTGAACATACCGCCACCAAACACCCTCAAAATATTATCTATGTATCAGCACGTCCTTAGTTTCCTTAGGTACCTGTGTCCAAATTTGCCTACTTATGATTTATTTATTCCAGGAGGAACTTTTGTTTTCAACATTTCATGGAGGACATCTGTTAGCTGTCACCTGAGAGGGTCATGTTATATATGTGAGTATAGTGGGTGAAGAGGGATGCCCTGGTGGAATGCGGGTTAGCTGGTTTGTTGAGGCATAGCAGCAGTTTAACAGATGAGTTCAGCAGTATTTCCTTCAAGAATAGACCCAAGGTCTATATTTATTCTGGAAAACACCAGGAATTTCAAAGCCCATGCCTGGTTCATAGACTCACCTGACCTTTTAAGCATTTATATTAACGTTTTTCAGTTTGGATATCATGGTGATTTTTCTTTTTGCTTTACGGTTTTAACTTTGGGCCAGTAGTTTTGACAGATGATTATATGACACTATGCTGCTGGATTTTGAGAAAATGAAGTAGACAGCATAATTGCAAAGATGGCACTGACCACAGCAGCTGCAACTCAGCTGAAACTAGAAGAAATGTAATCCATACTGTGCTGTTGTTTGAGAAGGGGATTGGCCTTTGCTGTTCTAACCAAAACAATAAGAGGGAGCAATAGAAAGAGTAACATGATGTGTCCATCTGCAACACCCTGAGGGCCCAACTTGGGTTGTAGTGGGATAAGGAGTTTGCATTGGAAGGCTTGGCCGAGTGTGTTTGGCTGTGGATCACAGCTCTTCAGATCAGAGCCAAGGCGTTGTTGCCACTGCGAGCCTTCTCTTTTGTATGCCTCAGTACAATATTGCTTGCCTGCAGCTTCAAAACTGTACATATGCTTGCTTGTTGTCAATGGATACCATCCTGGGTGGTCCAAACTTGCAGTCAGAGCAGACAAGGGTGTTCTTAAAACCAGCCTGAAGCTATGTTTTAAAACTCTTTTAGTATTGTCCAAAGTAAACTGCTCACTCGATGCACTGTTTGGTTTGTTATTCCATATGTAGACATGTCATAATTGTGTTTACAGTAATCTACAGTTTTTACAGACAATAAATCTCAACATCTTGATTATTTATTCCTAGCCTTTTACCAAAGCTGTTATACATGCAACATTATCAAGCCATATCACTGCATGCAAGGAAATGATGGAGTTTCCTGTCAGTGAGGCCCGCCTTTTTGTCTGAAAAGAACTTGTTGAACTAAATTTGCATTGTGCATGTGAAACATTTACGTCTTTGTGTACTTTTCCCGTTATTGCAGTTTGAAACTCTGTTTTGAATCATCTTTCTGTGTCCATTTGTTTTGGAAATTTTTGTGTGTGGGCAATTTCAAATTCACAGAGTGGGAGAAAGTATGAGCGGGATGGCAAAGCGCCTTTAGGCCATGTTAATAAGGACTCCTCCGTTCTTTTAAAACTTTTTTTAAATCTCTTTCTCTGCTTCTTTGCACTCCTCCCTCCCTTCTGAGCCAGATCATTGCTTCATTCTCTGGTGTTTACTTTTTCTTACTCACCCTATAATGCTTGCTGTCTTCCTCTCCCCCAGTTCATTACTTTCATCACTCCTTTTGGGTTTCTCCAATCCTTTGGCATTGAGCTGACAGATCAGCTCAATGCCAGAACAATGAAGGAAAGGGATCAAGCAACTGGGTGAAATGAAGGAAAGGTCATGAAAGAGATGGATGCCCCAGCTCTTATGATGATAATCATAGAATCTGTAAACATGCAGATACAGTCAGATAGAAAGCCAAAAGATGGCCTTTAAATCAACTGCAGTATATTTCAGATGTTTTTAAAGCACAAAAGGTTTGAAAACTCAAATCTACAGAATTAGAGAATGGAAACACAGATACGTCATCAACAGTTGCAAACTGAGTTAGCTGGAGTCATGTCGCTTGCATGACTGCAGCCACCTAAATAGCAACTATACAATTTGCTAGCTAAGGGGAAGTTAGTGTGTTTGTAACCATTCAGTTCCAGCATACACAAGCTGCATTGCTTTACTTTTACTTCACACAGTCCTAACAGTCAATACTTTTTCCTATTTGCATCCAGATCCTGTCATTGTGAAACCTCAGGGAATAAAAAGTAGTTTTGGCCTTGCTCATTCAAAGTTTTTCTGTGCACACTGGTGTTTGTAGACTGATTCTCTCTTTGTAAGTGTAAAGTAAAACAAATTTTACAATTCTCACTTAACCAGTTATGTCTTTGTTTTTTTGTTTTTTTTTTACAGTACTGGCATAAAGGATGCTTCAGCTGTGAGGTCTGCAAAATGACTCTAAACATGAAGAATTACAAAGGCTTTGAGAAGAGACCATATTGCAATGCGTAAGTTGTCACCTGTCCCTTTTTCCTCTGTATGTCAGTAAGCATGTTTCATGTTTTATATTCAAGGGCTTCAGCCTGAATCCCAAAGATGCTGTCAGCAGTGTTTAATCTGTCCATGGCCTGAAATAGGACTCTAAATGTTTATGCAAGTGTGTGTTGCAACCCAGCTATGGCCTCTCTCTCCCTCCTTTGCTGTTTATCTGTGACTATTCCAGCTCCCCCCTCAGTGAAAAAGCCTATGGGTGGTGTGGGAAAGTGCATCCCTCCCTCCCTCTTCTCAGTAGGGAAAGGGGGGCAATTAACAAAGGAAATTCCTAAAGTTCCTCTACAGTTACAGAGGTGGACACTCTGAAACTAACATGTCCACTCATGCTTCAGCACATGGCTACACACTTAAGACTCATCAAGCATCTGTGGAATTCACCTCTCCCTTTACTAGCAATGATTCTCTCTTCCTTTGAGTGTGTTTGTCAGAGTTGGAGAGTGAGTGCATGTTCTGAGAGGGAATGCAGAAAGAAGGCATTGCTTCATGTTCTGGCAAGCTCGTTTGCTGAACTGCCATCTTGACATAGAAATGAATCATGCTAGAGTTGTCAATTTCAGCCTCTGGGAACTCCCTGCTGTAGTGCTAACCTGCAGTCATCTGTTTGGTGTAGAAATATGCTCTCTGAAATCCGGGACAAGTCAGACTCTTAATACTTTTTCACTCCACAGGTGAAATATTAACTACGTGTCTGGCTCACTGCTAGCAGAGTAGCTGAAATACTGCATCAGTCCCTGTTTCCGTACAAGTTTTGATGTTTAACTGTAGGTGTAATCAGTTTAAACCAGGAAACTGTAAACCCTTCCTGATTTTTTTTCTTTTTTTTTCTCCCTTTGAATCAGTTGCTTATTTCCTGCTTCTCTATAGTCATTGAGTTGAGTCACCTTTCTCAAAAAATTTATGCTCTTCAGTTGTAAGATTTTTAGCCCTACCAAGAGCTGCCATGCAACCTGAGAGGGACAGATACAAACTAAAAAATAAATAAATGCATCATTTCAAACTGTTAAGGTTTAACAAATGGGTTAATGTTTTTTAATAAGTCACCCATTATACAGAAGAGCATATTGATGTCCTTACATAAAAGCTTGAAGAGTTAAAACATTCTTACTGTAGACTATTTGACTTATGAGGAGTTTTCACAATTTAACATGAACATGCATGTGTAAGTATTGTGCTCAGTATACCTAGCCTAAGTTTACCTGCATTTATAACATAGAGGTATATATGTATTTGTTTTTTCTATATTTATATAAAGGAGTCATCACCTGGAAATTGCACTTTTTCAAGTTAAAACGTGTGTCTTGGTGTTGGACGGAAGTGTTAACTTTCCTGAAAGCCTTTCTTTTGAAGATGGTAGAGTTTTTCCGTTTGGGCCGCAGAACCGCCAACAAGGGAAAACTTAAGCAAACGCGTGATTTTAATTTTCTCCTGGGATTTTGTCATCACAGGAATAAGCCAGCCCCTCTTCCACGCGATATGATATAAAGTCATGCTTTACTGGTAATGCTAATGCTAAGGGACGAGCCTAAAAGTTTAACCCCCTGCAATGTACAAATGAGTCCAGTGTTTTCTGCTATGTAAATTTTTGTAAACATTTTGTTGTAAACGTTCTTCTCCCACCATCTCGGTATCTTCACTCTCCGGTTCGGAGTCTGGTTCGAACATGAATGGCTGAATTCCGTAAGCTACTGCTCAGTCAGGTTTGCTCTATCACTAAAAGCTGTTGATGTTTTGTAGTCGGACGCACTGTGCATGCACTGGGCCAGCCCCCTTCCATCTCTGGCCTCCCTGCGGCCAATCAGCGCGACGAGACAAAGTTGTGGTATGAGCAAAAGGTCAGAACAAGCTTTGTTAGATTTGTTTGTTTGTTTTGTTTAATAAGTTTTCAAAAAAATATTGAAAGACACTTAAAAGACAGTGAATTTAGTGCAACAACTACAAAGAAGAGCAAGTTATGACCCGTAAAGGAGGCCGGAATAAACAAGTAATCGCTTTACTCTGGTCCTTTTTGGACTTAATACTGGTTGATATAGTTCATTTAAACTAATCTTTTGTTTTATCTTTATTTTTGTTCAACGTAAATAAAAAAAAATAAAATACACAACAAATTTGTGAATGTGCTGTGATTGTGGTCCTAGAACACACCACACCGAGACCATATAACTGAAGTACCTAAATTAATTCCAGCTATTGTCAATTTTGCTTTGTCAGTTTTTTTTTTTTTTTTTTTTTGCTTCTGTAACACACCCTCAAAACGTGTAATCTTGTAATTGTTATTATAAAAGAGCCTAAGTTGCATAGTATGTGCACAATTTGCCATTAACATTGTAATTAAAGCAGCACATCTACAGTATGTCAACTCACACAGGTGTTGTCAGCTGTTATGGCCGAGTCTAAATGACACCTCTGACCTTCCAGTTGGGGAACACCTGTTGGGCCAGCACTACAGCATCATGATTTGATTTATAGATAGATAGATAGATAGATAGATAGATAGATAGATAGATAGATATATCTCTATATCTATATATAATATAAAATAAAATATGTTTTCCTGATTTGATCACATTCCGATTTAGTCGGTAACCTGAATCAGGTGTAATTTTACTATAAATGTTCACCCACTCATTTTCCATTTCCCTTTTGCATGGGAGCAAAGCCCTCCAGAAGATGTTTATTTTGCCTCTTCCCGTTTGTTTAAAACATCTCTTGATAGAGTAAACTTCATAAGTGGACGAACCTGCTGCTTAATGAAAGGAATGCAGGCTGCGTTCTACATTATTCTGTGGGATAGCTGCCTTATCGTTACTCCTCTATATTTGACCTTGATAATTGAAAGAGCGTGTTAGTTTTTACAGTGTTCCCACCCCTTCGCTGAGAGTCTCAGCCCTATTTAGATGATACATTCTAAGGCTGTGGGAGACGAATGAGTGTAAATAAGCAGACAGAAAAAGTCTGGCTTTGCCCTGGAGACTGTGAGCCAATGCTGGTACACTGGCTTACTGATTCAAAGACCCATATTAATTTGGAAATCAATTTGGTGTAACGGAAACATGTTGCAAATGTCTTGATTTAGTGGTGTCCTTTGGTAGCCCTTCCACATCACACAATGTGGAATTATAGTTTGTTAGGATGTTAATTAACCAGTCATGACTAAAACCTCTTGCAGTGTGGCGTGACTCACTGTGCAGACTTTATTTGTAATTTCTTAACCTCTTCACTGCAAACTGACCACTAGAGAGATCAAGTTGGTGAAATATCAAGTGGACTCTGACCTGAGCTTTGTTTAACACCATATTCTACCAGTCACGCACAGCAGATTAGCTAGTTTTAGTTCTGCTTCTATCACTTGTAAATAAATAAAATTTACAGCCTCCTGTTCCACAGTCAGTTCTCAAACCTTTGTTGTGTAGAATGATGTGTTAATGTAAATGAGATGTTCTGCTGAATGGTTTATTGCAACCTTTCTAGGTCTCGGGGGGGGGGGGGGGTCAAGCAGGCCTCAACATCTCTTGGTTCCACTATGCAAACAGGCCTGTCCTCCTACACAGTAGGCAGCTTGTGTGTGTGTGTGATTACATGAGTAGCCTAGTATGCCCAAAGCTGTACCGTCCTTTTTATTTTGATCACTTTTTCTAAAGCCTTTGTGCATGTGTCACCCTCTCTGTATCTTTGCAGCTTGTCTCATTATACAATCTAACATGTGGACAAGCATTCTTGTGACTGTCAGACATTTTAAAACACAAAACACAATCCTAATTGCACACACGGATGCACACTACAGATAAAAATTCGGTGATTTCTCTGACTTGCCTATATGTGGCCTTGTTGTATGCTTGTATAGCACTTTACTGACTCATGACTGCAATACTGACACAATTGCCTGTTTTCCGGCGTGTGTTCTGTTTTTTTTTTCCCTCCAAAAGCATGTTGAAAATTAAGTGAACACATATGCTGATTGTGATCATGCATGCTCATATTCCACACCCACTGTCTCAAGCTACCAGGGGATTTTGGTTGTTTTGATGTTTCACCACAAACCAGACACTCCCAACTCCAGAGAAAAATTTACAAATTTCATTAGTTTCCCCACTTTGTTCATAACGACGAATAAATTAACATATTACTGGTTATATATATTCATCAGGATTGTCTACATGTATTTATGGATTTATCAGATGCAGCTGTTATCTTTTAAACCTGCTTTGCTCCTACAAGATGGCGCTTTTTTTATAAGGGTAGCACTCATTGATGTTCATAAATGGAAATTAAAAGCATTACTGCAGACTTCTTGCGACAAAATTTACACTCATCACAGTAAAGGGTCACTTGTGTATGATGAATAAATTAGACACTGATGTTACCTCGTTGGAAAGCCTTATGCTTCTGTGATTAGATATCTCACAACACGAAGTGCTCTTTAATTTGCATTGTTTGTTTAGCCTGCCCAGCTGCACTGCTAACTTGGCAAAGCACTACTTCTGAACGTTGCAGATAGCAGCTGTTTTTGTTAAATGAGTTATAACAGTTGTTAAAAAGGCCAATTTGAACAGAGACCTGAATTTATTGATGGAGAAAGATCAGATGTTTGGGTTTTTTGGTCTCAGCTTTTGCTCATCTAAACTGATTTTTCCATTTCCCAGCTTGACTTTTTTTTTTCTTGGGGTTTCCCTCAAAGTAGCTCTTACTACTTCAGTACTTGATGTCAAATCCATCAACCACAGCTTTTTTTTTTTTTTTGGTTTTATCCCGTAATCACATCAGGAGAAAGGCTTATGAAGTGTGTTTACCATGTTGTCTAGGAAACTGTAAACATATTGCCTAAGTGGGTTACCCAGAGGCATGGATAGTGGTTGAAGATTTTTGAGGGCATTTAGGACCCTGCGGCAGGCTGAGAACTACACTCCATATGAGCTGTCAGATAAGGAGTTAGGGCTTTTCTCCCACTGGAATTGTGGCATTTGTTTGTGGTGCCTTAAGGACCTCATTGAACTGGCAGGCATAATTATTTGCGGACCTGGGGCTGCTTTTGATTGGAAGTCTGCAGTGCATAAAAAGACTGGCTTATGTGTTGCACATACTAACCACTGATAGCAGTTAAAGCAATCAATAAGTAGGTCTGCGAGTAATGATGCTTGGTGTACTGCATGCCTGCATGGAATCTTTTTGTTTATTCTCACTCAAGTATGTTAACATTTGTTATATTTGTTTCAGAGAATTTCCACTGGGTTGAAGGGAGTTGGGGGATAAATGCATCTGAGACTCCAGAATCCATTCAGAAAATTACTTGCATTCATGGTTAGCTAAAGGGGGCTTCCCATGACATCATCGCATTCGCCTACTATCTGTGTGACCCCATTGCTGTGTCTGCTGCATGCTGTTCCTCTTCCTGTTATCCCGACAGGGCTGTGCCCACTAGTGGCAGACTACTTGCCTGTGCTTTGAAAGCTCATAAAGCTTCTTTCCACACCTGCTATGGCTCGCCTCCAAACTCTGGAAACCCTGAAGCTCTTGTCCCCCTGCACAGCCTCTGCCAGCACTTCCCTACCTTGGCTCTTACTGACAGAGCATTGTGTGTTACACTGACATCCTTTTTGTCTACAGGGCCTCCTAACTCAACCACAGGACCACCTTGAATAACAAATGCCTCCACAATAGGGCCACAGAGCGTGCACTGCTTGATTTATGCTGTTTTCTCTTAGAAGCCAGGCCTGAGCATCACAGTGGGAGTCTGAGTTGAAGGTGGCATGCCTGCCTGCCTCTGTGTGTGTGTGTGTCTGTGTGTATGTGTGTTCAGCATTTACCTTCACTGTTGTTGTCCTTGTTTATTTTACAGACACTACCCCAAGACAAACTTCACCTGTGTGGCTGACACTCCAGAGAACCTCCGCCTCAAACAGCAGAGCAAGATGCAGAGCCAGGTAATATGTTTTAAAAGTTAACCAAACTCTAATATTTTACCATAAAATTAAAGTGTTTTGATAAACTAGCACAATACCACTTCCTCAGTTAGATTAAATATGATCAAAGTTTTTACTTTTTTGAAACAAACTCCACTGTTATTGTATCTGCTTTGGGTAAATGAGCAGGAAGGCACTGCAGCATTAATGCCTTTAGCCGTGAATATAAGCCCTTTTAACTTAACTTGCTGAACACTGCAGAAAGCATAGGCTTCAGCTGATTATTGTAATTATGCTTAAGCCTGCATCTAAGCTCATCCTGAAAAGGTAAGCATTGTGTACTGGGGAATATTGTATATTTTCTGCTGAAAGTCTGCTGCTTCTGTTTGTGGAAGTTGGGGGAAGAAAAAGGTTTTCCCCTACCTGTGTGCTTGTTTTTAATCAGACCACAGTATGGTTTAACAAGGCTGTGTATACATATTCCATTTTCCAGAACACAAAATAGTTTTTACTACATCATTACTCTTTCCTCCTGGAGCAACTGTCCTGTTTAACACTGCTGCTGCTTTTTAATGTAATAAATAAATAAAATAAAATAGCCTGAAAAATGCAGTGCCTTTAATCTTGTACTATGTTGCTGTTTTTCCCACTATTGTTGCACTATTTTCATTTCTATTTTTGAAGTAGCATATATCTACTGATTTTATGATTTTATTTAAAATAAAACACCTATTTTTCTCTAGATGATTTCTCACTAAAGCCAATTGTTCACAGAATTAGCATTTAGAAGTTACCCGTTGACATCTTTTTATGTCTTTCTTCATTGAAATGCCATGAAAGTTATTTTCCTTATTTGTGCACTCGTCATAAATAACACAAAGCGTCTTGTCATTAGCTATAGACATGATCGGCTGCTATATAACTTGAAACATGGCAGATTCATATAAGATGAAGTTTACAGACAACCTCTGAAATTATGACAAATTATTAGCGTTCTTTTGTTTTTCGTGATTGTGTTCTTATTTAACTGGGGTGACTGTCTTGTTTATGTGCCCAGTGAACACTACTACAGCTGTTCCTGATGGAGTTCATGACAAGATCCAAATATATGCCAAGATTTAAATGGAGGGGATAAAAGGAAACCTAAATAACCAAAATATCCATCTGAATTGGGTCATGTGTTATTGCCTTCATAAAAATGTCCCTGATGGATGGACAGTTTTACATTCACCTTTTAGACATTTTAACAATTCTTTTTCTACTTTAATTGCCTGTAGTTATATAGATTATGACTTTTCAAAGCCAGAGTTTGTATAAAATAATGTTAGTTATGTTGACAAACCTTTCAGGCACAACCTTAAAACCTGCTGTGAGGTTTCACTTCTCCTAATCACGTTATGTCCCGGCCGCGTTGTTGGTATTCAAGGAACTGGTTTGTGAATGCAATCACATTAGTAACCACAGGAAAACTGGATTTCACAAAGTGGTTAGTGATGTAGTTTCAACATAGTTGTAAGTAATTATTAGCCTCTTTAATGAAAAATTGAGGCGGCATCCTGATGTAAATCAATACTTTAAGAAGCAGGAAAACATCCACAGGCAAAAGCCGTGTAGTCAAGAGGAGAAAGTGCTCAGACAGGAGGATGGGCTTATCAGCATCTATTGTTGCACTAGGATGTTATTGTCAAACGCTACAGATAAGATTGGGGGGTGTAAAAAGTAGGTTTGTGGAGTGGGGATAGTGGTCATATGGGGTGGGGAATGACGGTGATCGAGGGACAGATGGTGTTTTTCTACATGGTCTGTACTTCTAAAACAGCCCCCCACAAACACTCAAATCATATGTGAAGAGACAGTTATTTTATACTGTATGAAGATTGCCATAAGAATCATTATATAAAACTGATATCTGAGGTGTGATCATAAAGAGTGCATCTGATTGTTATACTGCAGAGAAATAATGTAATAATAATTAATTAAATTACAGAACAATAGCTTTCATGTGTCAAATGTGTCGTACAAAGTCCACTTCAGCACATTTTTGTGGCTAAACCTAATCAAAATGTGCTTTTGTTTACAAAAAAATCCACAATGAAAGTGAAGATTATTTTAATAAATATTTAATATTTATAAATTCAATATGTTTCCAGAGTAAATTATTTAAATGGTTTTTTTTGTCATTTTAAGTAAAATTTCTATTAAAAAACAAAAAAACAAAACACGGTCTGGGTTTCCAAAGGGCTTTTGAGTCATCGTCAGAAAGTTAATTGTGCTTACAGAAAACAGTGATCGTCACCACCATCACTGCTGTGTTGCTACGGGAAACCTATTGCTATGGTAGCAGGGTAGAGGTTTGTCACACCTCGTTAAAAGACTTTGCGGGGGGAGACAGAATCAAGACACAAAAAGAGGGAAATAAAGAAGCTGGAGAGAACCAATTGGGGAGGAGGAGAGGGAAAGCAATGAGCCACACATGAACTTTGGGGTGAATGAGACAGGAAGGCACCATCACAGAAAAAGAGTGAGGAGTGCAGTGGGAAAGAGGAAGAGATGAAAGTGAAATCCCCAGAGAGGGAGGGCTAGAGGAATGCAAATGGAAGTGGGGAGAAAGATTATAATATGGGAAAGCTTTAGCTCCATGGGATGATTGTCTGTTGCTGTTAAAGCAGTGAAATATGAATGAATGAGAAAGGACCTGTGAGAGTAAGGATTGTGGGTGGGGAAATAAAACAGGATCATGATTGGTGGAGAGGTAGCTGTTGCATAGACCCTGGAAGACAAAGGAGATGGGCTTTAGAAATGGAAAAACAGGGGGGAGGAGGATATCTTGACTGAGTGGAGTAATAAAGGGCTAAGATGAGTCAAAGCTGTGGTGACTTAATAACTTGTCCTTTTTCTTTTTTAAGCACTCATGACCTGTATAATTTTACAAGGGACGCGGATCAGCTGTTTTTTTTATCATTGAACGTCACACCAGGGTGATAATAGATATGGGCGTATCACAGTGCATCACGTCAGCTGTGAATCAGAACCATGTCATCTCTTTACAGGACATCAGGAGATGAGAGGAGGATTGTTCAGCACTCTGTTGAGCAGTGTCAGACATTATTTAGACGTCTGGAAGGGGCGAATGCAGGGTTGAAGCTTTGTTTCCTGTTAATGCGCTGTGTAGCTGGAGCTGAGCAGAAAGCTGGTGCAGTCACCATGGAAGCAGGAGCGAAGGTTTGGTGTAAGCAGGTGAAATTGAAACATCTTTGCAGGTGTCAAGTGCATCAGATGGTGAAGAGATGGAGTGTGATGCCGTCTCTTTAGTTAAAAAATAACACCTGTGAACATCTTCCTGTTTTAGGTTTGTAAAGTGGTTTTGAGTGCTCATGATGAGCCGCAGGGCAGCAGTGTGGTAGAGCCCCTCTCGGTTTTTTTAGATTTTATTCTTGTATTGTTTGGGCTGGACACTTCCTCCCTTGCTCTTGAGGTCAGACTGGGGTGGTATAACTGGAAACACACAAGCACAGTTCTTTACTCACTACCTCTCTTTTTGAACTTATATGGTTTCTAGCATGTCCTGTATGTATAAGGCCTTTGCTTCTAACTAAACAGGAAGTTAACGTCACAAAGTGATTATATGTAGGACCCACCTCAGTTTGCTAGCACAAATTAAAAAGAAAAAGCCACACTTAATAATCAGGAAAATATCATTTCAGCAGCAGAGCTTCCTGCTTTAATTATCTAAACTTTTGCTTTATAATGAATAATGAGTCGGATACAAGAAAACTGTAGTAGCATTTCACCAAATATGGACAAAGGTTTAATGATATTTTCAACTCTGGAAATAAAAAACATTTGCAGTATTGATTTTAAGAGAGGTGACATTATAGTGTTTTCGTTTTGGATCATTTATGGATTTAGTGCTGTAAAAGAAGCCAGAGTAAAACCATTTTCCTGCTGCTATAAAAATATTTTATTACCTTTAGGTAAACCCAGGAATGATATTTTGCTAAACCCAAGAACAATTGCTTATACTTCAAGAGCTTTACATTATTTCTTTTAAAGACTCCTCTGTGTTCTGTTGTGAATTCTTTATGTTGAAAAATCTAGGTCAAAGCATCTATAAATAATAATTTGCTCTGCACTTGTAGGATTTTGCTTGTTGACTCGCACTCACACGCTGAAACTGTTCCTTTTGAATGTGTAATTGATTTCAAATACTACTGTATTACTGTTGTGTGTTTTAACTTTCTCTCTGTATGTCCTGCAGGTTCTCTACAGGGAGGATTTTGAGAAGAATAAAGGCAAAGGTTTCAGCGTGGTCGCAGACACGCCAGAGATGCAGAGAATTAAGAAAACACAAGACCAAATCAGCAATGTAAGTGTCAGCAGCACAGTTAGAGAAATAGTTACTTAAATGAAAAGCAGACCGCTTATTTGGAGCTCTTCTTGTGTTGTTTTCTTCCTCATGAGCTTGTTTGAAGCCAGCCTGCTCTGAATTGATTAGTTTTTCTACACTACCATGATCTCTTTGCCAATATTGAGAAGATCTGTGTTGTAGAGGATAAGTGGAAGTGCTCTATAATTCCTTAAGAATAACTGATTTTACAGTCTGAAGCTAACCCATCATCTGCTGATGCGTATTTGTTAATTAAATTGTTTTAAATACTTAATAAAAAATTATTGCTCAACTGTCAGAAGAAGGGGGATTCATTTATTGAAGACTTGATTTATTTAGAATATTTCCTGGTTGCTTTTACCCTAAACCTCTGAGAGAGATTTTAAGTTAATTTAGTGTCTTTTATCTTCTGTCATCTTCAGTTACTGTTTCTTTCATGTAATGAAATCCTCAAGTGGTTCTCCACAGAAGATTATTCTTCCTCTGCTCCACTAATTGATTAGCCATCTTTCTGTAAATACAGCGCAACCATGTAGAAGTGCATGCAGTGCTTACCTTGGTCTCTTTGGTTAAATTTAGCTATGAAGGTCTTTATTTGCTTGTGGAACACCCTCATACACAAAAAACACGTGATTATACAGAACCACCTCTGCACTGGCCTCACTACTGGCATAATTAGTGTGGAGGGTGATTGATAATTACTGCTTTCATGCAATGAAAGGTCTTGCATGTCTAAGATCAAGGAAATGTGTAAGGCGGAGAAAGAAATCATATATACATGTATATATTTATGTGACGCGCACACACACACACACCACAGCAGTGTAACAAAGTCACCATTGCAGCATTAGCATGTGCTGTCTGAATATTTTTCGTTACGACTGATAAAACATCTGCTTGCAATCAGTGCATCATTCTCAGCCAATCATAGGGAAAGCGCTCCAGATGAATCCTAATCTTTCTTTCATTTTATTCTTTTTCCTGGACTCTGAGAAATAAACCAATCTATGCTTGTCCTCTCTTCTATACTTGTATTTTTCTTCTCCTCTGTCTTGATTACTGGTCCATTACCTTCCATTTTCTGTTACCCTTGTCTTTTTCAGCAGCAAAGATTCACTGAGGTTGGGGTCAGCGGCAGCCAGGGCACTTCCTGTAAAATCCACTCACAAACCCACCATCTGTTCAACTTGCTCCCTCAAAACAAACTAAAATAATCTCCAGCACACACTCACTTAGCATATTGCACTTGAGAATAACCACTGTGTTCTCCCAGCCATTCGCTTCACTGTCCTTGCACAAACACTCTGTGATCCCATACAGTCTGTGAATACACTCCCCACTAACACCATCAACACAGTGGGCTCTTTGAGCCTGTGTGGAAGTGTGGACAGAATCAGGGTTGTAAATCTTGAACAAGGCACTGTGAGTCAGTCTGTTATCTGAGTGGTAAAAAGTGGGGGGCGGGGTAATTTAGTGCAGTCATAGAGCAGTCAGTTTCATTAGTGTGACCAGTTTCTTGTAAAACACTGCTTATGTCACAATTTTTGCAAAGGTTTTAGATCAGTGACGTCTACCTGATATTGAAGTTCTGGAGACCTTTTGTGCAGTTACACATGTACAAATTACACATTTAAAAAGCTCCCAGGAAAATACTTTTACACCTGATATTGTAGTTTGTGTAAAGTTGGTTACATGTGGTTTCCTGTTGAATCTTGCTGGCTCACTCTTGCCTTGAATGTAGAGCTTCAGCTCAGTTCCCCTTTTTTTCCTTTTGCTCACCTGTGTTTTTGTAATGTGTCAACGATGGTTGCTATGCAACTCTGAACTCACAATACTTCCGACTGTTTAGATGTCTTTTCCTCTTAGCATCCAGCTGCTTCCCAAACCTGGTTGCGTGTAACCCGCCCCGCCTATCAACCGAGACTGGAGAGCGTATGGGAGACGCCTGGTGGACAGAACATGAACTACATGCAGTGACTGCTTCCTGAAAAGAAAACTTAACCAGCGCATTCTGTATGACCTTATACTGTTTATGCTTTTGTGTTTCAGATTAAGTACCATGAGGAGTTTGAGAAGAAGAAGATGGGAGGAGAGGGCCCACCATATCAACCAAGCAGCCCAAACCAAGGTGTTTAATTCATGTATACACAACCACATACAGAAACTGTTTAAACTGTTTAAAACCTGAAGGGTATCCAGTTTCCAGAATAAACTGTATGATTCCTGGTCACACCTCTAAATGATTTCAGTTGTAACTTGTTCACCACCCTTCACCTCCCCTGCATGCAATCCATTTAGCTATAAATTACTGCATTATTTGAGAAATTTATTTCACAACTGTGGTTTTTACCATATTATAATTAAACTGTTTAATCTTTTTTTTTTTTATTACTCAAGCCCAACTATCTTTGCTCAAACGCAGCAACTTTGAGGTAAACAGTATTTACAAACATCTGTAAACCTCACTTAGAGCTAAATGGAAAATGTTCCAGCAAAGCATAATGAGTCAACATGCTTGATTTGCGAATTTGCAAATCAAGCATGTGTAAAAAATGGAGAAGACACATAGGGTCATTGTTTCAGAGGTTGTGCAACAGGGAGTCCTACAGATGTTTTATGCATGTCTTGGCTTGCAATATTTTGTTAAATTCCTTCTATGGAATTACTAATGAAAACATACATACAGGAGTTAATACATATATTAAAATGAATTTGCTCAATGTATCAGAAGTGTAGAAGAAGTGTAAACAAATCTAGGTTCTGAGCTTGCAACATCACAGACTAATATGTACTTAACCACTCAGTCAACATGAATGTTAAGCAAGAAAATAAGCAGTGCTCTCTGCTCTCAAAACGCTGCATGTTTTCCTGCACACGACCCTGATTGACAGATCTCAGGTCTGCTCTAATGAAAAATAGGACAAACAAAGCAGAATTAACTTTAGTAAAAAAAACAATTATTTAGCTGTAAAATATCAAACACTGTAGATATTACATATTTTCCTTACTCTCCAGCTGCAGACTAAGTTAACAACATGATTAAGGGTCTGTTAACCCTAGCGGTCTCCAATCAGTTTGCAAAAGTGCCAGGTGACTAATAAACCTGGTCTTAGCAGTAATTCCGAGCTCTCTATCACTGCAGCTCTGCACATATTTAATCCTCAGTAGTAATTTATTAAACTTGGTTCAGAAGGCGAACAGTTCTCAGTTGGAGAATCATTCTGCCCTTGATGTGCTGCTGATCCGAACCCAGGTCTGCAGCAATTAATAATTAAATTTATTTTTTTTAAAAATCTTGTTTTCGTAGTTCCTTTACAGTTTAGCAGACTTACTTCTAGTATCCTGGAAAGACACATTACTATGATGAAGGGAGAGCAGTTAGCTTGCTGGTTGCTAGTCAAAAGCTAATGCATCACAGTAAGCTTGTTTTAATGTTCCTGCATGAGGGGTGGCTCTACTTTTGTTTGCTTGATATATACAATCTCACTGCATTGTGGATTTGTGACTTTTGCACCTGCTGATGAAAAACAACCAAAAAGTCTCACTCCATAATTCAGTTAAAAAAAATTAAAAAAGGTTTTCTGCCTTTTTACATGTTTTCAGCATACACAGTTTTACACAGATAACTTGTTTCCATGAAAATTTTCTGTACCCTGACCTTAAAGAAGGCACGTTAATAGCTTGCCACTTCAGTAAATTTCTGCATATTTCCCAGTGGATTCCATGTCTTAGATCTGACTTTAAGGAAAAAAATTTTGTAGCTCATTAATTTGGCCTCCTTTCCCTTAATCAGCAGCTTACCAGCAGCCTGCTGCCTCTCAGAACTTCCACTATGAGCCTGCTCCTGAACCAGTGCGTCAGGCCGCTGCTGCCCCACCTCCCAGCGCTGGGGTAAGTCCTCCACTGTGCTTCAACTTAATGAATAATATTTAGACAATAATTTCTTAATTGACTATGAGCTCAATCACGAGTTGCAATCCTCCATTAAAGATGTCTTATCAGGAACTATGTATAGTCAAAGGCGGGTTAATATTCTGAGTGAGCTGTTCTGATGCATTTAACATGTAAACATGTAGTTTTTGAAGCTGATTTTCTAGCAGATGGTAACTTTTTCTGTAACAAACTAAAGCCCCTTCGTTATTGCCTTTAAACAGAAACGATACAGGGCCGTGTACGACTATTCTGCAGCTGACGAGGATGAGGTGTCCTTTATGGACGGAGATGTGATCGTTGACGTCCAGCAGATCGACGAAGGCTGGATGTATGGGCGCGTGGAGCGCACCGGCCAGCAGGGAATGCTTCCTGCCAACTACGTGGAGGCCATCTGAGCAAGAAGAATAGAGGAAGAAAATGAGGAGGAGACAGAAAGGGAGGGAAAAAAGGAAAGGAAAAGCCCAGTGCCATCTCATCTTAACACCGCTTTCTCTTAATTTTACTCTTGTTCCTTAATCTGTTCTGTGAGACCCTAACCCACCCCCCTGCATCCCTGCTCTGCTCTCACTGTTCGCCAACCTCAGTTTGTCTGTCTGCCTGCCTCTCTGTCTATCTGTGCTGATGTCTGTCTGTTTCTTCTTTGTCCATTTGCCATTTTGGCTTCACTCATGTGCAAGTGGAAGCTGAAAGTCTTAAAAGATAAACTTACAGTTCATAGCGGTCTGTCAGAGATCATGTCACACAGCTCCATCCTAGCTGTAGCACTTAACAAACCTGATGCAAAAACAATGATTAATGAAAGGATTAAATAAATCCCCCACAAGTCCAACACTGCAAACAGTTTTCTGTGGAGAAAATCAGCTTTTTTTGTTTTGTTTATTCTTTTGCTGTCTTAAATTTTGCAGCTTGATCTTGGCCAGACTGGAAACTTTGTGTTGAATCTCAGTCTATCAGATGTAAGCTTGAATTTTTCTTTAACTTGTGTACATTCCTTTAACCTCCAACTCTGTCTGTTGCACCGAATCAGCCACTTATCAGTCAGAACAGAGAGGTTTTTAATATATTTATAGATAGATACACATCTCACTATTGTCTGCACATGCTGTGTTCAGCACTGCATTGCGGGTATTGTGAAACTGGATTTGTAGCCTAACTGAAGAGCTCCTCCTGTCATTGCCTTTCTCTGGCATCTTGGATACAGGAGGGATCAGGGACAAGTTAGGGGACATTATCAGTCTTATCTCTTGCAGTCACACTAATTACACCACCTCAGTGTGTTTTGTTCTGTGTAATACACCTTTATTCTTGTTTTGTTTTTTTGCAACCTAAATGCCTTCAAGTCCTGAGAGAATCACAAAGATGTGGCAAATCTTAAATAATTTAGTAAAAAGGAGATTGGAAACATGAAGAAAATGCATTAATAAAAGAAGGCCAAGCACAAATTTCTAATATTTTAGATTCATTCCATAGTTGTTTTTTTTTGTGAGAACATTTCAGTCTTTTGCTATTTAATGTGAGACAAATTGCTGAATCTTTTGCTGTGGTAAATGGTGTTTATCTCATGCTGTTCTTCCAGCTGTTCTTCCAGCTGTTCTCTTTGCTTTTCTTCAAATTTACAAAGGGAAAAAAAACTTCCACTATACTAATTATATGAAGCAGAGGGTCCATTTTGGGAACTAAGGAAACAGTTGATGTAGAGTCATGCAGTCACAGTATTGGATCAGTTATTGGATTAGTCAGCTGCCAGTTTTACTTCTAGTTAAAACTGCTTGCTGTTGATGCCTGTTTCTGATCAACCAATCTCCATTATTTGTTTTTTATTTTTGCCACCTCTAATATAAATTGTTACAGGACAGTGTTTAAAATACACAAAAAGATAGTTCTGTTATATGGTTTGGTCTTTTTTGTTCAGTATGGTTAGTAGCAATCAGCTGCCCAATAAATCTAAAGACAGTTGGCTTGTGTGTGAAAAAAAAAAAATATCGTGGAAAAATCATATTTCTTCTTCTGCAGATTGTAACTAAGGACCTTAAACTTAAAAATGGACAGAAAGAAAGGAAAAAAAAAAAAAAGAATTTTTCTCTGTGGTGTAAATGTGACCACCATCCCACTGACTATACAGTCTTCCCCTTTATTTCATGTCTCATTCTTCTGTGATGCACTGTGACCATCAGTGATCAGGGCGGTGCGGTCTGAATTGGGGCAGGTTGATGTGGGGAGCCAAAAATGTTCAGCTTTTATCAAATGAAACGAGGCTCTCACTATGTAGCTAGATTACATTGTATAATTGTATATGCATCATAAAGGTAAGTTAGGGAAAAGGTTTTTACAGGTCATGGTGCTTTGGAAAGGGCCTTGCCTTCAGGTGAAAGTGGTTCATATTTTTGTAAATGTGGGAAAATTATGTGATTTTTATTTTATTTTTTTTTAAGTTGGCTCATGGAAAAGTACACTTAAGTGGAAGTTGTCTATCGTTAAACATCCAATTTGCAACTCTCTTAAAATTCTGATGAATTCTGGTGTTTAGGTTATGAAACATGAATCAACACTCAGCAGGAGGGTGCACATGCCTGCTTTTTGCATTAATCGCTCTCTAACCGGAGATTTACAAAACCGATGCCAAGTAGGAAAACTGATTTAAAACTTAGACAAATCACCTTTTTGGTGAAATGACTAAGAGTGAAATGTCTCCAAGTTCATTATGATAAGGATTAAATTATGCTCACATTGATACCATGGATCTAATCGATCTTTGATCTTGAGGTTATTGATGTGACTTAAGATTAAATAAAAAATGGCCAAAGACAGCCAGTGTTAAGTGTGGCTCAGGATGGGTTAGTAATGCATGTGATGATGTGTGTGGGGCTGCGGGCGACAGAGGGCAGATGCTCTCAGTCTCCTGGCCTGTGAGGCAGGGCAAGTTGTTTGTCTGACCTGGATATTAGTCAGGAGTTGACCTCTTTGCGCCAAATGCCGCTCCTCTGCTCTGGCATCACTACTGAACCATAACGTATCATAACCACCCTCCTCCCTCACTTCCAGACTAGTATCCTGTCCCACTCTCCCCCCGCTGCAGTCCGTCTCTCCTTCAGCCTTCATTGTAGGCTTCATCTTGCGCTTCTGATGAATCATTCCCTGCTTCTATGATACTGGTTATATACTGTAGACTTCGCAGAGTGAATCATATAATCTACAACTGCAGGTTAAGCATTCAGACCAGTTTTGTGCATTCCATCTTAATTGTTTTGTTTTTTTAATATAATTTTGTTTTTTAAATAAAAAGTAAAGATATCATGCATTTTGTCATACACATGTATTCAAAGCTCTGAATACATACTCTGATTAAGGACCTGATAACATTTCCTGTTGCCCTGTTACAGCACTTCAAATTGTACTTATGATTCTGCAGATTCAATAAAATGTCATTTTTTTTCTCAGACTTGTATGTGTTGTATTTCCAATTAATCAGATGAACAGTACAAATGTTAAAGTACTTTGGACTTCTGATTTGTCTGTCAGAGTGGGGACAGAATATGCTTCTTAGGCACTCTGCCAACTCCCATAAAGGTTTTCTTTAGGTTAAATTGTTGGTCTTGAAATGCAAATTATAAAAACGTTTTACGTACAGAGCTATATTATGTCATCAGAGGTCAACCAGGATCAAATTAACAGGTAAATGTTTATTAGCATAAAATAATTGCCTCAAGTCAGGAATCCATGAGCGTTTCTTGCAGCTGTCTTCAGTTGTGTCAGGGTCAGCAGGTTGGCCCATTTATTTATTATAAAATATTTTATTTCTTTACCTTTAAAACTTGTGTTGCTGTTTTTGGATCAGTCTACCCTGGGAAGTGTAGCTCTGAACGTCTGAATACGTTTCTATACTTTATACAAGCAATTCTTTCAGCTAATGCTGTTTAGCTGTTTTCATCATATCAAATAAAAGTAGTGACCTTGTGCTGGTTGAAGTCTTTACATGCCAATAACCTCAGTGTTTTGTTTTTGTTTGTTTTTTTTGGGGGGGGGGGATTTTGGTGAAGTCTATTGTTGTCTGTCTGTGTTTCTCATTCGTGTTGGATTCTGTGGATGTTCTGGCCTTTCTGTTTTCTTAGAATGCATTAAACCATTGATTTGCCCATTCCTGACCTTCCTGATATCTATCCAATGGATGGACACTGCTGTAGTTCCAATGACTTTTATAAAAGATGAGTTTCCTATAGAACCACTGGGAATGAAACATGTTTTTGACAGATGCAACTTTTTTATGCAAACCTTAGAAAAGTTAGGTTTGGGCTTAAAAAAATATTTTTGCCAATGCTGTATTTGTGATTGGTAAATTTAGGAAAGACAGCTGTCTTACGGAAACCTCAATTTTCATCTAAGGGCTTTTGGCCTGCTTCTGGTAGAGGAAACTGGGCTAAAGCTCAACTTCCACCCTACTTAGTTGTAGATGGTAGGAGGACTAATTGCCATTTACTTTGCTGCTTATTTCAATAAACCCTAAAACCGTTTGCAGAGTACAATGACCCTATCCTGCTCATCTTCACCTATTAATTGAATGTCATCAATAAAGTTGGAGAAGAAAAAAGTTTATTATTATTATTGACAAAATCGTCAAACTAGAAGCAAAGATAATACTATATGGTGCAGTAATGATTGTAAAATAAGACTGTAAGACTATTTCAATAACCAAAATTGTGTCTATATTTGATATGTTCTTATTTTGTCCAGTAACAAATATGAGACATTCCTTTGAATACTACAAAACAACCCAACAGTAACCTACATGAAATCCCGGCCTGAAGCCTGCGGGACAGTAAAAACGTTTCTATTAACTACAGGGTGACTTAAGTCTCTTAGATCGCCGTTAAATACCTCATGTACTATATATTGACTAATTCTAGATATTTACAAGAAGATTTCGCAGATTAACGGAAAAAAGTTGCCGACCATCGCACACCAGTTATTTTATTGCCCCTCGTTCCTGTTTTGGACCAAGTGGGCGGGGACTAGAGCTCTATCCTTCGTGCTTGTCCGAACTGCTCCGGTATTATCCGATCTCCCGCACAGGCGGTGTGTCTGCTGTTTGTACTTCGTGTCCTTTTTGCATCTTCACCTTCCATCTGTGACAGCGTTCTCATCATGGTCGACATACTGGTGTTGATGTTTTTCGCCATCATGGCCCTCGTCTTCCTCTCCTACATCATCTACATGCTGTGATGAAGAGGCGTGTGGCGCAGCAGGGCAGCCGGTGCACAGGGGCTTGTGTGTCCTGGCTCTCCTGCATCCACGGTTTCCATTATGGAAACTGGTATGGCTTTTTTGTTCTAATAAACCTGATATTTTGCATGTATTCCTAAGCGTAAAAAAATTGCGTAATGATAGTGCGATAATCCAAATAAAGACACGTAACGCTATAGTTTTGGAATAGGTGCAGTATATAAAACCCGAGTTAATCTTTAAAGGATTTTTTATTTGTCTTTTATCTACAAATTATTTATGCCTAATTTGTTTCAGAGTAAAGAGCCTCGTCCAGGCCACGATGCGTTCCGTCGCTGCTCAGGTGGGATGTGAGGAGCCCAGAGGAAAATAAATGGAGAAGAGGAAGACAACCTCTTTCTCACTCTCATCATCTCCTCCCACCTCCCTTCTTCAATCAGGCCAGAATCCTCAACCAAATTCTCACTGCAGGAGCCCCAATTTTAATCATCTGCAGTCAGTCTAACTGGTGTGTTTTCTATGCTGCTTGTGTTTCTTTTTAGAAGAGCTGTGTTACCTCTGCACAAGTCCAGTAAATCCATTAATATGGTTGCAGGATGTTTTTTTAATTCTTGAGTGTAATACAGGTGTAGAATTAGCCTTTTTTTATATCACTGTGAGCTTATTATTTGATGTGAAATGTAAGTTTAATACAAATATCAACATGATTCTATGTGCAGTCAGGTCTTTTGCACTCGTGTGACTTCAGTTTTCCTAATTTTGTTGTCTCATCCTTCACCTTAGTATTGAAATTCAGGAATCTTAACATGTTCACCCCAAATACAGTCAGCATTATCCACCATATCAGAGAATACCAACATCTGTGTCAGTATGTGAAGTATTTCATTGCTCGGATTTCTCCAAACTTCTGCTTTGTTCCTGTTTTTGTTTCACTTATTTGTCAGCAGATGACCTACATGAAGAAAGATTGTTTAGAAATTCATCTATGTGCATCACAGCTTTAACACCAAACCTCCTTTATATTATTTATTATATTTAAATTGTGTTTTGTTTACAAAGGCCCTGATAATTGGCTGAATTATATTTGACATATATTAAATAAAGATGTTTTAGTATACCTAGTTATTGTGGTCAGTTGACTTTGAAATCAAAACTGAGAGATTATTTCCTCAGATTACTATGAATATGCATAGGTTTGGGTTTTCACCTTCTTGCTTGTTGGTAAAAGTGTCCCTGAAAAAATTTATCTTAGTCTCTTGAGCCTTACAGGTCATTTTTTGTAATGCACTTAAGGTTTTTCTTATGGTTTCCTTCCAATAAGTGTGTTTAACCACATATGATAGATGGTCCTGCAGATGGTGCTGTTTAACTGCATACGGCTGAACATTGAACTGTGTTTTAAACTCAGAAGATGAAGTCAAGATGTGAGGAAGAGAAGATGTTATAAGAGATGTTTTAACAGTAATGTGATCTCAGGTTTCAGTTATAAGTGGAAAAAGAGCTACTTAATTAGGTGTAAATGGGTTGAGTTCATAAAGGACAAAAAAAATTCAAAATCATAGCCGTATATTCTTTAGCATAAGCATCATAAAGGCTCATACACTTGAGCCAGGTGTTCACTCAGATTCACTTAATTTCTACATATTTTTAGATGACAAAGCACTAAAATGTGTTTCATCAAAACAACAAGAATGAAATTAAGATATAAATATCAGATGAACTATTAAGTAAACTCTGCCTGTCTAAATATTTGCAGCCAATCACCAAACATGGTTTATATTGTTGCTACAGATCTCTACAAGAAACTTTCTTTATTGTGGAAACAAATACATCAGAGACAAGATTAAAAAAAAGAAAAACCTTAGGTTAGACATGAAGTAAACAACAACACCAGAAATATTTAAGTAATGTTAAGTTATTAACTGCTCATTTATTATAGGAAACTTTCTGAGTGCCAGAATAATGTTAGATAAACTGAGACTAAGTTGGCAAATTAAAGTTTAATAAAGTACATTTTATTATGTATGTGACACCAGATGGCTTGAAATTCTACATAACTGTGACATTGTGTTCAATTAGTCATACTTGGTGGCATTGTTGGTATCTTTGTCAAGTAAAAAATATTAAAGATGTAAACCACGTTGATTCAGAACAAAATAGCTTTAGAGAGAATTAGATCTTTTTAGAGTTTCTTTTTTAAAAATTGAATTCATACTTAGAAAAATTAATCAGTAATCACTAATCTGATAGGTTAATTCAACTAATAGCCTTCAGATCCTCAATTAAACAAAATTTCCGGTATTGTCCATTATTACAACTTCACTTAAGGTCATCTTCATGTGTTAAAGTTGTGCCTTGACTTCGCTCTGTAAGAACAGATTTATTTATATTTAGTTATTACATGAATGAATTAGACTTTTGTGTCCTACATCATTTTGAGGGTTCCTGAGCTTGTTTATCTTTCTCCAAGATCACAGACTAGATGCTTATTTATTCTCGAAACCCTGAGAGATACATGAATAAATAGATAACTCATATGTCTGTACTATAAATATAAAGCATACATCATGCTTGTTTAGCTCCCTCCTAAGGGAGGAAACTGAGGGTGCTAGCCTGGCTCTTATCTGACAGAAATAGTTTCGTATCTCATAACTTCAAATGTCCAGATTTTTCTCTTATATGGACTGAACAAATGAGATTTAGCTTGTTAATGAAGGTGTTTCCAAACTGTATTATTGACACTTTTTTTTTTTTTTTTACAACTTGTTTATATTCAGTGTCTGTTTGCTAAACTATGCTAACTAGTCAAGATTTAACAGACTGATTTAAAAACAATATCAAGTTTCTGATCCAACTCTTGGCAAATAAAAAATAAAAAAACTATGTAAGCATATTTCCCAAAATGCCAAACTATCAATTTTTTCACCCCCCCCTCCTCCAACCACTTAGCTGAAGTTTCTCCCACATGTGTGCAGACAACCACTCTGGGAAATAATTAGAATTCCTCTGCTGATAATATAATCTGCCACTTTCACCAATACAATACACCCACTGTTCCATTTAAGAGCCACCACCACAAAACAAGCACAAAAAAAAACACACAAAAAAAACAAAAAAACCCAAAAAAGAGAAG
>JBAMHW010000023.1:21672653-21684857 GCA_037177495.1 Rhadinocentrus ornatus
GTTCTTTGGTGGGGAGGGGAGTTTGCCATTTTAACCAAGAAAGGACACCAACTTTTCAGTTGAAGACCCCCCCCCCCCACACACACACACACACACACACATACAAACACACACAAAACTCATGTAATGGCAGTCATCTCACTTCCCCCCTGCAGCGAGCTACAGTAGGACATGTTCAGTTGTAAGAAAGAAAGTGATGCATTGAAGATGTAGGAAACAGGAAAGTGTTTGGTTGATTGTTTTCAGCTCTGTGTGTAGCATGGACCGCTGACTCTGCCACCTTCCTCCAACCTTCACCTTTGACTCACTCTCACTCCTGCTCACCACAGATCAGATCAGATCACAGCTATGTTGTGTGTCCATGGAATCACAGCAAGACAGAGCAGGTGCACTTTTGTTTTTCAGCTGCACAGGTCTGTTTTCCCCTAGAGCCATATTCTTGGCCACATTTATTGATACATGATATTTTTATGTGTTTATGATTACTTTAAAAAAATCTAACCATAGAGCATTCTGGGTTGTTTTTTTTTTACAGCTGCTGGCAGCATTCCTTACATTTCTGACAATATTAAATTGTCTTTGATATCCTGCTTAATTCTTGCTGGCAAAATGTACACAATGTGACAGAATTTTAAAGGAAAAAACAGTAATAATTAGGGAAATAAGGAAATAATTTTTTATTTTTTTTAGCTTTTTTAGCACAGCAGAATAAAAGAAAATAAAAGTTGTTTAATCACAGAAAACCGAAGGTAAAGTGGACAAACAACAATCACGATTTAAAAGTTTTTCTTGCACAATATCCCCTGGAATTCAATGAACAGAATGAATGATGCATTGTCCAGAAAGAGTATCCCAGTTCCAGTGTGGCTTTTTCTCTATAAATTAATGCTGCACAATGTGCTCCATGACACACAGCGAGTTTGTAATAACATCTTCCCTCTGTAGCACCTGTAACCTCTTGCAACCTTCCCTGGAATGCCAGTGGGATAGAGTTTATAGGGGGCTGGTGAGGGTAGAGCAGCGTAGAATTAAGTGTAATGATACAATAGCTGTGGAAGTAGAGAAAGGAGGGGGCACACAGGACAAAAACAGAGCAAAAACAGAAAAATGAGAATAAACGAAAAGAAAAAAAAGGGGGAGTGAGAGGGTTTAAGCTGTGCTTAGCCATGGCCTTCAGCTGTGGAGTTCCTGTTGTGGGCTGGGAGTTTCCCTCTGTGCAGACCTAGAGGGAAACAGCAGAGGATGTCTTTTTCCTGGCTGACCAAGAATGCCCGGGCCTCGAGTTTTTTTCCTCCATTCATGTGTGTGTTTTAAAAAGTTTATGCCAGAGTCTTTGCGTTAATGATATGGATTTTGGCCAGAGTGACTCTGATGCATAAACATTTCTGCAGGGAGGTGAAAGCAGGGGTGAAACATTCCTCACAGGGAAGCAGGGATGTCTGGCCTCTACACAGATTGGACTACACGTCCCAACATGCGCCCTACACAATAGGAGGCGGGCATCATAAATCCTGCCAGCCAATGGCTTTGTGTGGGGATCTGTGGTTGGTGGGTTGCACAGCAGCTGTTGTCAATGGCAACAGAGGTTTGCAGGGAAGCATGAGCTGGACAGCTGGTAGAGGGCCCCTCAGTACTCTGCCAGGGGTCACATGGTGTCCTGGCAGCCAATCTCAGCCCTCCGACCTCCTCTCTGCCTCACTCCTTCTCTCTCATTTGCTCAGTCTTGCTTTTTTCAGCTGCAGCAGGAGGGGGAGGGGAGCTGGAAAGAGAGGAGGGAAGTGGTGACAGGGAGGGAGTGAGGGAGGGGAGGCAAGGGGCCAGCTTACGCAGGGAACGAGTGAATAAGCTTGAGAACGAAAGCAGAGAGCGGGAGTCTCTTCCTTCTGCCTGGTTATCACAGAGATAGGTTAGGATCCCACACACACCCTGTTTCCCCTCCATCTGCCACCCAGAGCAGCAGAGGAAGAAGAAAAGACAGAGGAAAGGACAAGACATGAGTGTCTAGTTAGATGTATCAGGTTGTCACAGTCGGAGGGAGAGGCAGAATCATGCCTCTGTGGAGAGGCGCAGCAGCGGCTGTTGGCTGTCAGGCTGCCTCGCCTGTGTGAGGAAAGAAGGACTGGATTTCTTTTGGGAATACTGAAGAAGGACACAAAAAGAAAGAAAAGAGGCAGCCAGTGATCTTGTGCCATGACTGGGAGCAGAAGGACGGAAGCAGCTCACTGAAATCATGGACCAGGTGAGGATGGAGAGAATGCAGGGAGGGAGGGAGGGAACTGAAGGGGAAGTGAAGGGGACCACCACCTTTTCCATGCTTCATATATCCACACCTTACTGACATGAAACACATAGGGCAGCAGCAGCTGGTCTGTTCATAACATCAATCATCCCCCTTTCCATTTCCTCAAGGCAAAAACAAACAGCACAGCATGCGGCTCATCCTGCAATGTGTTTTACGTTCCCCCCGGCAAGCCGGTTTTTACTCAGGGGGGAGGAGGGCAATAGAGGTGATGCTACTGGCAAGTGCAAGGCCTCTGGAGAAATGACACAGTTAAAAAAACAACACCAGTTCAGCTCTGATGCTGTTTTAGCTCTAAATCTTGAAAGATGATGGAAGAAAAAAAAGCATTAAACAGGGGTGTGGCTGTCATAAAGCAACTGGCACCCTCCTCCAGAGTCAGCCAGGATGGAGGCAGGAGATGGGATGTCATGTAACAGTGTTCGCATCCAAAGATTTGAGTGTGTATTTCATTCAGAGTGTTTACTGCATTGAGGCATTGTGTACTCATGTCAAATCCTTTGCAGAAAATCATCCCCAGCTCCAGTTGTTTACTTTATGAGCATAACTGTGACAACAAGGATGCTTTCACTTGAACTTCCCTCTCTTGCTCTTTCAAGTGTTTAGGCGTGTTTTCAAATATTTGGTGTGTTTTACAGCCTGTTTGCCAGACTGTTTAAGTCTGTGCAGGCTGGAGGAAAGCAGCTGTGGCTGTTTGAGGTGATGGATGTTTCAAAAGAGGAGACACTGTCCCTCCTCCTCACGTCTTCCCTCCATTACCCCCATCGCACTGCCAACGTGTGTCCTGCTCATTGATTACCTCATCCCCCCTTCTCACCCTCCCTCTGTCTCCTCTGTTGCTTTGCGTTCTCTCATCTCACGAGGTGGATGTGGTGTGAGCATCAGGGTTGTGATAAAAGGATGGAATAAGGGGGTGTATGGGTGACACACCCTGGCCCAGCCCTTCTTTTGAGTAAATTATGTATTAGTCCACCTAATCAAGGTCTGGGTAAGTCCCCCATTATAGAGTTGATATCATCATTCTAGCAAGGCAGCCTGTGTTTGGGTTTGTATGGGTAAAGACTAGTTTAGATACTGTTTGGTTTCATGTGCTTAATTTATCTCTTAACCTAATTTCCCAAAATTAGAAACTTGGCTCTGTGTGTTTGGAAATGCCCATGCTGTGTTTGTGTTGTTACCTCAGTGGGACACATGCACACAAAGTATTGGTTCATATTCTGGACTAAAAATAACAAGAATGGTGTAGCTTGCCTCTTCTCTCAGTATAGCCAACAGGAAACAAAAACCATTTATAAGACTGTGCAGTGCTGTAAAATGCTGACATGGCGTGGCCTTGGTGCAGAGCTCAGGCTGGGTCATTGTCATTTTTATAGATGGATCACAGTGTGACGTAATATGATTATAGTACTTCCTGTTCATCACATGACTAAGTATTACTGTCATTTGGCAATAAGGCTGCGAGGCTTTATCTCCTTTTGTGTTTCCTGCTTCAGGCCTGAGGAATATCCAAGGATCTACTGTCAGATAGAAGCCCAAACATGCACTAACACTGCTGCATGAATATAAACACAGGCATGTGGTGTTTACTACAGTCGTGGAAAGTTTTAAGTTAACTGTCAGGGAGTATCTGAGGTCCTCTATCTTTTTTTTCTGTACAAGAGCTACTCTTGCAAGTAACACACATGCATGTACAATCATAGCGATAAGGAGGGCAGTGGCTCAGAGAGGAGCAATAAAAGGCTTGTTATGTAAAGGGAAGTCAGTGGGACACCTCTCACACTCAGAGTCTGTCTGCGATTCATTCCTCTGCGTACGCTGTAAGTCATCCTCACTGGATGCATCTTGTTTTACAGGTTTTCATAGCAGAATACTTGCCTGAGGACGATTTAAGAGTCAAACCAGCATCATTAAAACTTTTTGTGATCAATAGTCATTAAGGCAGACAAGGGTAGGGCTGTGGTAACTCCAGGGTTTGAACACGAAGCTGCATGACCACATCCATTAGAGAGAAACATGTAGCATTCTCTGCTTTAAAAGCCTGTGATTTAAAAAAAAAAATTAAAAATAAAAAAAGATTCAATTTTACAGACACTGTTGGCTGCATACTTTTTTTTCATTGTCAATGTGTGTACTGCAAGTTCAGCATAGGGAATCTCTCATATCCACTGGAAAACCCATATTCATGTGAACACGGGCAACACTGTCATGATTATGCTGCTGTCTGAACAAAATTACCCCAGAGGCTTGGTTTGGTATGAACAAGGCGACATATCTAACTTTAATATGTGCATGTTTGTGTGTCTGTGGCTCTCAGACAGAGTTATCTTGCAAACTGTTTTGTCTGTTTCCCATAGATGTGAGTGAAATGGAATGCAGTCAGAATTAGCTCAGAGTGAAACAGCCATGCAGGGAGATATTTTACAAGAGTGAAAGTATGTGTGTGTGTGTGTGTGTGTGTGTGTGTGTGTGTGTGTGTGTTAGAGAAGAAAGGGTCTTATTAAGTTACAAACGAGATAGTGAGAGGGAATGTGGAAAGAGGCAAGTGTGTGAGAGGGACGGATAAAGGAAAAGAATGAGTGTGGAACAGGTGGTCTAATCTAAGGCCCCACCCAGGACACCCTGAACCCCCCTGCCTTTGGCCTTCCAAACTTTGCACGCTTAAGAATTTCTTGCTTTATTGTCCAGAGTTGTAGTCACTCTTGAATATGGCATTTTGTATTTTATTTGCATCCAAATAAGCATATTTCTGCAGCCTGTCTGATTACTAGTTTTGCACAGGGAAGAATTATAATAAATCTTAACCAAGCTATAGTTGGTATGTGGGGTTTTTAAGCTGGTTTTGTGTGTGGTAAGAAAAAAAAACTCAGAGGTCTCTGGGGATATAAGTAAGACATGGGGCTCTGGGACTGACCCTGGGCACCATTAAAATGTCTCTAATAGATTAAAGGCATGCACGCTGCTCTGCCGTGCGAGAAAAACATCACTCAAAACTATTCCATCAAGATAAAGGCATCAGGCTTACGTATTACATCTGCATCAGTGTGGTACTTTTAATGCATGACTGCAGAATCCCTCATCTCATGATTTTATATGTGCTCGTTTCTGCAAAAATATATTTTTGCTTGAGCAGGAGGAATCTTGAGCAGGCATTGATGAGTGATTGTCTGCTCAGCTCATCATGTGAAATGTCATTTAAAGATGCATGTGAAGAATGTTAGCGCAGGGTTTGTTTTCTTATATCAGCCTCTATTGGATTGCAATGTGGGCAATAACAGTTTGGCAGATGCCTGGAGGAAAACAATGGACAGATTGTTTTGAAAAAAAAATTAGGACACCCATCTCCTAAAAGTAAACATGTATGCTTAGGACAACTGATTCAGACGTTTACCACAATGCTCGGTGCAGATGGCAGCAGTGGAGAGGGTATTCTCTCATGAGGGTCAGAGGTGAGCCAGCGTGGTTAAAGCTCTTCCTGTCAGCAGCACTTTGCATCAGTCAGAAGTATGTCTGGGATATGTGGGATGATGACACAGGATGAAGTAGGATAAACAGAACAAACTAGAGGGATGCGTTTTATTAGTAGCATGAGGCAACCAACCAATTAGGAGCTTGTTTGCTGAGTCCAATTCACTTTAATAGGCTTGTTTAGAGTATTTTCTTTTTTTCCTAAATGTATTATTCCAACATTCTATTTTGTTGGATTTACTTTTTTAACCTCCATTCCTCTAGTCTTTCAGCAGTCGACATCAGTGTCCAGGGTCTGTGTGAAGATGTCAAAATGAGATGAACAGCTGTGTGACTGATGCCTCCGGTTTCATAACTTTGATCATTAGCTGGCCTCAGATATGCCCTGCTGTTAATGTGCATCACAGCTGTGTGTCAGTAATGAACAGTGCTTCATGTGCCACTGACCTCTTGTCCTATTTTCCAAACTGATGCCCTTGTTTAAAGCATCATCACATCATTTTGTCCTATCTTTCCCTGCCATTCAGTCTGACTGTGTTGACCCAGCTTTTATGCTGATGTCCCGACAGAGAATACTGTTCCTTTATCTGTTCCTCTGCCACTCTCTGTTTTACATATTTTGTGCTCGTTTTACTTTTCAATTCCCACAGATTTGGATAAAATGAAAGCTGCCCTCATTTGAGCAAAGTTAATATTTAATTCCTCACACCTTCTTTTGAACATGCTGAGCCCCCTTGTGGCATCCAAATGCAACTGTGGCTCAGGTTCTGTCTATATCAGTAAGATTAAGGATTAACTATTTGGGGAAATCTGTGCAGCGAGCAGCATGGGAACAGATGGTCGTCTTTTCACAGAATTCATACTACAATAAGAAGATGTTTGCTTATATTGCTTTTAACCTTGATGACAATGCACATTTATAAATAATTCCACACACAACATATATTATCCTCTCGGTACGCAATCACAGCCTTGTAGAAAAACAGAACAATTTCATTGACTGTAACTTATTGTTTCTCTCATTTAATAATTATTTCATACATGCCAGTTCTTATCTCTGTCTCTAATTTCTTTTAAGGTATGAAGTCTAATTATAATTTTCTTGTGACTGACATTTAGGATGTGAGAACCCAATGTTTTGTTACACTGTAGGAAACTTTTTAACTTTGTGAGGGTTAAAAATCTATCAAAAGATTCCTCTCCTGCAGCATTCTGTCCTCCAAAAGGAGAACACCCTGTTTTAAGGCCATGTCTAGACAAACTTATCTCTCAGTTTTAAGGACGGAGAAACCCTAGGATTAGGATATGATCCCCTCAGGCGAACAGGATTATTCAGTTTACTGTATTTTCCGTCAGAGGTGTAGGTTAAAGCTTGTGTTGCACCACACAAGCATAATGACCATAAGGTCCTGTATTAATACCTTAATATTTATCTTATTACAAGATGATGCATGAATATTAAAATGAGTTTTTTTGCACTGGCTGATGCAATGAAACACCCATAACTGCTGTGTATTTAGGAAATTTGATAATTTTTCATTTTTCCATGTGAGTCCTTTCCAAGAAAGCTGAAAGAAATTAAAATCATTGTGCAGCCCCAAGTCAGTATAAATTGAGATGGACCAAAAATTACTATTAAAAGAAAGGTGTGGATTTTTAGATTATCTTTTAGGTTTTCTTGCAATTTATTTTGGCTTTTTTTTTTTATTTGTTTGTTTGTTTTATAGACACAGAGTACTGAAAAACGTAAGCAAGAAATTTAACCTGTTGGTACCAGGGGTCCTGTGGGCAGGACATTACAAATAAACATGTGGTTTACGCAGACTCCCTTCCAGGTACTAGAAATTCTTGTAAATTCAGGTAAATTCTTGAGATTTGAATTATTTTTACCATTGCAGGCTACAATATACCAGAAGATACAGTAAACACTTAATTTCTGACCAGTTGCAAATGTAATTTATCTTTGAAGTCTTACAGTATTCTAGTAGCAGATGATACTGCAACAAAAACAGCCCATGGTATCAATTTCTTCCAAAATCAGATCAGGAATACGGTTTAATGTGACCGCAGTACATGTTTCCACTATGTGATTGTCCATCCCTGATGCCTCTGGACATGATTAATTAATAAATATCAAATTAAATAACAATGCTAAAAGTAATCATTGTATTTTTATTGCATTTCCTGTATCTTTACAACTTTATGTTAACCACCACATAGAAGAAGTATATAATATTCAAGTAACTATCCTTAAGTACCCATAAATAGTCAAATCTGAGGTGGTGATGACATCAGGTCAGAGGCATTTCCTTAAAGTATCACAAAAGGATTATAATATCTCTCAGTTGCCTTGTTCATGTGTGTGTGTATGTGCACCTGTGTGTGTGTGTGTGTGTGTGTGTGTGTGTATTAGGGAAACATGCCTACCAATCTATTATTAGTCAGACTAATTTTATTAGTTATTTAAGTTATTTGAGGATGCCTCTGTCTCATCAGTGACTACCTGAGAAGTCTAATGTAAACATTTTAGCTGATAACAAACAAACTGTTTCCCAGATGTGTCTTGAAAAGCTCTTTGGAGCTCATTTCCATTGTCTCGCCTCATCAGGAAGTGGAGCTGTGAAAGGTAAAGAGGCTGTACTGTGAAGTGGCAGTCAGCAGGAAGGAAACCCACTGAGTTGCTACTGGAACCATGAGACACTGTTTATTTTCTTTCTCTGTCTCTAAGAGGAGGGTTAGGGGAAAAGAAAAGGTGGACTGGGCTACTGCCTGCAGGGGATGTCCTTTGAAGAATGAGTGCCAAGCATTTATAGTAATATTGGATATTTATAGAAACAGAGGAATTCCGTAGATATGATTCACTTTATTCTGTTGTTTCGTCTGGAGCTTTGAGGAATAATTGATGCAGACAACCTGGAGACAGTGAAAGGATGAATCAGTGGTCATTGTGCAAATTGTGACACCTGAACATCCATTACTCTCCTTATTAGTCTTGGGATGCTTCCTTCTCTTTGTTCCTTTATCTCAAACTCTCCCACATTGCGGCTCTAATCCGTTTGCTCCATGTTAAGACCGGCTTCTACCCCAGAAGGAAAACTGAATGGTGTGGGGGCACAGGAGTTCATATTTGGTCAGGAGATAGTGTATCAGCTTGTACAGAAAGATAAGACTTAAACTACTTTGAAACCGTTTAAATAAAAGGCTTTCTGCAGTAAAATATTATCTTTTACCAGATGTTGATGCAAGTGGCTGTTATCAATTGTGGAAACTGAATCATGTACAGTAGGATGTGATAAACTAGCTTTATCATTAACTGCTGGTAGGCTTTGGCTCGCACATGTGTTTTGACTGAAATTAGTCACCCTCTCCAGCATTGTACACAGCCTAACGCCCTCACCAACAGCCAGAGCTGTAACCTGGCTATTTCTTTAAAGATTTGGAGTTCACTGGCTTGTTGATGGTAGTAATGAGTGAAGCAGCTTCTTGCTGACAGGAGATTACAGTGAAATAAGGCAGTGGGTGAAGCAGTGACTTAAAAAAAGGTTAACAGAGGGATTGTGAAAGAGCAAAAGACAGAGAAGATAAAAAGGAAAAACTTTTCTGGCTCAAATTTTGCACAGCTAATATGATGAAAGTTTCTTCCTGCACAAAAACAATCAGCTGTAAATCTTCATTTTAAATTTTGGTTTGTGCCTTCTGTTACATGTGTGCAAACTGAACCTACTCAGATGTTACCTAGTTAATTTTGACAGCTGAATATGTGTTTATTGTCTTGACCGTAGACTGTACAAAAAAGGATGGGTATAGTCTAGTAGTGTGAGGCCGATTGGGATATGTCTTAAAGCTGCATTCAGTCAGGCCAGCTGGAGGGGACTTCTATTGATGCAAAAAAGAGGTTATTTCTCACAATTACACTTACCTCATGAAATATTTCCCAATCATATCTTGCTAATTTCTTCTTTTATAGAGCACAATGCTCATTTTGTGAATTATGGCCATATTTAGAGTAAAACATATGTTACAGCAGGTATGCTTTAAGGCTCATGTTGTGTTGTCGTCCATCAATCAGTGGTTCCAACCTGAGTTTCTTCATTGGCTTAAATGTCCTTGGGTAAGATACTGAATCCCAATTTTCTCCAATCACAGCAGCTCTGTCACCATTTGTATGAAAGTGTGTATGGGTGAATGAGACAAAACATTGTACTTACTGTGGAAAATTTCTAAATATAAATTAACTATTGACCAAATGTGTTGGTATACAGGCAGTTTGCACTAATTCAAATCAAATCGAAGACGGCTCTCAGTTTTCAAAAGTGTGTTGTCCTAGTACATAGCCTAAAATGACACACAAAACTACAAAAATCCAAATTGATAACACATCACGAGTTGCTGTGCAATAGACTTTTTTTTAATGAGACTGTGCTGTTTAAGCCTTTTTTTTTTGTTCAACTATCCCTGTAAAAGGAAACATATAAATGAATAAGTATGCTTTATGTAGTTTGGTCAAAGTTGCATACACTTTGTAAATTAGATGCTTTCTAACAGGATTACCACTTAGTGGTAATTGCACAATATGTTTCATATAGACTGTGATGGATTAGACAATTAATTTAATCAGTTTATGTAATGACAAAAACATGTATGCACTTTCCTAATCTAAAAACAGAGAAGAGTATAGGTGATATGTTTAAAGCTGGGGCAGTAATAAGATTTCTAATTTTCATTATCATAGTTTGTAAGACTTTAACATCACATAAGAAATAACTGAGACACACCTTCTGGCATTAGTGTAAGTAGGACTTAAGGTCAAGCAATTAGAAAATCTCTAACAAACATTTCAAACTTGTATCTAAATAATTCATGTGGTAATCTAAACTTTTTACCCAGGATTGTGTTTGCCTGGGAAGTCCCTTTGTAATATCTTTTTTCCCGTCTGTGCTGACTAGTCAGCTGCTTCCTCCTCTCGTGCCAGTTGTCCGGCCCAGACAAAGAGGGCTCCTCTGTCAGTCCAGGGGAAGGGGGGGGTGTGGGGGATTTACAGCTCTGGCTGGAATCCACGCAAGACTGGGATTGCCGCTGCGCCCCCACCCCAATCTTCCCACAACCCCCTATAAAGGAGTGCCACAGAAGCCTCCATGTCAACAGGCAGTCAGACACAAGCACTCAGAAGAGTCCCTCACATATCTTCAACTCTGCACATAAATATCCAAAACTCTCTTTAACGCAGCTTTGACATCCACATCTTAATCTCACGAGTCATGTATGTGTTCATACATACTTAGTAATAAGCAGCTGAACAGTACTTCCAAGCTTGACCATTTGCACATGTGTAGTCACGTTTCTCCGCATTCTAACTGACTGACCACTTACAGCTTTCACCGGACACATTTTACATTATGGGGTCCAGATGGCATTAATCAGCTTCTTATTTCATTTGAGACAAAGACAGATACAAGTCTGCTCATTGTATTAGATTAGCAAGAGAGTAGTTGATACTATAGCTTGGCAGGATTTTAACACTTTGTCCATTTTGCTCTTAGCTGTAAGAAAATCTCCCAAGCACCTTCATTAAACTCAGCCGTATCGAGTAGAGGGATAGTGTGGCCTAACTAACAGGGAGCTGAGTGTTACAGACTCTGCAGAGGCTTAAAGTGAATGATGCTGAAAAGTTGTGGCAGCTACACTCCTTAGACTGCAAGTGTATCTGTGAAGAGGGACTGGCAGACATTTACTGAAAGGACAGACTCAATAACTTGAGGGAAGTGGAGTGAAACAGAGGAGGTATGAAAGAATGAGGGAGCAGAAGCCTCGGAGGCGGGTTGACATGGAATAAATGGAGTGACCACAATTAATAGTAGCATACTAGGCTCTGTGAAGTGGCCTAGAATGGTATTAAGGATTCCCACCCACTGTTTCTTCCATCGCTGAAACCTCAGCATCTCTACCCACCCAGGCTAGACCGCTAGTCTGAGCAAGGCCAGAAGAGCGAGGTGGGAATGTGAGGTGGAGGGACACGCAATGGAGTGAGTAAATGGGATGATGGTTGTTTATGGTTTGTTCTACAAGGTGCCAGGCCTCGTGTGTGATTATGTAATGACTAATGGGAGACTGAATGCTTCCTGCTCGTTCTTATCTGGCCCTTAAGGGAAGAAGATTGGCGCGAGTCACCTCACATCAACCTCAGATTGGAGGCTTAGCCAGTCAATCAAAGGGACATACCCAATGCCCGAGGCTGTGTGTCAGAGAGTAATGTTGACCCAGAGACACATCAAGAGCAAGACAGAATCCCTAAACAACACTGTGAGCTCTCAAGTCTAGTTTAAGACATTGAAGACAACAAAAAACAAACACATATTTTGACTGGAAAAACCATCTTTATTGAATAACCCCCCCCCCACACACACACACACACACACACACACACACACCACATCTGCTCA
>JBAMHW010000023.1:21684957-21741606 GCA_037177495.1 Rhadinocentrus ornatus
AAAAAAAAAAAAGAGGGGTGGGGGAGAAAAAAGTTTTGGGTGGAACACCCCCCCCCCCCCCCCCCCCCCCCCACACACACACACACACACACACACACACACACCACATCTGCTCAGATGTGACACATAAAATGCAGAAATCTCCCTTTCTTTGTCTGCACTCTCAGCTGACCAGCAGCTATCAATAACAGAAGGCCCCATGCAGTTAAGGATCCTCCAGATCACCTTCAGGATTCCCCAGAGCCCATGGATTAGCCTGGGGCAATTGTTATATACCTTGTAAGGTACTCCACTAGGCCCAGGAGAGGACAAGAGCCAGAGCTTGCTCTTGTCCTCTTGACTACCTCCTGGATCTATCTCCAACCGGGCTCCTTCCCATCGAAATCCAGCGTTGGTGTAGGTGGATCAATTAGGAACCTACAGGGGCCTAGTTCTTGCTCTCTACGTTCAGCGCTGTAGGTCTCTCTGAGGTGCTGATCGACCTCAGCATTGGAGCAGGCAAGTGGACCACTACGCTTCTACCCTAGCAGCTGTTTTGTGAACCCAAATATATTTGTAAAAGGGAAGCCCGCTTCCTGGATCTCTCATTTTTCCTCCTCCTGTGCCACTCAGCCCCCCCCTCATGATCACCAGCCTCTTGCGGATTATGGTACATAGCTCTGCCAGAGGTCCCCTCTCCTCTTTACTCCCCACCTTGAACTGCTGCCTCAAGCTCTTCAGCTCCTTTCGGATCTGGTGGATTTTACTAGCTACTACACCTCTCCTCTAACCCAAACCTCTCTGTGGCTAGGCTGATAATGATCGTAGTTATGGTCTTGAGGCGGCAATCAGCTTCCCCGTTGGTGGTTGCTTCCAGAATGGTGTCAGCATCTTCATCAAACTGGAGCCACTCCTTCTCCTTATTAGCTTGGGGGCACTGTGGGGTGAATCCAAGCCAGGCTCCTCCTGTGTCTCACCAGGCGTAGTTCCTACATGCTGTGACACCAGAACCTTCTGCACACACTTCATCTTGGCCCGGTGGATCTGCAGACCATGTTGGTTCTTGCATATCTTACCCCATATGCATTCCTGGTCATCGTTGTATTTCCATTTGCATGTGTCGTCATCCTTTGGTCCGTCTGGTGCGATTCTCTCCCTCCCCCCCTCTCAGGAATCCCTGGGGGTATTGCTCCTGTAGGTCGATCTGTAGCTTGTTATGGGTTTCTTCCTCTCGGAAGATGAAACTTGGAATGCTACCCCTCACTGCCCCAGTGACGTCTTTCCAAGCTGTCAACTGTCTCTCCAGCTGTCACCAATTTGTACTTGGTTGTCAACCAGACTGTTCCTGGTAGTCACTGGTGGTTCCAGTAAAAACTGTTTTAGATACACCTTATGGTGGCCCTGGACACATCATCAGTGATGTAACCTGGGATCACAGGAGGTTTCGTGTCTTTCAACAATCAAACCCCCTCCTCCAAGCGACCCAGCAAGGGTTGATCAGGCCCCAGCTTGTGTCCAGGTAGCGCTACCCTACTCGCCAAACCTCTCCCCTCTTGATCCACAACCACTTCTGCTGCGTCGGTGGCCAACTTAACAGTCCTTTGCTGACTGGTTCCTGTGATGCCCAGCATCTTGTAGGCCCTGCGGAGGTATTGGCTCACCAATTCTCGACATCCCACTTCGATGGGTTGGCATCGTGCCCGCCAACCATTGTTCTGGCACTCCTCCACTAGCTCCAAGTATTTTGCCCTCTTTCTCTCATGTGCCTCCTCCATCTGGTCCTCCCATGGCACAGTGAACTCCATGAGAATTACCTGCTTGGTTGCTGCTGAGGTAAGGACAATCTCTTGCCTTGCTGTTGTCTTGGTGACCACTTCTGGGAACTTCAGCTGCTTTCCCAGGTCAACTTTAAGCTCCCAATCACGCACCGTCGCCAACAGGCCTGGGAAGGTATTTTGAGGAGCAGCTGCAGGCTTCTCCCCAGCTCTGATGAAAGTGATGGTGTTCCTAACTGGGCGAAGGCTCTTGCTGTGGCTGATTCCACTGCAGAGAGCATCTGCTATGGCTTTCAGGACTTGGTCATGTCTCCAGTGGTAGCGCCCTTCACCCAGGGCTCTCGGACAGCAGCTGAGAATGTGCTCCAGGGTTCATCTTTTCTGGCAAAGGGGGCAAGCTGGTGTCTCCACCCTCCCCCAGGTAAAGAGTTTAGATGGACTAGGCAGCACATTGTAGACTGCCTGGATCAAGAATTTTATGCAATGGGGTTCAGCTTTCCACAGCTCGGTCCATATGACCTTGCGCTCCACTAGCTTATTAGAATAATTTGGAGTTAACACAAAACCCACTGCACCCAAAAATAATAACCAAACAAACCAAAGATTAGTTAATTAATAACAAAAGTTTAAACCAAACAAAATAGATCCCAAATTACCAAAACCCTTAAAAAGCGTGTTGTGCACACCATTAAAGTAACCTAATGGGAGCGTTAAAACTAGGTCGGGACATTTAGAACAAAGGCAGAACTATTTAGCAAAGTAGGAAGCAATGAAAACAAAATCAAAAACCAATGAGAGCACAGTAGGGAGCAGGGGCAATCTGTTTCACAGAGCCACAGAGTTAGCCAAAATACCTGCTAGCCATTTAGCCAAACTATTATTTGCTACAGCCTTATTCATACCTGAGCAACGTAGCTCAACTCGAATGTCACCCTGGAAACACCAGCAGCACAGTCTAGTGTGAAAGAATACACATTAGCCTGATGTACATAGAATATGCAACCTACAATGTTATGCTAGCAGTTACCTTCACCAGCAAGCCTCGGGGAAAAACCGTGACGCAAACAGTGAATCCAAACAACCTGGCTCCAACAAACAGACTACAGCGACCAGCTCGTGGCAACACACCACACCACCAAAAGTGGAGAAAGTCTGTCTAGCGACCGCACCTGTTTATACTCCTCCTGATGAGCCTAAGCGGAGAAGCGGAAGTACGACCTGCGAAGCCTTCACTGCTGCGCATCGGGTCAGAAAACACACAGCCATTAATTAGGTGTAAACCACCCAGTCACACACAGAAAAATGCCAGGGCACAGACTGATTTATCCCTCCCTCTGCTGGAATAGAAAACACATTGGCTGCAGAAACGACAGGGTGGCTGCAGACTCAGATCCTTGGTCAGAGAGGATATAAAATGTCCAGCTGTGACACCCCTCACACTGAAGAAAGCTCTTAGAGTCCCACCATTTTTATTGCTATCCTTCTTTTTTTTGTTGCCCTCTTTTCCTACTTTAAGACAAGGATACTCCTGCTAAGTCTCTCCAGGCTCTCCCTCTGCCACAGTGGATTTCCAGGCAATCTGGGATTCACAGATACTTCTTTGGCCTCACTGTATGTATAACCTGGAAGGGGATTTAGGCCACATATGGTAATTATCTGCATCAAATGGGAGATAAGTGAGGATCATACCTTGGACTTTCGAAGATGTCTCCCTGTAAACCCTTGGCAGGGATTTTGTGTCTTGGAGCAGGCCAGAAGCAGAATTTGGAGGCTGTCATGAGAGGGTGAGCAGACACAGCAGACATGTTGAAATGAAGGCTAACTTGGCAGCTGCAGATCTTGGCGTGGGAAGACTCCTGTAAGTGCCTTTTTCTCTTTATGGCTGCAGACTGTTTCCCCATAGGCAGGCTTTTGAAGTGGCTCTGATACCTCTCAGGGTAATAGTAGCCACATGGGCCCCCAGCTTTGAGCCACCACAGCAGATAAAACCAGGAGCACGTCTCCACATTTTGATCTTTTTCTTTAGGTTAAAGCTCAGATCCAAACCCGCTTCCCATTATGGCAAAGTTGCTATGGATATAATATGTAGTATATATTGTAGAGTAAAGTCTTGGCAGCAGTCTGAAGTACCTTTCCTGTTGATGAGTAAGCTTCCCTTGACTGTGCGTCCATTGATATAATGGTCAGTATTTATCTGTAATGCAGCTAAAAATACAAATCTGTCATCAGTTTTCCGAGAATGTACGGTCTATTTTTTATTCTGTCTGTATGGAAAGAATTTAGGCATCTTCCAATGAACCATGTTTTCAGTCATTGTTCATCCCTTTACTGTTGAACCCATGTGTTTTACGGTTACTGTGAGATCCTTTGTTGACCTTTAATTTGTACAAGATACACCTAATTTCTTTAGCAGTATGTCAAAGATGTGAGGTATTTCTTCTGTGTGACAAGTATGAGACAATTAGCTGGTCTAAATTAATAACACTGATTTTCTGATTGTTGTCACATCTCATACAGAAATGTTTGCTCTTTAACCTATTTTAAAGTTTTCCATTAAACATATGTAAACACTTTTCATTTGTCAACATTGGTCACACAAAAGAGTTTTTTTTTTCCAAATACTTTTGGCTTGTAAAATTGCAAGAATGATTATCAGTGTCATGTTAAATGATTAATTTATGACAGTGAAAAATTGGGTGAAGACATGTTTTCATGTCTGTTTTGAAAACATTTACCAAGATAAATTATCAATATGATGTAATAAAAAACATTTAGTTACTGAGTAAATAATGTCATTTTTTATGGTAGATTTTTGGTAGACTTTATATGGTTTTTCAAGGTGTTCCTGGGCCTGTATGGCCTGTTATGAATACACAATATGATATAATTCATTTGCAAATTGCACAACAATGAAAAATGTTTTTAAACTATACTTACACAGGCTTAACCTGAGAGGTAAACTCTACTAATCTTTACATAAGAAAGATTCAGATGTCTGGGATGCTCTTTTTTTATTTAATGTGTTATTTTTTAATACTGTTCGATTCAGGTAATTAAATTCTGCACATGAACCTATCTTTTAAATATATATATATATATAAAAAAATAAAATAAACAAAGGGTTGTAAACGTAAAAATCCAAGCATAAACTGTATCAATGTGAAATAGCTTCATAGTGGTGATAAAGAAAAAGATCATAGGCTTGCATAGTATAACTCTGTCATGTACAGTGCCATTAATAGTGCATATTTTTATTATGTGTATCTGCTTTTTAACGACTGGTTCTTGCCCCATTATTAACTGTGTGGTTAAAAATAATTATTCTTAAAATACTTCTGTTTAAGGGTTCCCTTCAGTAAAAGCATCTTCTATGCTGGGTTTGCTGGCGGCATACAAACGTTTTAGCGCAGCCAGAGGGAGCCCGCACGCTGCGGGTTTGCAGGGCGGAGCGCACAGATTTATCTAACGCACCCACATCCAAGCGTCACACTAGCGTCAAGTTTACCAATAAATGTACCTGTTCCGGTTCATTACAGACTCATTACAAATATGGTGGGAATACATATATACTAAACACATTCAAAGTGGCTAAAAATGTTAACTCTCCACATAACTACTGACCCTGATCCAGTTTCCGCTGATTTAACGGACAAATGTTTAGATAACCCCATCGCCTATTGTTTATGTACGTCTAAAAATATTAATTTTAAGGAAATAAAAAACATCTATAAGAAATTACTCCTCCACTAATGTTAAACTGCGCTTGCCAATTAAGTTTCCCTCTGTTTTTATTTATTATTTATTTCAAAACAGACACATTCCTCTTTTGGGTTTTACATTGAAGGCTGAGTCCTCACTTCCTGCGTGGCCGCGTGTTTTGACCGTGCTGCAATATTTCCAGGCAGGCCGAGCTCGCGCACACACGCACACACAAAAACACCCACACAAGCAAGGATTTAGAAATGCACAACTGATGCGGTCTGGCGGAAGAAGAAGAAGAAGAAGAGGAGGAGGAGGGGGGCAGCGCACTGGACGTCCCGAAACAACGGGAACAGAGTTGGATTTTTTTTTTTACCCTTTTAGGAGGAAGGAAACTGGAAAAGTGTTGAAGCTATAAGTTTGTGTTTGACCGGAGCATTGTTACTCTTGGAGCCCACCGCCTGCCTTTGCTGCCGCTTGTGCAGCAACAAACCTGCGTCTCCTTGTTGCAGCCAAACAGTTTCTGCTGTCCAATGAATGGAGTTGCTTTTTGCCTTGTTGGAATACCACCCTACTCTGAAAATGTAAGTACATGAAGCTGGCCCAGTTAACTTTGCTTTTTAAAGGCTGTTTTTGTCGTATTGATACCTGGTCTTGCTGCCGTTTAGACGGTTGAAGCGCAGCGCCGTGGGGCTGGTCAGAGAGCGTGATTTCCTAAGAGGCTTAACTAACTCTACAGCCACCGAGTACACACACACACACACACACACACACACACACACCGACGCACTGTACAGAAACCATGTGGTTTGAACGTTTTTCCTGACTAAACTGTCATTTTAGTCAGCTGGAACAATGTGCTCACTGTTGTCGAGTGAATTCAGAAAACTGATCTAGAGTCACATTTTACGCGCGGGTTGGGTCTTTTGTCAGCGTCTCGCTGCTGCAAAAGGAAGACGGGACGTCCCAAAACGGAATAGTACTCCCCAACTTCTCCACCGGTGTAGAGTTTTATCATAAATCACACATATGTAACTTAGTTATTCAGTTGTAATATGAAAACCAAGAGAATCCGCCGTTCTGCTGCACATGAAGTAGGACAGCAAATGAGAAGATTGGGAATGTGTGACTTGCACAAGACTTCTCACACTCTCACTTCTTTTTACACCTCATGCTCCTCCATACTGCGTCACACTGCTGAAGTTTGATACTTGTATGATTTTTCAAAAGCAGCCAGATCAACTTCATCCCGTTACTTAACAGCTAAAATAAAAATGTTTACCAGAAGTGTTGACAAAGACAAACATGATAAAACCTTCTAAGTGTGACTAAAGAAATGTTTATGGAAGCGTTTATGTATTCATGAAGTAAAATATGTCAGTCTAGACTTTGATCTCCTTGTTGAAGGAGACATATGGTTTGGTATCTTGGTCTGGTTCTGTTCAGATTTAACCTCTAATTGATTTTATCTTTGTGAATGTGTGAGGCAGATGCAGAGATAGCTGATACTTCCTTTCCCCCTGTGCTATGTGTGTGTTTGACAGGGTTATGAGGTTATGTTTACCACTGACTCTGTGTGCTCATTCTTGCTGTAATAAGGAATCTGTCTGTTTTGGCTTTCCTTTTTCAGACACTGTCTCTTTATTTGCTGGTGTGAAGTTTATCTCCTCCAGCAAAAAATAACATTTCCTCTTCTGTGGTCACACTTTAATTGAAACCCCTGTGGTCGCTCGTTGCTGCCATAAAGCTGTGAATGTTCCTTCAAACATATTGGATTCACTTTCATCTGTTCAGTTTGGCCTCTTTTTTGAAGATGAAATGCTTTGTAGGAAACAGCTGCCATGTGTGTACCTCACAAAACTGTCATTTTAGTCAACTGGAACTCGTAAAACTCCTCCAAGTTTTTAAAATCCATCAGTTTTACTTTATTTTTTAGCTTTTAGCACGTGTCTTATCGCAGTCCGTGACCTGTTTCATCCTTGAACCTTAACCCAAACTGAGCTTTTCTCTGCTTGCCAACTCACTTTACTTCTACCAGACAAAAAAAATCAATGTATTAATGTCTGTGTTATTTACAGCACTGCAAGTAAGCTACATGCATCCTTTTTCCACTTCATTCCTCCATGATTTATTTGAGGATGTGATTTAAAACCAATACAGAATTACACAAGAATCCAGTTAAATATTTAATTTGTCGAAATGAGGTGTGACAGGCCTTGTATGCATTCAAAGCCGAAGAGGAAGAGAGGAAGGTATCTGATGAGAGCAGTTGTGATGATGTCCAGTGGGACTAGTGTAATGTTGTTAGTGGTCTCGCTCCAATGTAGCAGTGCAGTGTTTGTGTGTGAGATCAATAAAGGCAGAGAGCAGCGCTCCTGATGTCCAGTGCTGCTTTGTGCTATGTGATGCTGGAGTATATTGATGATGGGAAACACGAGAACGCTTTTATGAAAATCTTGTGCTGAGCCAGTCGATGTTAAAGCCCTTATTTAGTCCCTCTGTGCAATGCGTAATCACTCAGCCTGTTTGTTATGAGATGCTGTAAGCTGATGCAGCATCAACCTGCAGCCTGGCTCACTAATAGCTTCCCTGAGATTTACGTGTGGCTGTCAAAGCCCAGACTTCGTAGATCCACCTTCCTGCTCCAGCTGATCACAGCACAGTCACCTCAGAAAGGCTGCAGACCTCAAGACCACAGACCAGTCAGCAGGTCCAGGATCAGTTCCTGGTCAAGGCAACTTTAACTGGAAACAGCTGCAAGATGCTGCAGAGGAAAGCACTTTAGTGATTATTAGCAGATGGCTTCACCACGTAGTAGGCACATACTGTACTGTAGCAGGTACTGTGGTGCTGAGTGAGATCTAAGGAACTGTCGCTGTTTTCTTTTCCTTTTACCATCAAACTCTGTGTTCAGTTTTATTTGGTTTATAGCTGGTTTCTAACATTGTGTGGCCCATGTGTATTAGAAGCATTTGCTTTTGTTTGGACACAATATTGACAATACATAAAACCAATTTGTCAACGACATCTTCAAATAATACCAAAATAGAACATTTACAACAGATGATGAGTCAAGAATTGTCTAAAATTTGAGCTCATATATTGTCACTAATCATGTTTGCAAACTGTCAGGTGAATCTGAACTAGACTTTTACATATCCTGTTCACACTACCTGTTGCATAGTAAATAAACTCAGTATTGTTAAAGGCTGGTAATATAAGCTCCTTTCTCTTTTAGAGGCCTCCAAATAGCTTTTATCATGGCACTCATTCATAAAAACTCTTTATTATCAACAATAAGCAGTTTTCTCAGTTGATGTTACACACTCGTTCTACACAGAGCCTCCTTAATAAATTTTAGTTTCATACCTTTTTCAAAGTGCTATCTTTCACCGTATCACGCCGCTGTCTCGTATCAATTTATTCAGTATTTTTTGTATATGTTGTGTTTTCTGTTTAGTAAAGACAGACAGTTCAGTTTTGTTATGCTTGTGCAAATACAACATTTCCTAATATACTTCTCAAAAACAGGGCCTAAGGGGTTAGGTCACCCAAAAATCTGACTGGCCTCCCAGATGCCATCCCAAAACTGGAAAATTAAATTTGTAACAAATATTTAGTGTAAACTGACCTTTTACATGGTAATCCTCTGATGTCCAAGTGCAAGTAAATGCAGCATTTAATGCACTTTTTAACGTTCTGCATCAACACTAACATGTGCTGAAGCAGCATTTATACAGAATCATTTTGCCAGCTTTCTGCATTGGTGATAATATTTGTCTGTCTAAACTTTTTGCATTTTTTGAAGAGAATTTAAAATTCATAAAACCACCAGATGTGATGGTTGTGCAAAGCCAATAATGCTGGAATAATCACTGATAAACCTTTCTCGTTATCAATTAAATGCTTGTGCAGCAGGTTAAAACCATACAAAGTTGGATCATAAACAACTGTTTTTAAACAACAATTAGCTTATTTTTTTTACATTAGCTAACCACTTTAGTTCTAATAATCAGCTAGTAATTTATAAAAATCTAGATTATTGTTTTCCTATTTTTTTTTTTTTTTTTTTTTTTTTTTTTTAAGTCTCATTTACATGTGGCACCCTTTTCCCAGGCTGTGCCCCTAGAAGTGTGTAAAACTTATCAAAAGTCTTTTTCCACACACTCAACCTTTCAGTTGTGCATTTCATTGTTGGCCTCAACTCCACATCTCCAGTCAAATGAAGGATCACCGGAACACGACGGGCATGTGGACGCAGTGGACAGAGCAGGACAATGTGTTACAGAGTGTCGTGCCTCAGTCCATTAACACCATTAATACATTTCACACGCCTCCACTCCTTCGTCCCTTCACTTCAGCACCGTCACCCCTGCTGCATTCCTCTGCTACGGAGGCAACAGCTGCACGGTCGCTCAGACCTCCACCCACAATCATTAACCTGGAGAGAGTCTGTGTTGACACACTTAAATCATGCATGCAAACACAGGTGCTCACAAATACTGCCACTCCAGCATGTTGACAATTACACTTAAAGGGTCAGAGGTGCTCGTGAAGCTCGTAACCTTGGTGCAGGTGCATGGAAAATGGACACAACCACACACACACGGATGCTTTCTGAGTGAAACCCAGCTCTGTATAGAGTCTTAGTTTTTGGCCTCGTCTGCTTATGTTTACATGTCCTTGATGTTGTACAAACATATAGGCAGTATATAGGTGAGCAAAGGACATCTGTCACCACTGACCTTGTTTGCTGTGGGAAAAGGGAAGTGGCTGCTGTAGCTCGCCTCTGCAAAACAGCCATGTTTCTGTTGCTAATGGCTTTTTATTGATCCGCCTTAAGTCGGTCAGTTTACTCGGAAAAAGCTTTACAGTAAAGACAATTTTATGTTTTGCATATTATTATTTACAGATCCATGTATTTATTTTCATTAATTCTCTGCCTTCATCCCCTCGTGTGTCCCAGCTGGCTATTTTGTTGTGGCTTCTCACTGGCAGTCGCTGGGAGGTTCGGTGTGAAACAAAGCCTCTCTCAGAAACCAATAAGAGCTAATTAGATTCAGCCTGTAGAGGGTCTGGCATGTGTCAGTGCCTCTTTGTATTTGCGCCTGCAGAAACGCTCCCTGTGTCTGTGTGTGTTTGTCATAGTGTTGTTTCTGCTGAGGAAAATATGAGGCTCATGTACAGTATGTGATGCCCCACATATAGAAGGAATGGAGAGCAAGTCAGGTCTTGTTCAGAAATGCAGACTTGACTCTGTATCTGTTTGGGGGGATTAGCCTGAGAGCAGGTATGGCTGGCTGGAATAAAGGCCAAAGTTCAAGAGTTAGGTCCCCCGCTCCCTCCAACTCTCTCTCTTTTATGTGTCTCAGACTTGGCCTCCTCTAAAGAGGCTAAAGAGTCAGGAGGGGACTCCTGTCACTGTGGGCGGCAGGGGCCAAAGGGGTTAAACAGCGGCTGCCATTTGATCAATTTGCATTCAGATTATCTGATCCTAAATCTTGTTTTGTTTTGCTCACAACCAATTATTTATGTATTTATCTATCCCTAAATCAATGTAAATATCGACAAGTGTACACTGACAGTAAGTATGAGTGTGTTTGCAGATATTCCTGTCTTGCTCTTGTGCAGATTTCTTTCATAAACAGCAGGGATTACACAGAAATGAGAAACCCTTGCACAGAGACAGAGGGCAAGAGGAGAAGGAGTCGGTGAGAATAGAATAAAGAGAATTCTGATGAGTCATGAGGTGAGAATAAAGCCACAGAGAAGCAATAAAAAGTAACGGCAAGCGAGAGGAAAGCTGGATCCCCTTTATCACTTGCATTAAGTACTTTATCTGGTTGTGAGACACTGAGAAAACATCATAGTTTATTATTATTATTCCACATAGGAACTGGATAACTTAATATTTAGAGTCAGCATTAAAAAAAAAAGTTGCACAATTTTAGCTTTACTGTAAAGCATGTTGAACTAAAGTGCACTAATTTTTACATTGAACTGGTGTTTCAGGGATTTAGTTTTGCTGTTTAAAAAATTTTGCAAACTATGAAAGCCAATTTTGAAAGAATAATTATATTTAGAGTTGTACAGGCTGGGATCTCGCTTTTGCATCACTGTCTCAAAACATCACTTGACCTGTGGCATTAAGCCATAGCTTAATTGCACAATATAGTTTAACTCAATGCAACACCCTCTCTTCTCTGCTTTGTATTCCACTTCAGACAGTACCATCTGAACATCATCGTAGCCAAATCTGAATCTGTGGTGACAAACATTAAATTCTTTTGTTCAGTTGAGTGTGAATGGTGACACAGTTTCATCATCAAACCACTGCTTTGTTGGATCCCATCACTTAATTTTATTAGTTTTCTTTAACTTTTCAAAAACCTGAGGTTTCCTTATTGGGGGACTTTGAGAACACATGTTGCCAAACTGTTCCAAAATGGCCATTTTGGAGACCTTGCCTGAACTGTCTTTAATAAAACCTCTATAAAGTTGTCCTGCTTCACTTATGATCTGATGAGGGTTTAAAGTTACAACTACATAATTTCAAAGGGATATTTATACTAATTTCAGAAAGTGTCTTTTTTTCTTTAGGCGAGCATGAAAATCTTTCATTATGTTATGTCATCTTCATCTATTCTTCACGAGTCACACGCGAGTTTGACCTTGTGGTTGCAGACATATCCTCGTTTTCATTCTGGGCATGCAATAAAGAACTTCTTTAAAGTATACAGAGGTGTATCCTGCATTTAAACTTATCCGGGAAGCCTTGTGTTTCCTTGCTCCTCTCTCCTCAGGTTGCACTTTAGAAAATGAGGCATGTTTCAAAATATTTAACTTTAGAACATCTTCATTACCACTTGTTTTGAGACATTGTTGGCGTTAGGAAGGGATGCTGTTAAGTGTTTTATGTTTGCCCACTGTTTTGGTTGGGTTTAGGTATAAAAAAAAAACTTGTTTAGGCTAAGAAAAACAGTACAACTTGTTTGCATGTAGACCAGGGGTGAAAGTAAGCCGGTACGGTCCGGTACTGCGTACCACTAAAAGATTAACTGGCGGTATGCAGTACCGGGAAGATGGGAGAGTGGCTGCCTGCTACAAAGGCCAGAACCAGTCATGAGTGCACTTTATTTCAGACAATAGATCCATTAGCAACATGCTGTTTTAAAAACCACTTTGTGTTTAAAAATTCCTTAAATACGAATTGTTTCTGAACTGTCTGTGCTGTTTTGGTCCATACTGGACGGAACTTTGACCGGGCATCTCCCTCTTTTCCTCAACCGACATAACCACACGTTAACGTTTGTTGCTGAATATTTCGATTAAAATCAGTAGGAGAGGAAGCAGCGGTGTTTTGTGTTCTTTTATTTTATTTTTTTCCTTCAATTTTAAAGGCACAGAGCAAAAGTGCTTAACGACCGGAGATTTCACTGCGCATGCGCGTCTACTTCCCAAGCACGATTGCAATGAGGATCGGTGCGTTTGATTTAATGCACTGGGACGTTTTCCACAATTGGTCAACAGACGTCAAGAGACGCCGCATTCAATAAATTACACCAACGAAATTCCACACATTCTTGTGGTTGGTTAAAACACTTTCAACAAAATTTAAATATCTACCTGTTATCATCTACAGACATTTGAAATAAAAAGGATTTTGCTCATGACTTCATGAGCTGTTCTTAGAGACTTGTACTCTACATGTTTATTATGTTCCAATGAAAATGTTATTTGATATTTTTAAAATGCATGAAGTGAGAGAGATAAAAATTTTAGATATAGTACCGGCAAGAATTTAAAACTACTTTTACCCCTGATGTAGACCCTAGTCTTTCCATGTATTTTCAACAACTCATTTGCACAATGCTGATGTTTTTCCTCAAGGTCCTCCAGATCTACAGATGTCATCATCTCACTGTTTTTACAGGCTGAATACTTCACTCCATGAGCTGGAAATCCCTTGAAGGGACAGTTCCCTGTAAATTAATGCACATACCACAACATGTTTTTTGCACTAGGTGCGGAAGCTAATGCATTACACAGTCTTTAAAAACAACATTAACTAATTGGGCCGAGGCTAATTGGGAAAAAACATAAATGATGTTTGTTTTAGTTTGTTATGCATTCACATTGAGCTCCTATTAAAGTAAGCTGTCACTTAACTTTGTGAACTTGTGAAATGTATGAAGCAGCATCAGGAGAAGAGTTCTGTTCTCAGCGTTGACATGATGGTTGCTTGCTGTACTGTACACAACTCTCCTATCAGGGAGTGATGCTCTGGGTCTGTTTACGCTGTAAATGGCAGCAAGCCAGCTTTAAACCATCAAAGCTCTGCTGGAGACTTGAATTGTGAATAGCAGGTCACACACATTGAAGTTTCATCAAGGTTACAGCGCTGACTCACTGACCTCTATCGCTACATCACTGTGCTGCAGAGTTCTTAAAAAACCGTGAAGACTGTCTGTCTTATTGTTTGTAAGTAGTCTCAGGGGCACGGGGTAGGTTGTTTGGACAGTCGGGCAAAAATCATGGGACAGAGATTATCAGGAGGCTAATGAGGAGCTGAGGATGCTGGGCAGAGATAGAGCGCTACGGTTTCCCATGACTGCTTTTTGAGCACAACACTGTCTCTGTGTACATGTCTGCTCAGATTCTCTCAGAGGAAAATTACTTTAGGTTGAAATCACCTCTTGGCAGTAGATCCTCTAGTTCAGGGCTGCTCAATTCGGTCCTACGAGGGCCACAATCCAGCAGGTTATTTCATGTATCCCTTCTCCAACACACCTGGCTCGAAAGCAAAAACAGCACTATTAATGTGGAGGCAGCAAAAAGTGTAAAATGTAAACTGCAGGACATGCCTCAAGCATCAACATAAAAATTACAAAATTGCAAATGACACATTAACATTTCTTCCAGTGTTACATTAGGTAAACTACGGAGCTTTACTCTAGTGTAAAAAGCTGGTGCTCCTTTCTCTGCCACATTTTATGTCATGCTTTCCAGGCTGATGCACTGTCCTCCCCAGTTACACTTTTCTATAACGCCCCCCCCAAAAGATCTGACATGTATGACATAGTCCGTTCTTAGGTTGTAGGGGAAAAACTCTTCATGTTCCATTCCACTAAGGCAACACACACGAAACGAAACGAAAGCAAAGCAACACAAGCGGCAACACGGGGAAGTGATGCAACTCAATTTTAATTCTGTGGATGTTAGCCTGATCTGGTTCAGGCTTAATATTTAATACAAAGTGACGATATTGAGGCATCTTTTCAATGGATTAATTGTGGTTAATACCGCAATGTGAAATTAAGTAATGGTGACATCCCTACTGACAGTATGAAGTAAAATGGGCTGGCAGTTTTTCAAAGAGGCAAAATAAAGACAGATTCCTTGATTTAGAGGTGAGATATTACTGGAAGAAAGTCTCATTAATTTGGAAGGACTTCTTCCAAAATGAATGTAGTTAATGTTATCACAGCTTTTTGTTGTACAATCAAATAAAAACAATGCTGCAGCAAACTAGGAAAAGAGTAGAATAAGCCTAATTCACTTGTTTTCATTCAATTTTAAGGAAACAGTTGTCTGGCATGATTTTTCTCTGATGATTGCATTTATTTTTTATTGTTTATTTTATTGTTGCATGATTGTAAATGAGGCTGGTTGCTGAAGCTCAATAAACAGCAACTCTTTTGTGGTTTGCTTGGATTTAAAATAAGCACAAATATCACCTTAACAGGAAGACTATGGACATGCAAATCACTGCATACACTGAAGGTGTGTCCCAATTCAAGGTCTGAACCTTGAGCTTTGTTCTCAATCATATCTCTTATAGCTTTTCTTTGTTTTTGCTCTTCGTTCTTTTCTTTTAGCTGTGTGTCACCTTTCCTGTACCTCCAGTTTTCCAGTGTTTCTTAATTTCCCAAGACTTTGAACAATTACCTTCTGCTTTGGTTCCTTTTCTGTTCCCTTTTTTGGTCATCTGCTTTCAGGATTCTTCTCTGTTGTTGCTTTCATTTTTCCAGTTTTGTCTGAACATGCAGTCAGAGCCTGCTTCTCTCTGAGCTAACTCTCAGATTGAAAGCAGGAGGTATTTATTTGTCCCATGAAAGGTTTGTTTCAGTATGATTCTATGACTGAGTGAAACCATATGCAAGGGTGTGACGCTCGTGTCACAGTGTATTTGCGTCCCATTGGGTTGGCAAAACAAGGAGACCCATCTTCCCTAGAGGCCATGAGCATGACCTTCTTTTCTGGGGTGAAGCCAGACATAAAGCCACAGAGGTCAGTTTTTTTTGCAGGGTGAACAAACTCAGTGTCTGAGCCTGAACCTCTAATGCAGAGTGACAGAAGCTAAAGATGGAGGCGGGATCATCATCAGCTTGGCATATGAATCTCATCATCAAATTAAACAAAGAAAAGGCACTGCCGTTGGGAAACAAGGAGGACACCAGCATCTTCTCTTCAGCTGGGTTTTACAGTCTGCAGTGTGTCAACAGGAAGGAGCAGATGAACTGATAGCGTTTGACAAACCTCCTGTATTCAAAATACGGCAGGCGGTATCTGTAGCATCTTTGGGACATTGGGAAAGAGAAGAGGAAAAATGCAGGGCCCTTTTGTGTTTAATCTTAAGATCAGAGGGTTAATCGTCCACACAGTGTGAGAAAAGAAACCGCAAATGCTGTTTTGCCCCTTTGCATGACATGAGAAAGGTCTCGTTTTAGGCCTCATACTTGACCAGACCAGAGAGTAATTAGATTTTACTGAAGAGAACTACCAATTTGTCTGCCCCAAAATTCAAAGTAATTGATTATCTTGTGTGAATAACTTCATCTGTGCTGCACTCAAATAGATCTGCGCAGCCATGTGATTAGAAAACTGCTGTAGGCCAGAGATACAAAAACAACATGAGACTCGATACGAAATCCAAGACCAAAAACATTTTAGAAACACAAAGATAGAGAAACAAAACTACATTTGAGAAAACATAATAAAGGGAATATGGGTTTACAACAGCAGATCAGAAAACACAGCAAAATATCAGAACAACACTAAAGAATTTCAGAAAACATGAAAGCAAAAAAAAACAAAACATAAAATATTTAAGAAAACACAGCATCATATTGTACATTTGTTTCTTTTTTTTGGAAAGGTATCTATCTTTTTCAGTTGTGTAGCTGTTTTCCACCTCAGGGTCTCTACAGAAACCTACTCTCTATTACTGGGATCACCATTCTGGTTGTTGGGGGCCGGTGTCCTGCAGGTCGTCGGGGAAACATCTAAAACCTGCAGGACACCGGCCCCATTGAGGGCCAGAGTTGCTGATCCCTTCTCTGATAGGATGGCAAAAGAAATATTTTTAAGAATCTTAAAAACTTCTGAGAGGTTAGAATTGGACCATTTGAGCTTCGAACTTCATCTACAAACTAACACGTTTGCAAATCCAGTTCAGCATACTTTTATATCCCCAGATATTCAGACATAATCCATGAGGCCTAAATATAGAGTATTTTTATTAGATTAAACCGTTTCTCATTGCTCTAACAGCTCCTTGAATGGTTATGCTACACCCCTGTCTCTACTTTGAGGATTGCTGGACTGTACAATCCTGAGTGAACAGAGCGATGGAGGACTTCCTCAGCCTGGTGTGATCGGTGGTGCATGGTAGGAATGTAAAAACCAGATGACCTCAAATGGAAACTCCAGGGCTGATGGAGGCGGCAAGCAGGCCATCTCATTTGCTCTAATAAACACACAGACTTCCTTCTGCAGTCTTTTTCTCTCTTTCTTTTAAAGTTCTTGGCTCTTCTAGTTTCCCAACCTGGCTGAGCACCGCCCCCACCACGCCCCAAATGCTGGACTGCTGCCTGGTTTTGGACCTGAGATGCAAGCCGGGATCCAGCTTCACCCAAGGAGAACAGAAACGTCATCTTTGAGTCTCAAAGTTCTAATTTTCATGTTAATTACACAGAAGCAGAGAAGGAGCTAAATATATACTTATGGGCCTGTGGAGGGGGAGTTAAACCGAGAGGAAGAAGGGGCTTGGAGTGGCTGTTCCTCTCCCAAACTGAGGCTAGGGGGGTGGATAAAGAGCCAGGCTGCCTGCTGGAGCCCTGTGGTTTCTCTTCTGCTGGGGCCTGTTTTTGAAAACAACCAGGAAAGAAAGAGAAGAAAAGAGAAAAAGAAGAGGGGTGGGGGCTCTTCTTGCAGTGGAGCTCAGACGTGACGCTCTGATTGCTCCCAGCGGTTGTGGTCAGCACAGAGGAGGAGGAGGAGGTTGTACAGTGCAGGGAGATGAGGGTTAACTCTTTGCCAGATGTCGTCATCAGCCCTGATGTTGAGGCGGTATATACGCATCAGGAGATAGATGTATCCACTCAACACAGTCCAGCTGAGGATTGACCTGGCAACACTTTGCTGCTGCCTTTCTGCAGCTCAGAAACAGCAGGATATTCAAACTGTGAGTGCATGCTGCTCCAATGTGCATCACATAAATAGCTGCAACAGATGTGTTTGATTCAGGCATTCTTGGAATTCACTCGTATGATATATAAACCTCACATTTCGCATTGCCCACAGGTTTGCAAACCTAAAGATTAAATTTGTGATGGTCAGTTTTGGATTTTGAAGTCAGCAGTTGCTTTGCAGTGTGAGATGTTTAAATCCTTAACTTTTACATTTTAGGAGAAAAAACCCCGTCATGAATACAAATTTTGAATATGTAATCAGCATCCACATCTGAGCCATCAAGTTGTGACACTATAGTTTTTCTCATGCTTGAAGGGTGGCATATTGTTCATTCTCATGCCAACTGTCAGCATATGTGATGGCTGTGAAACCTGACAACTTGGAGACATCTGAGTGATTGAAAAGAATCCCTTTGCCTACTGGTATTCCTCTTTTCATATAAAAGTTGTGAGTTTTTAGGAAAAATATGTCACGTTACTGCTTATTGAAGGAATTTTTTCCCAGTTCATGTCAGCCATTTAGTTAAATTTCCATTAAATGAATGTTAAAAAACCTGACACACAAAATTCTTGATAAGTTCAGCAAAAGAAGTATTTTTGTCTCAGCTCTGATTGTTTCAAGGCAGACCTGAACATGAAGAATGTGCTCTGCTAGAGGAGCCCCTCCCTGCTAATTAGGTTAAAATGGAGCACCAGCTATCCACTTAGTATGCTAGAGGACATGATGTATGTAAGTCTACAGCTGTGTTTGGCAATATTTTTCCCTTACATGCATAGAAACTTAGTTCTCCCCTTTTTTTTAAATGCAGATTTTCTCCCACTACCATAAATTTGATACCTTAATAGTACATTAGAATTGCTGAAAATCTTTGACAGGTTTGTTCTCTCTACTTCAGTCATGGATTCTGTATCTGTATCGGCATTTGTTGCTGTAAAGTCACTTAAGAATCCCTGTTGGAAATAAAGTAAAAGAGAGGAGGTGTCGAGGACGTAATTGGTCTAGTTTTAAGTAAAAATGTCACTGCTGTCTGAGCCCCTCTACATTCTCCATCTGCTCTCTTCTGCTTCTTGTTTCTACATCACATTGCTCCCTGCCCTATTTTTTATTATTTCCCCCTTGTGCTCCAACATCTGTCAACATCCCACACCTACTTGTTTCCTTCCCACTCTCTTATCTGGCAATTTTGTCTATGTTGAAACTTTACTGGCTGGATCATGTATTTTACATTCCCCCTGGGACAGATGGACATATACAACTCAGACTTTTTTTGTGTGCAGAAAGAGCTCTCACACACGCAACACACACATCAGTAAGTACATGTAAAGAATGCATGCGTAATGCATTAGCTTCCAATAGAGAAGCACGTGGTCAGGTGGGCTGCTTTAATCCTCTGCAGAAGTGAGCCGTTGCTACATCAGTCCTCTGGCCAGTCGGTCTGGGAAGGAGGAAGGGGTCGTGGACCACCCAGCTCCCCTTCAGCTGTGGGTTGATGTAATATCAGACCCCTGAATAGTTTGTCTCCACCTGCTATTGCCCTCTTTGCAACACAAAGCCCACAACAGGTGTGACCTCTCTGATCTCTAACCACCATTTCCGAACCCTGATCTTTTCCATTATTACTGACATACAACTGCAGGTCATAAGTTAATGCTTATGAGTTGACATTTTTCACCCACTCATCCTGCATGTTCACCTTCATGCCACCTGTTTTAGTATAAGTGTATGACTTTCTTGTCTTTGCTCTGTCTCGTGGCTCAGTGCCCTCTGAGCTTTCTCCACCGTTAAGCAGTCAGACTTTGGGTTGTAGCTGCCCTCTAGTGTCTGAGGCTGGTAACTACATCCTGAATGCTGTCAAAACGCCTATAGGTTCAATGGCATGGAAGATTAAAGAAGATTAAAGTTAAAATTAACCTGCTTTAAACAGCTACGCCCTTTTTTCACTCAAGAGCTTGCTTTTGTAGAATCCATTTTGACAAATTACGCATACCGACTGTTAAGACAAGAAAATTTACCTCTGATAACTGTACCATAATTAGTTATTGAGTCTCAGCACCTTTGCAGCTCTAAATTAAATGTGTACATGGACTAAAGTGTTGAAATCCCTGTTGTATTTGAAGATTGAAGATTGAAGAAGTGTGTCAGGGAAGTGTTTCTCTTACCAGTAGAGGACAGGATTCATACTCTGAGCCAGTGGTGCTTTTCTTCAACAGCTTCAGATTCCACTTTAAGTAAAGTCCTTTATCTCTGGGTGGCCTTTGTGATGTTGTTTTTTTATTGTGAGCATGAAACCCACACATTGTCACTTGGTGACCCTTTCCTGAATTGTGGCAGTCTGTGATTAGGGAAAACACCATATCAATGTGTATGTAGCTCAGTATATTTAAGACATGCAAACTTAGAGCTCATTCAACAGTCTAAAACATTTTACTCTTGTCAGCTTTACTTCTCACAGCTGAGTTAATGAGGATAAAGACTTTGTTTTGTCTTGTGAGGAAGCTGCTTTGGGAAAAAAAGTGCAAAAGCTGTTGTGTTAATCTACTAGCTAATGGTCATGTTGATGTTTGAAGGAGATTAAAATACACCAGCAATCTAATCTGACCATTACACCAGCAAATGTGCTTGGCTTTATCCTCTCACTTTCCACAGATGTGTTTGTTGACAGAGCAGCGGGATCCAGGCAGGAGGCACGAGGCAAGAGATTAGCAGCACATGTCGGCCTTTGATTTCCTGACTTCCAGCAGCTTTGTGTCGGCAGGTTATGATAAAAAGCAGCTAATATGAAGTCTGGTGCTGTAAGTCGGCTTGTTGCGGGTCAGATAAGGAAGGTATGCTTTGGTGATGCACGTAAGACCCATGTACAGCTGCTGGCTTGCTCTGGCATGTTTCACCCCAACAGTAGACAGTGGCTCACCAATGGGAGGTATGCTATTGTCACAGCTCTTCATCTGTGACTGTGTGTCCATTATGTAAACTGTAACTCAATGCCTTTCGGTTCATTTTTCCTTTTTTACCCTTCTTGTCAAAACTAACTGTTCCTGTTAAAAATGTGGTATGAAATCAGTCAGTCAGTCATTTTCTGTACCGCTTGTTCCCATTGGGGGTCGCGGGGTGAGCTGGAGCCTATCCCTCTTAGCAAATAAGAAGCTGGTGTATTTTCATATGTTAAACCTTTTTCTGGCTTTTAATCAGACTCAGTGATCCTTTTGCTGACCAGTACATTGGCAGCCTTCTGTGATTTATAATGAAACAAGAATTAGACCTACCCTTGCACCCACTGGATGGTGATCTGGCAAGGATTGTTTTGAACTCAGAACTCCGGCCTGAACCCCCTCCTACACACACACACACACACACACACACACACCTACACACACACAGTCAAAGCTTTCTGACTTTAAGGCAACCATAATTACACAGCCTTGTATTTATACTCAGATGGGACTCGGAGGGAAATGTGGCACGTGTTTGTGTGAATGTCCATGCACAGCATAGATTGCCTTTGTGTCAATGTGTAACAATTGTTTATGAGTATTGAAAATAGACTGGGATAATATTTTGGAGGCTGATCCTACAGTTTGAGTGTAGAAGTTGGACTTCAGCGTCTATACAATAAGGGATAATACAGTATATCGTCTAAACAAACCGACCTGTGGCGTCAACTTCACATTTTCATACAAGATACTATCTGAGTTCACAAAACTCCACAAGGAACCTTTAAATTCTGATTTGTTGATTCTTTTCTTAGTATAATCTTGGTATAATCTCTTGTGAGTCAACTGTTATTGAAGTGCTGTATGAAAGTACTGCAGGGCATGGCTTTATACACATTTTACTTGTCATTTGTATTTTTATTATTTATTGTTTTGTTTCCTTTTCATGTTCCTTTTGTCTAGTTTTACGGATTTCACGAACAATTAGAAAATTATTAATTAATTAAGTGATCTCATTCTTTTTATTCTTTCAGACTGTCTTTACGTCATTACTGTGGATAAAACAGTTTAAACCTGCTGTGTGTTGTTGGCGGGTTGCAGCATATCCAGAGGGAACAGTCTCTGAATGCATGACGGCCCTCTCCAGTCGAGTTGAAACTTGCCCCGCTGTGTGGCAGGTGAAACCCGTCTAACCTCACCAGTAATGGAAACACAGCTTATTGACACTGATGAGCATTGGAGGAGAGCGACGTGGTCACCTGTATGCCGGTCTCTCACATATCTTGGAGTTCCAGCTGTTTGGTGAGAACTGTACAGGCAGCTGGACAGGAGGGGGGCGAGGAGGGGCAGGTCACTTTCTCTGACTGATTTAGTGGTGAGGGTTTAGGTGTCACTATGCGTATGGGTGTATTATTTGAACAGGAATATGAGAGAGGGGGAGTTGAGGTTTGATGGAGAGGTCGTGTTGACATCCTGTAGTTTTCGTTTCAGAGCTTCTAAGGCTGGTTGCTCTTCTCAGTCTGCCCCAGCTTTTCTATGTTCTCTAAATATCCTCCTCTCTCCTCTATATTCTCCCCTCTTAACTGAAAGGAGGGAGTGAAACACTGAATGTTGCAGCAAATGTTTTCTCTTTGTGCTGGAAATTGGCCTCTTTTTCTTTTCTCTCTTTTCTTTCTCTTTTTTTTTTCTGTCTCCCCACTGTTTGGAGGGGAGGCAGTAGAGGCAGGGCTGGCTTTTGTGAAGTTTAGCACTGGGATCACAGCTTTGTCACTTTGTTTGTGCAACTTCACACACTTGCAGCACATGTGCGGACACTGGGTTTTCTCTTCATGCAGTAGGAGAGGGATCTGCAGAGGATTTGCCCAAACCAACAGGAGATCTTCAGCTATCGACTTCATCCTCGACGTCTGGCCTCAGATGGCTGAAGTTCCAGTTGTTTGCCTACAAATGACAGTTGGACTGGTTTATGTGGAAGTGTTGAGTGACTGTTAGAATATGAATTGAAAAAGAAAAACAAAAGAAGAAGAAAGAGAAAGCCCAAGAGAAAAGATAGTTTTGAAGGATGGAGTGGTTGACGCATGTTGTGGTGAAGGCACAACAGTTTGGGATTGGCATGAGAGCAAGATGAAGAGATTTGGTTGGAATTAGAGATATAGAGGGAGGGTGAAAGAAGAGAGAAGGCAGTGGAAGGGAGGAGAGACAGAGGATCCAGCCCTATGGGACAGCAGTGTGTGTTTTGGGGGTGGACAGACAGGCTTTGTATGTATCACCAGACACCAACGGTAGGGAGGCTGTCAGTTGTTCTCTGTGTGTGTCTGTAGTGCAACCAGACCTACCTCTGATCCCTGCGCCACACACACTCCTCCATCTGCTACCCTGGAGTCTGACTTCTGCTTCCTCTGGACTGAACCCCTTCTAATAGTCTGTAAGAGTCTTGCAGATCTGATTCACCACGGTCAGGAGGGTAAGGACAGGCTGTGATGTGGAAAATGTGGAATTAAACTTTCCGAAGTTGCAGCAGTGACAGCAATGGATTGGAACCAGGAGACAGAAATTTCAGACTCTTGAGTGAATGACTGGAGGATCACAGAGAAAAATTTGTGTCCATTTGTATTTCTGCGTCTGGACATTGTCCACGACTCTGTTAGTCCTTCAGTGTGTGCAGCCCATGGTGGAGGTTAGCGATGCGGATCTGACTGAACTCGGCACCCCGATGCCCGCTGCTATGCTCCCGTGCCCTGCGCCAGCCGGGTCTGACTGGACTTTCCAGAACCCGGTGGGGGTGGACTGCAGCTCCCCAGAGCCACGCTGCATTTGGCTGGCGGTTCTTCGTGGAACCTCGGGCCCACTGCCATCCCCTGCACCACAGGCCATGGCTGCTGGGCACAGTCAGAGCTCTTACCAGCTCAGGGTAAGGGAAGGTCATCCATCACCACCAATGCAATGGTTTGACATGAATACTGGACGCACCAGTCAGGGGCTGATGTTAGGTTAACTTTTTTATGCAGATTTTTTAAATTTCCCGAAATTTAATTCCCCTGTAGCTTATTTTATTTTATTTTTTATTTTTTTCTAAGTTGACTTCTTAAAGAAGAGTTTAACAGGTATTTACATCTTGTTTTATTTTACAAATTAGCATGTGCTAAATAGATTTTTTTGTTGCATTTTTCACAGTTTTTTTCAGAATTGGCATTTCAAACGATGGCTGAAAGCTGTAATTTATCAGTAGTGCATGTTACTGTAACTGTACACATTGACTCGTCTGTTCACAGCTCAGCTGGTGACAGATTCTTTAACCTTTCAGTAATTCTCATCAGATAGTCATGTTGCCTTCAGGCACTTCCTTCAGGCTCTGACTGGTTGTTGGGAAACTTCTTAGTCACTTTGCACTTATGTACTAATCTCGTCATACGTTTATGTAGCTGTTACCTGTTGTTAAAGCTACAGTTGGTTTGGAAAGAGCCGTTGCATACTGATTTAAGTTTGTTTGGAGTAAGTACATGGCTTTTTGTTATCTAATTATTTAGCAGTTTTTGTTTAAGCCGGTGTTCAGATAGATTATTTTCCCTGATGGGGAAGATTGCAGATGACATTCCTTATTGTAAATCTGTTGGTTTCAGTCAGTCACATTGTGGCAAATAACGAAAGGAGATCCTCAGAAGGTAACAAAGCGGATTATCAAAAAAAAAAAAAAAAAGATAAATTTTCTGTGCTGCTTTCCTCATATTTTTATATACTTATGCATGCAGCAGTGTCAATCTAAAGGCAGTTCAGGGATGACTGGGAGAAAAATCTAGAGTCAGAGTTAAATGAATATTTAGGTTGGGGCAAATAAACAAGAGCTAATTGATGTTATCCAGCTGACCACTAAAATTCAGCTTGCCTCTTTGTTTAGTCCTTGTTCATTTTTCTGCTAAAGAGGGGTGATATGAAAAAAACTAGTGTCTTGTAACTACTGATAAAGTGAAACTGGGCTGGATACTGATCTGCAACTTCCTTCTTGTTTTTTGTCTACTCACATATATGTTATTGTAAATGTATGGCAAGTTGACTCTTTTCTTCTTCTCACGGTTTCCAGTTAGGGCTTAGAGAGAGATGAAGGAGAGTGTTAAGTGCCACTTTTACCGAGGTGTTATAGAAGCAGCAAGCTGTGGGAGTTGGGTGATTTTTGCATTTCCACCCCCTAAATTTGCCCTCACTGTTCAGGGCATTTCCTTCCTCATATGATCTAATTTTCACATGAGCATTTATGTGGAATATAACTTCCATTTACCCCACCTTTTCCTAATTGTCACATCCCCGTTTTCTGACTCATTGACATAGTTCAGAAATGCCACAATCAGGAATGTGAGTGTGGGGGAGGAGACAAAGAAGCTGTACTCACAGCTGTGACAAACACACTGTACCCTGTTTACACTTCAGGAGAGACAATATTTGTTATAATTTCCCTGGAAATAAAGAGGAAAAGCAGTTCCACTTAATTGATACCATCTACTACTTTTGATATAGAATTTTTGAGTTTCCTTATCACTTTGTCAGATCAGTCTCGAATGTTAGATTAAAATATGGTAATTTTAAGTTGCCCTCGGATAAAGAAAAACATCATATCCAGTTGGTTTAACGTCAGATAAGAATCCTATAATAATATATATTATAAATAAAATATAGCCACAAAGATCAGTTTAATTCATATAAGATGGGGATAAAACATGAAATAAGGGAACATTTAGGTGATGAGGCCAGATGGCACTTTTTTCCTCATAATGTGCCTGAGCCTAGTTTTCCTGGTGTTGTGAAAAGTAGAGACAGCACGGGAAAAAAAAAGTCCCCTGGCCAGATTTAAATCCACGTCATACACTAACTGCATGCTTCTCTGCCCACTAGGCCACCACCAAGTCATGCTGTAAAAGTTTTTATAAAACTGCAGCTCCTCCTGGAAACAATTCTGGGTCCAGGATTGAATTAAAATAGCCAGAATGACCATCAACCCTGGCAGCGTGGTGTATTTCAGTTAGACTACAGAAAGTAAAATATGTTTTGCTGTTAAAGTAGAAAACCCAGTTTAACTGACATTGCATCATCACCTGCAGGCCTGGTTGAACAGACTGTGGGGTTAGACTGGTTTTAGAGCACACATACTATATTCACATTGGCACAGAGGTGCAGACACACACAGGTACAGATAAATTGCAGAGCTGCTGTGTCATTTTGTTATTTCAAGTCTTCTCGTTTTTCGGTTGGAGTGTCAAATCTGCCGCAGGATTTTTTAACCATGCGTTTCCTTCTAAAGGTGTAGGATGCATTTGGACCTGCAGAGGTGGTGGAGCGTTTCCTCTGTGTGGCCGGTGAGTCTAGGAATGATCAAGATGAGATGGCTTGGCTTTTCAGCATCCGTCTCCTGTTCCCTCTTGGCAGCCTGGTTCAGGGCTGTGGGTGCAGACAGCCACGGCTGTCAGGATTAAAGGCTCGTCAGCATTTGCACCAGTCGTAAAGCTCCACTTTTCAAACAGGTTGCAGCTCTCAGCTGTTTAAAAAAGCATTATTGTTGGGGTTTTAGCAGGAGCTGGGCTCCCTGACGGCCATTGCATTCCTCTGTTCCGCTTTACCTCTGGATGGAGTGAGGAAAGCAGTGTGCATGTGTCTGTGCTAACCAACACGTATGCTGTTCTTGATGATTGTAAATATAGCTTTACAACTTTGTCATGCACTAGAAAAGCCTCTTAGGAGCAGATAATCCTTTATTACTGGATTTTAGGAAATATCATAAATGACTACATATTTTTAGCTTTTCTATTTTCAAATGAATCTGTTGTAGCTTCAAATTTTGTCACATCAGTTTAAAATTCTAGCATAGATGCTGAGTAGATGTGGGATTATAAGAAAACCGATACACTGGGCACGCTGTTACTTTCTCGCCCGTTGAGTCATGTTTGGTGACTTAATTGAAATCAGGAGGAGAAATGACTGCAGGGAAGATCTTGCTGCTGCTGTTTTTGCTGAGTATGTGTGGGTCACAACCACTAAACACCCACTCAAAGCAGGAAGCTGTGGTGTGGCATTAGAAGCTGCTATGCATATTCAGTTGTGAAACTTTTGTGTGTGTTTTAATGATGTGATCGTCAGGTGTTAATGGGAGCCCCCAGGGACCTCTTTAAAGGACAATGAGGTGCTTTTTGTCACAATAATTGGCTCCAGAAGGCAGTAACTTTTCCATGTTTAAAGTAAAAACTGTTGAACTGTTGAGATTCCCAAAACTCCTTTTCTCAGCAAAACAGGTTTCACTTATTTCTGTTAGCCTGAAAACCACAGGGAAAAAAAATCTTTTTGGTTATAATGTTTTGTCCTACAGTGGTCAGAACATGCCAGCAGGGAGTTTTTTTGTTTTGTTTTTTGGTTGTGATAGATAACCCAGATTGTTAGAGGTGATGATCTACCTGAGGGGGGAAAGGTCAACTGTAGGTTCAGCAGCATAGCCGAGCAGAAGCAGAAACACACAACCCACGCAGTCCAAAACTGCCGAGTGGGATTCAGTCCTGGCTCAGAGACGAAGTCAGACCCTGTGTGTTTTGGGTAATCACAGGGTTTGGTGTTCCCAGCACCGGGAGGAGCCATGTGGTCGAAACCGGCGTGCTGGAGCCTGTCCCTCGCTGCGGTCCGATACTCCTCCTCCTTCTCCTCCTTCACTCCGTCCTCTTTATCCTTTTTCTCTCCTTCACTCTCCTTTCCTATGCCAGTGTGTGTTTCAACTTGTCCAAACCAAACCGCTCCCTCTGAGGAATTCACTCTAGTGTCTTCCTCCTTTCACCCCTTTGCTCTTTCATTTCCTCTTTATCATCTCCTCTTTGCCTTTTCTTTATCGTTCTAATTTGACACTGAATGCTCCTTCTGTACACACTCCTTTATGTGGCTCTCATGCCACATAATAAGTCTTGCTGCATGCTTCTGCGAGAAAATAGCAGGGTTACTTTACATTGTTTAGACTGTCAGACTAAAGATCAGGCTTTTAGCATCACATAGATTTATGGATGTTAATCTGTGAAATACATGTTGGATGTGTTTAAAGCTCTCCAACTTGTATCTGCAAACTCAAACCTATTTCAGGCCGAAGCACAATATTAACCACCCACCCACCCACAGGAATATTAAAGTAACGGGAAAAAATGTGTGGTAAAAGTCCGCGCAGAAGGATTTCCATTGCTTGAACACGTGCGGTGAGGGACGAAGAGGAGGTGGAAGGGAGGAGAAAGAGGAGTGAAGGAATGGGAAGTGGCTCCACGATGAAAAGTATATATTTATAGGAACAGTTGGTTGTCCCGCCCTGCTGTGTTACCCAACTTCCTTCATCGAGGCTGCCGCTTCCTGTTGTTGTGTGGCCGTTCACAGACCTGCCAGGTCAAGTGTGTGTTTGTGCTTGTGTGTAAGCATATGTTTTAGCTATGTACTAGTTTGTGTTTGTATGTAGAGGGATGACAGGAAGTGAAATGAGGGGTGGGGGGGTGTCTAGACATCTTCACCTCTATCCGTCTGATATTAAAACTCATATTTTTACACTGAAAACAAACCATATTATGAAATATTATTTCAGAAACTTTTTAGTAATGATAAAGACGGGTGTATCCTTCGAGAACACTCATAGTGCTCATAATGACCGTTGTAACCCCTGCAGCATTGTCTTTTTTAATTTGGCTGCATTCAGGAAAAAGAATGCATTTTACATCAAACCACACCTAGAATGAGGTAGTCGCTGTGTCTGGGTGCTGAGGTGCCCTTTGTTTGCTAATTTGTTGCTCATAGGAATTCAAACACTAAAAATTACAAGTTGTATCTTCTAGATATGGCAGCCTACCTTTATCCAGAGAGATGATGGCAGATGGGGGACATGATTTCAGAGTTCATGTTACTCATGTTCGCAGCTGCTGATTTGTTTGTTGCTAGGTGATGTGAACTTTAGATTAATTTAGTAAAAGAAAACCATCTAAGGCTGTTATACATGAAGATTGCATAATTTTAGCAGCATGAAGGTATCAGGAGAGTCACCAGATACGTACTTAATACAATTCAAGTAAATTCAGCTTTATTTAGATAGCAGTTCATTACAATCCAATTAGAATAAAATAAAAACAAATCCATTACATGATTCGACCAATTTATAATAATTGTGTTTATATAAGCCAGTTAGGAAAAAATATTTGACTAGTTAAGGAATACAGGCTCCAACAAAACCAGGCTCAGGATTACCCATTTACCTCAACTGGTTGGAGATGGAGAGAACAGAACAACAGGGTCATTTCATCTCTATCGGATTAAAAGAAGAGAAACAGTTATTCCTCTTGGAAAAGGTGAAAATTATATAAATAAAAGGCAGAAGTGCAACAGAAACATTCATCAGGCAAGTGATGATAGAGAGAAATCACTTCAATGCTCTTGTTAGCAAACTCTTCTAGAGTATGCAGTTGTTACATTATTGTTTGGATTTTTCGCCTTTCATCATCCACTCTGCACTCTGTCAACAGGATTTAAGACGTTTTAATTAAGTTTTGGCTTCTTGTGTGAAACAAAAGAAATAGGGAAAATGAATCATTAGGAAGACTGAAAGATCTTTCACCCAGTAGCTAATACCCTGTCTTAGCTGGTGCTGACCAAAAGTTGGAACACTCTCTGGATGGACCACCAGTCCAACTCTCCACTCAAACAGAAACAGTGAGCTTTTCAAGTCTGGGGAAATATCAGCAATTTATTATTTTTTTCTATGAGTGCATGCAATGCTATATTTTTCAAACTCCAGTTTAAGTTTCTGTGGATGATGTAGACAGCTGTGCCTTTATTTATATAACACAGCAGACTCTACCTTTGACCACTGACATGCTCAACCTCCTGTCATCCTCCTCCTTCCTGCTCCTGCCTGTTTGGTCAGGTGGTTGTATTTGACTGACAGATGTGGGTTGTCGGGGCAGCATGATGGTGATAGTTCTCACGTGTGTCTGTCAGCTGAGCTTGGGCTTATTTACTCGGCAGCAGGAATGAGTTATTTAGAGTGTGGGTGTAAATCCACCTTTACTCTACACTATGAGCTCAGAGGAGTATGGACTTCTCTCCCTGTCATCAGACCACGGTCACTGTGGTCTAAAATGGGTGAAGCGCCACATTCCCTCCTTGGCCCTGTCTAGACACGCTCCCTTCTTTATAGCAGACCCCTGCAAGTGTTCTTATGGACTATTGTTCTAAGGCCCGTTGGCATGCTACTGACCTGACTAAGCCATTCAGGAGTTCATAAGGAAGCTGCTAATGAGCTGTCCAGCACTAGAGGGTTAATGTCACTGAGTGCACAGTCACCTTGTTTTGCATTTAGACAACTTCTATGTTTTTCCAGTGTTGGAGCTAATAATAGCATAAACATGCAATTTCCTCCTTTTGGACAAACATTTTTCCACTTTTTGCATCTATAAATGTGATGATCTTAACTCACTGTGTAGACTTGTACACTTTTCTGCAGATTTGACATCCCAAATCAGTCTTTTTAAAATGTAAAGAAGTAACACTTATCCTTTTGTGCATCATCATCTTATGGTTATATTTTCTTTAGCTGAATCTCTCTATTTGTTTCTTTATAGGCCAAGGGGCGGAGAGATGGTCTCTCCTCAGCTGGTGAGAACCCCCGACCTCCGATGGCGACCCGACCGGGAAGGGAAGGGGTCGGTGTGGGCTGGAAGGGTCCTCGAACGCTGGTTTTGCATAAGAACTCCCAGGGTTTTGGTTTCACGCTACGCCACTTCATTGTTTACCCTCCAGAGTCAGCCCTGCACACCAACCTCAAGGTGAGGCATGCAGATGTCTGCAGCATCTAAACTGAGTGACAAGGTGTTAAATTATGTTGAAATGAGCCATTTTTTTTCATTTTGAAGTCATAAAGTCATTTTTTTCAACTGAGGTAATTATGTCCATGGCCACATGTTCACTGTAAAGGGTTTTCTGAGGCTTTAACTAGCAGAACCCAGGACCGAGCCAATTTTGAGATTTGAGATCATACCAATCATACTGCAGCTGAGGTTCAACAAGATTTAACTGAGCAAAATGAACAGAGACAAAGTGGGAAAACAAGCTTAAATGATTAGAGACAACAGATTGAACAAACTGAAGCTGTTAAAGCTGCTATTAAAAGAAAACAAAAAGAAGACCTGGAGACAAAACATGTAAACAGGCTTACATGTTTTATATACCGTATATATATAATATATATATATGCATAATAAAAAATATATGTAATAGAAATTCCCCTCTATAACCCAACAAATCTGACTAAAAAGTACTGTTTTTGTTTATTTCGCAAGGTTTTTTCATCCTCTGTATTTTGTGGAAAGAGCCTCTGTCTGGGCCAGTGGTTATTTAGTTCTTTGAGGTGTGGGGGGCAAACGACTCCAGATGTGAAATTGAGGGATATGAAGGCAGGGTGGGGTGAGCCAGTTGAAACAAGGCAGCCGTTATTTTTCTACCACCCCACCATTCAGCAGCTGCAGATGTAGTAGCATGCATTGAATGAGATCTGTTGTCTTAGCCTGGTACCACTCACTGACAGTCAGGCTGTACCAGGCCAAACCTAGACAATAGGGCCTACTAATGGCTTTTGGCCGTGGTTTTGTACTTGTGTTCTCTGCCTCAGAGGATACGAGGGTCACATGGTGTTTTTGGATAATCAAACTCACATAGCCCCCTGTTTTCTTATCTAGAGAGCCCACGTGGAAGTCTACCAAATTACTCACTTACATCCCAGTTACCCAAAGGTTTACCGGGTGACTCAGTCAGGTTCTGATTTCTTATTGTTTACAGATCCTTAAAATCTTAAAGAATCTTTATATCATCATAAAACAAAATTCAAACTAATGCCTAACAGAATCGGGCAGAAAACATTATTTCTGTATCAGAATAGAAAGAAATCTACTTTTCTTTCCAGTTCAATCTAGCTGCAAGAAAGCAGGAATGTAAAACTGAATTGTGGGTGTGAATGTGTCTCACTGCATCATAGCTATGTTATGCATCTGCAAAGGGGAATGTAGCCTGTAAACACGATCACGCTCCTCATGTGAAAAGCCTCTCAAATGTGTGGAGGCAGCCTTTCTGTGACAGAAATATATATTTAGATATAGTAGAAATTGCCATGATAGTTTACTTTCTGACTTAGCTAAAAGACATTTCAGATTTTTTTTTGCCTCTCAACAAGGAAAACTGGTATAAAATATGAAAACAATTGTTAAAATACATTAAATCCAACTTATAAGGCATTTAGAAGAGCTGTTTCATATAAACAATTGCAGTGTCTTTATTATTGGATTATTAGTGTCAGGTATCTGCAGATATGAGGTAACAAGTAGCTCTGTGGATGTCTGGACTCTCTACTGTCCCCTTGGTTCTGGATGTGCTGAGATTGGGACTGGGCTGTCAGTGTCCCCAGCTCCAAGTTCTATTCTGGGGTCGGCAGCTTTCCTTTCTCTGTCTCTAAACCCCCCACCATTGTCTGCAGAGCCTGGAATGAGCCCACTCAGCGCAGCATAAAGCCAGGCAGCAGTCAGCCAGGCAGCAGTCAGCCCACCGTTTTCCTAACTCCAAACTGCCCACTCAGCTCAGTACGTGTGTGTGTAGGTGATCAGACAAGCTGCAGCTATCAAATATCACCTTCATGTGTTTGCTGCAGTGAATGATGTCATGTGTACCTGCAGACTGTCTAACCTAAAAGTCGGTTTCACTGTAAGAGCTGAAACTGCACTATAACTTTAGCTCTTACAAACAAAGGCAGTTTCTCTGGAAGTTTGATTCCAGGCATCAGGAAAGTCTTTTAAACAGAAGCATGAAGAGGCTGCAGATATCTCAGATATTTCTTCCACATTTAACTCCTAACTTTGGCTTTTTGAATGCTTGATTTTTGGTTAATCTGAATGAACTCAGCTTAGGGGTTAAATACATTGCCTGCATAATATAATCCTGCATTTCGTAACACACGTCTGTGAGTGATAGACTTTGTTCAAACATCAAATACTAAATTACCAAATAAATAAAAATGTTTTTACACTAAGGCTTTCATTATTGATCTAAATTATGTTGTCTGTTTCCTTCTTTAACATGAATTGATTTGACTTTTTATTCTGTCTCTTTCTGTCCTCTGTAGGATGAGGAGAACGGTAATGGAAAGGGTAAGTCATCTTTAGATTTCACCTTCTCTCGGTTTAACCTCCTACAGTGGGATCATGATGATGCAATGAGCTGAGACCTGATGTACACCCTCCTGTCACCTCTGCTCTGTAGATTTTCTGCTCCACCTACAGGATACTATGCAGCACTACATCTAAACTAGTCAAGTCCTGGCATTAACATGAGCTTTGGATGATGTAATCACTGGTCCTAAGTACAGATGTGAAGCACCCAGGATGCTCTGAAATCAGATTTGGCCACTTTTTCACTGTTCAAACGAGAATGTATCCTGGGCCTTCATGCTTCAATTTGCTTCTTCGGTTTGTAGGAAAAATATTCTGTTAAAAACAAGAAGGCATAAAAAAAAGGAAACTAGTAGTTAATAGTTCAGGGAAACCCAGCAGCATATTTTGTTCATTTCTGTGTGCGCAGCATCACAGCCTGCTGTACTTCCAGGGTGCTGCCTTCTCCTCCATCTTCTGTTTGATTAGAGCTGAGCCTGGCAAGTTTTTTGTACTCAAATTAAAACAGCTTTAGAGTGACATATGAATGTGTAGTTGTCTGCAAGCAGAAGAATCTCTGACACTGAGTTAATCAGCATTACAATTCAGTCTTATAATGCAGCTTGCTTCTTTTACATCTCTTACATTGAACTTATCACATATAGCATGGTAAAATATCCATTTAGTTTCCATAGCAGCTTAAAAAGAAGTAATAATATTGTTCTGGTCACTGAGGCATGTTTTAATGTCAGGTGGGACATTTGTAACTAGATCACATTGTACTGCAGTTATTTAGCAGATGCTTTATTCCAAAGCCACTAGTGACATATACATTTAGAGGAATTACGGGTAAAATTAGCAAATTCCTGATCAGAGGACAGCCAGTCTACTTCCTGAACTACATCTGCCCCTAATCTTCTAATTTTTATGTTAACCCCAGGTGTAAATAGGGTATGTTTTGAACCAGATAGTAAACATAGATACTTAAAAGCAAAAAAGGTCTCATTCATAAACAGCAGGAACAACTCACAATATTTCTTGTCATTATTAAGTAAAAGAACTCGGTGTGTCCAACTCTTGATCTTTGCTATATCTACTTTGTTTTTTGTCATTCAGGGAATCAGAAAGGTCGTCTGGAGCCGATGGACACCATATTTGTAAAGAATGTGAGGGAAAAGGGCCCGGCCCATCAGGCGGGCTTGTGCACAGGTAAGGAGCACCAACAGCATGATTTGCATAGGAAATCTGTTGTGGGTAGCACTGGTCATGTGGTGCAGCAGATGCAGAATGTTATGTAAGATGCAAAGAGAAGGGTTACCCTAGAAAATAAACTAGATTTATGGATATAAAAAGATTATATAGATAGTTTATCGTCATTGTTGATGATTATTTTGTTGGCAGTAATTCAGTAACAGTTGGACAGCGCACCTCCTCAGGTGCGTGTTAACGTGACAGAGCTGTTGAAGTGTTCCTATCGTGTTTTGCTGCCTCAGCAAGGCAGTTCAGACAAAAGAAACCTGTGCAATGCACCAGCATGAGCTGTCACATCCACAAAGTCACATGCTTGCCTGAACATACACAAACACACACACTCTGAAATGTTCATAAATGTTCCAAATGCAATTTGAAGATAGTCATGCTTCACCTTTTCTGCAGCTTTACTTCATTACATAACTGTGTGAATGTTGTCAGACATAATTATTAGACAGCTGAAGGATATTTGAACTTGATTCATGTGTAAATATTAAAATCGTTATGATAAACATTAACACGCACCGGTGGAGGCGGAGATGCTTTGTACAGTTTGTACCTTTTTATCCTTCTGGGCTAAATAAAGATCAAAGTTCAATGTTTTGCCTGCATGATTTTGGTTTTGTTGAAATTAGACACAGAAATAGAACTTTTTTTTCTTCCACTGTATTTCCTGTTTTGACACCTGCCTTGATCTCTCAGGGAAAATAATCCCGGCTCAGTGTCTCTATTGCCTGTTTTCTTTCCTGCCGCTTTAAAGCTTAGATATCAAGATAACTTTTGCTGTCAAAGATGTTAGTTATAATATGATATGTTTTTTTTCTTCAGGGGATCGTCTGGTGAAGGTGAATGGAGAGAGTATTCTAGGAAAGACATACTCGCAAGTGATCACCCTCATTCAGAACAGGTAAGACCTCCTCCCTGTCAACACTGTGAGAGAGCCTTTGTAGAGTTGATTCATTTAAGCACCTTTTTTTTAACTCTTTGCCAGCTTTTTACAGAGGTAAGAAGCACCTAATTATTTGTCTACGTTTGAACTGCTTTAAGAAAGAGTACCCTGAAGCAGTGTATGCTGCACACTCACATGTTCTATGCAATCTCAGATTGAAGCTTGAAAAATTATCATGGACTCATGTTTTGATCCTTAATTCCAAGATAGCAGAGTTTATCGTGAGATTGTCTCGCTAAAAAAATACCCAGATAGACATACACATCAGTATGAACGAAGATTAATTTTAAAGTTTAAAAACATTCAAATTTGAATTTCTAGGCCTCAAAAAAAAAAAAGAAATATTGGATTTTTTTGTAAATTATTGATTTTACTCTTATATGTGTCAAGATTTTTAAAGAAATTTAACAGTTTTTGTGTCTTAAAAAGCCAGCAAACATTGCATTTGTTCATATTGGATTCAACTTTTCTATAATATTGTCAAATAATGAATTATGATTCAAATTGAAAAATAAGTAAAGGTAAAATTTTATGCACAAAGTCATGGTATTTAGTCAGATTGGAGCATTTTTCTATTTCACACTGTCTAATGTGTTGTTTTTTTTCTTTCCTTCCTCCCATCTTTCCTCACCTGTTTGCATCCTGCAGTGAGAGTATGTTGGAGCTCTGTATTATGCCAAAAGATGAAGATGTGCTTCAGTTGGTAAGTGTGAGTATAACGTTTTCCACACACTTTTTACTCCCTTAAAACCCCCCCACAAAACTAACCTCCATAAATGAGGCAAAACAAACATCTGCATGTTGTTGTAGGATGCTGCAGAGCAGTGTGTATTCTGTCTGTATGTGTATTTTGTTGACTGTTGTGGATTCACTCGGTCATTGTCCAAGAATGTAGAGATTTTGTTAGAATGACTGGAGAGTGACTCACATGCCCTCTGTGTTTAAATAACAGCATCCATTAACAGTCACTCGTGTCTTGACTGCGAGGTGTGTGAAAAAAAAACAACCTCTGTCCTCATTTACACACACCCATGTGCTGTACAACACATTTTTGTCGCTCCACAGGTTGCACCATGCTCGCTCGCATGATCCGACATGCATCACCTCGTCTCCCCTCCCATTAACTCAAAGCAACATTTCAACATTCAAATCTAGATCGAAGCGATTGCGCTCACGCATGCGAAAACATCTTCAAAAGGAGCCGAAATGCCTTCTTCATTTAAAGTATACTGCCTATTCCTAATAACATAAACCCACTGCTCTGTCCTCGTGCTCCTCCCATTCGCTGCTGCACCTCTATCTCTGAATTCCTGGTATGACATCACTGGGGCTGCGCCTCCCGCTACACTCCCACTGGGTGGAGTAAGTCAGAGAAGGAGAAAGAGAGGAAAGAACTCACGAGAAAACAAGTCAATCAACAGAGAGAAATAAGTGAAAGAAAAGAAGCCAAACCAAAGGTTTTCTGGAGAAGGAAGGTGTGAAATATGGAGTACTGGAGGTTTTAACAGCCTGTCGCGTCATGAGTGTTGGTGAGGAGAAGTCGGTGCTGTCCTCTGCTCTTCCTTCTGAATTTGTGGTGCTGACAAGCTCAATGCACAAGCTGTGGAGACACTTTGACTTCTGTTTGGCTGCTTAATCGATTAGGTAAACTTTCAAAAGAGCGTCTGTGTGATTTAGTGTCACGAGAGTTGAAAAAAGTCTGTAAACAAGATTGTTTTTGTTCTGCTGAAATTCTAAATGTGACTGCCGATTATTAGTGAAGCGATGGAGGGCATGAGCTTGTTGTTTGAGTTGAATTTTCTTAAATCAGTGTGTATGTGTATCGACATGACATTGCCAAGACCTTCTAATTTGCAGCTGACTGTTGTGTAATGAATGTTGTGGCTTTTACTCCAGAGAGCTGATGCATTCTGTTTGCTGACATGTGTGTGTTGAGAGCTGAAGCCCTGGGGATCAAACTGTGGCAAAAGGGTTGAACTGAGAGATCCAGTCAGTAAAAGTTTTCAAGAATGGAGCTATCTTTAATCGCAATGTTTGCATGTTGTCAAAATTTTGATTCAGTGCTCACAGCTGCACATACACACTTGTTTGTTGGGGGTTTCTTTATCTTCCTGTCATGTTTTTTCTCACTTTTCCTCCATTTCCCTCCCTCCTCCAGGCGTACTCCCAGGATGCCTACCTGACAGGTAACGAACCCTACTCTGGGGGAGCTGAGAACCTTCCGCCGCCACCTTCCCTCTGTTACCCACGTACCAAGACCACGTCTCTATCTGGAGCCCCCTTGTCTTCCCCCATGGGCCAGAACCAGCTGGATAACTGGAGTCGCTGGCCTGGCTCTTCCAGCCCCTCGTCACCCCTGGACAACCGCTCTACCGTGGGCAGTCCCGCCAGCTGGCAGGAGGGGCGGGCAGGTGAGCCAGGTGGCGTGGGTCACAGCAGTCCAGCTCACCGTACAGAGGAGATCCAGTACGGTATGACCAGCCAGCAGCCTCAGGGTCAAATCAGGGGACGCTCCTACTCGTCTTCTTCCTCATCAGGAGGTCCTCTGTCCAGCCCGCTGCAAGTCCACTACCCCAACCACCACAGTGCTAGTTCTTCACAAGCTCAGCCCCGCAAGTCTAGCTCAGCTTGGACTAGTCCACCCTTACCCCAGGTCAGCCACAGTCGTAGCGATCGCTGCCAGCAGGCCCTCTCTGACTGGTACTACAACCAGCTGCCTGAGCGCTCAGGACGCAGCATGCAAACCCGCCACCGCAGCTATTCTCAAGACCGGCTCAGTGAAACAAGGAGGCAGCAGCAGCGGACTGGTGGCTGGCCTCACAGCGCCTCGCAGGACACCCTGTTCTTACTACAGCAGTCAGGTCCAGGACCACATGGCGAGCCCTACTGGTCCTATGCAGACTGGGAGGCGGGCCCAGGTAGGGGCCAGCATGTCTCTAACTATACTCGAACACGCTCTGAAAACTTACTGGCCCAGTTTGATCGCCATGGCTGCTCATTAGAGATGTTAGACCGAGCATCAGCAGGACTGGTCTCGCCTTGGTCTGAAAGGCCTTCATGGTCCCAGCAGGCTCCCCAGCCACCCCCCAGGACTGACGCCTACACAAGGCAGGGGAGCCATTTCAGTGCAGTGCAAGCCTCTCAAATTCTCCGACACCCGCAGTCACAATCTAAACAGCACCCCCAAACCCACAGCCAGGCCCACTCGCAACCCCAGCAGGCCACCCCTCAGAGCAGGCGACTTCCTCCTGGGCAGAGCATGGATGACCAGCCGGTTGGTTACCGCAGTTACAGTCCATCTTTTTACCGCAAAACTGGCCGCATCATGCAGCAGGCTCACTCTTTCAGGGACCCATCATACTCTGGCCCCCACTTGAACTGGAACCCAGCGCCTAAAACCAGCCCCCCGGAGGGATCATCTGTCTCTGCTGCATCCCCCCTCGCCTCCGCATCTCCCGAATCCCAGGACAGAGCATACAGGCCAACAAACCACGAAAGGGAACGAGGGCCATCAGAGGGGCAGGCAGAGATTGTGGCACAAACCCAGGAAGTGGTCCTGAGGCAGAAACCTCCCGCGGGGCGGAGGAACATCCACGGTATGCGGCATCCCCACTATGCCCTTCCAGTGGACGGGCTGGAACCCTCATTGTTTTCTCCTGAACCCAAAGACTCATCCCCAGCCCCTGGTTCCTCCGGTGATGCAGCCCCACGTAAACCAAATGGCAACCTCGCCCCTCTCCCAATTGAGGATGATTCTCTGGCCTCCATCCCTTTTATAGGTAAGCTCAGTACTGTGCCTACTACTCTAAACTAACCTTTAGATTTCATTACTTCTCAGTCAAATTGAGTGTTTATTAAATGTTAGTGAAAGCTTAACAGAGAGGAAACCCAGAGCTATAATTTAGATGAAATTGTGAGTTTGGGTGATTTGTGTGTTTCCTTAATTTCCTTCTAGTCTGTGTATTCAGGCTTCAGGCTACAGTTTCCATTCTCCATCTGAGATGCTAGTGTGTGTGTTTGTCTGCGAATGTTCACATTGGGTAATAGTGGGGCTTCCCACAGTCTTGCAGAAAGATTGAATTAGATCATGTTGCCTGTCCTTGGACATTAAGGTCCACTTACCATGCTGAGGAAATGAGGTGGAAGATTTGACTGTGTGGGAGTTTTATCTTTTTGTTTTGGTTTTAGCATTCAGTCACATTCTCCACTCCTTAAAAAGGATTCGGAAAACCCTAAACGTGGTGATAGTGTGTCACGTTTTTTTTTTAAAGGTTTTTTTCTCTGTCATAATTTTTGCGTTTCAAAGTTTTGTGTAGCTCTTGCTTACATGCATTGCTGCCAGTGGAAGGTGTCTGTGATCGTGTCCTAGCTTGTGCTTTTCTCTGAAGAGACTTAAAGTAAAGTAGTCCTGCAGCCTTCAGACTGGTTTCTATCACTTTACGTTAACAGGAGCCATAAAGTCAAACGAAAGCCAAATGAAATTGGTCCACGAGCAAGCCTCACCTGGCCTCGGTCACGATGTCACAGCCTTAAAAAACAGACGCTGTTTACGCTAATGCTGAGAAGATTCAAATCAGCTGACTAGGAGCCATGTTGTAATGAGCGTCCATATTCGAACCTGGCTGCACTCTGCTCGAGGAAGTAATTTTCAGGGAGCAAATCCAGTCGATCTCTCTGCTGCTCTCAATCCGTCTGTCAGAGCGCATTCTTGTCTCGTACCTTCACCTGACTTAGACGAAACCAAGCAGTCAGATCTGCAGGCTAAGACATGTTTAATACCGATAAACTGAAACTAGGCTAGTTTTTCCCCCATAAACAAAACTTTTTTTCCCCTGTCTTCATCTCTTTATCTCTCTGACACAGATGTTGATACGATCTGCAACTGTTTGTGAGCGTGTTATTTCATAGTTGTCATTTTTCTTGTTTGAAAAGCATTGATGTCTGTGAGATATGTTTTTATGACGTCTTGCATGAGATACTGACACTGATAAAGTATTTTATGTTTTTATGTTTTTGTAGCTCGTGCAAAGTAACATTATAAGTGGCATATTATGATTTGCTCCTGCATTGTGTCTTTTATCTTGAATTTCGGCTGTAAATTGTTTGGAGATTTTTGTGAGGGAACAGAGGGGGCTCATACACTCCTATGTTCAATGCTGCCATTGTGCTGCTCTGGTAGATGAAGGGATGTGTGTATGAGGGGGTCGGTTTATGAATGTCTTTACTAAATGTAACCCTGGACACATCAGACCAGGAACCAGACTTTCTGTCCTCTTTGTTGTCTCACTGGCATCAGCCCTTGTTCGTCCATCTAGCTTAAACGCTGCGTTTATTTGTTAAATTAAGGTTGCTTCAACATTTTTGGTGCTATTATTCAACCTTCAACTATTAGAAAACCTATGTTGAGTAAGTATAAATAGCTTTAATGTTGTTGGTATAAATAGATTTTCTTTTAGGTAATCCATTAAATTTCAAGGGAATTGTACAAGAATGAATCTTAAAGTAGGATGTAATCCTTTGTAAACTTATCTTCATTCCAGTCCTAATCTCTGTGTCCTTCCCTCCACAAGTTATGTGTAGAGAGAATAAAGTGTACAGCAGTATGTTGCTCCCCTCTGCTGGTCCATCGCTGTCCCTCTGCTCTGTGGCTGTTTGTTAATGACTGCCTTTGTTAAACCCACAGCCTGGCTATTTCTGGGCTGCGCTGTAAACAGGCAGATTCCTTATCCCAGAGTGGAAATGTTTTCTCGCCTTATGTCGCGCTCAAATATGCACAGGGGTGCAGAAAAGAAACAAAGGCAAAGGTGGGAGGATTTATAAAAGGGAAGTAATGATAAAGGATTACATCATAATGAGGCAGAGCTGAGAAAAGATTAAAGAGGACTACTGAAACTAAAAATGAAATAGGAAATCTTAGTAAATTTTACATAAAAGCCTCAGTTGGTGGGTGGGTTTCTGAGGCTGTGGTGCCCTCTGCTGTTTCCACGGTGGGCTACTTACACCTAGCAGTTTAAAATGTCACCAGCCTCTACTGACTTTACGCAAATATGAAGCTGGTATCTAATCCTTTCTATCAGTCAGGAAGTGTGAGTATGTGTGTGGGGGTATGCATGCATTTGCTATAGTTTCATATCCTTCTTCATCAGCTAAACACTTGCTTCATGTGTGACTCAATAAGCTGATTTATGCCTTAACCAAGTTGACCAAAGAAGTTCAATTACAACAATCACAATATTAACATTTTTTTTTTTACCACAAATGATCTTTTTTCTTTTTGAACCATAAAATTTTCTGTAGGATTTGATTTCATACTAACAACGATTTCACAAAGAACTGAAACCTGCAGCCAGCAAGTCTCTATTAAACTCCCCCTTCCTGTTCAGTTTTCAGTAGCTCTTCCTATGGCAACAGACAACACAGGTACTGTATTATCTGTAAGATATTTGCATATTTTACCATGTGTCTCTGTGAATTTGTCTAACTTTCTTTAGGCTTCAGGTTTATTTATAATTTCCTGAGGGAGCACAACAGCTTCCTTAAGTTCCTCAAGCTTCTTCTGTGGATTTGTAAATGGCTGTAGATGTTTGCGTTCAAGCATGATCTTTGTACTAATTGGAACTGAAAGAAAATGAAACTGTGAAATTATTCTCTTTGTTTGGTATCTAACGATAACCCTGCGGTTCCTTTTGACCCCCCTAAAACCTCCTTACCTTTTTCTTAACCTAACCCTTATTTCACTTTGTTCTTGTTCTTCCCTTCTGACCTTTTTCTCCCTCTAACACCTAACCCTGTCCCTTTACCCTTCTCCCATCCTTTTAATTCCAACCCTTCCACAGACGAGCCGACCAGCCCCGGCGCTGATTTGCGCGCCCGCCACGTGCCCGCGTCCTCCGTGGTGTCCAGCGGCATGAGTTCAGCGCCCCCAGTGGGCACCAGCCCCGCCACCCCCACCTTCACCTTCCCCCTCACTAGGCTCCTCTCACACGACTGCAGTGAGTGCCCCCTCCACCCCCAACCCGTTATCCTTCCGCTCCTTGCCACTGCATGCAGAAAATTTGATCTTCGCTCGTCACTTTTTTCCTATTTATTTCACAGATGGATTTTTGGAGCATGCATAAGATGTTAAATGCTTGCATGGCTGCTGCAGCTGTTGTTTTAGATGTAAAAAGTGGTTTAAGAGATTTTGGGCTTTTTTCACTGCTAGAATTTCTTAAATCTTATTAAGCTTGTTTGTCTGTTATTCCGTGCAATTTCAACCTGTTGGGCAGTACTTTGCCTAACTTTAAGGCTAATTAAGAGATTAAAAAAAGACTTGATAGGAGAGTTTTTAGCTGTGCTATAAAAGTTTGCATGCATGATTTGTAAATTGTATGATTATTCAGAAAGATGTAAGTCAAAATGCTAGCTGTGCATGGCATTAAAAACTTTTGTTATTTTAAATCCCAACCTGGGTGATTAAGACCAATCCATGATCTGCATGATCACCTGCATGCAATTGGTGAGCAACCAGTCCAGCGAAACTTAAATCTAATCCACTGCTCTAGATCACGTCCCCACCGTCCATCACCACCACTTCACTCATTCACTCGCCACTTAAAAAACCTTCCCACCCCTGGCCCCCCGCCCCACCCTCACTCACTGTCTCTGTCTCCTAATCCAACACCGTCCACTTGGGTGATTGGCATCGACATCAACATTCTGTCTTTCTCTCCGTTTTCTTTTTCGTTTCTTCATCTCTGTCTCTCCACTTATTCATCCTTCCACTGAGCAGGCAGTATTAAATCCACTCGCCGTTCCTCCTATCTTCTAGCCATCACCACCGAGCGCTCGAAGTCTTGCGATGAAGGACTCAACTCGTTCAGAGAGGAAGGACGAGGCTTGTGAGTACTGTGGAGTGGACACAAATTAATGCTTTTTAGATGTATCCTGGTAGATCTTATCTGCCTGCAGATATACTGACATTTGTCTCCCATTTGTTTTTGTTTTTTTTTGTTGTTTTTTTCTTTTCTTTTTACAGAAGGCTACCAAAACGTGTGAAGAGTTTCTTTGCAGATGGGGTGAGTTCTGTACATTTCATGTATAAGCTTAAAGTTAAACTTGTCTCTGCACCTGCTTTGTGTTACTCTTCTGCATAATCAAAGTATAATGAAGTAATTTTGCAAACTGTTATTCATAGTTTATCGTCTTAAAATTAAGCAGCATGAGAAAAAGAGTGATTGTCATCATGCAGCTAAAAATCTGTATTTAACCAAAACTGCGTTGAATTAGCGTGCTTGCTGAAAGAGAATTAGTCTGAAAAATCACAAGAGAATCTTACTTTTCTGAAGGTTGTAGTGTCCTATTATGATTAATTTTGATTCACATTCAAATACAATGACAGAATTTTAAATCACGGATCATCAGACAAATGTCTAAATGTCTTTCTGTCTGTTTTAGTCTCTGGACAACATCGGGACTGCAGAGGAGGTCCGCTCCAAACGTCACTCCACCTCAGAGCTAGGAAACATAACTTACAGCGACGTACGGCGAGAGGGATGGCTGCATTTCAAACAAATCCTCACAGAGAAGGGCAAGGTGGGCACACTAGGCTTCATGAGAAGATGATGGAGGGAAAGCATTTGCAGGACTTCGTGTCACATGCTCTCTTTGCTTCGCAGAAGGTGGGCAGCGGCATGCGTCCGTGGAAGCGGGTCTTTTCGGTTCTTCGCTCCCATTCGCTGTTTCTCTACAAGGATAAGAGGGAGGCAGTGCTCCGCGGTGCCACTGTTGAGGGTTCTGCTGAGGACGAGCAGCCAATCAGCATCCGGGGCTGCCTGGTGGACATTGCATACAGTGAAACCAAGCGGAAGCACGCCCTGCGACTGACCACACAGGACTTCTGTGAGTACCTGCTGCAGGCAGAAGACCAAGAGGACATGCTGGACTGGATAAAGGTCATCAGGGAAAGCAGCAAGACAGACAGTGAGGTCAGAAAATGTATCTTTACCTGTCAGGTTGATGCTTATTCTGTACTGTCCTTGTTTCCACCAGAGCTGAAACTGTCAGAATTAAAATGCAGATGTTTGTGTTTGTTTGCTTGCTGCAGGAACTTGGCTCCTCCAGACAGGCTCTCATCAATAAGAAGCTCAATGACTACAGAAAACAAAGGTGAGTTACCTGAGAAGAGTTTCTGCTCTGGGTGCAAACCTGCTAGTGAGATTTATTTCTTCTTTTTTCTTTCTTTCATTTTTACCAGTTTATCTCTGGTTTGGCCAGAACTGTTGTAATTAAGCGTAGAAAGTTGCACATTTTTCTTTCAATCTGTAGAGTTTGACGTGCATTGAAGCTTCAACTGTTTGCACTTAAATGGAAACTAAAAATTTAATTTTAAATTTGGAGTTACAGAATGTTATGTTAAAATGCTCCCAACAATTTGATATTAGTTCCATGCTGCTGCAAGAGGGGTGGCCTGTAGGAGTTAACGTGTTCTTGTCGGGCTTTGTTGGGTTTCTCCTCCAACAACCAAGTTTGGTTATGAAGCAAGTAAAACTATACTACAAGTGTTTGTGTTATAAGTGTTCAAACTGCCTGCCTGACTGACTGTTCAGGATGACCTAATGTTCCAGGAACCCAAAAATCTGGACTTGACTTTCTGTGTCTCCCTGCAGTCCAACATCCAGCAAGCCAGACTCATCCCCTCGGTTGCCCCGCATGAAGCCCCCCTTCCTGCTTAATAAGACAGAGAACGCAAGCGGAGCTCCACGCTCTCCGAAACCAGGTCAGTGTCTCTGAAAGAGGGCTTGTAAGGCGTATTTTAAATATTCAGAAAATATCTTATACCTTCAAATTTGCACATTTTACCACCTTTGTAGTTGTATCATGATTTCTTGTTAATTCTGTTGCACGTTATGTTAGAAACCTGTAGGAACAATCGGTATGTGAAAAGTCAAAATGTTTTTGGTTGTTTTGCCCATAGACGAGAGCAGCCCTCCAAAGTCTCCGTGGGGAATTAGCATAATGAAGAAGACAAAGAAGGCAGGGCCCAAAGCTTTTGGTGTGAGGCTGGAGGAATGTCAACCTGGTGCAAATAACAAGGTTAGCCTTAGCTACTTCTTTATTTTTCTGAATGCAAGTTTTTCTTCTTCATGTCTCTCATAATTTGTCTGTGTCCGCCTTCCTTCCCAGTTCATCCCGATGATTGTTGAGATCTGCTGCGGTCTTGTGGAGGAGATGGGTCTGGAGTACACTGGAATCTACAGAGTTCCAGGGAATAACGCCATGGTGTTGCTGCTTCAGGACCAGCTCAACAAAGGCATGGACATCAACCCTGCAGAGGAAGTGAGAATGCAAACAAACAAAAGAAAAGACAAATAAAAATTTTAACTTGCAGTTTGGATTACACTTGAAAAAAAAGTACTTATTTTTAGACACGGGAGGTAAAATATTTCCAAATTTCTAACCCTTCTTTGTGTGTTTGGTCAACAGAAGTGGCAGGACCTCAACGTTGTCAGTAGTTTGCTAAAATCTTTCTTTAGGAAGCTTCCAGAGCCGCTCTTCACCAACGGTGAGTCCAAACGGGTTTCAACAAGCGAACACATATTATGCAGGTAAATCATTTCAACCCTCCTACCTCAGGTATTTTAATCTTTCTAATTTCTCAGCAGACAAGTATAACGATTTCATCGATGCTAATCGGATGGAAAATGCATCAGACAGACTGAAGACCATGAAGAAACTGGTAGCTGTTTGTTTGTATTCATGAATTAATGTGAACAGGATTGGTTACCTTCAGTATTTGGTTAAGGCGTGTGCAGAACCCTGCAGGCTCAATGGGTTTCTTTGTTTTTCTCTGTCACAGATCCGAGACCTCCCAGATCACTATTATCACACACTGAAGTTCCTGGTTAGTCACCTAAAGACGGTAGCTGACCACTCCGATAAAAACAAGGTTCGTAGACGTCATTTAAATGTAATCAAACGTTACTGAATTCTGTCAGTATTCCTGATATTTACCTTCTCCTGGATGGGGTTTAGATGGAGCCTCGTAACTTGGCTCTGGTGTTTGGGCCGACGCTGGTCCGGACATCCGAGGACAACATGAAAGACATGGTCACGCACATGCCTGACCGCTACAAGATAATAGAGACGCTCATCCAACATGTGAGAGAAATTAAGCAAACACATTAAAATCACAAGAAAGTCATTTCAATGTTTAATATTTATCTCTCTGTGTTGCAGTGCACCTGGTTTTTCACAGAAGAACTTGACAAGGATGAGAAGGTTTGTCTCCATACTATTGCTGAAGTGAAAGGGTATTAAAATTACAGCAAATATACGACAATGATTTAAGTTAAAATGCCACGAAAAGGAGGTTTCATTCCCTGAAAATGTAAAATAACTGCTTTGTTATTTTGCAAGAGACTCTTGCAAACTACAATCTGTAAAAGAGGAGCATAATGTCATGTTTTCCAATAAAACTTCAAATGTGTTAACACTGGTTTCTATATGCAGCAGCAGTTAGATTTGGTATGGAATCGTTTTCTGTATCTGAATGTAAAATGATTAATTTATGTTTCAATATGGAGAACAAAAAGTTGCAAAAAAAAAAAAAAAAAAAGTAGAACTTTCTGGAATTACCAGGATATGTGAATTAAAGTCTCATAAAATTGGTCTGGTTTTCATCAAACTGCTTTTTTTCCATTTTCTTTATTGATGCTTTATGAAAAAACCTCATCTGGCCCAAATGAATTTGCAACAACTTGCATCAGATGTTTCCCATTGCAATGAGATTTGAACTAAAAAAAACAAAGATTAGTGTCATGGATTTTCCTGGAATGTCCTGATATAAAAAGCTTTCTTTTGGTTGTCTCACTATATTTATTTTTATTTTTTTTCTTATTCAGTAACTGTTGTTGATTTCCTTTTAGGGTCAGTTACTTCCATTACATCTGCTGCTCTGAATCCTCCTTTAAAACCTTTAATTAACTATAACCTTAGTGAGTTTAGCATGAACTAAACTCGCTGAGTTTGGATACATTATTTTTAGGACCTGGCACCTCTACACCACACACATCCAATCACATCTCCTTTCTTGAACACCTGACCCAGAGTAGCTTTTAGAGAAGTTGTAAGCACAAACGTTCAGCAGCATTTTACAGCCTCATATCAATGATTACTCAGAATGTTCAGTAAATACACAAGAAGTGTTATTAGTTTAGAGTTACCACTGCAGAAATCCCTTCTTTGCATCTAAAATTGTTCAAGCCAAAAATGTTGAAAGCGAATGACATCATCCATTTGGTTTTTTAATTTAACTGGTGCAATAACTACGCACATTAAGGACTTAAGAAACTTAAAGAACTAAATTTTAGGTTACCAACAATAACTTCTTTTTTCATCATTTAGGGAAGTGGTTTCTGTTTGCAGTTTGGTTATGACACTATCCAGTTATTTTATAGTTCTGTCTTTTGTACCTGTGAGAGGTACAAAGATCGGTCAGCTGATGACTGAAATGGGCTCACAAAGATACCATTTCTTTTATTAAACACGTCATCTGTTCAGAAACTCAGGCAGCAACACACAGTCTCACACACACCTGTCTCTGGTTTGGAAGTTTGTCATTGAGATAAAAAATATCTAAACACTTCTTAATCGGCCCTGCGATGGACTGGTGACCTGTCCAGGGTGTACCCTGCCTCTCACCTGATACAATGCTGGGCTGGGCTTCAGCTTACCCCGTGACCCGTCATGGAATTAGCAGTACAGATAATGACTGACTGACTGACTTCCTAATCAGCCATTAAAAAAAGATAGATTACCCCAATGACCAAATGGTTTGGACGTCAAAATAAAATTATAATGAATATGTAAGTTCCCTTTGCATTTTTTTTGCACTTAACAAGTCAAAATCTAGGTGTGGATTCAGATACTAACCACATCCTAAATGATACTAAAAGTGACTTCACATCACAGCTGCTAATGCTGTCTGCTTTGTGATTGTCCCTATAGACACCAGTGGACACAGAGGATGTGCAGCCCGCCCCCAACATCGACCACCTACTGTCCAACATCGGCAGGACCGCTCTGCTCGGGGAGGCTTCAGGTAAGAACACCCTTTACAGCTCTTTCCTCATTTTACTGACCGAGCTGACAAATAGCATTTCAATCAGAAACCAAATTTAATGCTGCCTTTCATTTTGAGCTAGAAGTTGGAAATCCCCTCTTTGTATGTAAGGTGGAATTTTTCTTTTTAACAAAGTAATTACTCATTCATTAAAAATGAATGTTTCATCAAGTCATTCTCGTAAGAGATTTTTTTAAAAAATGTTAACACGAGGGGACTACTTTTAAGTCATTTAGTGCTTAATTTTTCCTCGTAAGTTTACCCCAGTTATCCCAGAATTCCCACTTTCCAGCAGAACTGGAACGCAGCATAAGAACAGAAGCCTTACATCTGTTAGCACTTGGTGTGTTTCTGTGTTTGATAGCATTCCTATACTTCTCTCCTTTCTGCTGACCTCTTTTTTTCCCCTCCACATTGCTCATCTTTCACTTTCTCTGTACGTTTCTGCATTTCCTTCTCTTAGCTGAGCCTGTGGAGCAGCCACTGCGGTAGGATGGGAACTCCCCTGGCAATATGTGTGTGTCTGTGTGCATCATGCTGGGCAAGTGAAATAATGGTTGTGTGAGTGAATGTGTTAGCGGTGGTGATGGCTTGTGTCTCTATGGTCTCCATTATCTTCCTGAAAGCCAGCGTCAGTGTCAGACCGAGGTGTCTTTAAAACCGTGTCACATCAGTGTCGCCCCAGTCCGACTAATAATTTAATGGATGACTGGGTGGCTGTTAAAGCTGCTGTATTTGACACTGGGAGTGTAAACTGTCACTGAGAGACAACTCCGCCTGTCTGTTGAGCACTGCACTCCACTTATCCTGTGGGACATTTCGGTCGGTGCAGTCCAATCATTAGACTCCTAACCCCCCCTCCTGGCTCTGAAGGGACTCTAGGTGGTGCCATTTCTGACGTGCCATTTCAAAGCCCAAATGATTTTAATGATTCCAAGAAAAATTATTTTCTGTGAAGCTTCCAGATGGCAGAAGTGACCCAAACCTTCCTCCTTGCAGCTGAAGTGAGCTCAGAGGTAAAAGCAAATCTCTTTAGCTCAGAAAGAAGTGGCCTCTGACATACCGTAGGTAAAACTAACTACAGTTATGAAGTTGTGGAGCACATGAGCAAGGCTCGTGTTCAGGAATACCAGCATACACAATGTGTAATTTAAAAAAATATTTTGTTTTCCAAACAGAATTGTGTAGAAAATATAACTAACAATTTCTTTATTTAACCTTTCAAACCTATATCTGTTTTATGTGTGATTCATGTTCCAATAACTCCAAATGTTTATCATAGATTACATAAAGTCCCCATGGAATCTAATTTGGTGTTTAATTATGTATTATGAACATTTATATGAACATCATATGTAGGTAGTCTTTATGGTCTTTTCCAAAACATGTTGAACTATTGACTCATCTTAAGCCATCACTCATTTCTTTATATTTTACTTTCAAAAGCCAGAGATAGTTATAAACTTTTAAACTGCATTTCTAATTAAATTTGCATGTCTCTGTGACTTGCTGTACAGAGCAGAGTTTGCCTTTCATGACAGGATTTGGCCTCCTAAGCTGCTTTCACAGCAAATATATAGCATAAAATAGCCCTGCTGGACATGTCATGGGGACTTTATTATTTTTTGGGGGGTTATTTTGAATCTTCCTATATGTTATATAACATAAACATTTTATTCAGGAAAAGGGTTAACAAGAAAAAAACACTATTACTAAGCTGTTGTTTGTGTGCAGACCTAGATATTTTATATATATGTGTTTTTCTCTTAAACATTAACATTTTAAAATTACTACACTTAAACTGTCTGTACTAAAAATCTCTAATTTGTTCTGCTTTGCTTTATCATAGTTGACCTTTGCAGAGATTATGTTCACATAGTATACTACGATTCGAAAGAGATTTAGAGCTGCAGCTGCATTGCTCCAAAAGGATATTCATATTCATCCTCAAAATGTTTTTGTTTTTTTTTTGTTTTCTTTTGGTTTGTTTTTAAGCCGGAAATTTAATTATTTTTTTTCCATCTATTCCATGTGCCAGCTTTTTTATTCTTCACCAGTTTAATGAGAGCAAGACTGAAGTCATTAGTGACTGAAGTCATGCAGACCATCTGCATTAACCTTTCCTCTTTGGGCTCTAATGAGAAATATTTGATCGCAATTTTGGTGTAAAATTGGACCAGAGTCTAAAATTTGACAGCCATGTCAATGCAGTTGGTAGTTAAGCCAGTTTTATCCAAAAATAACCTTAAAGCAAAGTTACACGGCTTTTTAACCTCCTGACTTGACTATTGAAATGCTTTTCTTTTGGAACCAGCCAGTCCTCCAGTTCTGGCCTACAGCTGGTACAAAATGCCACCGCCTGATTTTTAATTAGTACAAGCAGACGAGAGTACATTACTCTCATTTTGGCTTTTATTCACTGGCTTTGTTTTATATTTAATATTTTTTATATGTTTTTAAGTCTCATTATAGTGCCATCCCCTCAATGGCCCATTTTATCTGTCTGAAGGGCCGCGCCCATATGTACCATCTCGCTGTCTCTCAGGTTAGCAGACCAGAGGCTTTTATCTGTTCCTAAAACATGATGCAAACTTAGAGGTTTGCAATGTGCCATCTTCATTTATTCTTCACCATTAACACATCTAGTGATTTTTACACAACTTTAAAAATCTCACAAGTGTTCCCTTTACTATGACTTCAAAAGTATTCAAATATACCTTGTGGTTGCAGAGAGAAACTCATTTCATTATGAGTATGCAATTTTTTTTTGCAGAAATTAGGCATAGGACATAAAGGGTTAAAGCATGTAAACCTCTGCTTCTGGAAGAAATTCTTAACTAGTAAATAAAAATAACATGGGCTCTTTCATAGTGAAAATAATTTGTGTCTAATGGAGTTTTCATGATGTAAAGGATTAAAGATGGCAGCCATCGTCTCTAAGCTTGGCACAAAATAATCTGATGTCATTGGTACCCAAGAAACAGCTCCACCTACAACACCTGACCAACCCTCCCACCCCTCCGGGTTTCTCAGAAGATCCGGACGTTAGTACTAGTGTTTCTGAGGGAATGTGCTTCTTCTATTGGTTATTTCTGTTTCTGTCACTTACTGATGTAATCGGTCTTCCTGTCGATGTCATCGGCGTGTGCTGTGGTTTCCCTAATTAAGTTTCTCCCTCAAAACACCAATCGCTGTTTCCCCAATCATTGTATTTCCCCATCTACATAATCTGGTGTGTAAATGAGTGGGTTTGTTCTTGGGTGAGACATGGTGAGAGGGCACAGAGGAAGAATAGTTTCCAAAGAATTAGCATCATTTCCGGTTGAAGAGAAGACAGTGCAAGACCAAATTTCTGTGTTTTTGGTGGATTTCTCATTGTTGTTTTCCCTAAACAGCCTCTGTGTCGTCCACCATGACTTTTCCGTTGTGTTATTTTTTTTTTTATTTTTTTTTAACTTCAGCTGCTCTTACCTACTGTCTGTATCTCTTTTTCTGCAGACTCAACCAACAGTGACTCAGCAAAATCAAAGGTAAGCTGTCCCAAACAACCACATATACGCATTGAAGTAGTTCAGCACACTTGGCACAGGTGCAGTGACATTTCATGCTTTTTTAGGGGTCATGGGGATCAAAGAAGGACCTCACAGCTAAAGACTTCCTGACTCTGTCAATCATGTCCGCCGTTACGGGCCGCAAACGCAGGAAACGCCACAACGCCCGCCGCGTGGGCAGCAGCACCGATGACGACTCTGAGCATGAGCCAATCAAAGCTGGACATCGAGGGGCAGAGGAGGAAGAGGAGGCAGAGTCGCCAGTAGGAGACACTGCACCTCGAGCAGAAGGAGAGGAGGATGACGATGAAGAGGAAGAAGAGGACGATGAGGAGGAGGAGGAAGTTGTAGAAAGCGGAGTGAAAAAGGAGGTAGAAGAGGAGGTGGTGGCGGTTGTTCCCAGCCGGCTGTGCTGTGAAGATGAAAAGGAGGCAGGAAGACAGACAGCTGTGTTGTTACAGGAGGAGGTGGAGGTGAAGGAGAAGCCATGGCGAGCTCCAGAGGACGCTCGCTCGATTGTCTCTGGTTACTCCACCCTCTCTACATTAGGGCGGAGCTTGGGCTCAGAGGGGAGGGGTGAAGATGCCGATGATGAGCACAGCGAGCTGGTGAGTGAGACGGACAACGAGAGCGGCTTTGCCTCACGCTCTCTAACCCAAGAGAGACCCGATAAACACTCGACATCATCCGTGAACACGCAACCGCAGCCGACCCCGCACAGCTTTCTGTACTCACACAGCAAATCCCCCGTCCTCTCATCCACAAACCTTCTCACCCAAACCAGACCCCTCACACACACACCTGACTCTGTGGAGAGGAGTGAAGGGAGGGTGCGCTCCAACACGACCTCAACCTCCTCCACCACTCACAGACTGAACTCACGGCCTTCCTTCAACTCCCACAAGCTGATCCAGTGCGACACGCTTGCCAGGAAGAAGCTGAAGTCTGAGAAGACCAAGGACCCTCGCCCTCTGGACCTGTTCGAGTCTCAAGGCGAGGGAACGGGTTCTGGACCAGAAGTTCCACCCAAATCAAAGAGAGAGACCTCCAGAACCAACCCTTCTTCAGGCAGTAGCCAGGAAAGCCTACGCGTGTCGCAACCCAAAGCCAGCGAGGCCGCCTCCTTCACCCCGATCGGGTCAAGCAACAGGTCTCTGGCTGAGCAGGTCCGCGCTCGACTGCTGGGATCAGCAGATGATCTGCGTAGCGTGGGGCTGCGAAAACCGCTGTCACCCGAGACGCGCAGGAAGAGGCGAGCGTGGCGCAGGCACACTGTGGTGGCCTCCCCGACAGAGACATCAGAAAAGAGACCCCCACTGACTGTCGAATTTCCCTTATCTTCAATGAATCAAAACCAGGTCAAAACACAAGGGCTGCCGCGGGGTGAAGACCGACTCGACCAAGGAAACAATACACGTCAAGCCTCCACCTCTAGATTCCACCAGTATCTGTGAGCCCCCGCTAGCTGCTGATTCTGAGGGAGTCCACCACGGTACTGACCCCCTGCAGGTCAGTGAACTGGCAGCCGGACCCTGTGGCACTGCCAGGTGCTTCATGGACAGGGCCAACACAACCCTTTTCTTCTTAATAAGCTCCATTTGCATGGCAAGGGGCATTCCAGTGTTGCCAAAGTTTTTTTTTTCTTTTTCTCATGTGTGCTTTTAAAGAAAGAAAAGAGAAACAGGTCAGAAACACAAACAGACCTCATCAAGATCTATATTACAGCCAAGAATTAACATTTGAGTAACAGACGAGCATCCTTCCTGTCTCCTCTTACCTTCCTGCATGGCTCACAGGTGACGATGATTAAAGGTTTAAGTCCTTAAAAGTAACCAAATGCAGCCTTCGTCTGGTTCTAGAGAAAATGGTGCTTGTTGTCTAAAGTCACTGCTACAAAACAAAGTTTCAGCTGCTTTACTTGATCAGTAGAAACAAACAGGCAATTAGAAAAATTCTAGTGATTTTAAAAACATTTACAAGAAGTAATTTAACTGATTTTTATATCAGTCTTCCTAAAATGTTCCTCCACTGACCACAGACACTGTAAAACCCTTATTTTATGCTCCACCAGGTGATGCATTTGGTTGCAGACATGTAACTCAGTCGTCTCTCTAATTGTTGACAATGTCTGTGTGTTTGCGCTACCATATTCGTGATCATGTCAGAGTGTGCAGGTTTTTGTGCTGAACAGTTTTGTAACATTTGTACAAAGTTTTGTTAAGTTAACCTTTTGTAAATATAAATATGTTTTGTTTTTACTTTTTTTTTGTTATTTTTTTATGGTTTACAAATTGTGCATACAAGTGCACAGTCATTTATTTCAAGATGTTACTTGAAATGTTTCCTTTAATATATACTTTTTGTTTATATTCTATATATATATATATATTATATATAAATATTTTGTATTAAAATTTAAAAAAAGTATCTTTATGTGATTTAACCTCTTGCGCATACCTGTTCAAAGGAAATTAGATAAACATGACGAAACCTGCTCCTTATTTCTTCAAAGACGGCCTTTCTCTCCGATTCACACACTGTGAATACCTGGATATCTTCAGATATTGTTGTGTAATAAACATAATTTAGTGGTTATGATTTTAACAAAGATGCACAGAATACAAAACTATCCAAGAACTACATGTAGCAGGTTAGCAAAGGTAATCTAATAGATTATATTGGGAGCATTTGCAGGCAGCTCACCACACTCATGCCTGAGTCACTGTTTTCTTCTTCGTGTACGGGATTACTGAGCATTGCATCCACAGATCTGCTCATATTTACCGAGCTCAAGACAAAAGTGTGTATCCACTTGTCACAGAGACGTTGAAAACGATGCAGCAGAACATAACCGCAATTTTATCGCCTCTGTCATTTGGGATCTTTGTGTTTTCAGAGCATCACCTTTGAGGGTTGGTCTGTCGACACATTTATTACCTTGGGGAGACATGACAGGGAGTTTCCCAGGTTATAATAAATCCTCCCTGGCTGGGGGAAATGGTACAATGGAGGAATTATAAACAGAACGTCATCTAATATGAACATGTTTCTTTCTCTTATGCTGTGGAACCGATTGCAACAAACCACAAATTGGAGATGCAACTGTTTTTTGTGTTTTTTTAATCTGACCAAATAACCCAGCGAAGAATGAGAATAATAAACAAGTTCTAGTCTTTTCTTACCTCAAAATTCTTCTACAAGTGCCTGATTTCTGGAATGTGTTTTTGTTCTGCGGTGCCATGCGCGGTTCTTATCTTTCCATTTCCTTTTGTTGCTTTTGGGCCTCCCTCCTCTACTCTAGCTGACAGTATGGCTAAGGCAACTGACCCAAAGATGTGCACATTAACCTACAAATGCACCCAGTGAGAGGCAGTAGAAAAGAAAAGCACACTTCAAGCCAAGGACACATCTATGCACTCTCTCTGCCTTGGACAGAGGCGTTAACAGCTGTTACTGATGCTGCTAAGAGGGGGAAAAAGGCATAGTTATTCTCTCAGCTGCTTTTTCTTAAACTGAGGTCATCTCTCTTTTCCTAGAGATCCACAGTGTGAGAATATGGTACACCTAACAAGCCCTACCCCTGAACCACATTTAGACCATGCCAGATTACATCCAATTTCCTTAAGATGAACAAACAGCCCATGACTTCATCAAAGAGGAAACCTCATCAGTTTGTGTGTTGTCTGAAATGTGATTTTTACCTAATGTCTCAATGTATTTTTAACTATTTTTTTTGTGTATATACCATCTTAATATGTAACATATTGTATTGTGTACATTTGGAATTGCTTTTTGAGTATAACTAATATGAAAATGACTGGACTAAAAAGGTTGTCCGCTTGAAATCATTTCTCTCATCACTGTTTGCTTTAAAGTAAGGTTATATGATGTAAATAAACAGAACTATGTTTAAAGCCGCACTTGAAATGACTTATTTTAAGTAAAAGACACTTTGCAGGGAACTTGAAATAGAAGCTGAATGACGCCCTCTAGAGGCTGCAGATGGGGCCTCATGTCCTTTGCACAGATTTATTTTTTTTTACATAAAGAAAACTTGAGGCTCTTCACGTAATACATATGTGTATACATTCAGTGTATTCATGTATACATTCGATAGACATTAAAATGGGTTGGACTAAAACTTGCAATTCATAGAACGAATTTTCTGTAGATTTGGGCTTTTTATTTAAGTAATTGCACCCTAAAGAAGGCAGTAGAGTTATTTTGCATATGGACGTCATAGACTTATCCTTGATGTATATCCATATACCACCTCACCCCCTTTAGGTTGCTGCTGCTACAGTGCGCTTATTCGTCCTATTTGGAGCACAACACACTCAGTTAGCCCGTTTTGAGAAAAGCCTTGTGATCATTTGTAATCTGACAAAAGCCACGAGGAACAGTTCCTCGCTGCAGCTTTTATTGACAGCTTCCTGAGATCTTTTGGAGGATTTTTCCCCCCTTACAACAAGACACCTTAAATTGGAACTTTTATCTTTTATTATTATGTTAACTAATTTTTACACACAACTGTTAAAATGTTCACTCTTCAGTTTACTTCTGCATAAAAAAAAGGGGGAAAATGAAGTATTTCCAAGCTGGGCAAATTCACTGTAATATTTTATTTGACGCCTGGAGGGGAAATGTGACATACAATGTTTTTTTGTTTTAATTAAACATGAAAAAAAAAAGTTTGCCAATAGATATACCTACAAGGTTAACCAGAAAAAAACAAAATATTCTGGTATTAACGCCTC
>JBAMHW010000023.1:21741642-21771265 GCA_037177495.1 Rhadinocentrus ornatus
GAAAAATGAACAGCTTACAGTCCAGATAGAAAAGAAACGTCAGGTAGGCTATTGCATCGCAGTGCAATGACTTTTTTTTTTTTGTCCAGATGAAAGACTGACTACAGAAAACTTGTGACACTTTAAAAAAAATATGCAGCAGTCCCATGTTTTAACCTTTTCCCTATAGAGCTGTGTCCTTTATTTTGTGGCCACATGGCCCCTGTCTCTGCTGAGCTGACTCTGTAGAAGCAGCTCAGAGTTTTCGGCTCTCAGTCTCTCCACTTCGAGCTCCATCTCTCTGAGACGAACCTGGGAGTTCTCCGAGGAGGCTCCGGGCTCCACGGCGCGCCTCAGCCGGTTGTTCTCCTCCTCCAGCCGGGACATGCACTTCTCCAGCTCCAGGTACTCCTGCACCAGCTCCTGCTTGGTCATGTTTTGCAGGCTCTCGACGTGATACATCTCGTAGGTCTCGGAAAAGTCTCTCTGGAGAAACTCCCCACCTGCGTTCCCGGGCCTCCCGATCCCGTCGCTGCCTCCGCCGCTGCCGTCATCATCCTCATCCTCCTCGTTGTCAAAAAGGTCCTCCTCGCTACCAGTGTCTTCCATGCGACCAACCACCGATAATGACCGCTTGACCCCCGTTTCAGTGTTGAGGTCGGGCTCTTCTCGGTCGTGCTCGTCCATCAGGAACTGGGTGGTATTATAGGGAGCGACCGGGAGCCCTTTGGCGAACATCTCTTCTCTCATCCGTGAAGCTCGAACAGTCTCCCTTTCTTCCAGGGCTTTCTTTTCCTCCCATGAAAGTTTGTTGTAAGGTTTCCAGTTGCGCTTCTTCTTGGAGGTCCTGCGCCTGTGCCTTTTCTTTCCCAGACGTGAGTCTATGCCGTTGTCTGAATCGATGAGCAAACTATCCACTTGTACCTGGTTCAAAGTCTCCTGCAGACGTCTGTCTTCGTCGTCTTTCCCGCATAGACTGGGGTTACCATCACCTGCTTGAAGACCTTCGGGTTTCTGATGAAGCTGACTTGTATTGTGGCAATTCGAGAGCTCGTTTCCGGCTGCTAAGACAGGGCACACCTCCCTCTGTCCGCTTTTCATTTGCCATAACTTGCCTGTGTTGATATCCACACAGTTCTCCGCCTGCTGCTGCTTCTGCTCTCTCTGTCGCCCCCTGTCGCCGCCCACTGGTTCATTATGGTTGCTGGCTGGGAGATGCTCCAAAGCGTACCCACCGCTCCCACCTGATGGGCTAGCCAAAGTTTCCAGGTGATGGGTCTGCTCCGCTGACTCTGCCATTCTCACGATCCCTTCTGATGGCTCCACTTGAGCGCGTTTTAGATTATGATCATGTTATCAAAACACTGCTTCAAAGTTCGTTAAAAAAATGGTAAATTAATTTTAGAAAAAATACGAACCCCAGTGCTAATTTAAATCACAAAAAGGAAGTTGAGTATTGATGTTTGAAAACAAAGTTCCATAGACTTAACGTAAACTTTCGAACAGTAAACACTTGTTACTCCTCCCAGGGTTTTGTCTCAGCAACTGTCGCTAACTACCATTAACTGTTTCAGTGCTGTCAGAAATATCGTTCACCCGTAGACTACGCTTCACTGCTACGACAGTGTCCAGTGTGCTACAGAAGAAGAGGGAGCTCGTGTTTATATAGCAGCTCCGCCTCTAGTGGTGCGCTTGCTACCGCTCGTACCACCAATTGTATTGTGGGATATGTCGTTTCAATTACCGCAAAGCTTCAGTGTATAGCCTAATATTAAACTACATAGCCCACAAGTCCAACAAAACTGATTAGCTTTTTGACCAATCAAATGGTATGATCTAGAGAGCAATAAAGCCCACCCACCACTCGGTTGATTGGACAAGGAGACAACTTTCCTGTTGCTAAGCTTAACTTATTTTCTGATTGGGTAATCTAATACTCAATCAAAATACGTAATCCACACGAAAAAAGCAGTCCCGGGCATTTATGTGGACGTTACTATTTAAAAAATGAGGGGGTTACAGCTACACACACTACGAAATATAAGTTCAAATAAATAGTTAAAAAATACGACATTTTTAAAAGTAAAAACGATTATAATTTATATTTAAATTTGTAATTGAACAGTTATTTTGTTGATGTAAAACCCAAGACAGATTCGATGATACAATGTAAACCTCCTGTGTTTCAGCCTAAATGAAGCGATCCTCTTATGGAATCTAGTCCGTTTTAAATGTTCTTTTTAGAAAATAACTATATTGGCTCTTTCTTTAACTCTCAACATTTTTCATGCACGTGTGTATGCAGGTCTACTGTTTATTTACCATTTAAACAGTTAAATGTTTCATTTTTATTATTCTAGGTTGTGCGGAGTAATACGTTGAGGGGCAGGGACATGGGCGAAATCTGGATTCAGCGTAAACAAACGACATTATTGTGAAGCTACCGCTACGATCACATCCTCAAGTCCCTCGTTGTCCAAGGGTGGGTCAGGCGATCTCACACTTGCTCAATAATCCTGTTACAAGTGGACGAAGTGATGTAGATCAGTTTTGGGGTTTTCTTTGTAACCCAGTATACAGTGCTTACATGGTTGTTTCGTGTTAACAGCTAAGGATAAGTTAGCTAGCTAACGTTAACGTTGGTTAGCGAACGAGCGTTCCTTGGTGGTGCTTCTAAACTTAAACACTCACATCAATCCATGTTACATGAAGCCATATGCACTATAACAAAACCAATGTGAAGCTTGGGCGCCACAATTTCTCACTGGGTATAGACTCTGGCTGAGGCCTATTTTGACCAAAGGGGGGAAAACGTCACACTTCATAAAGCTAGGCTAGCTAACGCTAACTAGCTCGTGCTGTGTTGCTTGCCTCGTTGCGATACAAGTTAACGACACGATATATTGAAGACGTTTTGATTTTTTAAACATCTTTTCTCATTATATACATATCACATATCGACTTCGGCGAACGGCACAAATAAAGTTAATGCCACTTACAGGATGAGTCAATTGAAAACGTTAGCCATATGCTAACTAGGCCAACGCGTTTTCCTCGGATCCGTGTATTTCCTGAATGTAACATTTCCATCGCAAGTTCCTTTTCAGAATTTTTACGATTAATTTCGTACAAACGACCGTTTTTGCCTGCTATCCTAACAATACAACCCAAAGTCAGTAATAATACGTAAGTTTATTGAAAACAGTAGACATCTGTATAAAGTTGTAAGATATCTCCGATTTACAGTAATATTTTCAGGAAGTAGACGGAGTTTGACATAAGGCAGCCCTGAAGCTATTTCATAGTTTACTAATGATTAGAAGACCTTAGGTTAATGTTACTCGTAAAATTCAATATTGACTCATTTTTCAAAGCTTTTATGGAGCCATTGTCGGATTTTCCCAAAATAATCGTACTAAATAAATCGATGGAATTAGTGCAACGTTGTGTTCTGTGTGTTACTAGGATCTGTAATATAATCTGTTTTACATGCTTGTTATACAAAGTTAATGTCCTGCTGTTAATTATAAAAGTTACCTTAATGTTTTAATTTTTAGCTGTGCGTGCATAGGGAACATGTCTATATATGTATATATATACATACATACTTTATATAGACATATGGATAAATGCATATCTATAGTTCCCTGACTGTTTTCATAAAGCAGTTTGCTGTCATTAATGGAAGAAATATGCTATTTAGTCTGTGGCCTCTTCCTTCTAGTGACTGGTCTCCTCTTTAACACTTGTAAACACCAGGAGAGCAATGGCTACAAACAACACAGACACACTGTTTCTACTAATAGAAGCAGGTAGAGTTTTAGTTAAGGACGCTGAACTTGGATTCCTTTGAGGAAAAGGCGATACGTTCCAGTTAATAAGAAACCTAATGACTGGTAAGGTTGGGAAATCATGGACAGGGTTTCCCATATTCTCAAATCAAGGAGCGGTGCAGCTACAGAACCAAAGCTACTCCTGCAGTGATCACAGCCTGTGAGGATTAGTGGGCATGACTTAATCTCTCACCCTGTAACATGGTTGTTGCTGCTATTAAGAGGAAATGAAACATGTAAACTGTTTTAGGCTAATATCAGTCAAAAGCAGGAGGGTTTCTTAAAGTATGCACGTGTAGAGGGATGCTTTTATGGGGGGGGAGGAAAGATGCTTTAATAATAATAATAAACATCAGCTTAACCTGCTTCTTCCAAACCTGCTTCATGTGTGTGTGTGTGTGCAGGTTGGGTGGTTGTGGATCAAGGAAGATTACATTTTATGGTCTTGTTAGGGCCAGTTCTCCAGACCACCCTGCTGAACTCTCTTTGTGATAACCCCATCACTTGGATTTAATTAGATTTCTATCCAGTGTTCTCCCACTGTAAACAGGAGTGTTGATTTTCCCCTTCATACAACATGCAACATATACAAGCCGTTAAAAATGGATTTAGCATTAGCGAGCTGATTGGGGTTTTTTGTTGTTGTTTTTGGCGGGGGGGCTAGCAGTTAACACAAATCACCAACAGAGGGCGCTGCCCTCTTATTCACCGGCATGAAGAAAATGATTACTTTTTTCAAAAGTGATTTGTCATTGGTAATTCTCTTGAAAATAAATAAATAAAAAATCAGATGTTTTTTTAACGATTATTTTATTCTATAAGTAATTTTTGAAGACTATCATTTAAACAATAAAGACTTCAGATTCTCAGTTGTACCTCACCATGATAAAAAGGTTGTCTGCTTGCATCCTCTGAAGACAGCCTGTTTAGAGATAACTATAATGTACTAGTAAATACACATAGAACAAAGATAAAAGTTGCAAATCAAAATGGCTAATAAGTTAAGTATGAGCCTCCAGCATGACGGTGTTATTTAGAATTATTTGGGGTAAATAATTATTTTTTAAAAAGAAAGCACCATCTTTAAAAGGTCATAGTGTCTGAAAGGGGATTTGACCATCCCTCTCTTTTATTATCCGGGTTCCTCTGTTGGCTCAACAGGAGGAGAAGGTGGAGGAAGAGGAGGGCGTCAGTCTGAACCGTGCGCCTTGTTTAGAGTCAAATTACGCCCCGGCATGGAGAGCAGCGCCGGGGAGGGACATTTTTCACATGTGGACAAGGGATAACTGTTGATCTTAGCTGTCTCTTTTTGCGGGGAGCTCAAATACACATGTATCCCCATACACACAGTTTAGGCGAAAGTCCCGAGCAGAGAAGCTGCCGCCCCATTTTTTTAAGTTTCCAAAAGTTATAAAAATGTTGGGTAGCGGTAAGTCACCGACCGCCACTTCGAAGGAGCAGCGGAGTAAAGTGGCGGAGACGCCTACGGACCCAATAAAAAGGCTCGGTAAGCACATCTGCATAACAAATCTCTTAACCAAAGTTCAGATTGTCTTCCAAAAGTCTGTACGCAAACTTACTCGTGAGTTTACAGCGACTTTCCGATATTCCCTTAGTATTTGTTTTATTTGTTGCATCTCTTTGAAAAGATAATTTTCCGAATATTTTATTCAATTTCCTTCAGTAGTTTCTTAACATGACCTGAAATTTAACAACAAAGCAGCGGACTTGATCCAGTGTAAGTGAAATCTGCTGTCTCATAGCTGTTTACAAGCCATCAGCAGATAATGGCAGGTCGGTGACACGTCAAACAGCTGAAGCTAAAGTGTGTGGATGTACTTAAATGAGCATGTATTCATGGCTCACTGCTGTGATTCAGGCTCCTTTCCAGTCCCATCACAGCTTACTGCTGCCCCTCCACACAGACCTTCTAAAGCAACAAGTCACACCTCACCCCAGAATAGATACCTGCTGAGCAGCCATAGAGCACCTGTCAGATTCTCTGACAAGACACTGAATGTCTGGAAATCTGGACCACGGCTGATGCTGCATGTGCCATTTGACCGAGTTAGCCTACACAAAGTGATTTTCCCCCCCCTATGGCTGAAATAGACCATGCGGTATTGGGACCCCAAAATGCTCCCATAAAACCAACTCATTCAAGTGAAATCCTGCTCTGACGCACTAATTTGCTGCTGGATTTTAATGCTTATGCAGCATGCCGTTACACAGGGTTCCAGACCTCTGCACTGCTACTGCAAACCACGTCCTGACACTATGCAGACACTTATTAAAGCTTTACTGATGTTTCAACTATGAAACTGTATCGCTGCCTGAAAATATAATATGCAACGCAGACGCTATATTTGAATCTCCTGCTAATACAAAATAATGAAGTGAGTGCGGTCTCCCATCACCAAACCACCTGACTCTTTACCAGCATGTGTCATCGTAAATAAGTCAAGTGCCCTTCAGCTCAGCCCTGCTTTTAAATCCTTACTCACATCAAAAGGAAAACACCTCATGCTTTTGTCATCTGCAAATGAATCGAGTTCAAAGATTTGATGTCATGTGTTGTCACAGGATTGCTTCGACTTCCTCGTGGGAAATTTCTTACTTGCTGTAATCCTTTTCCATGCAGACAAAGCAATGGGTGTGACCTGTGAGGCAGAGATTTGTTAGTTTTTGAGATAATCCATGTTTGAATCAGATAAGTTCACACATGGATAAATATATTTGTTGCCACAAATGTCTCTGGGGATGTTTTATTTCAGAGAATATGAGGCTGTGGGCAGTGCTGGTCGTTAACTGGAACAGATCAGTTGGTTTCCTGTGAAAATAAACAGCCTGCATGAGCTCAGGGTTTGCACAAACAACATCCATGACTTTGAAACTAATGTGCAAATTCATAAATGATCAGATAGTAGGCTGATGGTACAGCACAGTCTACAGACTCACATCTTTATAGCTCAAGATTGAGGTTTTAACAGTACAGAATAAACAATTCGGTCCTAAATATCCCCCCAAAAATCACGTAAACATGATTTTTAACTAATTAAAATGAATCTTTTTAATAATTTTATAAAGAAAATATCAACGGATGTGTGTAGAAAAATGGCAAACTTCTGGCAGTTGTGCGATGTTTCTGGGTTTTCGTGCACGTTCTACTTGTTTCATATCCCCCCAGTGAGAACTCAGCCCTTCCATAAACCACCATTTCTTCTTTTTGGGCCACTGTGCTGTGGATCTGATAGTATTTGAGTGTCTGCGTTCTTTCTGTTTTACTTCAGCTTGTGCTTCTTTGTACAGAAGAGAATTACTAGATGTCAACTAATTTGGGATTTTCTCTGGCTGATAGCTGATATGTGTTGTTGGGCTATTTTAGCCTCATATGCTGGAGGCTATTGTAACTTGGGAGAAAAGGTGGTCATTTGCCTGTCAAAAGGTCAGTTGTCTGATCTTTGACTTCCCCAAACTTCCACCTTGGATGAAACGCTGAACCCTATGTTGCCTCTGAAATACTTTGTAGACCAAGAAATGCTGTATGGGTATGTGTAAAAACGGGTGAATAAGGCTTATAGCTCAAACAAAGTCTTGTAAAGTATTATATAAATACAGTCCAATTACTATTTTACTGTTTTGAAAATGGACAACCAATAACAATCTATCAATTTCTTATCAAAGAAAGAAATGAAGCACAAATAAAGCATTAAAGTAAAAGAAATGCATGTCTTTGTGCTCATTCCAGTATTAATCTAAGCCTGATATAAAGGACAGATGTTACCACGGTCTGCTGAAAGCTACGTAGCATCAAAGAGGCTGTGACTTTGGTTTGGACTCAAAGTTGGTGGACACAAGTGAAGCAGAATGTACAAAGCCCATTTCACATGGTAATTTAACAAAACTAAGCAAAAGTTTAGTAAATGTGACTAACAAGACTCAGTTTAATAATAAAATATACACGCCCTGACAGTTTAAGGCAAAACCATCAAAGCAGGACAGGCGTGTGTTTTTTTCTGGGTTTCCAACAGCTTTTGTAACCCTAGCTTGCCTTTGGGATCAACAAAGTATCTATCGGTCTATCTTGAGACTACCTGCAGCTTCATGCACTTTCAGCTAAATGTCTTCAGGTAACAAAAAATAAAGCACACACAGATCTTTAGTATCAGTAGCATGGCAGTTCGATTGGCACAAGGGGCAGTGTCACATGTTTAATGATTCTTTTACTGTTTCCTCTGCAATAATACTATGATGCTCACAGGTGTGCCAGCCGTTAATCAGCTTAGTGGGCTCAGGTGTCAGCTAATGACTGTTATCTAAAAACCTTGGAAAAATTGGTTTGATTAAAGGAGGATTTCATGTCTGTAAGCTGCCAGTGGCAGACGGTCCTGGGTTGCTTCATAACCCAGGATTGTAACATTTCCACCTCTATGAGGATCTTCTGCAAAAACACCCTTTAGTGTGTAGCAAACATTTCTCCAAAAAGCTTGTATGTTCCTCAGATCCTACGTTCCAACGCAGTTTAAACTTGTGTGACCTTCTAGTTGTAGATGCACACACTTTGACACCAGTAAGTCCTGCAGATCATTTGATGACATTATAGACTTCTGCTGAAACAGTGAGCTCTTATGATTTATTGTACTGGGATGGCCAGACTTGAATAAACTGGATTTTACTTGAGATTAGGTGGAGACATCAATACCTTAAGAAAAATTAGAAGTAGCATAGAGACACCTGCAGGTCCTAAATGTCAGATTTGTATACACAACAGGATCCAGACGTCACTCTTCAAAGTTTTAACAAATAACATCAGCTCTGACACCCCTAATTCTAATTTTATAGATTTTATGGCTCTGAAGACGCGATAAATGAGTTGGCATATCAACTTCTTCCATTTGACCGATTTTCTTTTTTTTCTGTTGTGCATATAAATTCTGATTACCCCTTCAAATCTCACTTGCATGCCATTTGTTTGTATGTCATCTGATTTAATCTCTGTGGGATATAACTGAGTTTAACCACAGAAAAGAAATCATGATTGTAAAGTTATGTTGTGCATTTTCTACTTCAGTTTCTAGACAGTGCCTTTAGTCTAGAGTCTTGTTTCCATTGAAAACAATCTTCTTTGTTACATTCTAAAGGATTAAAACCAAAAGCGACTCTTCTAAAATTACACAGGTCGGGTTTATTCTAAAGGTTCTTTTTTCTTAACTTCCAGATTAAGTCAAATCTAATTTAATTATAGATGATTTATGTATTTACCAGATAATTATTGATATGTTTGCGAGTAACAGAGTTAAAAATACAGTTTTCCTTTAATGAAAATATCTTCATATTTAACTTGAAGCCAGATATTAAATTTGTGATCTGTTTACAGTGTGTCTGTGCATTAATGCCTCCCCATGTTGTCCTGTCTTACTTATTAATGAATGATGTTTCATTCATTATGAAATGTTTAACTAAAAGCTGCTTTTTTTCTACTGGCTACAAAGAGGCAGCAAGACTTTTCAAGAGAACATTGGCAGTAATTCTGCATATGTTTCTAATCCTGTAAATTATTTTTTATAAAGTTTTGACAGATCAAAAATTCCCTTTAGATCATCAAAACTTCATTTTTATTTTTTTTTTACTGTTAAGTTTCAATCAGATAATCTTTTCTTGTTTTTGTTGAAGACTTGATCTTGCATTTTGAGATGCAGAATGCATGTCCTTACTTGCCGCCTGATCCTCCTACTGGGAACAGCTGTAGGACAACACTGAGAAACTTTAATAGGCCCGGCACTGGTATCATATCCACAACACCTTAACTTGTCTTTCTATATGCAAGTGTAGAATCCGTGCTAGCTAGCTCTTGTGACAGTTGTTATGCTGAGAGAAATGTGAACCGCGTCCCAGGAGGAGCTGGTATGTGGCCATGATTGAAGAGGACTCAGGCAGATATAATATGACCATCTGATTTGTTTTTTGTTTTTTTTTATTGTTTTTATCCTTTACTCGAATGAGCATTCCCCACTGCTGGAAAACAATATACCTCAGAGGATTTGTAAGTGTTCCTGTGCAGGACTATTTCCATTTTTGGGTTTTCACCAGCTGTTCCCACAAGGAACACTGTTTTCAGCCATGTTAGCAGCACACCGATAGTTCTACAGAAAATGTCAGTCTGCACATCACTTTGGTTCAGCTTTCAGTATTTAGTATATGTCTGACATGTCTGCAATATGTCTGAAAATATGTCTGCAGTCTTCACTACTGCATAAATTGATTAAATACTTGTGTTCAACAGAGAATGAATCTCACTGACTTTAGTGGCACTCACACTTTATCTTTTGTACATCCATTAGCAAACATGTAAATATAATGGTAAATAGTTCGTATTTATAAATCGCTTTTATCCAAAGTGCTGTACATTATACATCAAATTCACACACAGATGGCAGAAGCTGCCATGCCAGACGCTCACAACAACCAATCAGGAGCAACTAGGGGTTCAGTGTCTTGCCCAAGGACACCCCAATATGAACTTGACTTGGCTGAGGATCGAACTGGCAACCCTAGGGTTACAAGACAACTGCTCTACCTTGCCGATCCACGCCACCCCTAATAAATAGAATATTCTAGAGAAACCATGTGTAACAATTACTGATATCAAGTAGGCAAGTTGGAGATAATCTCACATGCCATCTACCTACTATCTATAGCACAGGGATCCTTAATCCAAGTGCCGGTGTCTTGCAGGTTTTACAAGTTTTCTTGCTGCAACACACCTAAGTCAGACTCAGACTTGTACAGAGCTCATGTCAAGCTCTGCACCCGCCCCCAGTTTGGGAACTACTAACTTAAATCATGGCCAAAATGCAGATAAAACAGCTGTGTCATATCATATTGTCATACTGAGCTAAATAGCAGACACATAGGGAGCTAATTTTGGCATTTGTAGCAATAATGGCACTGGGAAGTGTTATGTTGGTCCAAAGGTCATGAGCTGGACTTAGTTTGGCAAATACATGGCTACAGGGTTCTTTACCCACAAATGAAATTGTGAGAGGAATTATACTTGGACACTTCATCAAATTCTTCCTCTGTGTCCACTCTACTGCTGATAAAGACAGAGAGACTAATAATACTGTAACATCTGGTGCTATTCCATAAATTCTTGCAACACTGGCACAAAATTTGCTAAATAAGTGGCCAGGCTAGCATAATGAAACTAAGACAAACTTTAACACTCAAACAAAAAATTAGCTTGAAAAACATTGTAATCTATTATCACATGTAACTGTTGTACAATACTCTCTGGATAAATATATGTGTGGGAGAAAAGTTCCAGCTAATTAACACCCAGGATAGTTTTTTCTGGCATGTAACAAATCACAATATTTATGACATTTTGTGAAACTTTGTATCTGTAAAAATAATAGAGCATGTTAGCATGCTGATATTAGCATTTAGCTTAAACATTTCTCTTAGTTGCAAAACCGCTAGTCATGCTAGCTGTTAATCCAGCATTATTATTATATTGTTAATTTTATCAATTTAGTAAAAAAAAAAAAAGGCTTATTTTGAGGGGAAAAAACAAAACTTTTTGTGGTTAGCATTAGTTAACTTTGTAATTAGCATAATGACATTAGCTCAAACAGTGCTGTATGTTTAAACTTTTTCCCTGAATGTAATAAACTCGTTGCTACTTTTACTTTAATTTGGTGCTAATTTAAAACATTGGGCACATATCTGCTATTTGTAATTGTGGTTTATTTGTTTATCAAATAAACATTATTAACATAAGAAATACATTCAAGTAACAGAATTAAACAAAACCTGAGCTTATCTGCAAATTATTAACGTAAGACAAGGAAATGTTGAACTCCATTTTCATTGTATTACCTTTTCCTCAGTTTCTTAATCGGATATTTAATTTAGCTTTATTTAGCTCATACCCTTTTTTTGGGGGGGAGCATACATTTAAAATAATTTCATATAAGATACAGGGAGCATAGGAATGACTCTGAAATGTTTACATTAAAATAGATCAGCATGGTTGCTAACCAATTGGCATGCAGAAATTTGACCACCAGATGAAGTGGCTTTCAACCAGATTTTCTACTGGAGGCAATGAAAAGAAACACAATACAGCTCTGTGGCCTGAAGAATATTGCACATCACTCTATTTGCACACTTATGAAGAGGCGTATTGCATATTAAACATTAATGTGCCTAGCTGTAACTGGGTTGAGGATATGTATACATGCCAACACTTGAAGATATGTACTTACTTGTCCTTTCATCTGTTCATTTTTTACCTGCATAATTTTAAGATAAAGTGTGTTTACAGCTAGACAATGACAAAGACTGAAGCAGTGCGTTGAGACAGAGCCAGTTAAGGCTGTTTGGGCAGCTCAGCGTGATCAATGACCTGCAGTTAATCAGGTCCTTGTGCTGCTTGTGGGAATGGGTTGCATGTAGCAACAGCTTGGAAAAACAGGCTTGTTATGGATGGAGGTCTGGTAGGGGGACTCTTTGTGTTCGACCTCCATGGGGTGAACCCTGTGGTTGCAGGGAGGGGAGCTGAGAGTTTCTCTGTGCTGTTGCTTTGGGGGCCTTGTGAGGAACTTTGTAATTCGTTTGGCAATGACAGTATGAGTACTGTGATTTAAAGGGACAGAAAGAAAGGAATGCCAACTGTGTCTGGGCAAATCTTTAGAGGTGAGAAGAGATTAAACCGTGAAGAGGAATTTGATGAGTGAAAGCTTGTTTTAGCTGCTTCTTTGTACAGCAAAAAAGCGAAATTTCTGAGTGCTCTCTCTTGATCCCCCCCAAAAAAGCAATGAGGCATGATCGAAAGCCCATTAACACTTGTTTGGTAAAGCAATTGTTGATTTAGTTTTCATTTTTTATTTGATTTCATTTAAGTAATTTGCAGGGACAAAATCCGTCACTAAGCTTTTTTAAAGGTAGTGCCGATTCTTTTATTAAACTGTATTTATACCTGGTTTAGAAATTTGTACATTTAGCAGAACCATAAAAGCGTTAAATGTTTTGATGGTTTGATGGTTTATGATGAAATTTATGTAGACATTCTAATGTCTGAACATTTATTAAATTTGTATACTTGGTCCTTCCTAATTTATTTAATCAATAAACGAAATAAGAATACTAATTCACTAGCAGACTTACAGAAGTAAGGGAAAAATACTTTAAAACCATAAAACAAGTTGTGACTCATAAAATATAAATAAAAATTAATTGTGCTCATAGACTGATTTGTGAATGTGCTCCTGAGCCCATAGCCAATCATGTCTATTTTAAATGTACTACTTCCTGAGAGCCTGAAAATCACAACCATCCTAAATTCATTTTTGAACATGCCCCTTAGTGATGGGATGTTCGGCTCTTTTCAGAGAGCCGGCTCTTTTGGCTCGGCTCCCAAAGAAGAGCTGACTCTTTTGGCTCCCAAACAGCTCTTAGTTTAGCATCTTGTTTAGCCCCATAATTTACCTCAACTTCACAAAAATTAATGAATTGTGTTTTGAAAACCCGTTTGTGTTCAGCATTTTTACGAGAAGCCTTATATTTGCTTCCCTTTAAGCATTTTTCTGATACAAAACCACTCACTTTTGTTTACTATTTCAACAAAAATCTTATATTGCACAAAATGACAAAAAACAGCAAACAAATCTACAAAACAGAACAAGAACCAAACTCAAGAAAGCAGCATTAATGTCCTCAGTGCATGTTGGCATTCCCCCACCCACCACCACCTTTCTGTTATCACATAATGGTATGAGCCTATATTGGCCGCCTGTCCATGCGGGCCAATCAAAACAAAGCAGTGCTGGTGGCAGAGCTCGGGCTGAGCACTGAGAGCTAAGCACGCAGTAGAAGGAAAAAATAACTGGGAGCCGGCTCTCACTTGGTGGGTGAGAGCCGGCCACTGTGCATCAGCTCTCAGAGCCGGCTCTTTCGTGCATGGCACAACACTAATGTCCCTGGTTAACAGATGTCTTTGGATTCTCTAAATCTTTTAATGGTATCTTTTAAGTACTTTAAATCATGAAATTTTTCATAATTTTGCAATATTATATTAGGATTATAGAAATTTCTCCTTTTTATTAGTAATTTTTTTTTTTTTTTTTTTGGCTGATTCCTCAACCTCTATGTCTAATTTTTTACTTCAGAGACTCTGCCTCTTAAGGTGCTCATTTTCTGCCAGTCATATTACTGACATGTAGTCAGTTAACATGCTGCAACATGTTACTCCTGCTGTTTCTTTTTTCATACTGCTTAATTTTCCATCCTTTTTTTGCTCCTGTCATACTCAAATTTAAGATGAGCTAATATCTTCCATGCAATTGTAAAATGTCTCACTTTCTACATGATATACGTTCTCTTTGCTCTGTTGTGAATAAAATATTGTTCTAAGAAATCTGCAAATCATTTTGTTATGTTTTCATTCACATTCTACACAATCTTCCAACTCTTGGAATTGTGGTTGTGGATGATTTTACATTTAATTCATGCTAAAATGAGTACTGGAACTACATGATAGTATTGGAATGCCAAAGTATTGGATTGCACTTTGAGCCTGTGGATCTGTTGTATTTGAACCTTTGGAATTAACGAGGCTCTCTTGTCAATACTAAAACATTGCACCAAACATCCTGCTATTGATTTACTCTTTTTTTTTTACATTAATCACTTAAAAAGTATGAACACTGCTTATAATGATTTTTTCAGGTTGTTTGTTTCATCCAACCAAACTAAAAACCCATCCAATACGTTTCACCTGATAAAACTCTTTCTGGTTACTTTTTCTCTTCATTAACTAATGTATTACTTGACCATTTGTTTAACCTCCACTTTGGGCATTACTTTATCATCATTTAATCCTCTCCAGATCAATGACCCTGTAAATACAAAAAGAAAAAGAACTTTCTCTGCTGCTTGTTGGTCTGCTTTTGCCTCAAAATAAATCTACAGGCTATCATGACTGATATGATTTCTTTTCAGTTTCTCTCTCTAACTTACAGTATGTTTTTAATTTTCCTGAAGACTTGACTGAAAAAAAGCTCAATGAGATGTACTTTTTCAAAGCATAAAGTCACTTTTCAAGACTCAATTTCCTTCGCAGGTTTATCTAAAGCTAAGGTTACTTCCTTCAGGGTTTGTTTATAAAACATAACCTGCAGGTTTAGGGTGTAAGCACAGAATTGGTGACTGCATTTGTCAATTCAGTCTGACATATGTGAGGTCTGTTTTGAGGATACTGCTGCAGCTGAATCAGTTTTAAAAACTAACACCCACTCTTAAAAGAAAATAGCAATAATGATCAGAAAGTCATTTAAAAGTTGCGAAAAGACTCACTAAAACGGCATAGCAGAAAGCTAAATGATGTCTATATGATAATTAGAGTAAGAAGCACGAATTCATGGGCCTTAAAGTCATGCAAGCAAGTCAATGTCAAACTGAACCATCCCCACATCAAAATGTGCAATTTTTTCATACGTGTGTGCTTTCTCCAGGACTTTTGGACAATGAAGATATCCGTGTTATGATGCAAGGCTCCAGTATGGTGAAAGTTCGCTCTTCCAGATGGAAAAAGAGCAGAAGCCTGCGGTTGCTGGAGGATGGACTCACCGTCTGGTGCGAGTCCACCAAGAGCTCCCGCAAAGCCAAATCCCAGCAGACATGTAAGTTTGACTAAAACCTGGTATTATGGTTATGGTAGTTCTTAGAGTGTGTGTGTGGACTGTGAGATGATGAGCCAATAGGAAAAGGAGGTTCTAGGATGTGAGTTTTTGTTTTATAATATGGTTGTATACTTTCATCACATTCTATCATGTTTAAAACTAAATAGACTAAATTGTTTGTCAGCTCCAGGTTAGGTGTAAAACTAATTTCTCCAGTATTTTGAATGAAAGGGTTGTAAACCTGACTGGGAGGCTCCTCACTGTGCATCAGAGAAAACACATGACTTTTCCAAAAGTGGCTGTTTAAGAGTTCTCCTTTTTTCCTGCCTCCAGCTGGGAAGAAATGGGGTAAACATTGCTAAGGTGCACAGAAGTGTGTTCAATTGGCCCCAGGTTACTGAGGCTAAAACCAAAAATTAATTTTTTTTTGTCGGCTGTTTGTCTCATCAGCATACAAACTCAAAAGTTATTTCAATTTAAATGAAAATGTTCAAGCTGTTGCAGTATTGTTTTGCAAAAGCTAATCTATTTTTTAAAATTCTTATTTGATTTTAAATTATATGCTCCCTGCCAAAATATTTAAGGCATTGTTTGTAAAATAAGATGTGAAGGCATAGTTATTCTAAGTATACACTGAAAGAAAACATATATGTGGTTTTGGAACATTTTCATGATAATAAAATGTGAAACCCATATAATCACACGTGAAACCCATGTGGTTATATGGGCTTACATGGAAATCTATACAGGTTTTACGTCACATGTGATTATATGGGTTTAGCATGAATTTGTGACTTTCAAATGTGAAATTACATGGGTTGTACATGTGATTATGTGGGTTTCCCATGTTATTATAGGGTTTTCAAATGTTAATGTGTTTCACATGGGAATTTACATGGGTTTCACTTGTGATTTTTTTGGGATTCACATGTTATTATGTAAGTTTTACTTGGGAATTTGGATGGGTTTAATATCACGGCCTATTGGTTTGCATGATTCTATAAGTTTCACATGTGTTTAACATGTTATATAGGTTTGACATGGAATTTATATAGGTGTCGCTTGTAATGATCTGAGGAAGAAAAGCAGTTGTATTCCAAATGGAAGATCGATGGAGCGATTCCTGACTTTCCCTGACTTCCCTGTCGAAGTGTCATTGGGCAAGACTCTTTACCCTACGTTGCCTCCCGATGTTCATTGGAGTATGTGTGTGTGTGAATGTGACAGGTAGTGTAAAGTGCTTTGAGTGGTCAAACTGACTGGAAAAGCGCTATATAAGTACAAGTCCATTTACCACATGGGTTTTATATGTTATATGGGTCTCACATGGCAGCTTGCATAGGTTTCACATGTTGGGTTTCACATGGGAATGTGCATGGGTTTCCTCTGCAATTATATGGATTTCACATATTATGACCATGAAAATCTTGCAAAACCACACATTTCCCATGTGCAAAATATGTCTTTCACATTTGCAAAACCCCATGGGGTCACATGTGAAACTCTTCTCTGTAAAGGTGGCAGTAGTGAGGGAAGAATTTTATACAGTGGGATGTTGAGTTGCAGCAAGCAAAGGGAAAGTACTAACATCTTTGATGGATTTATTCAGGGAATCAGTTTGAGGGTGTCAGTACAGTATGTAGGACACATCTTGTTAGAGCTCGCTCTATCAAAGCGTCTCGGAGTCACAGCGATGGCCTAAATTACACAAAAACAAAATGCTGGCACAGGGATTGAAATAGAAAGACTTTGCATCTGATTGTTTTGTGCAGATCTGCAAAGAAATTTAAAAAACTAGTTTATTTTTTCAACTATATATTTTTTTTCTTGGAATGGAAATTTACAAGTGAAAAATGGTGGCTAGCATGAATGAGAACAGCATATCTCTCTTTTATTGTCCTTCTTGTTGCCTTACCTTCAGCTCTTCCACCTCTGCTCAGTTTGTGTAGATGCTGGAATGCAGTTTAAAGTTAACCCTCTGCTAGACTTTCAGAGTGGGAAGGTGGGCAGGTTTGTGGGTCAGCTGCTGGTGAAGGCCGTCTTTGATTGTGCTGCAGCCTGAATTAGATGCAGAGCGGATGAGTCGGAACACTCCTTGCAGCAATGACAACATAACTGTGTGAGTGCAGGCCAATCAGAGGACAGACACTGATAACGCCACACCAGCAGGATCAAATCTGTGTGTGAAAACAGCTTGGCTTGGCTCCTCTTTTCCGAGCTCCAGGCACTCCTCCATGTCTAGTTTGATCTGACGCCTGTTGTTGTGCAAAGTTGTCTCTTCAGCTGCAAAACACTTGGCATACAATGCGGCACTTAAAACTTCTGTTCCACTCTACGCACAAACACACACTTGCATGTCAGTTTTGCCACGTCTCTGGGATGACCACAAAGGAGGAATGTTGAGAAATTTTCAAGAGGTGGAGAGCAGAGGATTCATTTGCCTCCAGCAAAATAATGAGGTCATTGTCAAGACAGACAGTGGTTATTGCCCAACTGAGCAATCACTACACTGTAGGCTTCTTAGCACAGAAATACAACACCTCCTGTTCTGTGTAAATATGTTGTCTTCGACTCAGCTTGTAAAACTATGTATCAAGCTGTTTTTTCTGGTTTCACCAAAGTCCTGCAAATATGAGATTTATTGACTAATTTCTTATCTTTCAGACTTGTGATTCCTCCGGACAAATTGTTTGTCTTCTAATAACAGTTTTTAATCAAACAAAAATTATCTTTATTATTATTTATTTATTTTGATAATTTTCAAGGTCTAGATTTGTGGAATAAGCAAGAGAGCTACCCAAAGGGATTATCACTTTATATTATTGTGCATAATTATTACCATACTATACCATTTTATTTCTAAAATACTTAAAAAACAATATAACAGCTGACCAAAGTGCTGTACAATAAATATAAAAATAAGAGAAAAAAAGAATAAAAACAGCACAAATGATGAAAAAGGATTAAATGAATGCCATTGTGTGTTTTTAGATCTGCTGACTAGATGCTTTTAACTGTCCTGAAAACATGTTATAACCCCAGAGCAGAAGGCTTTTTCTGTTTTAGCTCTTAAAATATAGAATGAGCTCCCACTGCAAGTTAGACAGGCTCCTTCTCTTGTTTTTAAAACTTGTTAAAAAAACATACCTTTACACCTTGGCTTTCAAGCAAGTTTGAGGTGTCATCTGTCTTAATCTTTTACCCTTTGAATGTATTTGTGTTTTTTTTAATTTCTTAAAACTCCTATGTGGTCATTTATAGCTGTTTTATTATTCTATTTGATAGATTATTGGCATTTTAAACCTTTTTATAGTTCATAATTATTAGGTGTTTTTGTGTAAATGAAACATTAAAAGTGAGAAGTTAAACATTTTAAAACAGCTTTAAGATGCATTAAAAATTGCTAAAATACGGCTGGTTAGCTCAGTTGGCTGAGCATCAGGGAGACCAGAGTTCAAATCCCTCAGGGGACGAATGTTAACACCTTCCAAGTGGGACCTTAGGCAAGATCCTTAACGCTACTGCCTAGCCACTGTTAGTCCATCCATCCATTGTCTGCCGCTTATCCGTCGCGGAGGCAGCCACCTAAGCAGGGAAACCCAGACTTCCCTCTCCCCGGCCACATTCACCAGCTCATCCGGGGGGATCCTGAGGTGTTCCCAGGCCAGCTGAGAGATGTAGTCTGTCCAGCGTGTCCTGGGTCTTCCCCGGGGCCTCTTTCCGGTGGGATGTGGGAGGCATCCTGACCAGATGCCCGAGCCACCTCATCTAGCGCCTCTCCATGTGGAGGAGCAGCGACTCTACTCTGAGCCCCTCCCGGATCACCGAGCTTCTCACCCTATCCCTAAGGAAGAGCCCGGCCACCCTGCGGAGAAAACTCATTTCGGCCGCTTGTATTCTCGATCTTGTTCTTTCGGTCACTACCCACAGCTCATGACCATAGGTGAGGGTAGGAACGTACATCAACCAGTAAATCAAGAGCTTTGCCTATTGGCTCAGCTCCTTCTTCACCACGACAAACCAATGCAGAGTCCGCATCACTGCAGACGCAGCACAGATCCGCCTGTCAATCTCCCGCTCCATCCTTCCCTCACTCGTGACCCCGAGATACGTGAACTCCTCCACTTGGGGCAGGACCCTATTGCCGATCTGGAGAAGGCACTGCATCCTTTTTCGGCCGAGGACCATGGTCTTGGATTTGGAGGTGCTGATTCTCATCCCAGCCGCTTCTCACTCGGCTTCGAATCGCCACTGTAAGTCGCTTTGGAATAAAGTGTCTGCTAAATGACTGTAATGTTAAAATGTAAATGACTGGTATAATTAAATGTAATGTAAATACTACTGAGGAGTAAAGCACAAATATAAATAGGCAGGAATGAGGAGATAAAGCTATCAGGAACAAATTATCCACCTTGTCATTTCAAATACCTGGAAGATCTTGAAATATCTTTGAAGAAGAAGCTTAAAATATGAGAACAACTGAGTAAGAATATCAAGTTGAAACATCAACAGTGGGTCAAACCATAAATATTTATTTTCCAAACCTTTTAGGGCCTCAATTGTTGAGGTAGCTGACAAATGTGCAAAATGTTGCCTTAAGATAGTTGGTGCTCTAAACATCACTTGGACATCGGGAGCAGTGATTCTAGACAAGCAGACCAGAGTGGTCGTCCTATAAATGCCTTATGGTCTTCTGAGGTGAACCGGAAGAAGTGGCCAGGGAGTCTGGGCTTCACTGCTTATACTGCTGCCCCTGCAATCTGACCTCAGATAAGTGGTATGAGATGGATGGATGGAACTTTTATAGACAAATGAAATTAGAGTTGATAATAGTTTGTTACTGGAGTGATATTGGACCCAGGGCAACATTTCGAGTTAGGCCCCAGAATGTTGGAGGAGGGGTGATGGTTTGGGCTGCTAACATTACAGAGTAGATGGTTGAACCATTTGCTCTTGAAGAAGCACGAAATTTAAACCAGCTGTTTGTTCTGAAACAAAGAAAGTAGTACAGGAAGGCTATTATCTTTTGCAGAACAATACTCCTAAGTTGGCCAGCAAAGGCCTCAAAGGTGACCAAATAATGAGTCAGCCCTTTTCTTGCCTGACTTAAATTTCATAAAAAGCTTGTGGTGTTTTTTTAGAATTACAGTGATGGATGACAGTACACCACATAAAAGGCATTCAATATACTGTTATGCTGCCTCAGTGATGGATCAACAAACTAACTGACTCTATTTACTTTAATATAAACCTATGATGAGGACAGAGACAACAAAATGAATGTCCAGACTTTGATTTTTGTGGGTTAAAAAATCCCATGTAGAAGCATGTCAAGGTGTCAATTCATTACATTTTAAAGTCTCTTTGTTATGTCAGTGGGATTTATGATTACCGAAAAACACCTCAGTCACGACCTTTAGGTCACGTGTGTTGTCCTGATCTACCACTGCTGTTTACTCTTGAACACAACCTGAACCCTCCTTTCTTTTCTCCCCCAGTTGCAGTGACAGAGGTGGAGTGCGTGCGTGAGGGTTGCCAGTCGGAGGCACTCAGGCAGCTGTCCGGGTCGGTCCCAGAGAACCAGTGCTTCACAGTAATCTTCAAAGGAGCCAGGAAGAGCCTGGACCTTCTGTCCCCCTGTGCGGACGAAGCCCAGCGCTGGGTGCGAGGACTCCGCTTACTGAAGGAGCGTGTGGGCAACATGACGCAGAAGGAAAAATTGGACCAATATCCTGTCATATAGCATTTCCCATATGCCAGAATGCCAGAATAAATATAGCTGAAGCAGCATTGCTATGACGACTGGCTGTTATCACATGTGCCTTATCCCACGTCCTGAACATAGCTTTGATGAGCAGTGGTGACTAAATAAAGAAGCTCTGCCTAAATATAGTCCAACTATCACTGTTGAATTATAATCCCTCTTAAAGTATGGTGTCAGTGTAGGTATCGGATGTATGGCCATTTATTTAACTTATCTTTAATTTTATCATTTCCTAGCATTTGCTAGTACATACAGGCCATAACCGTAATAACTCAGGCTTTAGTAATCTTTTAGAACAACAGGAAAGGAAAAAAAAAAGAAAGTAAATTGTAAGAGTTTTGGCAAAAGACAACGCCTCCTCATATACAGTCAATTGAAAACTAATAGAATGAGAAATTTTATATTGCACATCCGTATCAAGACGCATAACACACTATCGTAAGTGAATCCAAAGGAGGCCTTAGAGGTTTTGCTTCAAATTTCAGGCATGTTTTGTTTTTCTTAACTCCCTTCAATTGGATCCATGGCTATCTGAGGCGAGCGGATCACAACCAGGATGGCAAGATGAGCTACGACGAGGTCAAACGGCTGTTACAGATGATCAACATTAACCTGAATGAGCAGTACGCCCACTGTTTATTCAAGGTCAGGGTCATGTAAGACCTCAGGTATTCGTATTGTAATTAAAAGTAACTGATTTCTGTAAGAATGCATGAAAAGAGGGAGTGCAGGCCTCAAGGTGGGGAATTATTATCTAGTTTGTGTGGTGTTTTATTTCTCTGACACCATGGAGTCCAGAGTCTGTGTTCAATTACCAGCCCAGCGGCAATCCAACCAAGAGCTCCGTTCTACATCGTCATCCCCTACCTCTTATCTCTCCCACAACATATGAAGAGCAATTTATGTCTTCATTGAGGGGGATTACTGCCTGCTATTCCCCTCAGCGCTCTGTTACACCCTGAAAAATTTCTAACACTGACCCTTCATGTTTTTAAAGTGTGCACAGCTGTGTTGTGTTATTATGATGTTTTCCCCACAGGGAATTTGAAGCACTCCCAAAACAAAACCACTCTGTTTTAAATTTGCCTGTTCCTCTCATTGTGTGGGTTTAGTTGCTTTTCTTTATCAATGCATGCCTTTCCCTTAAATCCCAGCGGTGTGACCGATCTGGCGATGGACGTCTAGATCACAAAGAGACTGAGGAGTTCTGCAGGGAGCTGCTGCGGAGGCCTGAGCTGGATGCCGTGTTTAGACACCATTCGAGTAATGGGTGTGTGCTTTCCACTGCGGAGTTGCGTGACTTCCTGGGAGACCAAGGAGAGGACGCCTCATTCAATCATGCTAAGAGTCTGATACTCACCTATGAACTCAATGACTGGGGTAGGTTCCCATGAGTCATTAAAGGTGGATTTCCAAGTGCTGTCTGCTTATAATAAAAACAATTATTTAGTCTATTACCATAAACATGAAAGCAGTCATCCTGCTCCTACACAAAAAGTGGTGCACATGGATTTTATGAGAAAAAGTGGTTTGATTTAAGGTAGAAAAAGGTCAAAAAGACCTCATCTGTTAGCTAATAATAGCTTGATAATTGATTTGTTAAAATAGATCTGTATTCTAACAAAGATTTTAACAGAGACGCCATAACAATGACAGATAATCCAACTGAAAGATAACATTTTTACTGCAGCTCAGAAGAACCTGTTCATGACTCAGAATGGTTTCACCATGTACATGCTGTCTGGGGAGAATGATGTCTTCAACCCCGACCATGCCAGAGTCTACCAAGACATGAGCCGCCCTTTGGCCCATTACTTTATCTCCTCATCACACAACACCTACCTCACCAAGGACCAGGTTACCAGTGCCAGCAGCACTGAGCCATACATTAGGTATACAGACATCTTTGAGTAGCTTTTTTTTTCTTTTTTTTTTTACTGCAGTCCATCCCAAAATTGCCCATAAGGATTTCTCTGTGTTTTGAAATTTATTACGGGTAGGGCTCTGAATCAGGGCTGCCGCTGTGTGGAGCTGGACTGCTGGGATGGAGATAAAGGTGAGCCTGTCATCTACCACGGCCACACCCTCACCTCTAAAGTTCCCTTTAAGGAAGTCATTGAAACTATCACCCAGTATGCCTTCAAGGTAACTTGATTTTTGGTTTTGACATGCCTGATTATTGCCATATTGGATTCTGCATCTTTTTTATTTGTTCTGATTACATTTTAATTACTTAGCATAAGACTTGGCCTGTCATATCCCCTGCAGGTGTCCCCATACCCTCTGATCCTGTCCTTGGAGAATCACTGTTCTGTTGAGCAGCAGGCAGTCATGGCTAAACACCTCCGCACCATCCTGGACAGCAAACTGCTCACCAAGCCTCTGAGTGACCTGCCACTGAGTGAGCTGCCTTCTCCCGAGGTTCACACACATATCACACACAAACACACAGCTGGGCCGTCTTTCAAAGGTCTTTGGATGTATGGTTTTCTAATTAAGTCATTTGTTCCATTGACCTTCCTTGCAGGAACTTAGAGGGCGTATTCTGGTAAAGGGGAAGAAGCACACTCCTCACTTGGGTCAGCTGAGCAAGAATGGAAGTTTTGCCAGCTTCTCCTCGAGCTCTGAAGATGAACTTGCAAGCACTAATAAGAGCACACCCAAAAAGGATCCTGCAAAGGTCAGTTCAAAAAGACTTGTTCAGGCTGAGATGCATTTAATGCAAGCATTTAAGTGAATCCAATAATACTGTTTAGTGTTTCCTTTCCCAGGTCTGTTCTAAACTTAGTCCTGAGCTATCAGAAATAGTGGTATACTGCAAGAGCGTCACTTTCCAAGGGTTTGAAAGTGCATCTAAAAAACCTCCAAATGAGATGTCTTCCTTTTCTGAAAATGATGCCCTCAGGCTCATCAAAGATTCAGGTATGTTAGGGGAAATAATTGCAAGATATTTTATAAAGAAAAAAAGACTGCTGATTTCAAGTCTTTTATGCAGTTGGATTCGCAGAATGTATAATCAGCCTCAAGTGGATCATTGCATGCTCTTTTTTTTTTCTTTTTATTTGCAGGGAAGCTTTTTGTGAGACACAACAGCAGGCAGCTGAGCCGGATCTACCCCTCTGGCCAGCGCCTGCAATCATCCAACTACGATCCTCAGGAAATGTGGAATGTTGGCTGCCAGATGGGTTAGTACTTGAAAATAGAAGTTAAAAAGAAGTTCAAATGGAAGCAAATTAAGTCAATTTGCTTGAAAAGACAAGTGGTTAGGAAGTGCTTAAAAATTTTACACTGACTCTCATTTTTGCAAATTCCTGTTGGATAATCGGTTCTGTAACTTATTGACTGTAAGTCTGTGTGCCCTTAAGGTGAACTATTGTTTCTGGGTAAAATGTGCATTTAGACTTGGCAATTTTACTGACTCTGCTCTTTTCCTTATTTGTTCAGTGGCTCTGAACTTCCAGACACCTGGGGAGCAGATGGACCTCAACCAGGGTCGTTTCCTCCCCAACAATCGCTGTGGATACATCCTCAAACCCAACTTCTTATGCAGTACCACATCTAGCTTTAATCCAGAGAACACTGGAGGAGGCCCTGGTCACACCCCGACCCAACTAACTATACGAGTAAGTTTTTCCCTGTTGATTAACCATTAGGAAAATTGTGATTCTTTTTCCTTATTTTTTAACCATTGTCATATCTATCATGGAATAGAACTATATCTATCATTGCAACAAGTGCAAGAAATTACATCTACAGTTGTTGTTGTTTTAAGACAACACATCCTGTGCCATTTTTTTTACTTGTTTGAAAGGCTTCATATGAGAAAACCTTTTCTTTCTAAAAAGAACACTTAAGTTACAAAGCTGCAGCCCAGACAAAACACAAGACTTCTGCATCAACGTCATTTGGAGAAAAAAAAAGACACCAAAGAGGAGATTATTGGTCATGATGCACAGCACCATGTTTATAGAAGAGCAAACACAAACACCTCAAAATGTCAAGCACGACGGTGGAGGGCGGATGATTTGTTGTTGGGGTTTTTTGCAGCCACAGAACCTGGACACCTTACAGTAACTGAGTCAATCTTGAACTCGTCTGTATACCAAATTAGTCTAGAGTAAAATGTGAGAACATCTGTCTGACAGCAAAATCTTGTCTAAAATTGGAACATGCATCAGGACAATGGTCTCAAACATGAAAGGAAATCATCAACAGAATGGCTTAAAAAGAAAAGAAAAAGTCAGTCAAACTCCAAACCTCAACCTGACTGAAATGCTGTAGGCAGACCATAACATAGATGTGTATGAGTGAAAATCTGCAAACCTCAATGTAGTGAAGCACCATTGTAAAGAAAAGCAGGCCAAAATTCCTCTATGGTGATGTAAAAGACATTCTACAGAAAATTATTACTTTAACTAATTGTTGCTAAAGGAGGTTCTGCAACTGAACCATGCGGGTGAAGAAGTTGGCTTAGTTTTTGTTAAACAAGCATTGTAATTTAAGACATTTTGATACACTTCTGATTGTAATTCCAGCACAGACTGATAAGTTTTGTTTTTCAGATTATATCTGCTCAGCAGCTGCCGAAAATCAACACAGAGAAAGCGAGCTCCATTGTGGATCCACAAGTGTGGGTGGAAATTCACGGAGTGGCTATTGATAACGCCAGACACAAAACCCACCGCATTGACAATAACGGTAATGCAGAGATTTTATTAATCAGATTCAAGCAACAAGAATAAAGCAGATGAATGTTTAACAGAAACATAGCCGCAGTATGGTGTTATTTGTACATATGGAAGGCAAAAAATGATATCAATAATATGTTCTATCTGTCTGTGCGGCATAGAAATGCTTTGTAGATGCCTTTCCTGTCGAGAGCTATGATCAGTTTGTTTGAAAGGTACACAAGGTACTGGTTGATGTATTTATAGCTCTTGTGCGCCCTCTGCAGGTTTCAACCCACGGTGGGACTGCACTCTGAGCTTCCAGCTGCAGATCCCTGAACTGGCCCTGGTGCGCTTTGTAGTGGAGGACCACGATCACACTGCCAAAAATGACTTTGTGGGGCAGTTTACTTTGCCTTTCACAAGCCTCCGCACAGGTGCCTGTGGAGATTTTGCTTACATTCCTGTCGTGTCAAGTCTGCTCTGTGACATGCTGTTCATGATGTGTGTGATTCCCTCTTTCCTCCCAGGCTATCGGCATGTTCACCTGTTGAAGGCAGATGGCTCCAGTTTGTCCCCAGCCACACTTTTCATCCATGTAAAAGTGAACCGCAAAGGAGTTCCTGTCAAAAGTGTGTCAGAGCATATGGCCATGGCCAAAGGAAAAGCATGAAGCAGATCTGAACTGGATAAAAAGAAATGTGGTTTTTTTTTCTCTTTTTCTTATAACAAACAGTATTGAAACAAGAAGCTCCTAATGTGAGGGGAGTGCTGCTGTTTCTGCCACCCGCTCTCCCAGTCCAAACATCAAATGGTCTGATTTCAGCCACTTTCTAAAAGCAGGAGGAAGATGTTTATCAGAGATGAAGAGAAACATTGGCTCTCAGATGCAGAGCTGTGGAAACGCGACACTGGATATCGAGGCTCACCAAACACCACATTTATACAACACTGTATGGTTTTAGTTTGAACTCTTAAAAACTTCTATAAGGAGTAAATAGGTCTTTCACATTCTGTAATGTCCATTTCAGAAATCTTAAACTGTTTTTATATTTATAGGTTTTTGCTCCTGACCTTAAAAATGAAGGTAGTTTAACAAATAATGAATGACTAGTGAACGTAGGTGCTACTACAAAGAGAGCAAGCATAACTGGCTTTTAAATGTGACTTGTATGTTTTAGAGATGTATTATTTTAGCATTTGGATGTTAAAGAGAAAATGAACCAAAAGGTTGTACTAAGCATGAACTAATATAGTTTATTTGGTAAGTCTTAATACTTAAGATACGTTGGCACATTTGATTTTTCTGTGGAAGACAAATGACTGTTTCTGTACAAATGGACTAAATATAGTTAGTATTTATATGCAAATCTTTTTCTTTTTTTTTACTTATGCCTTATTCGCTTCATCCTCATTTAATATGTTCAGATAACACGAGTCAGATTGTGTTTAATTTAGCATTTAATCAAGCTTGATTTTATTTTATTTTTTTTGCCAGCTCTTTTCCACACTCAGAAAATTGTAGCATATCACCAACTGCAGAAATCTTACACAGCCTGCAATCACTGCGGGCCACAGCGAAAACCTCACTGATGATTAAATGGTTCAGTAATGGAAGGTGACGCTCAGAGTTAGCTGTAATTACAGTTTATTCACTCAAGATGGTTTTCATAGATTTTAACATGGTGAGTGAAGTCAAATTTAGGAGTGTTACAGATTTAACTTCTGTTGTATGAATGTGAGCTGTTATGTGAACAAGAGAAAATGCTGCTCTTATAAAGCATTGATAACATCACAGTGTTTTTTGTTTTTATTCACCATTTACTATAAAGAGAAACATAGTGTGGATACATGTTATGCACAGATCAATAGGAAGTCATACATTTAGGTTTGTTTTGCATTTTAAAAGGTCTTTCATCTCAGCACAGCTAAACCCTGCAGAAGACCAATGAACTATAGCTTTTTAAATTAGTAGTGACAAAGAAGCAAATGCTTTATAGATTATCATGTTATAGGCTGTCACAAATTTCACTTTTTTGGTATTCAATGTAAAAATATTTCTATTCATTAGGTTGAATTTTAAATACAACTTATGCATTAATATTGCATTACAAGTATGTCAAAATAATTCATGTTCATGGGTTATTTACTAATCTATTGATTCTGCTAGTATACATAGTCAATGATAAATCTGGTATGCTAGAAAGATTATGGAGACTTTAAGCGTCTGATAAGCTTCCATTGATATGTGAGAATCTTGGAAAAAAAAGGTAGCTTTAAAATATCATTTAGGTTTGCGGCATGTGTTTAAACCCCGGGCATGTGCGTTTATATAGTTAATTTAGTCTAGTTTTCGATGTTTTTCAATGTGCATGACTACTAAGTGGCCTTTAATGAAAGCATGGGCTCGTGCTCTTTATCGATACTCCTCTAGAACCATTTTCTGCGTTATTCAGAAAAGGCTCATATTTATTTCACATATTAGTCTAAAAAGATTTTAAAGCTATTACATGCTTTCAGTCAGTCCCAACGTATTTCATTTTCCGTTCACATGGCTCTAATGTCTAATGTCCATGTTTTTGTGTTTGAAGGAAGACATGGTAATAAACTTTATCAGGGGTCGCGGGACATTTAAAGCTAATGTTTATATATTAATTTGTCACGACACTTTAATTCGCTTTTGTTTACTGTAAATATGTTGACACTATCACAAAAGACAAATGTGAAGACATTATGATCGCTTCCATCTCTGAGCCAATAGCATCAAAGCAGGTTTAAAGCCGTCGAGGGCACGCGGTGGCCACTAACTTCCTGGTTGAAGATGGCGGATGAGAATGAGACAGCACCGATGCCGGAGAAAGAAGACGTAGAGGACCATGGGCATTGTAGCGACTGTGAAAATGAAGAGCATCACTTTGATGATGGGTAAGAATAAAGTACGCACTCGTACGGTAGTGTAAAATGAGCTAACCTGCTTTACAGTTTGCCAAAGCGAATGCTAACCAAAGTCTTGGCGAGCAGCTGAAGGTAGACAGCCATCATTGGTTATTGTCCAGCCCATTTGCTCTCTTCCTATTAGCTAGAAACGTTGCGTGCTGGTCCGTTATATGATCTGATTGGCGGAGACAGAGTTCAGTCTCGCATGTGGGAAGGATTTAATATCGAATCTCTCAGCTAAGTTAGCTAGTCGTAGCAAGGGGACAGAAGGAAAGAACCTAAGTGCGCTTGAAGGCAAAGCTTTTCACAAAGTACAACATTTTCTTCAAGCTGTCCTGCTCACAGGAAAAATATAATTCCGTGAAGCTCTCGACTTGATAAAACGCAAACGGACTGTAACTGGTCGATTCCAGTTAGCATTTAGCGCGTTAGCTTGTATGCTAACTTAGCTGTCAAAACCCCATTGTCTGTGTCTAGATGCTGTGCCAAATCAAAAGTGAAACAAGTAGAATAGTCATGTTGGTACAAATGCATATTTTAAACTATATACATTGGTTCTGTTCTTGTTAATCAAAGAGTGTTAGGATCATTTCATTTTGGCTTTAGTCACGGAATTTTGTTCAATCTATCAACAGCCTGGCGTCAGGGGCATACAGAAAATAGTCTTTAATTGAAACGCTTCTTCGCTTGCCATTTGCCTCAAACGGCGACACATGAAGGGAACCCAAGTCGTGTCCATACACCAGGTGTGTGTGTATA
>JBAMHW010000023.1:21777645-21803092 GCA_037177495.1 Rhadinocentrus ornatus
TTTTTTTTTTTTTTTTTTTTTGAGCAAAACAATAAATTTGGCTAAAAATAGATGTCAAGTCTGATGAATGAAAAAGACATGACAACTGGAGTCAGCTTGCTCCAGGCCAAACTTTTTTTTCCTGAAGGTGAAACTAAAACGTGTTTAATTGTGACCTTTTTCCCCTCAAGTTTCATGTGTGGTGATACATTTCCTTGACCGAATGCCCTCTTGCTAATAACCATTTGACAAGTTACACAAAGTAAAATAATAAAAGACAGTCAGCTTTGCATAATGAACTTAAATTCTAAAACTATTAACATTAAAATGTTTTCATATTTGTTAAAATTATAGATATAAATAAACTGGAGCGTTTTTTTTATTGATAAACCAAGATTAAAATGTTTGATGATGAATAGTAAAACCAAAACATAAACTTAAAGAAAATATAAGATTGGTGGATTATTTCTTTGTTGTTACAATCTCCTTGGCAATAAATCTTATTTCCTTTGAAAACCCTTCTTTTCTCTTTCAAATGGTGCTACATATTTAAGGAAAATGCATCTGTGGGGTGAGCAGCAGTGGTGAGTATGTAGGTTGCATCCATGAAAACTTGCCAAATCTTCTCTGCCAGTGGCAAACGGCTTAATCCACTGCTGGCTCTTGTTTTGTGCTTCTGGTTCCCCATGGGATTGACGTCTAATTAACAGCTTCTGTGAACATGGACCCTGCCACAATAGTCAGTTGGTGCCTGCCTTAAGCATGCCACATTAGACTGATCTGGGTAGGACCCATGTTTATAACTTCAAGCTGGTATTCTGCAAAACTAAGTTGGATTATTATTTTGAGTGAACCCTGGGACCATCTCCAAATAATACTGGTGTTGGCAATGTGCACTAGAAGTTGGACATGAAGGAACGTTGTGTTCAGTGATGGGTCCAGATTCTGCTTTTGACAGTCGGATCATAGGGTCCAAGTGTAGAGAGGATGTGCTAATTGCTGCACTGATAAGGGTAAAAGGTTTTTGATGGCGTGAATGGTGAGATTCTGCAATCAATGTCAGTACCATATCTACAAAGCCTTGAACTAAACTATGTCCTCAAAAATGCCAGACTTCCCCCAACAGAGTTTATCAGACTAACTCCAAAATTTGAGAGTGGAAAGGATTGAATGACTTGCCTGCAGCCTGACCTGAACCAAACAGATCAGTTATGGGATCAGCTTGGGCTTGACATTCATGCCAGAGTGACCATTGATTTACTTGTGGCAAATGCTGGTTGAAGGGTGAGATGCCATCCCACAGCACTGTGTGATTAAACTGGTGACCAGGACGAGAAGAAGGTGCCAGGCTGTTGTGGTTGTATGCTTTATTCCACATGCTACGAGACCCCTGTTTAAGTGAATATTGTTAAATTGCCACTAGTTTCTTCAGACAACCAAGAGTAAATTGCAGAAACTTTGGAAAACTTTGGTGTTGATTTATGTTTAAAAATTATTTTTTTTTTTTTTTTGCTGTTTGGTTGATTATTATAAAGTGTGTAAAGTAGTTACAGAGGTCAACTACAATTGTGTAATATGTTATGAAACGACGTCTCTTCTGTCTCGCGAGTCGTTCAACCACATAAAACTTTACGCTAATTGGTCAGAAACCATGCAAGTCTCTACATTGCTGTCTGTGATTGGACAGTTTTATTGCCGATCAGTTTTGTGGGCGGATATAACACGAATCTTAATGAGGAAGCGAACTGTGGTCGTTAGCTTTACATATGTACAAGCAGTCATGTTGATCATTTGGCTGATTATTTGTGTTGCATTGATTGTATTTATATTGAAATATGTCTTCGGAAGCTCCGGGCCAAACCCATTTGAGAAGGACACTCGAGAACCGTTAAAAAAGATGGTTCACGATAGGAAAGAGAAGAAAAAAGTCCTTAAGCAAGGTAAGTTTAACGTTTAAAGTCGTTAATTTTGCAGTTTAATTGGACTTGCTGGAGTAGCCAGTAAATTGTTCAGGTGATTTTGTTAGTGAGTCTTCCAAGGCGAGGTAGTAGTAGTAGTAAATCTAAGCTCCGCAGCCTTGTTTTACAGGAATTTTACAAGCGTGTTTTTGTTTTCATTATTTTTATGGTGGAAGAATTTCTGGAAATGTATTAGAGGCGTGAAATTGCAGATAATGTTGCAAAAATATCTGCTCATGATTAAAAACAAACAAACTTGTATCATCAGTTAATTAGTTCAGAGATCGTCAGTGACATGAAAGCAGATTCTGCATCCATCTGTTAAGCTGATATAAAGAATCTGCAATGTGATGGTTTGCTCTTGGAATAATCTGCTTTCTTATTATATCATCTTTCTTTGTTTTAAATGCACCCATGTTTTGTTTATATGTCTTTTCTATAGGTTTCCTGGCCAGTAAGGTACCAGAGAACCTGGATGCCATCGTCATCGGCAGTGGCATTGGTGGGCTTGGGATTGCTGTGCTGCTGGCTAAAGTTGGAAAGAAAGTGCTGGTATTGGAGCAGCATGACCAAGCTGGAGGATGCTGTCACACGTTCACAGAGAAGGGCTTTGAGTTTGATGTTGGTGAGACAAATGGCTTCAATATGTTATCCTCATGGGGGAAGTTAGAAACCTGAAAGCTCTCTATGATTTAGCATGATGACATGGTTTTCCTTCAGATGTCTAAGTTTTGGTCATGTCTAATTCTTGTAAACCATAGGAATCCATTACATTGGTGAGCTGTTGGAGCACAAGGCATTTCGCTGCATGCTGGACCAGTTGACCAATGGACAGCTGCAGTGGGACCCTCTGGAGAACCCTTTTGACCATGTCGTGCTAGGACCTCCAGAAAATCGCCGCTGCTACCCCATCTACAGTGGCAGTACTCGCTTCAAAGAGGAGCTGAAGAAGTGTTTCCCTGGAGAGGAGAAGGCAATCGATGAGTACATGAGGCTGGTCAAGGTAGGATGCCGTGATCAACATGTACTTGAAGCTTCAGTACAAAAACTTACATAATACCCGAAATAATTTCAATGTGAATATGAAATTTTCTCCTTGTGAACTTTGTAGCTGCACTTTGGTACATAATAACCTCTCTACCCACATCAGCTGATGTTGTCTGATCAAATTCAAAGGTCGAAGTATCTGCCCAGGACTCTCGATAACGGCAGTATTACACAATCTAACTTAGTTGTACATAGTCATTTTATTTCTCTTTAAAAGGGCAGTGCAGTGTATTATTTTAATAATGGCTCATAGCAGTTTAGAAAAATGAGCAGCAGCACAGTGCAAGTTTAAGTTTGATTCTCCTGTGAAATTTGAATCCTCGCTCAGCCAATTATCCTTTAACCCCAAAAATAATTAATGTAACCACGAGCAACAATGATAATATAGATCTTTTTTTTTTGTTTTTGCCTTGGTGATCACACAAAAAGTACAAAATGCTTACCTTTTGTTAAGTAAAATTTAGTCACCAAGATTTAAATATCGCTATTTACAAAAAATGTACAGTCTGCATCTTGTAAAAGACACTTCGGTTAAATAGTTGTTAAATTTCCTGAAGTGAAAGACTTAGTAAAATGACCTAGAAGTGTCTTGGTGGCAGTTATTTTACTTAAATTCTCTAAATGATAAGGAAGGAGCTTAAGTGCTTCTTTATTATTTTACTAGAAGATACTGGACCGGTAGGTCACTGCATCATCTTATTTATTAAATGAAAAATGTATTCATCCCAGAGGGGAAATATTAATGCTGGTGTAGGTTATTTCTTTTTTTAAAATATTTTTAAAATAATTTTTTTTTAAATTATCATTTACTTTATTAATTTTTTTAAATTAACCATTAATTGTCAGTCCAAAGATTTATTGGAATTTATGTACAATAATTTATATAAAAACTTGAAAAAATTAGGAAGAAAAAAGAAAAAGACTATTAAAATACATTAACATTAATAAAAACAAATAAATAAAGATAATGATTAATGTAAAATAAATGCCTAAATAAGAAAAAGTAAAAGTAAATAGTCTTGCAAGAAATTGCAAGACCATGGTGAAAATGAAGTTTCAAAGCAAAACAAAACAAAACACTTTTAAAGGCAGAAAACTAATTTAGAAATTTGAGCTCATCACTAAAAAGTAGATTTGATTGTTACAGTGCCACCTATTGGTGGTATTGGCAGGTGTTTAGGACCATGTCATGAAGTTTTCATATTTCTAACATGGTCTAACACCTTCAAGGAAAAAAGGTTTTGTTTAGAAATGTTTGAACATCTTTTATGAAACATGGAAGTGCATGCCAAACTAAAACAATGTTTATTTGGCTTAAAATAAATAAGATTGAAGGTACCATTTGCATCACCTACTGTGGGTACTTTACAGTAATTTCAGTTAATAATTGACTATGTTTGAATTATATCCTGGTTTAATTATTTGGTTAAATTTAAAAAGAATTTATCCCAGTGATCTTTCTTGCTGAGTTGTTATTTGCACTATTATTTTAACTTTGGTATCATATATTTGATTTGTGTTGTATCATATATGTGTATAAGTGTTAAAAGTAGAAGGAAAAATAATGAGAGCCTGTTCTTTTTAAGAAGGTTCACGGCAGACAGTCATGAGTTTGGTTTTGGTTGCATGGAGAACATGAGGTGTAGGAGAGCTCAGTTTTTATGAGCGTGTTAATTTGTATCAGAGAAGAACCAAACAGTTTAAATTAGTAGTGGATCCACTGAAGTCTGTAAATGTTAATGCGTTTCTTAATAAACCAACTAAAAGACGGTTTTTGTGGTAGACATATTTTTTATGGAACAATCATTAGCCATAAGCTCCAGAATCAAACAGGTTTTAATGGAGAGCCTACAAAGTAAAATCATAAACAGAACTACATTGATGACACTTGAGTTTCCTCGTCATGCCTCTCTGACCATCATCCTTATTTCATGCGTTTTCCTCAGAAAACCGGGAATGCCGTTTGGTTCCTTGTTGTGCTGAAGCTCTGCCCCCTCCCATTGGCTAAGTTCCTGATCAATACAGGCCTCATCAGACATCTTTCTTTCTTCTTCAAAATGGCCTCCCGCAGCCTAACAGACATGGCCAATGAGCTTACAGACAACAAGGACCTCAGAGCCATCTTTACTTACATCTTTGGCACCTACGGTAGGTTGGGCTGCAACTCTGTGGAATCTGATTAACTGCTCAACATTATGCTCAGTTTTTAATTCCTTCTCTGATCGGCAGGTAACACACCAAAAGATGCCAGCTTTAGCATGCACAGCTTAATAGTTAATCACTACCTCAACGGTGCCTGGTACCCTAAAGGAGGCGCCAGTGAAATTGCCTACCACATGATCCCTATCATTGAGAAGGCAGGGGGTGCTGTTCTGGTTCGAGCCCCAGTCAACCGTGTACTGTTCAACGATGCCAAAGATGCTTATGGTAGGAGGGATTTTCCTTAGTTTATCAGACCCAGCAGGGTCCCTCGTAGGAAATAAATGTACATTTCTTTTATGGTTTCAGGTGTGAGTGTGTTGAAAGGCCAGGAGGAAATCCATGTCCATGCCCCAATGGTCATCTCTGATGCTGGCATCTACAACACCTATGAGAAGCTGCTGCCCAAAGAGCTCCAGGCTATGCCTGGTAAGACTGGAACCAGTGCTGCCTCTTATGGTTATTTTTGAGCATTTATGTTTAAAAAAAAGTTCAGCTGACAATTTGTCTAAAACAAAATGTGTTCGTATGATAAAGAACGCCTTCATGACAACTTAAAAATGTACTTTCAGTAACAAAAAACAGCAAATTGACAAATCTGTCACTTTTTTACTTTGAAATGGCCTAAACAACTATAAGATTATCTGGTTTTATCATCTGCCTGGTGGTTTAGTGACTAATCATAACAGCACTTGAGAATTTTGAAGCACAATTGCTGCAAAGTGCTTCTTGATCCTGTATTTTTTTTTCTCATATGAGTATAGTGACTCATAGCTGTACCATTTGTTTTCATGCTGCTTCTTTTTATGTAATCTGTGCTGTGACTCTACTGCCTCGCAGCTATCCAGAAGCAGCTCAGTATGGTGAAGCACGGTGAAGGTGGCCTGAGTATCTTTATTGGTTTGAATGGAACCAAGGAGGAACTCGGCCTAAAAGCAGACAACTACTGGATCTTTTCTGAGAACAATTATGATGAACTGTATGTCACTTTTTGTTCTAATTCCTAAACTCTGTTTAGTTTGTGAGGCCAGTAAAAACGTCAGAATGCAAATCTATGAATGCTGTAAGAGATGCAGATTTTGGTCCAAGCTTTACAAGAATCACCTGCTTCTTTTAAAGTGTGGAGAAATACATGAATGGAGAGAGAGAGGAGTCCTCTAAGAAGATACCTCTGCTGTTTGTCGCGTCTCCATCGGCTAAAGATTCGACCTGGGAGGAGAGATCACCTGGTATAGATGCATGAGATCACTACATGACCAGTGAACACACTGCTCCATACCCATAATCTCTTTTCTTCTCTCTAGGAAAGTCTACGTTGAGTCTGGTCAGTTTTGCCAACTATACATGGTTTGAGGAGTGGAAGGATGGAAAAGTTACGAACAGAGGGCCAGACTACAAAAATCTGAAACAAGCATTCATTGACTCTGCTCTGGAGGTGGTTATGGATGTGTTCCCCAAGATCACCAGAGACAAGGTGAAGTCTTTGATTCTCTCTGCTGTCTTCTCACTTCTTGATAGCTGAGGACAGTGTCACCGAGTCACCTTGAGTACTGTGCGTTCGCACTGTTTCAGACAGGTTCCTTATGTTATAATCTACCACAAATGCACCAAAAATATACTACAGCACAAAAGACATTTCATATGGAGATGTGTAAAATATTTGATCTGAACATTAGCTCCTTTAAAACTAATATTTAAGACTTCTGGTCAGAAAGTTGCCCAAGATACATGCTCTTAGATGCTTAAAAACAAGAAGTCTCTCACTACTTTAAGTTATCAATGTAATTGTGATCACTAAGATATTAGACAAGCATTATTACACCTGGCTGTAGGTAATTATGATTTTTCAGGACTAACAGAGGAAGAAATTAGAAATGTGTGTGGAGAATCTGGGGAACAAGAGACTCAACTTTCTGCCCTTCATAACACTGAAATGTTAAAGCTGTTGTTAAAAATTGCAAGCGCCTAGAAATCCTACCTAATTGCCAATCCATGGTGATCATGTTAATATGTTAAGCAATACTATGTTATCTTTTAATTCTAAAATAATTTAGATTAGAAGTTTTTGCCCCAAAATGACAAATTTTTCTAGGTCTTATGACCGGTTCCTGCAAATATACATTTTTACACCATTTTATGCAAATTTTGTTTTTAGGTAGCATATAGTTATTATAGTGGTGTGTTGTTTGTCCAACCTTCCAGCAGGTACAGGGTCCTGAAATGTCCCCAAATCCAAACATGTAAGTTTAGGTGAACAGAAGTAAATTATTTTACTATACTATGAGCAACATATTTAGGTATTCTGGACTTATCTACAAGGCAGAGAGAAGCTGTAGACAGACCAGTAAGACGAAAGGAGAAAGGATTGCAGTGCTTGGTAACAGAATAGTACATGGAGCAGTATTCAGTTTTATTTGAGAAATAACTAATTTTAAGTAATGCAGCTACTCTTTGGATCCTCTGCTGTATTGGCCATTAACATGGGTAGGCTAACAGCTGGCATTTCTGTGGCGATTAGCATGAAATTTAGCTTGATGTTAGCTTGAAGAGGCTAACAACTTGTATCTTTAGGAAGATTAGCTGAACATTCTCATGAAGTGGCTAACACCTGGCATTTCTGTAGAGATTAGCATGGAGCTTAGCTGGATGTTAGCATGAAGATGTCAACAACTCCTGGAAGATTAGCTGGACATTATGATAGAGAGGCATCTAACATCTAATATACTTAGATACTCCAAGTGATATTAAGATTTCTAGTCTGTAAACCATCAATTTGAAGTCAACAGCCTAATAAATTGGCTACTTTGCTATTGTCATTGTGCAATATGCTACTACCACCTACTGTTAACTTGACTGTTACTGCTGGGTGCTGCAAAAAACAGTGGGGCAAAAAAGTATATAGTCAGCCCCCAATTGTGCAAGTTTTCCAACTTAAAAAGATGAGAGAGGCCTGTAATTTTCATCATAGGTGTACCTCAACTATGAGAGAACAAATGAGAAAAAGAAAATACAGAAAATCACATTGTCTGATTTTTAAATAATTAATTGGTAAATTCCTCATTAAAATAAAGTATTTGGTCTCCTACAAACAAACAAGATTTCTGTCTCTCACAGACCTGTAACTTCTTCTTTAAGAGGCTCCTCTGTCCTACACTCGCTACCTGTATTAATGGCACCTGTTTGAACTTGTTATCAGCATAAAAGACACCTGTCCACAACCTCAAACAGTCAGACTCCAGACTCCACTATGGCCCAGACCAAAGAACTGTCAAAGGACACTAGAAACAAAATCGTAGGCCTGCAACAGGCTGGGAAGACTAAACCTGCAGTAGGTAAGCAGCTTGGTGTGAAGAAATCAACTGTGGAAGCAATTATTAGAAAATGGAAGACATACAAGACCACTGATAATCTCCCTTGATCTGGGGCTCCACACAAGATCTCACCCCATGGGGTCAAAAGCACACAGGGGAACCTAGTGAATGACCTGCAGAGAGCTGGCAGCAAGTAACAAAGGCTACCATCAGTAACACACTACGCCACCAGGAACTCAAATCCTGCATGGCCAGACGTGTCCCCCTGCTTAAGCCAGTACATGTCCAGGCCCGTCTGAAGTTTGCTAGAAAGCATTTAGATGATCCAGAAGAGGATTGGGAAAATGCCATATGGTCAGATGAAACAAAAATAGAACTTTTTGGTAAAAACTCAACCTGTCGTGTTTGGAGGAGAAAGAATGCTGAGTTGCAAGTATTAAGATGAACTTTTGTAATCGACCAAATATTTATTTTCCATCATAATTTGCAAATAAATTCTTTAAAAATCAGAATTATTTTTTTTTTCTCATTTTGCCTGTCATAGTTGATGTAAACCTATGATGAAAATTACAGGCGCCTCTCATCTTTTTAAGTGGGAGAACTTGCACAATTGGTGGCTGACTAAATACTTTTTACCCCACCGTATTTCTGACTATAACATCTATCCCGGAATTTAACTCACCTCTACCCAACAAACAAATCTGAATAATGGAACAATCTGTTGCAGTTTAAATAGTTTCTGCTTTTTAAAAGTCTGAAATTGCTACTTTTAGAGTGTTGGTCAGACCGGAGACATTTGGTTCAAATGATCCACAACTAGGCTAAAAGAATATATTATATATTTACAATGCTTTTTTTCTTTTGTTTGTTTGTACAGATTGAATACATTGATGCAGGAACCCCCCTCACAAACACGCACTATATTGGAGCTCCTAAAGGTGAAATATACGGAGCAGATCATGGCCTTGCTCGATTCAGCCCTGAAGTCAATGCTACAATAAGGCCTCAAACGCCCCTGAAGAACCTCTTTCTGACAGGTGCATGCGTCATTAAACAATTTACAGCATTAGGATTAAACTCTTATCAATTTATCTAACTTTCCGTTGTTTGTTTCACAGGCCAAGATGTGTTTTTGTGTGGTTTCGCCGGTGCCCTTGCTGGAGCTCTTACCTGCGGCTCGGTCATTCTCAACCGCAACCTCCATCTTGACGCCATTGCTCTGGCAAAGAGAAACAAATTTATTAACAATAAATTGAAAGGGGAGTAACCAATGATATACTTAACTAAGCAGTGATCTTTACAGCTCAAAGCTTTACAGAAAGTTGTGTCTGTGCTTTTGATCTTTTCGCACCTTCACAAATTTTATTGTACTGCCTCAATTTGGTTAAACTGTAATATGAGACATGAAGTTGCAGTTTTATTAATGAGGTTGCGCTTTTGTACGTTCACCTGCAGTCATTCAAACATAAAGAACGTAACAATAAATGTTTGTTGATTTATGTAAATTTATTGTTTAATATTTTTTACTTTAATGTGTGCCTAATTATACCATTTATTTGCAAACAATGGATTTGTTATAACCTCAGTAATGTGTCCTGTTTTAGAAATTGTAAAAATATTTTTTATTTACTTTGAAAATAACAATCAACACAAGTAATAATTTAACTTTTTTTCCACATTTTTTTTAGGGAAAGGCTAAAACAAATAAAAAACAAACATTGTTTTAACAATAATTATTTTATTTGCCTTATTGTTTTGGTTGCACTGGACACCTGAACGCACCATACGTTTATATAGATGACAGTGGTATGGACACGTGTGCAACGAATTGGCTTAAAAATGTAATTTTAAGCTTTCTTATTAGTTGGCGGCTAATTTTTTTTTATTTTAAGTTTTCTGATTAGTTGGCGAAAAGAAGGGGGTGTGATTTTCCTCATAATTTCTCATACTGGCGAACGAAATTGTTCATATTGGGTACTTTCCTGCCGCTAACGGAGACTTACGGGCGCAGAGCAGCAGTCTGAGGTGAAGTTAAAACATGTTATGTAACCAACAGTAAAGTTAAACAACATTTAGCAGCTTTAAATCAACATTACTACAGGTGGTTTATGACAGGCAGTTAATTACCGGCTAGTTAACCTGGTAAAATGTCTCGATAGCTAGCTTACTGTGGACGCAGCTAAAGTAAGAAAACACGAGTAATTTAACCGTTGTCACTCTATATTTGGCGTTTTCTTTTTTAAGTTTAGGTTTACTGAAGCTGAATTTGGAGAAAAATGAATGTGTGCACGCAACATTTGAGTTACGAGCTCCTGACTGAGGTGGGAGAAGGCTCCTTCGGTAAAGTGTATAAAGCCAGGGAGCTCGGGGAGAAACAGCGCCTCCTGGCGGTAAAGAAGCTCAACTTAAGATGTGACACATCAGAGACTGGAATACCTCCCTTCATGATCCGAGAGGTGGCGCTGCTGCGTAAAATGGGTCATTTCAATCATCCCAACATAGTCAAGTAGGTTTATGTGTGATATATCTAATTTGTACTGTAAAATCTCACAGCTGTGATGTGGTATTTGCTTACTTTTATGCCCCATTGTTTTTTTTGCATATGCTTTTATTAAATTTTCCTTGTTAGAATGAATATAAAAATTAACTTGTGTGTGAGAAAAAAGTAACTTCCGTTGATTTCTAAGGTTTAACATATGAGGATAATGGGCAACTTCAGACATTGCTGTGCATAATTTTTTTAGACAAAAACTAGGCCAAATCATAAATGGACAAATAGGCAATATTGTGGGGAAATCCCACAGAGTTATGGGAGAGAAATACTCATAGTTTTACTGATGTATAGTGGCGCTTTAAAGTATGTGGATCTTATTGTCTTTATTTCTGCATAAATATAATAAAATCACATTTAATGGTCTTAAAGGTAAAGAGAAAACCTTATCAATAAAATAATACAAAGAAAACCAAAAAAAGTTTAAAAGAAAAATCAAAGTTTATGTTATCCTATGGCCAAGTCAAAGTTCTGACTTCTGAAGTCTGAAGGACCTGAAGTGAGCACTGTATGTGAGGAAAATCACAAACAATGTGAGTGGTTGTTTGTGACTCAGTGGTCCTGTGATGTCTGGGATGTACCCTACCTCTCGCCTAGTAGTTGCAGGGATAAACCCCTGGTGATCCTACACTGGAAAAGTGGGTATAGAAAATGGATACATGGAAAGTTTAGTGTAGTGAGTGACTTCATGAACCACAAAAAGTCATGCGAGGCTGAGGGCGGGTCTTTCCTTTTCTCGGATACGCCTATAAATCAGCTGAGATTCAAAGAATCCGTTTCATAACTTTATTATGTAAAAAAAAAAATTAACCAAAGCAAAAAAAAAAAAAAAAATCACAGCAATCCACTAAAAGGTATTGATCAACAAAAAATATATTTTTCTTAATTTTTTTTTTTCTTTTACTTGCACAATGATTTTTTAAACATTATGGCCTGTATGTTCTGCAGGCTTTTGGATGCATCTGCTGTACCAGTGGGCTCAACTCTGGACCTCACTTTGGTCCTGGAATACATTGACCAGGACCTGTTCACCTACCTCTCTAAAGTTCCTGCCCCCGGACTGAGCCGCGAGTGCATAAAGGTGCAAAGTCATGGTCTGTTTTTACTGTAACATCCCAGCTCTCGAGACAGAATAGTAATTGTTGCCATGTTGCTTCCAGGATGTGATGCTGCAGCTGCTACGAGGGCTGGACTTCTTACACACCAACCTGGTGCTGCACCGGGACTTAAAACCAGATAACATCCTGGTCAGCAGCCGTGGAGAAATTAAAATCACAGATTTTGGACTTGCACGGATGCATGCCTTCAACATGGCTCTTACTCCTGGTGTAAGTGTTAATGCTATTATCCTGAAAGCCTTTTTTCTATACTATATGGTCTTTTTGTCTTTTTTTGGCGCTCCAGTGGAGAGGGTTTACGTCTCATATTTTTTCCTGATTCTGCACAGGTGGTGACACTGTGGTACCGAGCTCCTGAGGTGCTGCTGAACTCGACGTACATGTCCTCTGTGGACATGTGGAGTGCCGGCTGCATCTTTGCTGAGCTCTTCCTCTTGAGGTGAGGAACCAAAAAACAGGGATGCTACTTTTTGTTCATTTTCTTAAACAGAGAGAGAGTTTTCTTAATTCTTGTTATCCTCCAGACCGTTGTTCAAGGGATACACAGAGGTGCAGCAGCTGCAAAAAATCTTTGAGTGAGTGTTTTTGAAGTTTATTTAGTTGAATACATAAATTAATTTTGATGATTTTCCCTGTAAATTGAAATAAATTCATAAGAAGATTGTAAAATTAGGGAACAATCACTTTTACCCAGAATGATTTTGTGTGTGTCACCCCATCTGTATGACCTCAGATAGGTTACTGTTAATGTTTAGTGGTTCCTTGTTCTCTTTGTCAGGGTGATTGGTTTGCCCCGCAAGGAGGACTGGCCTCAGGACAGCCCGATCTCGTACTCTGAGAGCTGGGGACCCAGAGGCTCCTGCACGGAGCTGTTGCCCAACCTGGATCCAGATGAGAAAGACCTGCTATCTGTAAGTACATCTGTGTTTTTATTATCACGCTAGCTCTTCTGTCCTGCACATACAAGCTATGATTACACTCATACTATCGCACCAATTCTTACCCACTTGAATGTCTCATAAGATTTAAACTAACAACGAAACACGATATATTTTAAAGTTGCACTGGTGGGCCTGGTAAAATGATGCTCTGGTCTGGAAAATGGTAACAAAACGCAAAAAATAAAGTCTGGAGCCTGCAGTTCTTTGAGTTAATGTGTTGAATGGGTCATTAGATAAATGTTGCAATATGAGAAATAAACTGTCTCACTACTCTTTAAAAAAAGCTTAAAGACAGCTGAAAGGAGAATCAGTCTATAAATGGAAGCATTAAAAATAACATTGTATGTCCAGGTGTATGTGTGGTGTTTACCTGCGGAAAAGAATGCAACAGGATGCACCAAGGAAATTGGACTAATCAGTTTATTAGCAGTTTAATATGACCTGCAGGGAAGTATAGGGGCCTGGTATTCACATCTCCGTAATAGTGGTACCTTCGTGATGGGTGTGGCACCCTTCAGCAGAGCGATGGATTCTGCCACACTGCACAATGGTTATTTGACTAAATGTCAGTATTCAAGCTGGTGAGATAATAAATAAAAATTATAATTAGTGTAATAAATCAAATTAGTCATTTCTTACGTGATGTAGCAAGTATAGCTCTGCTGGCAGCTTTGTTAGGTTATAATTAAACTCAGTGTTGCATGTTTAGCTTATGTTGCCATGGTGAGCATATTCACGGTGTAGTATTTACCCTGTCCTAATTTAGGTGGAGGCTGAGGGAAACGTTAGTAGCCTACTGGGTATATTCAAGCTCTGAGATATTGATGGATGCATAAATATCTGAACCAAACAGTTGAATATTTGTCAGTCAGGACAAAAGTGGTGGAACAACTGTGCAATGTCACCGTCCCCAGAGCCAGTGCAGCTATAAATAGGAAACATTTGCAAGCTGCAGAGCTGCTTATTTTGTGTTGCCATACAACTTACAGATAAAAAAAAAACATGTTTTTTTGTGTTTTGAATATCTGGTTTGATGAATCAGATTAATGAAAATGGTAATATATGAGAATTTCTGATTCATTTAGATTAATTCAATACAGAAAGCATCACTGCAACAGCTCTAAGACTCTGGTCTCAGAGTGAAGTGTCCTCAAACTGCTAACAAGCTGTGACATCTTCTCACCCACAGCAATGTTTGCTATTCAGCCCGAGTGGTCGCATCTCAGCTGCCAAAGCCCTGGCTCATCCTTTCTTTGTGAAGCACTGAAGATTTTGATCGAGCGAAGAGGAGGAGGAAGAATTGAACTGCTGCTGCTCTGAGACTCTGGAAGCAGGGAAATCAACTAAGAGTTGTGCCATAAAACCCACCATACACTTAGGCTGAAAGATTTTAAATGGTATCACCAGCATCATGAGAAAATATGGTGAGGGGGAAGGTATGAACACTTCTTAGCTTGACTTGTAGAAGGATCTTATGGCACATCACCTTTAAAATAAAATTTCCCTGCCTTTATTTGTGTAGAGGAGCAGCATGTTGTTCTTTGTTAAGTTTCAGACATATTTAAAGTTTTCTCCCCAATTGTGGAGCTACTTTGTTGTGTTTAAGTTGCTTTAATAAGAAGGAATTTTGGTTTACTAGATGCCACAAGAAGAATATTATGAACACCTTTAAGTTATGAGTTATTTATTTTGTGCTTCACCTAAGTTTTTTAGTTCTTGAAAGCATCAAAGAAATGCAAGTCTTTATTTCTTTATTAATTTTTTGTGAAGGTATTTATGTTTGTATTAATAGATTGTACAAGATATTTTTCTATGAGTTATACTGTTCATAAAAAGCATTTCCATATATAACTGCCTTTCAGTTTTTGTCTTTCTCTGAATGCAGCATCATTGGTTCTGTGCATGTGTGAGAAGTGTTGATTCTGGTCTGATATGAATTTGCAGTTTCAAGGTGTGAAAGGAAGGGGGCGCTGTTGGCGCATGTCTCATACTGAAAGAAGGTCATCCTCTGCAGAGGATCTTCAATTCAGTCCCCCGTTTCTGCAGTAATGTCTATGAAAATGTTGGGGAAGTAGGATTTTGATCATTAATCATAATATTTCCTTTTTAGTATGGAGCCCAATGTGCAAAAAAAAGTACAAAGAACATATAAAAAAATACATCAAAGAATCTGGAAACTAGAAACTAAATTAGAAATAATTAAAAGAATTATTATTTGTTGTTTTTTGGTTCATTATTTTTATTTAATTTCTTTGTGTGTAAATTACAGTTTCATATGTTGTCCAATTCTAAACTTTATTTCAAGATTCAAGATCTTTGTTGTCATTATGCAAGCACAATGAAATTTTGAGGGGTCTCTTGGCTTAGGCACACACAAATAAGAAAATAGGAATAACTGGGAAAGATAAGTAATAAAAAAATATATAACACCTCTATATTTACAGAATTTATTTGTCTCCATGGGGACAATTAACAGCATGAGGTGTAATTGGTAACAGATTTTAAGGATTAAGTAAAAAGGAACAGGAAAAAGAAGAGAATAAGTAAGTGAAAGGTTTCTGGGAGCTGTACATATGAGTTACACAACTCGGCCCGTAGAGCCTGCTGGTAGATTTGTGGAGTGGAACCAGCAGGTTATAGAGAAAACGTTGACAATACATAAATATATATATAAAAAAGGTCCTTGGGATGTGCCTCTTTATTTCAAAGGTGTCAAGTTCACATCTTTCTTTAAGCCCATGACAGTATTTTACACCTGGGACAGTAACTAATAGTTTCTAATAGTTAACCATAGATGATCAGCCCCAATCTAACTGTAGTCATCTGATTTTAAGCTGCTCTCCTGCAGTTGGGAATCCCAGCAACATATTTGACAGGAGGTTTGATTCTTGAAGCTGGATATTTTTTTATTTGGAATTATTAAAAGCAGTTAGAAGATGGAAAATAACATAAATAAAAATAAACTACAAAATGTGTAAAATAGTAACATTCAGAAAAAATAACCACTTCATGCAAAATCTAAAATAATAGTCAAAGCTCTTTTAATTATTCTTAATCATCACTTATTTTCATATTTCCTTATTCATCAGATCATTCTCATCTTTACTTTCTATTTTATTTGTTCATTTATTGCACTAAAGGGTCACCCCCCCCTCTCGCAATTACAATACTTTCCTTTTTTCTAGTGGAAAAAAAGTGGTGAAAACAGCTTTGGTTTCACGTTTTGTAGTCATAGATTTATCTTTAACAAACTTAATGGCATTCATTTGTGTAGCTTACTTGTATTTATTTTAAATCGATCATTTTCAGCTGTTTTTTTTATTTTTTTTGTAGTTAACAAAGTTACTGATGACATTAAGTGAACCCCTCAGCTTCAGAAGCCCATTTAAATGCAACAGCTCAGAGGTGAAGCGGACACACAGTATTCACGGCTGGCTCCTGCACAGTGACCGTCTCACTGTTGGATCAGCTATTTATACTCTCCCCCCCTTAATTCGGAGAGCTGTCCACAGCTGCGCCTGTGACTACATTTGGAGCGGCTCGCGGCAGGGAGGATCAGTGGGGAGGGACTGTCGGCCTGAGAAAAGGCGCTCCACGCGGAGTCCGACGTAAGTACTCGTTTTGAACTTTTTTCTTTTGCGCCATTCTGTGTTTATTTACTCTATTAAACAATTTATTGTTAAAACCAGGCGGTAGCTCGGACAACGTTTAAAGTTTCGTGACCAGTCACCTGTTGCGGTTACTCACCTGCTCTGTCTGACCGGCTGAAGTTCGCAGGTGTAACTCGAAGGCAGAGGCGATTTCATATATTCGGGTAATAAAACGCATTTTAAGCACAATTTACGCACGAATTGCGCAGGCATTTCCATTTTTAGCAATGCTTACTCAAATATTTTCCAACTATATTAATGTGAAGCGTAACATTTTAATTTGTGTTTATATTTTTTATCATTACATTTAAGTTGAGGCTAAATGACTCAATCAAGCACTGTGGCAGCCCATTTACTCATGCTACTTTAATCAGTGTTAGTGGATAGGTATTTGCTAGATAAATTAATATACCTGTACAGTAGGCATTGTGCAAAAGCAGACAGTTAATGTATAGCACCCTACGGGAAGCTGATGAGTGGATTAAGGTGGATGCATGGGAAGGATGAGAGAAAGCTTCTGGTCCCGTCCATTTTCCAACAACATACCTGTGATGTATTAGTACAAGGCTTAAGAGTAAATTTTATCTCTGGACAATGCAATGCATGGTGGTGTAAACCAATCCACATTAATTTATTATGACAAACCTCTTTGCGGTATGCAGAGAAATCCTGGGAGAATTTGTCCTTGAATTACATAGATCTGCGGGAGCTTAAGTGCAGGTAGCTCGGCTGGGTAGATGTAATTGGTTGGAGGCTTATTCTTGTTCAACTTTTTAATCTGGTTTACTGTGCTTCTGCTGGACACTAGTCACGTTCTTTCTTAATTCCCATATTTTCTGCACCTGAACTTTGAAATAATATCATTTTAGTTGAAAACTAACCATTACCAATCCGTTATGTGGTTTCTGGCTAGTTTGGGAGGCCAGAGAGGAAAAAAAAAAAGGGAATTTATTTCCTCGATTTAGTGATAATTGACCTCTTCATGTAAATGTTATTGCACTGTAAAAATTCAGATCCTGGACAGGAGCCAGAGGTGGTCCTCTCCCCTCATCCCTGGCTGTATTTCAAGCTTGTGTCAACTAGTGCTGCTGGATTAGAAGCCCATGATCCCTGTTGAGCCTCAGTGGTATTTTCCTTCTTTAATCGGCAATCCTGCAGGTTGTCACATGACTTTTCGCTCTTTGCAAAAGTGTAACCAGGCTTGGCTCTTACCCGTATGTTGCCAGTAAAAACATATATGACATTGAGTGGGACTTTGGATGTTTTGCTCTACATGCGTTTCTACGTGTTGCAGAGTGACAGCAGGAACCCTTGAGCTGGCTGTCTCATGCAGGGTTCTCTGCATCCACAGCTTAGCTAATTGAAGTTCTCCGTGGCATGAATTATCTGGATAATCTGTTTCTTACAGCTCAGTCAGGTCTCTTTGTTCAGGTGTTGTCAACTCACTCTGCATTTTTTGTGTGTGTGTGAAACAGTGATGAAAGCAGTGAAACTGTTCAAGTAAACAAAAGTTACATCTTTCACTTTATGAACTCTGCTGCCAACACTTCCATTCAGACCGGCAGCAGATCCATCTGCTGCACTAAGTCTGTGGCTCGCGCCTCTTTGTTCTGGCTCCATTGTGCTTCCTGCAGCAGGAATGCTGACAACTACAGTTCAGAAAACACACAGACACATATGCTAACACACGTTTGTACATATTTGTGAGTCGCTTTAGCACTCATTTGCAATAATGATGCCGCTGTTTAATGCAAATTGTGCCACTTTTATGCTATTTATAAGTGGTTTACAGCTTCGGATTTTCTCTGTGTTGTTGGTAACCATGTACCAAGCAAGGACATTTCTTGCCTGTATGTGTGTCCATGTTGCCTAGGAACAGGACACCTCAAATATGCCATCATATATTTGTTTAGACAAATTTAAAACTGTAGGCAATTAAATTTGCCCTTTGTTTCTGAGAGACAACACACTCTGTGCTGACATTACAAAATGGAAAAGGGTGATGGATAACATTTGAGGAAAAGTAACCTGCTGTTTTGTGGAAAAGACAAGCAGGCTATGTGCCATTAAGGCCTGGACCCAAAGTGGAGCTGAGCTGTGGTGTTGAGTTTCAGTGCAAGGGGAGATTCCTGCATGGCACTGTTGACTGGTGCAGGTCATCTTACATGGACCTAAGAACCAGGAAAGGAGTTGGTCTTTGATAAAAGGATGTACATCTAGAAAAAAATGGCATAGCTGTAAATAATTGTGATTGAGAAAGGTTATCTTGACCTCAAGATGTCCTACAACCAGACTGCACCAAATTATTTTTTGCTGTTGCTGTAAACTGCTTCAATATATTTTTGTTGTGATCGTTGCAAAGGGGATACATTTAACCAGATTTGTTAACTGGCAAAATCCTGTTTTCTCACTTAATAAGATTGCAGTGAAAAAACCTGAAATTTCTTTTTGAAATTTTCACTTTTCTCACCAAATTGTTAATGAATTTGTCTTCCATTTCTAACACTCGTACCATTTTGTGCTTAAAGCCCCCAGGATTTTATGATCCTGTAATTGCCATGTTTATCACACCAGAAACTTAAATGTCACATGAATGTGTGCAGAAAAGTCTTGTGGTTCCCCAGTGGAAAGGTCTGTTAAATAAAGAACACCGCTTCTCTCAAGATGGATGTATTTGAAACAAAGTTTGAGTGAATTTTCAGTTAAATACACTTTAGTAGTTGCTATCACCATGACAACCTTAACTGCTGTTCAGACCTCACAACTGATTAACATTAAAAATCAACAGCTTCTCTTACACCTGTACTTTATACACACTTGCATACAAGCTTTCTTTTTTTTTTTTTTTTTAGCAGATAACAGGATACAGTGGATAGGTGGGGCCACTAATCCCACTGCAACCTCCTTTTGAAAATAGATTTTTTTTTTTTTATCTTTCAGGAGCAACATCTGTCACTGATAAGCAGGACTGGTTTGTGACCCCTGGCTGGTGACAATGAGTGAAGCAAAGTGAGAAGTCTCTAGGTCTGATGGAATCTGAACTTTGCTTCAACACAGCAGCCTGCACCTGTTTTTTGCCACAGCCGAAAAGTGGAGGACCAACACCCCGTCTACACTTCCTTACTACAAGCTCTGCAACAATCTGAGACGCACATAATTATCTGAATCCTTCTGAGAGACATGGATACTATTGACAACCCGGATATGGAGCCCAGAGCAGAACGGATTGCCCGCTATAAGGCTGAGAGGAGACGAGAACTGGCCGAACGCTTTGGCAACATTGATGAACTTCCTTCTAAGTGGGTGAAGAGGGATGGCAAAGAAGGGCAAGAACAAATGTGTCATCTTCAAGGAGGGATGAAAAACTCTGATGGGCTCAGTGAGCGAATGAACGGCAGAATGCAAGAGGTTACAAATGGAGTGGAAGCTGATGCCCCTGCAGACTCCAGTTACCTGAGAAGGTGAGTCATGTCTGAGGGAGGTATTGTGACTCAGAGCCAGTCATGGCTGCAATGTTTAATTTAAGAACATTCGGGGATTACTATGGTAACACAAAATCAAATAGTAAAGACTCATCAATAACGTCTAGTATTTTATTACCAACAGTACGTAGTGTGGTTGTTTTTTTTATAGTCTGACCTGAATGAGATTTTTAAGGCTTGATATCAGACAAAAATGCAAATCTGTGTATTTGTGTTGCACACAAGGTTGTATTTGAACCATGTCTAAATAACACACACATGTTGTAATTATGAAATAAACAATGAAAATTTATAACCACTAAACATATAGAAAATATAGAATTGTAAATATATAGACCCCCATTACCCCAGGGGTCCCCAACCTGGGGTCTGGGACCCCCTAAAAAGCACATGGGTCCTTTTGGCTTTATCAAAGGACAGGACTCAACCAGACCACATTATTTACAGTGAGAATCTCATTTTTGAAAGCCTAAAACCAGCATGGTGTCAGCACAGGGTGGACCAGGGGCTCCACGGCATTTTAGTATATGCATGAAGAGGTCCCCGAGGGAAAAAGTTGGAAACCACTGTACCCTACCTTTTTACCCTAACTTTGATCATTTAGTCCTGATGAAGGTCACAGAAATAGACTCATGAGTAGCTAAGCCTTTAAAATTATACTAAAATTGTACATCTGCTTGAATAGTATTGCATTCTGCTTACCACACAAATAAACTAACACTTTCACTTTTCCAGGTGCTCTGTTTGGTTCTTTGTTCCAGTTCTGGGTGTGACTAACAATGGACCAGAGCTGGTTTTAGTTGAACCTAAAAATGACCATCCAACACCTGAAGTTTTTTTTTTTTAAGAAAAAGGCCCCAGTAAGCCAGTTACCCACATGATTTCAAACATCTTCTGTTCAGCAAATTTCACCATATGGAGCCCTACCACAGGGGAGCAATAAACAAGCAAGCGTATGCTGTTTAAAAGTGGTTGCTAATTGGAACGGTGACAGGCTCATTGTCAACCTTCTGGACATGTATTTTACAAAACCAGTTGTAACTTATTGTGAACATATGGTTTATTTAGTACATATCCTGCCACTGATGCTGAGGGCATCCTAAAAAAAACAAAACAAAACTTTTTTTTCTGATAGAACAGATACTTTAAGGAGACCATATTAAGCTTTTGGAGTCATTATATGTTAATTGAATCATAAGTTGGCTTAAATAGACTGTTCTCCCAAATACGACCCCATGGGTTGTTTGTTCATTCGGGCAATAATTACTTATTACTCAGAAGTGATCATAACAGCAACTGAAAAAATGTAAATGTAAAAATGATGTCCCTTAAGGTGATGGTAGTCTGGTAGAATGTATTTTAGTCCTAACCATGAAGTAATCCTTTAAGATTGAACCAAGTAGGGTTAGGTGGGTGGGTGTGCGTGTGTGGTGTTTTTTTTTCTTTGAACCCAAACATATCATGCAATTAGCTAAGCCTACGGAGGATCTGACAAATGTGTTTTAGTGAAGTATTGTCATGGTATTGACTAAATATAACCCAGAAGTAGAAAAACTTCCATCCACCTCGTACCTTCCTCCTTCAGAAGACTTTATGGCTTGTTAAAAAATACACATGTAAAACGTTTGCTTTGATGTGGAACTACTGAGTCACATTTTTCCTTCTGAAAATGTGGGAGTTTAGAAGAAGACCCCATGAGTTGAATTTAAGGGTATAAACAAATGATCTGTTGCAGTTTTGATGGATTACATTAAATAAAGCAGTTGTACAAAGGGAGAAGATAAATGCTGTAGTATTATTTACTGGGAAATATTGGGGCTAACAAGCGTGTACAACCATCCTTGTACATGCCAAAAAAAAAAACAGGAAGAAACTTGCAAACACTCAGAATAAAGTCAACAGATACTAGAAAATGTACAGGCTGTTAACAAAATATCTGAAAAGAGCCAGAATTGGCCAATATCTCTGGCCGATGACCTGTTCGCTGATGCTGTAGTGTTGATGGAGCTCAGTGTTGATGTCTGTATATGTTCCTGTGTAGCTTTGCAGAGGAGCAGGTGCTTTGAGCCTAATTTGTCTAAAGACCAATAAAACCACATTCCAGCTATGTAACCCTGATGACACTGGTCACCTGCTTTTAGCTTTTTCACCTTGACATTAGTACACAGGGTCATTATAGGCTTTAAATAGTTGGATTGTTTTTATTTTTTTTGGCAGCATTGTAGCATCTTATTAATAATCATGACTCAGATAATGCAATTAGAAGGCAGCAGGCAGAAAATAAATTCTTATTTGCCATTGTTTCATGAATCAGCTGGTTGTAAGAGCCTTTTTTAGTCCTTTCTATTCATATTTGTTTTAAGTCACGTCAGTCATGACCCTTTTACTCCATGTGAGAGCCAGTATTAAGAGGAGACTAAAGGGACCTTTACTCTTAAAACAATGTTTCTCCAATGGAGCCACATTTGATGGAAAGCTTCAAGCTAGTTTTTTGTTTCCAAGAGTTCCCCTCAATCCTCCTCACTCCTGCATCCTCACCTGCTTCCCTTCACTCCCACCCCCTTCAGGCCAGGTTGCCAGGGCCCAGCCAGCACATTGAGTGGGGAGGGGCAACTTGTCCCTCCTGGACTCAGCGCCCCACAGCTCCACACTCGGGTCTCTGTGGGCCAGCTGAGAAGTGCCCTTCTACAGCAGACGGAGAGCGGAGCACAGCTCGAGAAAGCGTAGGGTCCCCTGCATGTGTGTGATCCAGACTGTGTACCTTTTTTGTGAGCAATATTTGCCTTCATATCAGCATTATCTTCTCTTTCCTCCTTCCTGTCCTGTGTTTGTGAATAGTAGCGGCGCTGATGCTGGGCTTGCCACGTCCTCTCTGGACCTGGCTGTGAAGCCAGGCCCCAAGGAGGGCCGGCGGCGCACCCGGTGCTACTTCCCAGGCGGGTCAAGCAGTGGTCGCAAGACCAGTGAACGCTTTAGGACGCAGCCAATAACAGCCAATGAAATGGAGGAGAGCAGCGGGTATGAGGCTATTTTCTTTGAGTGTGGCGGCCAAATGGACAGACGAGGTGTCTGGTGTGTTTAAAACTAAACAAAAAGCTGTTTGCAGTGTTTCTGGAAGCTAAAATTAACTCTTTCCTGATGGTAAATTTCACTTTAATGCAGTGTTTTTTTTTTTGTATTCAATGGTAGTTTGTCCTTTTTTTTTTTTACATTTTGTCCTCATTAATAAATAACCATTAAGCTAAGGTGTGACGTTCTATAAAAACCTAACAGCGACATGGTTTGCATGAGCTCCTCATAATGACGTCAATAATGGTGCTTTATCAAGAATGCAAATGTGTCTCAGTATCACAAGAACCTATGTTGTAAATTTGAAACGGGATCTGAGAGAAGGCACACAAGAGCTGAAGATTAAAGTCTATCATTTCCCTGTTCGTATTTTACCCTGATGACTTCATCTCGTCTTTTTCTTTTCTTAAAAAACCCTGTTCTAGGCTCTTGGATGCAGAGGAAGACGAGAATAAGAAAGGTAAAACTATCTTCTGCTTGTTTTTCTTGATCTTTCACTCAATTAATTAATCCCACCAAGAACTATTGCAGCACGGACACAATTTAACCAGCAAAAGACGTAACATTGAATTCAAATAAATACATAAAAAACATCTGATCTTAAACTATATAAAACATTGTTACACAATACCCTCCAAAAATTCAGGAAGCTGATGACTGAGATTTTACACCACTGCTAAACAAACTGCAAAAACAAGTAGCTTTTATTGCAGTTTTGGAACCTTTATGCATTTATTTCAAGCCGTATGTTATTAACTAGTCAATTTTTTTATTTTATTTTTTTGCCTGGGGTGAAAAAACTCTTGAGTAAAAGTAATTGTGGAAGAATTTGTACTTGGCTTTGTTAGTATACAAGTAATAGAAATAAAAAATATTAAAAGTTCTGCTGAATATGCCTCTTAAAGATCATGTGAAACATACGCGTCAGAAATAATTAAGACTAATTATAGTAACTTTTTTATTGTATGAAATGGTAAACTTTTATTTCTCATCGATATAAACCCTGCAGACATGTGAAATGTGACTAAGACTCTTAAGTAGGTGCACTTTTATCAGCAGCAAGTTTACTAAATGTTTAATCTGAATTATAAATAGATTAGCTCTAGGTATTGATTAGATGAAGCATAAACAAGCATAAAATCAACATATCTGTAAAGAAATACCTAGAAGCTGCATCTTTGTTAGATTTAGCATTAATTAAAACAGTTTTCTCCGTCTTTGCTGCTGTCTGTGGTGCGTAATGATGAATCAAGTTCCCTAATAGTGTCTTCCTGCTTATTTTCCCTTCACATTTGCAACTTGTTTTACGTCTTTTCTCTCACAGCGGACGTGAAAACTGATGACAGAGCAAAAATGAGCGTGGCAGCCAAGATGTCTTTGTTTAAAGTAAGTTCCAGTGAGTCTCTGCTGTGACACAGAATCCTCATTTCTCTTGTTGATTTGCCTATTTCCCCAAGATGTCTGCACAAATGTGTCAAACAAAGCAGAACAAACACAATCACAACCACGTACCCATGAAATAGGTTGGCGAAATGTTCAGAAATATATTTAACAGGTCCGTCTGTCATCAACAGTCCGGTCAGCGGCTCACCTTACAGACCGAGACGCACGGTGAGCCAGCGCTGATTACGCAGAACTCAACCTGATCATGTGGGGTGAATATGACTGATCAAACAGGTGTTCTCATTGGATTCACCGCCTGCTTCGATGCTTCTGTTTGTTAATAGAAGAAAAACTATTTCTGTAGTCTGACAAATGCACAATTGAAACAGCCGTGTTGTTTTTTTTGTCTCATAAAGGCTCTTTAGCTCCTGATTAGTTTTAGTCATATGGCCTCAGGTGAAAATGTGCCATTAACAACCGGCAGCTGTGTTATAATTAGCCTGCTGCCCTGCAGAGGCAGGCGGGGAGGAAACTGAAGCCGGCAGGTCTCTGGTTACACTGTGACTAGTTGAGCTGGCATGTAGCAAGAAGCCAAGGTGTTCTACCTTACAACTTTATCTGCCAGCCAGCAGACCCACTTCCCCTCCCTCCCTCCATCAGTCCTTAAAAATATAATAGCAAATGTCAGGAGGGGAGTTCCATTTTTTTTGTGCGGGGGGGGGGCGAAGAAAAGAACAAAAAAGAAAAACAAAAACAAAC
>JBAMHW010000023.1:21803192-21816338 GCA_037177495.1 Rhadinocentrus ornatus
GTTTTCTTTTTTTTTTTTGCCCCCCCCCCCCCCCCCCCCCACACACACACACACACACACACAACCCCACCCTATTACTTATTCAGCAGGTGGAGGCTGTTGACTGAAGCATGAAACTTGGGGTCGACCTCTTGCACAGTTTGTGTTCAGCTGGAGTTGATGTGTTGTTATTAATGCCTTCCCTGGTTCCTCTGCAGGAGCTGGAGAAGTCAGCTGCCCCCGAGGCCACGGTCCTCCTGAAACCTCGTTCAGCCAGCGTCTGCCATGAACGCAGGATGCGCCGCGGCAATGACCACCGCTTTCTTACTCAGCCAATTACCTGTGAAGAAATGGTGGCAATCAGGTGGGGAGTGACTGCCCTGAATTGTTTGTTGTTTGCACGGATCTTGTTCTTAGGGTCTAAGGCCATGTACACTTTTAATCTTAAATAGAAATGTTTTACCACTTTGACAGGGATATGATAAGTTTCAGAGCACTTTTACTTAACTCAAACTAAGAACTTGTGTGATTACCTTAAACCCACACCCAGTTCTTAAAAAAAAAGAAAGCAAAAGTAAACTCTCAGACATAATGAAAGAAGAGTGTGCATGAGAAACAAAGTAAACCTCATGAAGAACTTGAATTATTTTAAATTTGACAGTATTAATCTATCAAGCCATTGTGACATTAAGATTTACAAGCATTTGTATATCCACAGCTCTCTAGGTCTCACCACATCATTTCAACTAGGTTGATGTCTGGACTTTGACTTGACCACTGCAACATCTTGTTTTGTTTTTTTTTAGCTCTTTTGTAAATTTCATTTAGTGTTTCTGTTGTACTAGTTTTGGCCAAGCTTAAGCTCCCAGAGACATGGCTTCTTATGTGACTTCAAGAATAGTTTGTTATACAGAGATGGTCATGGTCAGCTCTATGAATACAAGGTCCTGTAGCTGGAAAACAAGCCCAAATGATCAGCCTTCCATCACCATGTTTACTAAAAATGTTTAGTTTTCTTCAATCTTGCTGCTGTGCATTATCACCAAACACATCTTCTTCTACAGAAAAGCTTACACACTTACTCCATGCCACAGAGATTATTTGACAATATTTTGATCTGCTTTGAAGCTCACAGGTTTAAAGGTGACCTAAATTGCATCGAAATATTGTCAGTAAATGACCTCTGCAACCCGAAACAAGTGTTCAGGCTTATCTTTAGTTTTCTGTTAATTCGCTGTAGCCCTGCACTTGTCACCTGGTGTGAATGCAACTTCCTCATATGAAACCCCTCAAACCAAGCTTTACTTGTTTAGTATTTTTATAATTGTTCTGTCATGAACATTTACATTTAACATGCTAACAGAGGCCTGTAGAGTCTTTAAAGTAGCTCCTGGGTTTTTGGACGTCCTCTGAGCGCATTTTGTGGTGAACCTGATGGTACGTTCACTCCTAGGAAGATTAGTAATGATCTTGAATGTGTTTAACTTGTGAATGATCAACGTAGAACTGTGGACTCTTTAATGACGGCTTCTCTACTGATGTCTTTCCTTCTTGGCATCTTGAATTCTGCAGACAAGGTACAAACTGCCTAAACCTCTGCTTTTATAGAAGCGTTCACACTTAATGATAATAAATTAATTAAGGCCATTTAATTGGATCATCTGGACGTGACTGCTCCTTATCTTAATTCCTTTGGAAGCAGTGAGGGTGTACTTTGTTTTTTACACTGTTTCTGCTTTTTGTACTCATTTGTTCAACAATATTGTAATATTTGTGTTGCTCACCTGAAGTTGTCTTTGCCTGATTTTTAGACCCAGTAAGGATCAGATGATTTAATGTCTTGACACATAAAATCTTAAAATTGAAGTGTAGTTTCGTTTTCACATGCAAATAAACATAAATAGAATTTGATGTATTTTATATTCTATTGTATGGATTGTAGCTTTCTACATTAAAAAGGGGGTGGGGGAGTAAAGCTCAGTGCTTTTCATAAAACAGAACTGTAGTTTTTAAACAATACTCCTTTATGATTAAATAGATCCTTTTGGGGATGACTTCTGATCTGCAGATTAACACTAGAGGATATTTAACATGATCGACTCCCATTGGTTTGACTTCTAGGGGATGAAGTCTCCAGAGGACTATACCATGAATCAAAGGAACAAGATGATTAACAAAGTTTTAAAAAAAGAAGAAAATACATACTAACCCCTAACCCTTTTTCTCTTCATGACCAGGGGAAAAAGGAAGTAACATGATCCTAGATGACGTGTATAAAACCATTAAGCTATCTTGAGTTTTAAAAAGATGACTAAGAGCTAGAGTAACATTGCGAAGAAAACAACCCTGAATGTGGTGGATCTCGGGATATATAAGTAAACTATTTTACTTTCAAACGAGACATTGTTTAAAAATGACGTGCAGCTCAACTGCAGCATGTCAATTGTTTATGCTATACCTCACTCTTTGATGAGCTTTAACACTGTTAAACAGCTACTGTTGTAGCTGTAAGATCTGCTGTGGTTCAGTGGTGGCTGCTGAGACCCAGATGTCATTTTAAGAACAAGAGGAGGGAAAACCTCAGCTCACCACATATTAATAGATGTCCATATTTATTTAGACAGGGATAAATTCTGCTTGGCTGCACCCAATTAAAAGGTCGGATCACAAATGGATTTTTCTAAGCCATAAAGAGGTTGAAAAGTTAACGTGTGTGTATTTTAAGCACTGAGACAAAATAAACATTGGATTTGGTGAAGAATATTTTCAGATGCACATTTGGTGCTCTTTAGTTGTGAACATTACCAGCAGTTTGGAGTGTGTCTGATTCACTAAAAATAAACTACAATGTGGGTGTGTTCTAGGCAGCAAAGTCATGTGGTGTCCAGAGCAGCGATGTGACTCGCAGGTGTCTGCGCTTAATACTTAGTGGAAATCAACATAAATCAATCACAGAAAAAAAAAATAAAAATCAGATTGTAGATGCACATTTGTACATGTTTGACTTTTTGGGTCATTTTTTCTTGCAGTGCTTCCACACCAGTGGAGGTCCACTCTGTGCTGACTGAATCAGTGGAAGATGGTGATGAAAGCTGCAAGATGAGCATGAGTGAGAAGCTGGCCCTCTTCAACAAATTGTCCCTGCCTGTGACGCAGGGGCCCAGTCCTGCTGATGGGCCGACGGAGAGACGAAGGCAGAAGGGGGCGCGATATCGTACACAGCCTATCACTGTGGAGGAGGTTAGTCTGGTGAGTGGGAAGACATTACAGTCAAAATAAAGAGACATGAGTGGTTAAGTGCAGATAATATGTTTATATCCTCCATGTTTAATGACTTTTTTTTTTCTTTTTTATTGTATTTGTAATGTGTATGTGGCCGTCTTATTTCTGTTTAGCTTCAGAAAGGTCCTGTTCAGCTTCCTGCCTTCAGTTTGTCTCGTCACCTGTCTGACAGACAGCAGGCCTCGTCTGTAAACCTGAAACCGAGTGAGGTGCGTCTTTCACAGCCAAGACCTGATGCAGAGCTCGCTTCAACCCAGCAGGACCCTCCTTGTTACAACCCTGAGCCGGTATTGAAAGGAATCTTGAAAAAGAGCCACTCTGCAGGCCCAGAATGGAGTCATACGGAGGGCGGTCAGACGGATGTGTTGCTCAGCCATGAACAGAATGGTGGAGAGGCAGAGATGCACAGGAGGATGCAGGGAACTGAGAGGCAGGACTTTTCTGCAGCATCACAGAGACGGAAACGTGAAGCTTCAGGTGTGGAAGGAGGTTCAATGACTACCGCTCCCTGGAGGCAGAGAGCTCGAAACAGGAGGGAAACTATTGCCTGTACACCGCTAAAGGCCTTTTCAGAGCAGGATGCTCCTCAGGAGGAGAGACCCTGCCAGGAACAAAAGCTTTCCTTTGTGGGAAATGGTGTGGATGCAATAGGAAACATCAAGTGAGTAACATCATTTCAGTTCAATGGACCGATATAAACTGTGTGCTCTGGTCTGAAGATGAAATTGTTTCACTTTTTCATATGCTTTGTATATAAATAGCAGAGGTTTTTAATTGTGCTCTGATATGTTTTATGGTTCTTATTGCAACTGATCTATCCAAAAGGCAAGAAGAAGAGCAAGGGAGTGTGACGACGGTGGATGAAGAACACACGGGAATAAAAAATGACCAGATCATGCCACCACATTGCACGTCTAAACTACTGGAAATTACCAATGCAAGCAAAAATGAGGTATAAAACTGAGTCGCATGGTCCTTATGTTACTTTAAGAGTTTGAGAATAGTAAGAATCTGTATCTGCTCTACCAGTAGTTGGATGGTTTTGTTTTTGTTTTTTTGGGTGGGGGGTGGGGGGCATTTTATAATGAACTTTGAGTGAAATGCTCAGTGGGTTGGGTTCAGAATGATCAAACTACAGTATCAGCCAGTTATAAATCAGGCAGCTTTCAGTGCAGTCATGTTTTTCTTGTGCACAACCATCCCTTCAAGTTAGCTAGCTAATGTCTGATGTGTCATGCAGGGTAAGTTACCTTTTCTTGATGCCAGAGACACGACCTGACTTCATTTCATACTGAATTTAAAGTGGCAAAGAAATGTTGGGAGTTATTTCTGCATTGTAGCCTAAAGGATGCTGTTCCAGGCAATTCACTCAACTATAAACCAGGACCAGTGTCTCAGATTTTTTTTTTTTTTTTTATCAGATTCTCCTAGTCATGTTGAAGGTTAGTGGGTTCATTCTTCCTGCCAGATTTAAATAGAGATGGAGGAAAGGCCAGTGGTTAGATCTGGCTGTTTGAAATACCATTGAAACCAGATATCTCATCTCTTAACAGCAGCCCTTTGGTGTGGTAGTTGCTTAATGCGTTGATATTAGACTCACGTTAATGGGAAATAAATTAAGACCAGTTAGTGTTTATGAGTGGGATGAGTTAGATATTTTTCCTGATGTGGGATGGAATGTAAACACACTGAATATCTGATGTTTAAATGATCCCTTCATGACCTTACATCTCAGCTGCACCACATACATATTATTATAAATCTCATGTTTCTGTTAAGATTTTATTTTTGTTTTCCTTTTCTTTGTCTACCGTCACACTGTTCTCCGTAGGAAGAGTCCCAAACCCCTCATCTCGACAGCGTCAGCCTTCAGTGCTGGGTAAGATCTAAAGAATCAAAATGCACCGATCCTCCTTGATTCCTGTTATAAAAATAGACTGCTTTTGAACAGCTTTAGCCTCCTCCCCTCTCTTCTCTCCCAGGAGCCCGTCTTTGCCTCTGTATATTCTATCAGTACAGCCCAATATATCATGTGTTTCAATCAGGTAACTGTGTGAGCTGCTGCATGGCAGGTTACTTTGCTGCTTTTTTTTTTTTTTTTTTGAGTGATTTGAATGCAGTGAAAAGTTTTTGTCATCGCACAAATTCAGGTGGATGTTTTTCAGCTGACGTGTGAAGTTTCATTCACGCTAATGAGCAAAGTATTTCCTAAGGAGTTACTATTGTCCAAACTGCTTCTTTACTTGACATGTTGCAGCTTTTTTCACACTTTGCTTAAACTTTTAAGGTTCTCTTACACTTTATTTTGGAAATAAAAAGGAAAAATGTCAGGCTTGCACAGGATTTTTAAAAATATTTTGTCAATGCAAATTTTGTATTTTGATTTTTTTTTCATGCTTGTTTAATGCCTCATTCTTTGATATCACTTGATTGTGCACATCTCCAGAGGAGTCTGCTGTCCTACAACAGAGAATTCACCTGTTGCTATATATGATTTTGTTTTCACTTCATCTGCAGAACAACTTGTCCTTTGAGGCTCAAGAGGTCTCCTCCCCTACGAAAAGCCTGACACAGCCTCAGTGGAGACAAAAGGTGAGACAGATTTACTTTTTTTTTTTATTGTGTATTGGAGATTGTTTGAATCCTTACCGGTATTTTTCTCTTGCTGTGCAGGCTAGAGGGGCTGAACATGAACTGAAAGTGGATCAAACTGAAGAGAGGAAAACACAGCTGGAAAGCAAAGAGCAGGATGCTGAGCTGTGTGGCAAGACAGGTGAGATTTCTTACTCTGGTTTTCAATCTAACTCTGTTAGGTTTTGTGCTTAACTTTCTTTATTTTAAAACCTTTAGGTCTTGGATCTCCAGAACCAGAAAGCAATAATATCTGTTACAAGAAGACGAACTATTCTGAGGTTCCAACATGCATATATGAATGTAAGAGCAGCTTTAGCCCACATAATATACCCTCCGTGCGAGTTTTTACTTCACTGTTTGCTTTGCTTTGCAGAAATGGTGTTTTTAAAGCCGAATTAAAATAATTTGTAACCCGAAGAAGTGTTGCAGAGACTTGGTGTAATTAATTCATCTGCATGTCTCCACTGCAGCTTCACAGCCTACCTCCCTCACAGAGGTTGCCCAGGAGGAGACACTTGTTCATGAGTCCCACATGTTAGATGGCGATTTTTGCCCTGATCAGTCCCCTCCTCCTGCCTGCATCCCCACACCCTGCAGTGCCGTTACAGCTTCAGAAAGTGAACAGGACCTGGACATCCTTTGTCAGAACAACACACCCATGTGAGTACAGATAGTAAGACTGTGATGCAGGTAGAAGAAAACAACAGGTGTTAGAGCATGAAATGAAGACGAGACCAAACAGATCAAGGTTTCATGTGAAGTCCGGGATGCTGAACTGTAAAAAGGTGCTGGTCATGCCACGTTTATGTTTAATCAGACCGACTGATGCATATAAAACTTCTGATAAAAAAAAAAAGATAAAATTTGCAAAAGCTGAAGTTTAAAGTAAGAGAAAATATCTTAAATCAAATAATTGCTTGGGAAAAGCATTTTACCTTTTTATCAAACATTTTAGTCCATAAAGTTTTTGATGAGCTCTTAGAATTACAAAATTGAAATAATTATTAAATATTAATGTAACAAGATGAACACTTTTGTTTTAAGTCTGGTCAGGTTAGTTACAAGAGTTATCTGTTGAGTATTTGAGTTTTAAAAGAGGTAAAATAAGCTTTAGTCTTGTAAAATAAGGCAAAATACAGCAACAGTAACTATATTAACAACCCATAAAGGCTGTTAAAGGTATTGAGTGAGGAGTGAACGTCAGTCATCACATCTGCATGCAGAGCTTGACAGATGACTGTTATCTTCACATTAGAGATACCTCAGTCTGTTAAATGGGCAAAAAGCAAATTCGTTTCTCCACAAGGTTTGCTGTTGTGCACTGCCTGCAGACAAAACAAAATGTGTCATAAGCTACACCTCCCTCTACCCCTTCCCCCACCTCTAACTCAACTCTGCAAAGGAATGTGCAAAGTGCAAACATACTGAGCAAAACAAAATTACCATTATTTTAAGGAACATGTCAAAGACTGCATATAACAGATGGACGGAGTCTCCGTAAAGTCACCCGTAGGTTTCTGAAGAGCAAAAGTGAAGCTCGTTGGGCGTTCCTACCATCGTCATCTGTGCAGCGTCACGCCTGCCGTCGCTCCCGGAAAATACGAAAATGGACGAAGTGGCGGAGCTGAGAGGGGGGCTGTGAGCGTGGATGATTGACGTCTATCAAACTCTGAGCTGCTTGTAGCTAAGAGCTAACTGAGCCAATACGGATCTAACGTGAGCTAACTGGCTAACGAAGGTAGGCGGGCTGAAGCTAAGGCGCGCTGTTAGCCGGCTAAAAACCACGTTTGTGCTGCACTCTTCCTTCTTGCCGCTGATATTGGATACATGTCAATCAAAAGGACACGCCTCCAATTATGCCGAATTTCAAGATTAAATAACATCCAAACGGATGAGTGACAAAAAAATTGTACCCCCCTCACAGTTGTCCTGAAGGTAAACTTGACCTATTAATCCTTAAAATGGATTTTTGTACCAGGCTTTAAACATGTTTATTTCTGCTGTCAAGTTGGTCATGGGAGTCAATGGGGATTTGCTCTGTTTTGGAGCCAACCCCTAGCGGATGAGAGGTGAACTGCAATTTTTTGCACTTGCGCATAGGCTTCTGATTTCACCGCCGGAGGTTGCCGCTTGAAACATGTCGAAGTGACTTATAATGTTTATGCTAGCTTCGAGTCAATTTGTAGCCTCTTTAGCTCTCGCTCTATTTCTCCACTTTGGAAATGCAAGGCCGGTAATCCGGGTTATGTCCCTTTCTTTATCCAACTTCGCCAGCAACAGTCCAAGACGTACAGGTCGCCAGCGTTTAGATGTAATGTTGGATCCTGGACGTCTGCAGGTAAACGTTTCATTCCGCTCTCCACCATTCTTCTTCAAAAATATGAGCTGTCGTTGCTTGCTTGCTGTAGCCTTTTTATAGGGAGGGAGGGCCGAGGGCTCCGAGAGGAGAGAGAGAGGCGGTAATTCACATGAACACGCGGCCAGACCGGCTGGTAAACACACGGCTGGAGGATGGTGTGTGACGTCATGCTAAGATTTTTTTTTAAATCCCACACCACAAATCTGTATTTGATGTGGAGACATTTGACATGAAGTTCTAAAAAAAAACATAGAAGTTTCTTTACATATTTCATTGCTTTGCTTGTTGCTAAATTATTTATTTAAAAAAAAACAATATGAAATTATCTGAATTTACTGATTTTTTTTTTTTTTTTTTAAGAAAAGGTTAAGTGTATCAGTAATAGAGGTGCTTGCATCTTTTGAAGTACCAATACAACACCATAAATGGACCTGTACTATTGCATAGACAAAATTATTTTCTGTGTAAAATAATGAAAGTATTTTTAGAAAATATGTGCGATAATGAAAAATGTCTTTTATGCTATTTGACGGTCTCTCACTGATCATGATGATAATTCTCACCCAGAAATACGGTATATTTTCTATCTTTCTGCCTTTCCCATCAAGTTGAAAATAATTCACTCCTTTATCTGTTTAGAAGAAAAAAAATCTGTGGTGAAAATATTTTAACATTCACAAAAAGAAAATAAAAATGTTCCTTTTTTATCTGTAATGACTGATTTTCTTTTACATTGTTAAAGAACTTCAATGTCACAAATTTATTATATCGATGCATGAGCAATTTTTTTTTTTTTAATGAAAACTTATGGATGACAGTTGACGGTTGTACTATAGTTACTAGCGGCTGATGTGGGACCACAATGCAAAGCAGTGCGGTAAGTTGTGAACTTCTGTATCTCATTTCCCAGAGTTCTTAGTTCCAGTGCATAACCCAAATTAGAGTACTTCAAAACAAGGCAGAAGCCTTTACAGAAAAGCGTCAGCTAAATGTAATAACTTCTTTTGTGTTGCTTTGATTACTTTGGTATTTGAGACTCTGAGATCAAATCTTTGCACTGAAGACATGTATGGACTGAACAGTGAATTAAATTAAAATTTTGACACTTACCGCACTGTTGAAGCACCTTAAACAAAGTCGGGTATGATTTACACAGGACTTATCTTTGGAATCTGTTTTTAACCAGAACGTTGTAACTTTAGTTTGTGTATTTGTGTGCAGACTAACCTCAGCAGTTGCAGAGCACAGGCGAGCGGTGCGTCCGTCCCGCCGGACTCAGGGCTCCAGAAACCCTCTGAGGGCTCTGGCAGCCAGAGAGGATGTCAGGCAGGATTACATGGGTGAAAGAGTCAACACAGCTGCTGAGGAGAGGGTCCAAGCAGAGAAAAGTGAGTGTGTTTTTCTTAATTTTATTTTCCTCTCTTTGTCTTCCTAAGCTACCTCACCTTGTGTATTCCTGTCTTTGGACAGAATGTAGAAACTCCTCCTCCACAGATTCACATCCTGCCACATCGGAGGACTCAACCTCTTCCTCAGATGCTGAAACCACAAAGTCTTATCCTCCATTCAGAAGCCTGATGCTTATTCACATCAAAGGTTAGGAAAGATTGGGTTCCTTTGTTTGTAATTATCAGAGTGTTCATGTTTTTATTTGAACAAAAGCCTGTGGTGACAGGTAGGCGGCATGTCCAGGTCCGGTTGGTCGAGCCATCAGCGCATTCACTGAACAGTGGCGACTGCTTCCTGCTGGTCACCCCGGAGCATTGCATCCTCTGGAGTGGAGAGTTTGCCAATGAACAGGAGAGAGCTAAGGTACCAGTGAGGGTGATGGCATGCTGTGAGATCTGATCCACCTCTCATTTCTTCATATTTTGTTTCCAAGGAGCCAGATTCTCATCTAATCTTTTAAAGTCTCGCAAAACACTTTTTTTTTCCAGGGTTAACGCTTTTCTATGCACAGTCCAGTCCTTGTTTCTGTCCATTTTAGAAGAATGTAATATTTTATGTATTTTTTTTTCATTAAAAAATACAAAAAAAACCAATTTTTTCATATAGGCAAGGCAAATTTATTTCTATAGCACATTTCATGTACAAGACAATTCAAAGTGCTTTACACAAAAGATAAAAATATTACAGCAAGGTGCAGAATAAAATACAAGTGTATTAGAAAAACAAATATTAAAAATGATAAAATTGATAACTTATTTCTTTATCTTTTTTTATGTAAAGATTTCAGCGTATAAGAACCAGCTGCAGATCTGGACTCCTAGTAAGAACTATTGAAATGCAGCAGAGGACAGATGGGTCTTCAACCTTGATTTAAATAAACTGACTTATATAAGCCCTGTTGCAAAAATTAGTTCCTGTCCAGCTTTTATTATGGGAATACAAACTTGTCCTTCAGGCATCTGAGCTGGGATCCTTCATCCAGAAAAGGGGGGATCTTGGCTGTCAGGCCTCCCAGGTTGTCCATCTGGAGGAAGGGCTGAACTCTGACAGCAGTGTGGCTACTGACTTCTGGACTCTTCTAGGAGGAAGAACACAGTACAGAGGTAAGATGTCGAAATGTGTGTAGTGCAAAAATCATGCTTAGGAGTTTGCTGAATACGACAACAACATGGACATGTCATAGATGTAGCGTAATAACACAAACATAAATCTGACTGTTTTGTGTATATACAGACCGGATGATGCTCGTTTGTTTGCTTCTCCATTCAGGAGCAGGTGCACCAGAGGAGGACAAGCTCTATGAACAGGGAGTGGTGGAGTCCAACTGTGTGTACAGGCTGGTGGACAACAGACTGGTGCCTCATGAAGAGGCATGGGCCTCCACCCCCATCACCTCCCTGCTTGGCTCCATTGAGGTCTCAGTTCACCTGTTTCCTGAACCTTTCTATTAAACGATGTGCTGCTTCTACAGCATGCGTTGATGTAAAATTTATGTCTCACATTTTTGTTTCCAGGCCCTGGTGTTTGATTTTGGCAGTGAAGTGTACCTATGGCATGGTCAGGATGTTTCCCTCAGGAGGAAGAATGTTGCTCTCCAACTTACTCACCAAGTGTGGGCCGGAGCATATGACTACAGAAATTGTCGAATCAACCCACTGGATCCCACTCAGTGTAACCCCAGCATTCAGCTGTATGTCCACACCACAGTCAACAAAATAAGCATGATTAATCTGGACTTCACAGTGAAAAGTAACACCAGACACTAAATCCTGCCTAATACCAATAAGTAGCTGCTTCTCCTCACCACATACAGCTGTGCAAATACCTGAATGCAGCAAGTTTCCACACTAAAATCCACTGTAGGTCTCTAGAGACTAATCAAACATCCTGTTATTCTAACCTTTTTATCGGGAACCCCAGCAGACAGCAGTGTTTTCACATGCTGTAAATCACGGCATGCTCTCGCACACTGCAGCTGGCAAAGACAGATGTAAAAAAGTCAACAGAAATGACAAGAGTATTTAGAAAGCATGAACTACCAAAAAGCTGAAAGTATGTGGGCAACCTTGTGTTTCAGAGATGGGATTCTCACTCATCTAATTTCAGAACAGTTGCCATCCTTCTGTTGCATCTGAGAGTCTACTATATGATTTAAACCTGCAGAGATTTTCTCTCTCAAGAGTAAATTGGGAAAATTTGGATCTGTCTCTGATTTTATGCTGTTACCACAAAGAATGCTGTACACTATGGTCTGAAATATCTATATATACACTGCTCAAAAAAATAAAGGTAACACTTAAACAACACAATGTAATTCCAAGTCAGTCACACTTCTGTGAAATCAAACTGTCCACATGCTGTTGTGCAAATGGAATAGACAACAGGTGGAAATTATTGGCAATTAGCAAGACACCCCCAATAAAGGAGTAGTTCTGCAGGTGGTGACCACAGACCACTTCTCAGTTCCTATGCTTTCTGGCTGATGTTTTGGTCACTTTTGGATGCTGGTGGTGCTTTCACTCTAGTGGTAGCATGAGACGGAGTCTACAACCCACACAAGTGGCTCAGGTCATGCAGCGCATCCAGGATGGCACATCAATGTGAGTTGTGGCCAGAAAGTTTGTTGTGTCTTTCAGCGTAGTGTGCAGAGCATGGAGGCGCTACCAGGAGACAGGCCGGTACATCAGGAGACGTGGAGGAGGCCATAGGAGTGCAACAACCCAGCAGCAGGAATGCTACCTCTGCCTTTGTGCAAGGAGCACTGCCAGAGCCCTGCAAAATGACCTCCAGCAGGCCACAAATGTGCATGTGTCTGCTCAAACGGTCAGAAACTCCATGAGGGTGGTATGAGGGCCTGACGTCCACAGGTGGGGGTTGTGCTTACAGCCCAACACCGTGCAGGATGTTTGGCATTTGCCAGACAACACCAAGATTGGCAAATTGGCCAACCGGTACCAACCGGTTTGGCAGTGGGTCAGTGATGGTGTGGGGTGGCATTTCTTTGTTGGGCCACACAGCCCTCCATGTGCTCGCCAGAGGTAGCCTGACTGCCATTAGATACCGGGATGAGATCCTCAGACCCCTGGTGAGACCATATGCTGGTGCGGTTGGCCCTGGGTTCCTCCTAATACAAGACTATGCTAGACCTCATGTGGCTGGAGTGTGTCAGCAGTTCCTGCAAGATGAAGGCAATGACGCTATGGACCGTTCACTTGACCTGAATCCATTGAGCACATCTATGACATGTCTCGCTCCATCCATCAACGTCATGTTGCACCACAGACTGTCCAGGAGTTGGAGGATGCTTTAGTCCAGGTGGAGATCCCTCAGGAGAACATCCGCCACCTCATCAGGAGCATGCCCAGACGTTGTAGGGAGGTCATACAGGCACGTGGAGGCCACACACACACTACTGAGCCTCATTTTGACTTGTTTTAAGGACA
>JBAMHW010000023.1:21816438-21831181 GCA_037177495.1 Rhadinocentrus ornatus
AAACACTGCTGGGATAGGCTCCAGCTCACCCCGCGACCCCTACTGGGAACAAGCGGTACAGAAAATGGATGGATGAATTTCTGTGTGATTTTGTTGTCAGCACATTCAACTATGTAAAGAACAAAGTGTTTAAAATGAAAAGTTCATTCATTCACATCTAGGATGTTATTTTAGTTTTCCATTCATTTTTTTGAGCAGTGTATTTATCACTATATTATTATGAATGTACCAAACGGCCAGTGTGTAAATATTTAGTTGCTGGCATATGATGCAGTCCCACATAACCAAACACAGCTACCACATAATGATTACAAGCTGGGAAAAATTTTATACAAGTGTGGTTTCTCAGCCTTGGGATGTTGCAGGGCAACGACTCCAGGAATGTACATAATGAACGTCAGTGTTCGATTAAAATGAGTTAAAAGCACAGAGCTTTTAGACAGAAAGCTATGTAGTGTTGCTGTAAGAGCTTTATTAGAAAGATTCAGTCAAAAACAAAATGGCACATTGGTTTTTATGAAGACGTAAGCTTCAAAAGTGCATTTTTACCTCATGTCTTTATACAAGGGTTCCAAATGTTAAAGCTGGTCAAAAGAATAAATTAATAGCAAGTATAAATTTGAAAAAATAATTCAAAACATTGTTTTATGGGAGAAATGTTCATATAGTGTCAAGAATAATTTTAAAGTTGATATCAGGCAAATCTGGTGTCGCACAGAATGTTTTTTGTTCTTCATTAGTGATTTACATCGAGGAGAAGCCACATAGATGTTTATTATATTTTATACCAGATCAGTTTTAGGCCATGTTTGTCTCTTAGCAGATCAATTTAGGTGCTGCTGCTTGTTGCTACGTTACATAATAAGTATCATACTCCTCAGAGGTACATGAATATTAAGAAATTCTTCTGCTTTATTCTTCAACTATTGGGCAGTAGTTGTTTATTATGTCTTGCTTCATGGTAATTGTTTTTTTTTTAGGACCTGTTGTGCAATTAGATATAGATTCTGAAATAATAAAAATATAATTCAATTTGCAAAGTAAGAAAAAATCATATACATTTTTTCCCATTACTCTGTTATTGTTGCTCAGTAACTTATAATGGCAGCAGTCAGTGCCATCACTGGAATAGTGCATCAGCAAAACAAGTCTTTCAGAAGTGAAAATAATGAGCAGAAAAATCCATTTAAATTATTAAACAATGCAAGAACATGAAAGTTTCTCCATTTGCTGTCATCATTTACTGCAAATATCACTGAAAGATTCAGAACATCAGGATCATTTTTTTATTGTGAGAGAAAAGTCAGAATTAATTCTGACTGACTCTTTAGGCTCTCAGGCAGCACTGCGTTTAAAACCGACTGGACCTTCCTGTAGAAATCGGTGCAGAAACCTTTAAAAACTGATGTCATAGAACAGCAGGTTGCTTCTGCATTCAGAGTTAAAAGTTCTTCATGCACAGAAAACAAAAAGAGGAAAGAACTAAATAAGGTCCTTGAGTCGGATAGCAAGGTCTAACTCAAGGTGTATCTAGAGTCAGGAGTTTGTGTCGGAGTATTTTCTGTTCTAGACAGTTTCATAATCGCGCTCAGATTGGTTTCATGACATATCATTCTCAGGAGGGGAGAAGGTCGTCCCAGCTGGGCTCTGCTCGCTGTGGTCTCTCAGCACAACGAAACGACTCTGTTCAGGGAGAAGTTCCAGGACTGGGTGAGCGGAGGTGGGGACGCAGAGGAGGATGCTTCATTGAGGGATGAAACTCAGGTTAATCTCACACTTCAGTGGTTCTGAGCCGCAATACAGCATACAAGATATTCAGTGCTAAACCAATACCTTTAGTTATTTCACCGAGGGAAAGTCTGGACTTGAGTTTACTCTCAAACATGAGAACATCAGAAAATATGACAATTTCAGAAGGAAAATTTATCATGAAGAGCCAAAAACTTGACTTAACATTTCTCCAAACTCAGACTTTGCTGTCCCTCCTCACAGTCGATGCCTGTTCAGCCACCCCAGCCTGAATCTCCACCATCAGACCTCCTGAGTCCCTGTGACGCCAAAGCTTTGGTGTCGGGTGAGTCGATGGAGGGGAACGGTTCTGTCCACACTGTGCTGGCGGGAGTCAATGTCCAGAGAGGGCATGGTGTCATCATGCTAGAGGGGGGTCATCAGATAGAGCTGAAAACAGTTGCTGTGGATACTTGGCAAGTCCAGGAGTTTGACGACAGTGAAATTCCAGTGGAGAGCAGTGGACAGCTTCACGAAGGAGATTCCTACGTTATCCGCTGGACCTACAACATCAACACTGTTGGTAAGTGAATTTTTACTTTAGGCAGAAAAACTGTAAAAGTTTGCTTTAGTAATCTAATTTACACTCTTCTCCCTGTTTTAGATCACATCAACAGCTCAGATGAGTTTGGGACGACCCCTGGATCAAAGGAAAACACCGTCTTCTTCTTGTGGCGAGGCCGGCAGTCGAGCGTCAGTGGACGGGACACAGCAGCTTTCCTGTCCATCGGCATGAACAACCAAGAAGAATCACCGGTAAGATTTTAGTCTAACTTTGTCATGGTGGTGTCAGGATTAAAAAAAGTAAAAGGTAGCTGGCAATTGAATAGATTTAGATTCTAATGCAGTATTATTACAACAATAAAAAGAAGCTTTCTCAGAAAACCATTTTTTTTTTTGTTTTTATGTATTTTCCTTACAGCATAATAGAAGACAGTGCTACATGGTGACATTTCTGTAGGACTGTTGAACCTTTGTGTTTTTCCTGTAGGTGGTTGTACCTCAGGGAAAGGAACCCCCCTGTTTCCTTCAGCTTTTTCAGGGAGGCTTGGTCATTCATAAAGGAAAGCGAGAGGAAACTTCCACCAATGCAGGTGCAGTAAAATCAGGTTTAGGCCAGGTTTTCACTTTGCTGTTTTTCTGTTTTTAAGAGTTTTTGTTTATTTGTGCAGCAGAGTGGCGTCTGTTCTGTGTGCGAGGGGAGCTCCCAGAGGAAGGTTTGCTGCAAGAGGTAGATTGCTGCTGTGCAAGTCTGAGGTCGCGGGGCTCCGTTCTTCTGCTGAACGGCCAGCAGGGGGTGCTGTATCACTGGACCGGTTGTAAAGCTCACAGCACCACCAGAGAAGTTGGCAAGAGGGCAGTGGAGCGTCTCTCTGAAGCGTAAGAAACACATGTTCTGCAAGCTTTTCTCATGGAGTCCAGTTTAAGTTGGTAGTTTTCTATCTATATACTATATGTGTTTATTAGCTGTTCACCAGAACTGGGTCTGAGCAGAAGCAGCCCTGTGAAGGTGTATTTAGTGGAGGAAGGTTCAGAGCCTGCAGATTTTTGGACAGCACTGGGCCAGATGGACAGGAAGGCTTATGACTGCATGCTGCAAGGTGCAACAGGACACACACATTGTTGTTTTATACTTCACTGCTGTTCAAAACTACAGTAGGGGGCAAAATCTTTATTCTCTGACAGACCCAGGAAAATATAACTTCACACCTCGCCTCTTCCACCTGAGTGCCTCATCCGGCAGATTTCAGGCCAAGGAGCTCCAAAGTCCAACTCGACTGCCAGGGCTCGTGATGGCAATGCCTTTCATCCAGGAGAGCCTGTACTCTGTATCACAACCAGGTGAAAACACAAAGAAAATTGTCTTCCTTTTCTCCTTGTATTCAATTTCTAAAATTAAAATTTTTTTAGTTTATTTTGTGAAAACACTGCAATTTAAATTAAGTATTTTCCTATAAACAATTTTTAAATTCCAAAAATCGGAGTTTGAAATCAAACTATTCATCTTACATATGTCCGTTGGTAAAAGATCCATAATCCAGAATATTTCCAGCGCTTTTATTTACATTTTCATGGCGTTTGTCAGTTGAGTTTGCTTTGTGGTCATGGAAATACTTCAGCTACCATCTCATGAACAAGTATGATATTCTGAATTATGATTAAATATATAAAATGGAAATCATTTGAATTGCTTCTATGTAACAAAAGGACTTCACTTGGCAATCTGTAGTTAATTTTTTTTGCTGAATATTTTGTCCATAGCTGCTAGATCTTAAACATCCCACAGAGCATCAAAATAAACTTAGTTGAATCTAATTCAACTTTATTGTCCAATATCCACTCTCTGTCTTCAGCCTTATTTCTGCTTGACAACCGACTGGAGGTCTACCTGTGGCAGAGAGGTCAGCCTGAGCAGACAGAGAGCTCAGCTTTGGCCTGGAGCCGCTGGCATAATGAGAGAAAGTGTGCCATGCAGACAGTGTTGCAGGACAGCAAAGGTTTGGGAAAAGGTTCATTATCTGATTGTATTAAAAATATGTTGTGCAGTTTGGGTTTTAAAAAAAAGTTTTTTTTTTTTTTTTTTTTTTTTGTCTGGTTCTTAGAGATTAACCCAAGAAGGCCCCCACAGGCCTACCTCATCTTTGAGGGGTTGGAACCTCTCACCTTCACTAATATCTTCCCCATCTGGGAGAGGAGCCTCGGCCCTCACACACAGGTGCAACCACATACAGTTATATAATCAATTTTTCCACCCAAAGAGCAGGTTAGATATTGTGTTGCATGTGTGTGTGTGTGTGTGTGTGTGTGTGTGTGTGAGGGCTGCAGCACATGAAGAGCATTGTGTGACTCAGAGCTTCAGAGGAAATATTTCCCAGCTTGTTAGAGATTTTATTTTTATCCCAACCTGATACAAGATCCTTCACAATCACTGATTGGTACACGACGCTCCAGACCAAAATCATTCCTTAGACCATAAAAAAAAGTCTAAATTAGGCTTTGCATTATATAGTTGCAAGTACAATGAAATAGTGTTTTTTCCACTCAGCTACCATCTAATCTAATGAAACAAACTGTTATTATTTATCAAAATATTAACATACCACCTGGAGAGCAAAATAATGTCTTTGAGAAAACACTTTGAGTCCTCTGGAGTGACACAGAATACCTCTAGACCGAAACCCAGTAAAACATACAGAAATAACCTGAAAATAGCATCATGGACATCATGTACCCTATCTAGCCTGGTCAAGTGTAAAGGTTTCTGCAAAGAAGAATCAGGAAAACCTCAAGAGTAACCATAAGCCAAACTTTTAGGATTATTCCTAAAAAAAACTGCTGCCAAAGCTGCTTTCAAGATGCTTTAATTTTGAGCATTATTACCAGTGTTTTGTCATAATTGTGCAACTCTCCAGGCACAGTAGAAATCTCCAGGGTACACAACTGATATGAGTTTCTACATGTCCATTTATCCCTGCAGTCTGTAACAAGTCATATCCTCCTCTTACTTCATGTTCGGTGCATTTGTGTGTGTGTGTTAGGGTGATCAAGGGCAAATGAAGCTGACCTTGGTGCAGGACGCCCTGGCCCAGCTCATAAAAACCCAGTACCCTCTGGAAGAACTGCTGCGAAGCCCTTTACCTGAAGGAGTGGATCCCCAACAACTGGAGGTCTACCTATCTGACCAGGACTTCCAGGTAAACTGATGAAACAGCAGCAGACATGTAGTGGCATCTTTCAGCCAGCAGGCTGTGGTATTTACCAGAACTTACGTATCTGATGCTTTTAGAGTTTACTCAGATATCAATATTCTCTTTTTCCATATAAAGTCTGGTTTCCTTCATAAATAAATAACTAAAATTCTGTTTCAGACTATTTTGGAAATGAGGAGAGATGAGTACGCCTCCCTCCCAAGCTGGAAGCAAATTGGTCTGAAGAAAAGTAAAGGTCTATTATGTTAGACAGCCAGATCAAGTGGAGGCTGACTGATTCTCCAGTACCTGGGGCTTCGTCCTTTGCTGAGAAAGGAAAATGATGCTGGAATATTTGTGCCATGTTATTGCACAATAGACTGTGCACATCGTAGTAAAAAGAAAAAAAAAAGGAAGAAAAACTCATGTCAAAATTAGTACGAGTGTGTGAACTTTTTATTGGACATGGAATTCTCTTTGGAACATGGTTCAATGCAAATACACAAGGACATTTTCCTATGAGACATAATTGTGTCTGTACAAGTCAGTGAAAGAAAAAGATGTAAGTAAAGACGAAAAAAATTTAACAAAAATTGTAAAAGAACGAAAAACAAATGGGTGCGTAAAGAGAACATCAGTGCTAATAAACAATGTAAAGAAAGATAAAAACAGGGGGCTAACTTTTTTTTTACTATTTTTACTACTATTTTCTCCTTGATTGACATGTTGTTTGTGCTCAGAGTTGCAGGTTTTGCTAAGATCTGACCCACCAAACAGCCATTTTTTTTTCCCTACTTCATGTCACCAAAATTAACAATGTTTGTTTTACAATGTCGTGTTATTCATTGCACACATGTTATTTTGTCTGTCAGGCTTGTGTGCACAAAGCTTTGTGTCATGTGTACTTTAGCCGAGGCCAGTATGCAGTGTGTCTGTGGGTGTTGCCTTATTAGGACTCCTTACGGATTCTCAATTAGCTATGCATGAATGAACTGGTGGACATGCTCTAATAACATCCCAGCAACTGCAAAACAACATGATAATTCTGCCTCACCTCAATCAACACACTTATTAAAACATTAATAAACAGACAAGCTAAGAATACTGCTTTAAAACTTAATAGGTAAAAGTAACACTTGTCCCATGAAGCTACAAGCTATTTCCTTATTTATGATAAAGATGCAAAACAGCAGCTACAGCTTGATTTAATGACAATCTTCACATTTTTTTTCTCACATTTGTCTGTCTGCTTTTCTATTAATGACTGTTTAGACATTTTACAGGAGAAACGAGCAGCCACACAAGACATATACTAACATTAGCATGCTAACATTCCTACCATGTTCATGCTAATATTTAGCAGGTCAAATATTTGCCACATAGCACTATGAAACATCGTTGGTGTTTATTTCAATGGTTTATAAACTAGGTAAATTAAATTTTGGCAAAATTGGTAATCAGTTAATTCATCAGCAGAACTTCATAAACTTTTCATGTTTTGTGTACTGCTGTAAATACAAACACTGGTACCAGTTTCATAGAAGCCCAACTTGTTGAGCCAATTTTTGAACTTCATGGAGATGGTAGAGGAAATCTAATCTAAAGGTTATCAAAGTGTTAAAGATTCATCGACTGGGAATTGCAAATATCAGCCAAATATTTGTACCAGTCCATCTATTAAATATGAAGATATGCTTTTTTTTCTTTTCTTTTTAAACCAACAAAACCATATCTAAAACATGCTGCTGGGTGGCTGAAACCTTCAAGAGAAAAAAGACACCATGTTTTCTAAATGGTATGACTCAATTGGTTAAAATGGGGGAGGAAAAAATCAATGACAATATGATCAAGGGTTCGTTGTATTGTCTTCTAAAGAGTTCTACCAATATCAGAGTATCCCGAGGATGTTTTATCCAGCATCCTGAGGTCACATTGACCTTGTATAGCCTATTGTAAATAAGACATGCTAGTCTTGTATTGGTCCACTAAGTAGGAGCGCCTTCTGGTTTACTGGCTGTTATTTTCCTCAAAATGGATTAGCTGACTAAAGCCTTTTTGTGATTGTACAGTGCTGGTTCGACTGGATTTAGGCCTACCAGTAGCTAATGGCAGACTTGGGGAAATGTTTTTTAAATACCTTTTAAGCTCATAAACTATCTACATAGAGCTACATACAAAAACACTTTATGTAAATGTAAGATCTTTTTTACAAATATTACTACATAGCTGCAGAGTGCAAGGTAGTCTTCTGTACTTTCTGGGTGCATATATAACTTGCTGTCTTCTTTATGTGAGATGTGAAAATAAGAGACACTGTCAAGTCTTGGCATCTATCAACAGAGCCTGTTCACTGCTCAGAAGGGTTATTGTAAACTGAATGTAAAATTTAAAAAATTTGCCTACAGAATTTTCAAATTCACTGCTGTAGCTGTCTGTTTTGTTTTAAATGGCCTGTTCTCTCTGAGCATCAGCTCCAGGCATGCTTCGTTCTGGTTCAGAGGCCAGCGCCGCTTCGCGTAAAACCACCATGTGATCTTCTGCAGCATTGAGCGACTGGTCGATCCAGTCCATGCTGCCGGACATGTGACAGGCATTGCGGGTTACCAGGACCAGGTGGCTGACTGAAAGGAGCAGAGCAGTGGCCCTGAAAAAGGAAAAAAGATATATTGATTTAACTGCTTCATAACAAAAAAAAAAAGAACTTATTTATAAAAGAGAGCTTTTGAAAGTATGAATAGACAGAATTTGAAATGGTATATTGGGTTTAACAGATGGAGGTTGCACATGATTGCAAAGGATTGCACTGGACTGAATTCAACACCAATTTCTTGAAGGCAACCATTTTTTTCTTTGACACTGGAGCATTTCAGTTCCACTCTGTATCATCTGTGTATCTCAAACATTATAGGTAATTCAGATCATATGGTCACTGTTCTAATCTATCAAGTTTAAAGTTTTTGCTACGAGTGATTAAAGTCAAATTAGATTACCTGGCATCCAGGAGGATTGGATCCAGAGGAGGGTACATAGATCTAACCACGTCATCCACCCTGAGACGAACCGTTAGAAAGCCGATTAGTCTTTCTCAGATGTGATGATGAGAAGCCTTGTTTAATTGCATGAATTCTTTGTTACCTCGGGCTGATGCGCTTGGCCACTGTGATGATGTCACTTAAGCTGGCGGGTGCTTTGACTTTTGCTCCGGAGCCCATCGTCATGGCAACCAGCTTTTCAGTCAAAGTATGGCAAATCTGTTAGTAAAAGTGGTTGTTGTAGTAATCAGTCAGGCCAGTAAATTCTCACTGGGTATGTACATGAGCAGTACAATTGTTTTCTTACAGATAAAAGATGCTACATGATGAAAGAACTTGATGGTGATTTAGTTCACTAATACCTGAGAGTGACTTACATATATCTTATACACTTTTTTTTCCCACACGATGGAAACAATATTCAGAAAGACTTTAAGAAAATTAATCGAAAAAAAACATGGATAAATTAAGTATCCTTACTGTAAATTTCTCGAAAAGAATGTGCTATGAACTATTACCTTTAGGATAGAGATGCAGTGAGACACCAAACCACTGTTGGGGGGGAGGATTCAGAGTTAAAATTTACAAAATAATCACACATGAATTAAAGATCTAATTCATTGTAAAGCAGATCAACATACGAGGCATCCTCTATCCAATCCTCATTCTCCAAGATTGCTTCAATGTGAGGGTTAGTGATGACCACATCATCCAGCTCCAGCTCTGACTGTTCACTCTGGGTCTCCATGGCTCCAATCAAATCCACTGTGGGTCTGCACAACAGAAGAAGAGTAAGGGCGGCTGAATGAAGACCTAAAACCTCAGATCTTTCCGGGAATAATGGGATGTTGTTTTGAAGATTGATATTAATTCCAAATCTCCTCATTACATCTCCACTAGGATAAAAAAATACGTCACGGTTAAAACTCCACTGGCTCAAAACTAACAAAAAGCGTCTTCTTTTTGTTGAACAGCATTTTGTGCCAAACTATGATTAAAAGCTAAGCAAAGAGGCAGCTTAAGTTACTTAAAATCTAATTTTATAAATGTTTGAGTGATTCTTGCCTAAAACCTGTATTTACGTCAAGTTTGTTATAAAAACACAATTTTTTAATTTTTGTATTCTGAAGAGACCACCAGTTGGCCTACTACTATTATTAAAATGGATACAGCCTTTGATCTGAGCAATTTTTGGAGGATTAGCTGGATAGTTTATGATTAGGAAAAAGGAAAATCTCACATTTGGTAAAGCTTTTCAGATCTTACGTTTGCCTCCGTAAGAAAGTTCAGAGGCAATTCCAGGGTTCAGTTTGGCCTTAGTTATGAAGCTAGATAGTGGTGTATTGTGGGTATTGTCACTTTTTTTTCAGTCAGGACAGTACTCCCGAATGTCTTCAGATGTAAATCACATTTAGTGATATTCCTTATGTCAAATCATTTTTCTTAACATAGTGAAGACACTCATCTCTGGCCTTATTCCCTTTACTGGAGGAGTTGGTGAGATTCAAGCATGAGGCATGATTTACTAATCACAGGAAGTACTAAAGCAATCTGCAGCTTACCTATTGGTTTCCCTCTAATTTTATTATGAAAATTAAGAGTAGATTAAATAAATTATGGAAAAGCTAAACAGACACTCCACATGTCAGTTTTACAAAAGGCATGGTTGGCCCATAGACTTGCAGGGTAGGGAAATAGTTGTGCAGGTTTCTTTATTTTTAAATCCTCAAATATAAGGCAGAAAAAGACACCACTCACTCTTCACCTTTTTGCTTAGTTTCATTGAATTCCTGGATTCATATGGAGTTGTGTTTAAGCCATTCAATCCCACAAATTTAGCAAGTTAAGCTAAGATACCTCACAGTCTTATCCAAACTACACTAAACATGTAAATGGTCCGTCATCAGGTTTTTATTAGGTTCTAAGTTTTTAGGAAAACAGTGAAAAGTCTAATTGTTTAGAGCACCCCTGTTGAGTCTGAATCACACTTTGGTAGTATCTCACCTTAAAGATACAGCGTGTAAAATTTACTGACATATAGTGGTAAAGATGGGCATAATTACCAAAACAAGCACAGCTGTGGATGGATGTTGGTCGTCAGTGATAAATGTTTTCATCTCCAAGTGGATCCAGTGGCCTCAAGTGCAGCAACACTGTGCTACAGGTAACTACTTCAAAATTGTGTACAGGTGTACTGTCTTCATGTGCCTTTTAAGGTGTTACTTAACCCAATCAGTGCTCTAGCACTGATTTGTCCATACAGGGACACCATAGTAAAAATGGTGACACAAATATGGCAGCTGCCATCTATGTGGACCCACAGCAAGTATGCATGACTCATTTCGAGAATAAAAACACAACAGTTATTTTAGTAAAGTCATTAGATACCAATAGAAAAACAGCTTTTAATGATAGTTTTCTGTCATTGACCTTTGATTTTGTTACATGCTACACCTTTAAAATTTGTGGATCAGCTGCTTCTGCAGCTAGTAGTAATTTAACAATAATAAAACATGTCTGAGTTTGCATGTTCTCCCATGTATGTTTGAGTAATACGGGTACTCTGGTTTCCTCCCACCATCCAAAGACATGCATGTTAGGTTAATTGGTCATTCTAAATTCTCCCTAGGAATAAGTGTGAGTATGAGTGGTTGTTTTGTCTCTTTGCGTTGGCCCTGCATTGGATTAGTGACCTGTCCATGGTGTACGCTGCCTCTTAGCAAGTAAGTGCTATTGGCTCCAGCTCCCTCAAGACCCTAAATTAGAATAAGTGGTATTGAAAATGGATGGAAGTATAATGTATGAAGTCAAATAGCAGAAGTGACGTGATCATGTTTGATACTCGTGACCCATCTTAATGTGGCAAGTTAGTCTGACATGTCTCAGAATTTTGTTAAGTGCACTCTTTTGTAAACTAAGTGCCATGAAGTAGTTTAATGCGGTTGGTATTGCTTTATCCTGTGGTTATCTGATGCTACTTTTTTTCATTATTTAAAGACCTTGATAGAGCCCTGATAGATTTGCACACTATTAACCTTTAGCTAACTTTAGGTGAGTGCTAAGGTACGCCCTAATTAACACCCACAGCCAATTCTAAATCACCAATGAACCTGTCATGCATGTTATTTGACCGTGGCAGCACAGGAAGAACAAATTCCACGCAGAAGCCAACCAGCTGGTTTGACTCCAGAATTTTCTCGCTGTGACGGATAAGGAGAAACTTCAGAATTATATTGCCACGACATGCCACAGATGTGACTTTAAAACCTCTAATTCTAACAAAAGTTGTGTGATTCTCCTGTAAGTCTGTCAGAAAAGAAAACGGATTTTGGGACTTTGTCAATGATTCACTGACTTGGATTCGAAGTGGTGCAGCAGGTCGTGAGGGTGGCAGTAACGGTGTCTACACACCATCACCAGGGCAATGAAGGACGCCAGGAAAATGGTGGCCAAAACCCCAATAGCCACGATCACCACTGTCTCCATGGTGATTCTGTCTCCCGCGAGTTGATGGCAGCAACTCCTCAGGAGGAAAAAGAGTCCAATCAGGGGTCGGCTGATTGTCCGAGCTCAAATTACAGATGGCTGTTCATCTGTTGAGGAGAGAGTAATTGCTAGTTTCAAGCTGATTGGCTGCAACTAGAAAAGAGTGACATTATCACCAGACGTTAAGGATGTTTCTGTCAGACATGTAATCTTTGTGGAGGCAAGATCAACACTGAATTTGGCACAGCTATAACGCACACATAAAGAGCCTAAACAGGCCTTTGTTTTACAGCATTTAGCACAGTAGAAACAATTTACTATACAGATGTTTATAGTTACTTTGGATAAGAAAAAAAACAATATAAGAATAATTCCTTTCACCACAAGAGCAAAACACATTTTTACCTCTTATTAATCATTTTGCGATTAAGCGTATTTGGATGATCTACTCTTTAACTTCAGTGACATTTAGCTTCTCTCTTCTTTCTGCCCAGCATTAGTCACTCATTAACCTCTTCTGATCACTGTGTGTTCCTGCAAACTATCCGAAGCTGTCACTGGGTACAACTCTCTTTGTAGAGCATTATTAATCTGTAATTAGGCATGACACTTAAAAAGCAGCAATACAGTTTAAGAAGCTGTTACTAATGCAATTTAACCACAGGGTGGGTAAATTTCCCACATTACAACATGGTAAACCCGCATTCTTGTCTGGATAATTATGTGAGTTTCTGCCATGGAATGCTGTAATTCTTTAATCTGATTAATTTGTGTTACACTTGTTGTATCATACTGAGCTTTCTCCTGCCTGAGAGCTTTTCTGACTTCTTTTCTGTGAAGCTCACTACTGAGAGGAAAAAATTTAATAAATAAACAGAGTGACCAGAGCTAAGTTAGTGTAGAGAAAAAAAGATGTATAAGGATAAAGAAATAGTTAGGTTTAAACTATTTCAGTGCTACAAATAAAATGAAGTTTGTTACAAATGACATGTCAGTAACATCTGAAGTAAGATAACTCCCTATAAAACATAAAAGCCCCACCATAAATGCTAATATATATATATATAAAGTTTTGGTTAGGTTAATTTGCTATTTGAAATTTACAATCAGTACTCCGAACTCTATTCATCAATACATCAATAAAATCAATCCACAGGCATAAATAGCCATCGTGTGACCATATGTGGTTAAAAAGCTAATTGGAACCAATATCAGAATTATAATTTAATAATAACGCATAGAATTAATTTACATTGCATTTAGGCTTAATAAATTGATTTTAAGCAGTTATGTCTCGAGATGACAAATACACGAGATTACATGAATTATTGCTCTACTACATTTTAGAGCTTTCTCGGACTTTTATTTTTTGACCAAGAGAACAATGAAAACACACGCGCATTAAAAGCGCACGCACACATATAGACTATTAAACTTTTTTAGCGCTGTAGAAAACCTACGAAGCTACTGCTTAACATCACGTTTATACTTTATTCAAGCGAATAAACTTTGTTTTCAGAGACTCACCTAAACATTTTGTCCTTTTTGTCCACTTCAGCTAGAGAACGGTTTTCTTTCCGCCACCGGGAGCGCGGAGACGGCACCGACATCTCCAGACCTGAGGCGTGGACGCGCACTGAAACAGCCCATTAACAGCTACGTGTAGGGCTGACCTGAAGCTGTTGGTATGTGGTGCCTGGTGAGTAGGGGGGGGGGGGGGGGGGGGGGAGGACCCCCCCCCCCCCCCCCCCCCTTTCTTTTTCTTTTCTTTTCTTTCTAGTGCGCGCGGGAGTCTAATGCACGCAGTGATACTGCCACGCGCATAGCACAGATTAAAGTAGACGTGAGGCGCGCTCTCGGCGCGCTGGTAACTTGTGACGCTACCTGGGAAACTCGTGCCGGTATGAACCACACGTCTGTACAGCCAACGCTAGGTGGCGCACTGTAACTGTTGTATGTCGGTGTTCTCGCGACATGGCGAAGCCGTAACGGGTCAAACTCACAAGTTACTGAGGTGAGTTGAAATCGGTCCGCAGGATGGATCTGAAGCAATTATTTTGTTTTTATGCCAGTTTATACTCCTGCTTCCCAACATTTTAGTGCGAAGTAACCTTATGGCATCCACGATTCATATTAATGCACAGCACAGCCAACTTGCATTTCATAAATGTCATTTCACTTTTATTTATTTTGAAATTTACTTGAAATAATGTACATTTTTAACGTTTTAATGCAAAATCCCATGTTGAATTTTAATATGAATTTACTCATTAATTTTTGTTAAAGGAATACTTCTTCTACTTTCAATATTTGTACACGGAAATAAACCTATTCCATAAAAAAATCGGCATTTATTTTTCTAGTAAATCTAACCACTCATTTAAAAAAGTGTCTCTTTTTTAATGACAAAATTATACTTTTATTCCTCCTCCAAAGCACCTAAGTAAATACATGTAAATACATTTCAGTTCTTGGATCAGTCACCTTCCTGTTTTCCTTACAGGAGGAACAGGTGAAACTAATAGCGGCTGATTAACATTGGCTCCGTCCCATTTAGCTTTGTCGGCAAATCAACGTGCAGCTCCAGCATGTTTTTGCAGCGTGGGAGCCAGGTTTAATATGATTTTGTCTTTTTTTTTTTTTTTTTTTTTTTCGTTGTGGTATTTTTTGAGAACGTGATAATGTCATGTTTTAATTTTTGCTGCAGGGGTAAATAGGTAGGCTATTCCCCAGTGAACCACTTTATCC
>JBAMHW010000023.1:21831281-21842595 GCA_037177495.1 Rhadinocentrus ornatus
GACAATCCACGGCGAGCACAGAAGTCCAGCAACAAAACACCACTCGGATTCAGATCAGGGGGGCCATGCCTCCCAATTACGCCCCTCCAGGTCTCGCTGTCATTGCCCACGTATTTTTATTTGTTTGTTTATTCAGACAGGTCAGTTAATTTCATCAAAACATACGTCTAGACTATTAATAACAATATAATTTCACCCATTTGACATGTCCAAAAAGAGGTAGGGAGAAGTAAAACTTATTTATTCCTACCACTTTACCCATAATTAATAATTACATCTTATAACTATCCCGCTTTCCAACTTAGGGATTTAAGAAGGAGAACAAATACATATATACATAAATACATATATACACATATATACACACCATACTTACACACACATACATACCATATACCCATGTGGATATACATATCCATATGTACACACACCTACCCATACATAAAAATGCACATAGACACGCATATACAGACATATATACACATGCATATACATATATACCCACATACATGCATACACACACATGTACACATACCTACATACAAATACACATACACCCATATACTTATAGATACACACATACATATACATACTCACCCATACATATATACTCATACACAAACCCGCATACATACACATACACACATGTACACATACCTACATACAAATACACATACACCCATATGCTTATAGATACACAAACACATATACATACTCACCCATACATATATACTCATACACAAACATGCATACATACACATACACACATATACACATACATATATACATATTCACACAGCATCATATCGAGAAAATGTGATCTAAAGTTCACCTCACGTTATCATCCATGTACTTATTACGGAACATTTTTAAAGAACCTCATACTTGAACATTGCTACAGCTCTCGGCTGAGTTTATTCCAGACCCTCACCCCACTGACCGATACACACGTTCTTTTTAAGGTTGTTCATACCTTGCTGGTCCTGAAGTTAAGTTTTCCCATGTAACTATATCCCCCCTATCTGTCGGTAAAATGTTTCTGAATGTTTTCTGGTAGTTGTTTGTTCCTTGCTTTATATATTAACTGCACCAATTTAAATTCTACCGGATCTGGGAGTTTTATTAAACAGGAGTTAATAAATAGCTCATTAGTGTGGGCCCTTAAACCCACTTTATGAACCATCCTAATGGCTCTTTTCTTGAGTGTGCACAGCGATTGGAGTGAGGATTTGTAAGTGTTGCCCCATACAGTAATTTAAAAATGGCAACTTAAGTGAACAGTATAAAATGTGTAATGCTTTGATATTCAAAAATTATTTAGCTTTACTGAGGACTGAAATAGTTCTGTTTAATTTGGCTTGAATATGTTGAATGTGTGGTTTCCAGCAGATCTTTTGGTCTATTGTCACCCCCAGAAACTTTATTTCTTTCACTCTATCTACATTTACACTCTCTATCACAATTTTAACTTCACTGTTCCCCTTCCGATTTCCAAACAACATAAATTTTGTTTAGTCTAAATTCAATGAGAGTTTATTTACATCAAACCACCTTATCAATTTATTCAGTTCTAAGGTGATTTCCTCCATGAGCTGCTGTAAGGTCTCCCCTGAGCAGAGAATAGGATCATCAGCAAAATAATAATCTGTAGGTTTTTAGAGATATTACATATGTCATTTATATATAAAATAAAAACTTTTGGTCCCAGTACCGACCCCTGAGGAACACCACAAACAATATCCAAGCATGAAGACTGACAGTCATCTATTTTTACAAATTGTTGCTTAAATAACTTTTCATCCATTGTAAAGCCACTCCCCTGATTCCATAACGCTCCAGTTTATTAAGTAATATGTTGTGATTTATTGTATCAAATGCTTTTTTAAGGTCGACAAACACTCCAACTGCAAATTTCTTTTTGTCAATGGCGCTAGTGATTTCTTTTATTAGTTCCAGGACTGCTAGTGATGTGGATCTTTGTGATCTGAATCCGTATTGACTTTCTTAAAGCAGTTTATATTTATCAATAAATTTTTCCAATCTGTGACTAAATAATTTTTCTAAGATTTTGGAAAATTGAGGGAGTAATGAAACAGGCCTATAATTAGTAAATAGGTGCCTGTCTCTAGTCTTGTATAGTGGTATGACTTTTGCTATTTTCATATGTTTTTGGAAACTTACCAGTTTGAAAAGATAGATTACAGATATATGTCAATGGTTTAATGATTACCTCAATAACCTTTTTTACTTATGTCATGTCTATGCCATTGTAATCAGTTGATGTTTTGCTATTGCACTTATTTACTATATTTATGATTTCTTTCTCCTCCACTACACTTAGATACAGTGAGTTTAAATTTCTGCTTATCAATGCAGAAATCAAGTAATTCAGGGTCAATGATTTGTTTGCCAACTCTGGCTCAACACCCACAAAATAGTTGTTAAAGTTATTAACTACATCATTCATATCGTTCATACTTACATTATTGTCATCTAAATACTGAGGATTACTTAGACTGGAAATTTTTCCAATGACATTGTTTAATATAAATTGGTGGTTCATCACTGGTTCTTTACTCCATGTTTGATCATTGTTAAAGAAGGATGTAAATTTCATTCTTTGTGGCCTTAAAGTCACCTGTAACTCTTCAGATAACACCAGGAGTGTGGTAAGCATGTAGATGCTGGAAAGGGGTGTTTATTCCTTAGAGAAGCTGCAGATCTAGAGCACCATTCTGGAGATTCATTTCTTGCCATCCTTAATCTGTAACAGTAGGAAACATTTTTACCATCACTGTTTGACAGGGTGCCTGTGTGTGTAGGCTGGTGTTGACAGAGTTGCAGGCTATACAAATGTTTTCCTCAGTCTCTCTGGCAGGTGTGGTTGTTAAAATGGAAAATCAATCAACTCTTGCCGTGCTCTTTCATATTTTAGTCTAATTAAATTCAGTGCCCCCATAAACAGCTAAATATTTAATCTGCTTTCATCCTTCTGATTTAATCATGTTTCTCTTATTTTAAATCCTGACCAAGTTATCTCCCTCCTTTTTCTCAGAAGTTAAAGCTTTATTTTATAACATTTGATAGTGGAGAATGAATTTGAGAATACAGACAAATATTACTGCTCAATCGGCAGGAGGGCATGTTTTTGAAGCCCATAGCCCCTCTTGTATTATTCATGTTCATGTTCCAATATGTTTTGTGTGGGTGGTAACGGTGCCCAGATTATAAAGAAGATGTTTTGTTTTCACTGTTTCATTGGCACTCAGAAGCTGGAGGCAAACCATGACAACGCTGTATCAGAAATAAAGAATCATTAAACACTATAGACGCTGTTGGGAGGCTTTCAATAGTTTGGCCTAAGATAACAAACACAAATAATAAATATATATCCTGTTATATTTAGCACATTTGTTGGGTTTAGAAAAAATTGCTTAGCAAGGCAACTTCTGGTTGAACTCTGGTATAAATGTGGAGAAGATTGTTCTGTACATACTGAAGTGTTCCACTCATACCAAAGATCAAACCTGCTCCAAAGCAAGTTGGGTTTCAGAATGAGAGACTGGCACATGCAAAAGCACTGCTTCCCAACCAATTAAAAAAAAAAAAAAAAAAGGCTAGTCAAAGACCGATTGTCCTGTTTTGACTTGTAATGAGAAGCCTCTACGTGAGAAATCTTGATAGAATAAAATAATTTGTCACTTAAAATAGAGACTAATTACTTTCAGAATTTTCATCGCTAATTTTAAACTTTTTAATTAGTTAATTAACTAGAAAATTCACAAAATTCATTAATTTATTCATTGTTTGTACCGCTTATTCAATTACAGGTCGCAGGAAAGCTGGAGCCTATCCCAACATTGTATCAGGTGAGAGGCAGGGTACACCCTGGACAGGTCACCAGTCTATCGCAGGGCCAACATAGAAAGGGACAAACAACTATTGACACACACACTCATTCCTAGGGACAATTGAGAGTCACCAATTGACCTAACATGCATGTCTTTGGACGGAGAACCCGGAGAGAACCCATGCATACACTGGAAGAACATGGAAACTCCACACAGAAAGGCCACCAGCCCCCCACATTTGAACCCTCTTGCCAGACATTGTCCTCACCTCAGTAGCAACCAAACAGGTAATTCTCTTGGAGCTCACTGTGCCGTGGGAGGACCGGATGGAGGAGGCCCATGAGAGAAAGAGGGCAAAGTAATAGGAGCCAATGCAGGAGTGCAGGGCCTACAAAATTATGGGCATCACAGGAGCCAGTCAGGGAAGGGCTGGTAAGTTGGCCACCGACGCAGCAGAAGCTGTGGTGTGGTTGTGTGGTTGTGGTTCAAGAGGGGAGAAGCGTGGCAAGTAAGGTAGCGCTACCTGGACACAAATTAGGGCCTGATCAGCCCTGGCTAGGTCGCCTGGAGGAGGGGGTCTGATTGTTGAAAGACCCAAAACCCCCTGTGATCCCAGGTTACATCACTGATGATGTGTCCAGGGGCACCATAAGGTGTATCTAAGAGCCATCATTAACAATACTTTTTTTTATTATACCAGCTTTTAATTCCTTTTTAGTTTTTAACGTTTTATTATTTTTTATGTATTTAATAATTTATATATGTTTTCCGGTGATCCTCAGAGGGAGCCCTCTGCACTGGGGCTGTGTCGGCCATGTGTTTCGGCCAACTTTGTAGTCAGACAATGAAAATGACCAACTACTCACAGTAGGATGTATTGAGAGTTGTCCTTATCCTCAACCTGGTGGCTCTTGATTAGCTAAATGTATCACTTTATTTGCAATTTATTGTAGTCTTTTTTATTTTGTTTTATTTTTTTACTTTTGTTAGTCTTTTTTTTGTTTTCAATATTTCAGGGTATCTACTGCCAGAACGTCTTATTGCTGTTGTTGTCTATATCACTAAATTGCAGGATATATGGTCTGTCCCGAGATTACTGAAGTCTGAAGTTGTTGAAAAATATCTTTCCCCTCCTCCTCTCATTTCTCAGTTGTGTCATCAGTTTCTTCCCCCTTACCTGAGTTGCAAGGTTTGCTCATGTGGGAACAATACAGTCGAGTGTTTGTGTAATGACAGATTATGGGGCTCCTAAATGTGAGTTTGTGATGTAAACAGTGAGTAGGTAGGTCTAAATCCCTGGCAGATTTAATAAACTGATAAATAGATCATGTGCTGCTCCTAAGGTGCTCTGGGCTTTCACCTTCTTAAAAAGCCAATTTTCTGTGGATCTCTTCTTTTGGAACAGGCCTGAGAAAAAAGTTTTGTGAATGTTCCGTACTCTACCCTGGGGATCTCTGATCCCTGCAGCTCCAGAGGCTTACATGGCTTTCTGTTTTATAAGCAGATAGAATTGTGGCAAGCTCTCTGAGACTGAGTATGACACAATGGGGCTGGGTTGGGTGGACTTAGATAAAGAGTGTTGGGCTCTGTGGAGGATAGGATGCAGAAATGTCCTTGAGAATCAAAGAAAGCAGACAGCTTTTAGTCAAACAGCTCTGCCTCTTTATTTTACCCGTATTAGTCTCTTTGGTGCCAAAATCCTTTTCTTGGCAGGCAAACACAACAAATCTCTCTCCTGTTGGTTTGTTGCATAGTGTTCCCTACTTTCTAGCATAGCATAGCAGATTATGAGCATTGTTCAAAACATAATGCAGTTGACTGAGTACATGTGATGTTCCCCTACATCCACCGGCTGTTTACTGTCAGTCATAATAAATGATAACGTGGAGAATTTGCATAAAGAGTATGGAGAATTTACCTTTTGACAGATCATGATGAGCTAAGGGCTACAGCTATCCAATAACCTTGTTTTATTGTTTTTTGTTAATCTTTTTCAGTGAGTACTGAGCAGTGATATGACCTACAAACCTGCTGCTTGGACCAGTAAACTTAAGAGAATCAAAAACTTATGCTCCATTTTGAAGCATAAGACTGGGTTGTAATGGTTATTTTGGAAATGGCACCTCATGCTTCAAAGCAGCCACAAACTTAAATACAGCCAACAGTCAGAGAAACCAAATATGTTCAATAATTGGGTTCTTCAGCCAAAAGCTGACATTACTCTCATTTCTATGTATAAAATATTTAAGGATTCCCAACAAATGAGGGTAAGAACGATGGAAAATAAAAATCTTTTGTGGGAGTCGTGAGACTTGCAGCATAGTGTTTAAGCACAAAAAAGGGGATAAAAAAATCAATTAACAACCTTTTACAAAATGGCATTCACATATAGATCCTAGAGTATTTGCTAAGAACCATCGGTTGTGTTTACCAATGTTTGCTAGAAACCTAAAACGTTTCACTACATGAGCCCAAGCTTTTTTGCAAAAAAGGACATTTTGTTGTTAGCAAACAGTCTCAGGTTTTATAATAATAAAAAATTATATTAAATGTTAAATGCATTGAAATTATTTTTGTTTCGTTGTTTTTTCCATTTTGTGGTGCAATGTAATTTTGTAAAATACTTTCACACGATCAATATAATCTTTCAATTTACAGCTGAAAAAAACATCTAAACATAAGGGTTAAATAAATGCTATTGTTGTCACATACTGACATTTCAGGATTTATAAGTTTTTTCAGTCAGCTGTATGATTTTGGGTGCATCCATATCTGCTGAAAACACAATTTCTTATGCAAGCCTGTACAAAAAACAAAAAACAAAAATACTTTTAGGAACAATAATTTTAAAGATCTCATGGATCTAATTTATAACATATATAGATTATTAAAGGATTTATAACAGAGACACATATGACTTGCTTTGTCTTGATAAGAAAATTTGTCCCTGTTTTAAAGCCAGGTACACATATAAGGATTTTTAAATCTTATGAGATTTTTTAATCTGTTTGAGACCCCTCACATGACGATAGGAAATCAGGCATTTAACAGTTTTGATCATATTGTGTGTGGTGTGCTCCGATAATCTAATCACAGAACAACACACACATCTCACTTGTCCAAACGTGATCTAACAAAAACGCAGAAGAACCATAGCAACAACCGACAAGCAACAAAGAAGAAACATAGTAATAACCGGACAACACAAAACCCAGCATGGAAGAGGATATAAGGACATATATAGTACGAGGGAATGATGGTGATCTTGGGACTATTGTTAACAGAAAAAGCCAGAACTGAAAAAGAACCAACAGATTGGAGATAGCGTGAACACAGACTTTATATCCCTCCTTGTTCCCCAGTAAGGTCACTTTCTGATTGGCTACATTCCATTCCATGTCACCATCCACACAGTCACAATTCATGAGTTGTCGGCTTTCCTCACACATATAAAGATATCGGGTAGTAAATATTGAATGGTTTAATATAACCAATTCTCGACTGCGACTCGTTTTGGAGCTGCTTATGAGGACAAATCTACTTATAACACACCTCAGACCAAATGATACTTGTACAGGAAAATCTTATAAAAAATCACAATAATAATTTGCCGTCCTTGGTCAGGAAGAGGCAAAATCGGGACAAAAATAGCCCGGTAATCTTTATGTGTGTACCAGGCTTAAGTTATTTCTCTCTTGTTTTTTATTTCTAGATTTTGTTGATTTTTTTATTTTTTATTATTTGATTCATGGTTGGATTTTTGTCTTTCAGTGTGCGGTTAAGATTTGCCCTCCTGGTTTTGTGTGTTTCCTTTGTAGAGCCTGATCCTTTGTTTGTTACTTTCAGTTAGGCTACATTTACACTGCAACTCAATTAATTTTTTTGCCCATTTGTGACTATTCAGATTTTGAATGACACCCTGTATAGCACAAATCCGATTATTATTATTAATTTTTTAAATCCGACCCAGGCCACTTTCATTTGGTTACATTAACACTGCAGGTCGTCGGTGTTGTAACCATAGTTACGCAGACGACACTCAGATTTACTTAGCTCTGTCACTGAGTGACTATGGTCCCTTAAACTCACTCTGTCAGTGCTTAGAGCAAGTAAACTGCTGGATGCAATCAAATTTCCTTCAGTTAAACAAAACAAAGTTATTGTTTCTGGCAACAAGAAGGAGCTCGAGTCTAGAGGTATAAAGACAGAAACTCAAGTTAGGAATCTTGAGTTTCTTGAGTATCTTGAGATACAGTTTTTACTATCCTACTGTTTTTATTAGCAGGGCTTATTTAAGTTTAAATGGGCTATACTATTTCACTGCATTCCTAATGTGTTATTGTCATTGGACGAGGTTTTCTTTTTTAGCAGACATTAGCATAAAAGCCCTTAGGTTTCCTGAGCCTCAGTTATTGATTTTACTGCTTAGATCTATTATTTATTCTCGCTTTTAATGAGTTCATATGTGTAGATAAATCTCATGGACTAGACTATATTATTCTGATCAACATCATAGATGTCTGTTGTCTTGTATTTGTACAAGGCTACAAGTTTAGTTTGGAGTTAATGTTAATGAGTAACACAGTTTCTTTTACAGCAATGAATATTGGGGCCACTATAGGTTTTTCTAGCCAACACAAATTGGTCAAAACAGGTCTGATGCACATTTTCTATGAAGCAAAGCTTCAAAGTTTTGACTCAGATTCAATCAGCAATTAGACTGACAGTAACTTTTAGATCTGTTTCTCTGAAGTAGCAAATAAAGATATCCAAGGATAAAATCCCCATATCAACAAATGATCTACAAATTTTTCAAAACATTTTTATGTACATGCCCATTAAAAAAAAAGTCATCTTGTTGGTTCTGTCTCAATCTGACTTACAGTTTTCCTGGAATAAAACAAGTAATTTCTCCTTTTTTTATATTTGATAATGCCGTCCTGTTATGATTGGCATCCACACTCATTCAGGCTTCATGATCTGTTCACTCATCTGAGATGAAGCCTACTGTAGCTCCACAAAACTAGCAGGAAATTCTCCTCACAGTTATTCAGCATAATAAATTTGTCAGAAGATGTTTCTCTGAATTACAACCGATCTTCAGCTTTGTGAGATTCTGATGCAGCCCTGTAATGTGTTTTTTGGGGAACAATTTCTGTGAGCCAGAGGCAAAACTGTCAAGTTTGGGGGTTTTAAATTCTACATATTTCACTTTATTCGAGGGAGAAAAATGAGAGTAAAATCATCCTAGAAATGAACCTTTGCTCAGTGTCATACACAGCCTCTGGCTCATGAACTGTCCATGTGCTCCACCTCTGTCCTTTGTTCCTTCTGACTTCACATGGACTATTTTGCTTGCAGGCAAAAACATAATATTAGCAACTAAATACGACATCTGTATTCCATTTTTACCAATTAGTGAGTTATTTTTGTGAAATGTGGGCACAGAAGAAGTTCCCACATTTAACATTTCCTAACACAGTATAGTTTATCAAAAAACTGACACTCAATTTTCTCCATTTTCTCATTTTCCTTTGTTTTCTAACTGGATTACACTGTCCACTTATGATGTAGTCTCTTTTTGTATTCCTCTCAGTACTTCTAAGGAAATCTAATTGATTCAAATGTGACTTACGTGATTACCCCATTTCGATGTCTTATCACTGCACAACAGAGCTGAGAAATGACTTTTCCCCTGAATTCTGCTCCCAATCTTTAAGCAATTTTTTGCCTCCCAAAAGTCAAAGGGAAATTGGGATAAAGTCACAGCCTTACATCTTTGTTCCAGGTAAATTGATTGATCTGCTGTATCTGCGAGACTATAGGAAGCTAGAGTGGATGGACTGCTTCTGAAGGTGAATGAATCAGACTTAAAACAACATGAAATCCTCCTCTTAAATTAGATCTCCAAACTCTAGTGGTAATACAGATAAGTATTGTCATCAAAGATGAGTTATTCTTCTTAGTATGATGAAAGAAGATATAATAATTATTGATAACATTTTTAAGTTGAAGCTGGCATGGTGAATTCAACTTGATATTATCCTATGATTGATAATGTAGTTAAAGCAGCTAAGCTGCTGACATTTTGAAATTTCTGTGGCTGTACATCAATTTAGATACTTCAAGATCAGTTTTGTCTGTGTGTATTTAGCTATATATACGATTTCTCATGTGTCCTCAGCATGTTGCTTTCTTGGAAAATGTATAGTAGATTTGTGTGAAATGTCACTGGTGGACGACTCCTATCAGTTGCATTTCTTCGGAGCGTTCTCGATGAGATCTATGTTTTGATAAAAATGCTTCAAATGAAAACCTGTCCAGGGCTATTGTGGTGGAGCCTTTACTAACTGACTGCCAGATGTTCTTATCAGTTAGTTTTTGGTCCTACATGGATGACTCTACTATTGGACAGATGTATCTCGATGGCCCAGCTGTCTACTAAGGTTAGTTGCAGTGATAGTGTTTAACAGGCCTGCTGCATGGAGGCGATGTTTTTACCAAAACCTCCCTCCTGTGCATTGATGAAATCCACTCTGTGGTCTATTGATCTGGACTGCAGTTTGATTGATGCTGTCTTTAAAAATTCATTAGTTTGAGGCACGGGGGAGCCACAGGGTGGCAAGCACTCCTGTAGGTCACATTTGTCTGTGTTTACTGAAACTGGAGCATTCAGTCAACTGAGAGGTCTGTCACGGTCACCCAGGGGCCAAATGAGTCAAAACATCATGCTCTACCACAGTCCCATGAAGTGACAGAAGATGATGTCTTGCACATTCTCATGCACTTGTTTATTGGAGTTTCTTATTGATTACTAGGTATGAAACATGTGACTGTTTTTTTTATTGTGTGTTGATTGCAGCACAATTTTCATATAAAAACATTTTTAGAATATATACACTTCATTTATGCACTTTGGTTGTTCAACTTTCTCCAAGTTCTGGGTCATTAATCAGTTGTATGGGTATTTTATGGGATGTTATTAACAAGGTATTGTGGCATAAATAACACTGTTTATACCTGACACTTTTCATTTATTCGCATAATTGCATAAACTATTTATAATAAAAATGACCAACCATACACAATTAAAGACAAATTTTATCCTTTAAACCTTGTTGGAAAAACATTTATAAATGTCTGTTGGGTTTAATAAAAACTTCATTTCCCAGCCTGCATCTTTTCAGATGGGATTCATGCACCAACATTTGGACACCAGGATGATTGTTTCTCAAATAACACACAATGTCATTTTCTATGCACAACTTAAGTTTAATTAGTTTTATTTTATTATTTTCTTTCTTTAGAAACAGGAAAATTACACCACAAACCCATACATACATAAATACATGCATACATATAAACTGATTAAATGTATTATTTATCTAAAATGAAACATTTCACATGAAAATACCATTCTCTGCATTTGACTGTCTTACAAAAAAGGAAAAATTAGGAATATA
>JBAMHW010000023.1:21852311-21871656 GCA_037177495.1 Rhadinocentrus ornatus
ATATATATATATATACATATATATATATATATATATATATATATATATACATGGCCACATTTTTATGTGGATAAATTCAATATTGTTTTTTTCTGCTGGGAATTCCCCTTGGGATTATCTTCATGAACACATATTTTTCTCCACCCCTCATGATCATATCTGAATGCTAAGCACACTAACAGCTAACTCAGATTAGAAGAAGTGTTAATTTCTTCAACTATTGTGACCATTTGCTTCATCTTGGTGTCACAAGGTATGTTTCCAGGGTTGAGGATTCTAAATAGGATGTGGTATCTATCCTGTTGATGGAAACAGCGATAGTAGCTTGAAGTATACATAAGAGTGTTGTCACGAGGTTGGTAACAGGGTGGGCTATTGGGCCTTATGGCTTGGCCGAGGTCTGTGCTTTCTGAGTGTTTCTAGTTATTGGTTTATTGCTTATCAGCATCAGCCCAGGCCCAGCCAACACAACTCACCATAATTTTGTCCCTAAAAGAGAGATTATTACCAACTGTCTTTGGTCAAAACACTAAAAAGATTATTTTTGGGGAAAAAAAAGAAAAAGAAAAAAAAAGCCAGTTAGTTGTGTAAGATGGGAAACAAAAGCATTTCCATCTTTTGATTTTCTCTGCCACATTATCGCTTTGCAATTACATTTGAGATGTGTTGAAATGTTTAAATAGACTCTCATAAATAAGAGTCATTCTCACTTGGAATGATGCAGAGAATTGAGGAGTGATTTGACTTAAGATACTGCTTATTGATTCACAGACTCCAATAAATAATGCCTCACAGGGATGATTAGTTCACTGCCTGACAGCTTCCTTAGTATTTTATTGCAAATAGTGGAATCTGTGTAATCGCCCTCTGTAGACTCTTTTAGATTGCGTAATCAATTTTTAATCCCCTTTACCAGCTTCTCAATGTTTAGTAGAGCTAGTGTTTAAACAACACACATGCACTTTCACTGAACACTTAACATTACTAATGACACAACAACCACACAAAAAGATCATCTGGTCTTTGAGGGACAATGACAAACATCAATGGTAAAAACTGCTAAATATACCAAGTGTGGAGAGTTTGACAAGTGTTTGGAGATTAATTTTATTGGTGATCCATACTGTAACTTATAGAATTCAGTAAAAATGTTTTCAGATAACTTTTTTTTAAAGCCTGGAAATGATGTTATGGGGAAACAAAACAAAACAAAAACAGGTCAGAAAAAGGGTTAAACTTTTTAAACTTCCTGATTAATGTATTTTCAGTCGCTCTAAATATTCTTTAAGCTTAGATCTCAGATAACGTGTTGATGTTAATACAAAGAAAATTATACAAAGAATATTGGATCCATTTAAACCCATAAAACGACTTGAAAATTCCTTTAATGACGGTAGATTTAGCTTGATCAGCTGTGACGCTATCAGCGTAACACCAGAGCAGGAGAAATCTCTGGGTGTGTATCAATCCACGCACTTCTATACTTTGAACACTACATTTAAGTGCTCAGTGCGCTGACACAGAAATTTCAGTAAAACCTCAGTGCAATGAAAGTACCCGGATGCTGCCCTAAACTCGGCCAAAAATCTAGTGCCAAACGATGGACACTATGCGCACTAAACGAACGCCATCCTGCTGACGTAACGTAAGGGGAGGGATTTTCAAACAGTTTTCCAGTGCTGGATGATGGTGGCCAGTGACTCAGCGGTACTGATGCAGGCGGAGGCTGTTTAGTACAGATGTAAGTATGAAGTTATTCTGTCATAATTCTAGTATTAACAGCAGCATGCTACCTATCTCTTCTATTCCTGACGACAGCTGTGGATCTGATCATTTGTTGGAGGCTGCGGTTCTACCGACTCAGTAGAGTTAGCGCACGTACATGTTAGCAGTTTTTTAAGTAATTACCTCTATAGGTTCTGTATGTTTATTCATCGTTGTTGAACCTCCAGATTAAGTACTGCGGTGTCTGTGGCGTAAACGAAACGGTCCTTGATCTGAAAACTTTTTAGGAAACACCGCTGGTTAGAGAACCGGCCCGTTTCCATGGTACCGCTGACTGAGCTGTAGCTGATTGTACATCACTTTATGGGTACTTTGCAGACTCTTATCTAAAGTACAAAAATGTTTGCTTTCATATAAACTGCTATTGTATTTTTACCGTAGGTCACTGTGGCATCAAACTACCGAGCCAGCAGTGGCACTGAGGCATTTACCACCTGGGCTCGGACGCTGTTGTGGAGAAGAGAAGGAGGCAAGAGAGAAATGTTTTAATAAAAAGTTCCAATAAAAAGATTTCTGCATCCCTGTTTTAGCCTCTTCATTACTACATTTCATGTTTTAAATGATGATTTCTAGTATAAGCGGTTTCCTGTTGCCAGATGTGAACTGTATCAGTGTAAACACCATGAAACCAGATGTGTATGATGTAAAATACTTTAATCCAGTGAAGATATCTTTGCACATTTAAAAGCTGTTTTACTCGTGTTTTAAATTGCACTTTATGCTAACAGGTAGGGGGGAGACATAAATGTGTGCTGATGGTTTCTTTTATCTACTGAGGTTGACTAATACAGTGTAGATCACGGTACTTTGTTACACAAATGAGGCCTTTTAAAAAACATTTATAGCATAAAGTATGATGACATGCAAACATGCATGTCAGCGTAATTTTGGATTTGGATTTCGGACGACCTTGCACTGATTTTCCTGAAACAAAAAGTATAAACAGAGAGGCGCTGCCATTAGGCAGCATGTAGGAGGGTGAAATACCTTATAAATAATAAATAAATAAGCATACGTTCTAACTCATGTTCAGCTGAAGGAGAATCCTGGGTTGGTGTCGGAGGCAACGTAATTTACAGGTGGGTTAAGTAAGGAGTAAACAAAAGAAAGTAAAATCTAGAGTTGGAAATTCATTCTGTAAATTAAAGTGGTTTGGGTCAGGATTTACCCACGTAGTGTGCACTACAGAGGGAAGTGCTTAGTGCGCACTACGCACTACCTTCCAGTGCACTCACGTAAGTGCACGGTTTTAGACATACTCTCCATCTCCACCAACCTGAGAGAATCTAGAAAACTCATATTTCTGTCGGATTTCCAGCTGGTTGACGTGTTTATCGAGGCGTGCACTCTGTCCTCTGATGGAAACTGTGTGTGCGCATGTGTCTCAGTGTGTATGTGTGTGTGTATGCTGACTGCCGTGGACAAAGAGAGCAGGCGCAGCTATGACATGCCGTCATGTAAGCCAGATAAAAAGCATCACCGTTTACTGTTTACTATTTGATAAAAGGACGAAGTGTAAACCTGTTCTAGATTAAATGTAATTTTAAATGAACATATTGGATTTATTTTAAACTATGTGCGTGGTGACATCACGTCCTATTGAACATGATAGTGACCGTTAGCATTAGCTGCTAATATGAGTGCCGCGATCTTAGCGTTAGCTAATGTGAACGGTAATATGCTGCAAAAGACTGTACAGGTGAATGTAATCCACACTGGTGAGTGAAAACATCTGAACTTGACATTATCTCAGTAAGAAAAGTTGATTTTGGACCAAGGCGCCACAGGAATCCAGTTGGGTATGTATAAGATCTCGCCAAACCTCGGTAAGCCACACAAGAGTAGGTTCAGGTTAACGGAAATGAGGACATATAAAAATTTGATCTCCAGTTTTATGAATCGATTATTAATCGCTTATTAAATTTGAATCGATTAAAAATTCATGAATCGATTTTTCTAACACAGCCCTACTGCCAACTTCAGTGAGACAGAATGGTTTAGGTATTTGCGAAAAAGTCTAGGGATGCATTCGCACCAGCCCAGCTGAATCCTAGTTTATTTGTTTGGAAAGTCTTCTTCTTTTGGGAGGTGTGAATGCCCATCCAAACTATGATGCGTCTCAAAAAAGCAAACTCTGGTCTGCCAAAAAATTAGTCTCAGTTCACTTCAAGTGCACCAAATGCAGGAAGCGGACTACAATGCATGGCATTGCATGTAGCAAAACATATGTTCATGTAGAATGAGTTTCAGAAAAAATGGCGTTGGACATGGAAAAATGAGCTAAAAGCTCTGATTGATGGTGGTCGTTAGTATCAACCAAATACTAGAATTTGACACAACTCTGCTTAGCTTTTCTCCTGTGTGAAGGCAAACTTGGAACAGAAGAATGTTGCAACCCCCAATTGTACACAGATCTTAGGTGTGAATATACCCATTATTGTTGTTTATCACTTCTAAAAGCGATCTTTATTTGCTCTTCAGCATTTCTTGTATGGATTGATTGCATACAAAGGGCAATCAAAAAGCATGCAAATCATATAATATTTGCTTCTAAAACACCAGTTCTCTTTTTATTTCTTTTTATCCTGCGGTGCACAAGGATTTAGTTACTTACAGCTGTGAAAAAAACATTTAACTGTCTGCTACATTATTACCTATGCGCCTTTTTAAAAAAATATATATAAAATTACATTTTACATGTGAACTGTAAAGTAATTTTTTGGACTTTTTCCCCTGAATTGCGAAGCGGAAACAGAGTGAATATACTCCAGTATGAGTTGTTTAGATTTTTGCTGTGTAAGGATGTAAGGAAGACACACATGCAGCTGGAATGGAGGTGTTGTTGGGATGTTGGGAAAAGACAAAGGGAGGTGGGCTGCTGGAGAGATGTGTCCCAATAAGTCATGTGTATTCTGGAGACTTGCAGCTGATGCCCGAACTGATGTGCAACCAAGTAGTGAGGGGAAAGAGCTAATCAAGAAAATGAAGAAAAAGAGGCAGAAAATTTAAACTCTTGTAACTCCTCCTCTTTCTCCGCTTGGTCTTTTAATCTTTTGTTTTTTTTTACTGACAGGAAGATTCTCTTAACTACCTTTTAAGCATACTCATGAACACATCCATCTCTTTAAAAAGCTGAGCTGAGCAGATGGAGCATCCTAGAGGGTTACATAACTCAGAGGGTCGAGTGAGGTTTCTTGCGATGTAGCAGCTCTACATTGCTTTAGAGGGTGGGGTGAAAGCTTTGACATGCTGCAGGGATCTGTGGCCCAGAATGCCTAAATTAGCAGAATTATGCCGGTGGTGTTGCATTAATTGTAAAGCAAAAAATTTTTTTAGGATGATTACAAAAACACAATATTTTTTTCTGAATAAATAGTGTAAGGTGATGTGTCTGGATGTAAGATGGAGCACTGTGCATCAGCCTTTTGCAAACCTGAGAGCTGAAGTGCCTGAACTAATGGTGCTGCTGAGCATCGAATTTCCAAGTAAACAGCTAAGAGTCTGAGCTAATAGGTGAGTGTGTGTATTTACTGATTAATTTCAAATTGACATTACATCCTTATTTAAATTTTTAATTGATCCAATGTTGATGCAGGCCAACTATTGCAGTGTGTTCTTATTTCTAATTAATTTCACTATAAAAAAAAAAAAACCTTCAGAAAAGCATAATGTTTTTTTTTAAATGGAGACATTTCAAACCAGAAAAGCTTTTCTGCTTTTAAACCATTTTTTTTACACAACATGCATAGCAGAATATTTGCAATGCAAGTGTGACAACAGGAAGTCAAGCAACTGTGAACAGACAGGACAAATATAAAAGCAACAGTTAATGGTGACAGCTTGTCTTTTAATCTAGTTTTAAGAACTTATGTGTCACAGGATCTTTGAGGCTCTCACTGTGAAGCCAAAAAGCTTTGATCCATAACCCATAGGAGCAGCAAAGATGCTCAGCGTCCGCTTAGTATTGTATTTTGCCTGATGATGGTGCAGTGCCTTTTGTGCTGTGCCCTCAACCGTGATAATTAAAGGCGCCCTTCTCTTCATTAACTCCCACCATCCTCCCCTTAGAGTGCTGTTAACTGCACTACTCATAAGACATCTTCTTAGCCACTGGCTAACTTCTGGTCCGACACAGAGAACTTCAACACACAAAATTCTTCTTCAAATCAAATTTACCTTTAATCAAAGTATTATAATTAAAGGTGCATCTCTGGTCCCTGAATATTTGAGTAGTGTATTATTAATTTTGAGACTCGTGACAAGGAAGTTAAGAGACAGAATATCTAAAAAAATTTGATAAACAGTTCATATTGAAGTTTATTTTCCAGACTTGCCAGAATTATATTGATTTTTAGAAGCTTTACTTCTTTACAGCTTGGGTTACTTTATGTATTTATTCAAATTTAAAGAATGTGATATGAACAGTAATAATTAAAAACTTTTAAACTTTATCAGAGAAAGAGTTCATGGAGTAAAAATTGGGTCACACTCAGTTAAATCTGTTGCACGTCTGCATATTTCTGCTTAGTGGTCTTTTGAGCAACGCATTTGCTGTAACCATCAAAAGTCATATTTAGAATGTATTTAACTCACCATGACAACTGAACAATGTATCCATGATGATTAAAAATCGTAAAAAAAAAAAAGTCAAGAAAAGGCCAACCAAATAAGCGCATTATGTAAAATTAAAATGACACGAATAAGCAGTGCAAGGTTAAATGGTGTAATCTAGTTTGTTTTTCTGTTTCTCAGCTTGACTCTAACTGATGTCCTTCCCTGTTTTTCACATTTGGGGCCTTGGCTGGGTCTTTTTCCAAATAAGAATTCATTTATTCATGCATCCTGGAAAAGCAGATGATACTAGACTTAATCTGACCTTGTTCTGGTACAACGTGGCTTTGCATATTGTACATCAAGTATACTTATTCCTGTGAGCTTCTCTATAAAATGCACTAAATTAGGTAGCCAGATGGCATCTATTTACTGAATCTGTTTGCTGGAATAGGAATGCGCTTGCTGCTCGCTTCAGTGTAAACTGTCTGTGGGGAAATATAGCCGAGCAAAATTCACACACACATATATATATATATATATATATATAAGTAAACAAATGTGAATAAGGATATTTTAGCATTAGTTTTTCTAAAGACAGACAGTGAAGGCAAGTGTTAGTGACAGACGTGAAGTATGCAGAGTTTTGTTTAAGAGAGTCTAGTAAGCTTGACGCTTACCTACATGAACCCATCTGATGTCATTTGCATTCACACACTTCCTCATGTCAATTATTAGAACTCTGACAGCACCGCGAACATGTCAGCTATAATTTACATCTGCGGGTACAGGAACATTAGAGTAGAAGGTTTGCACAGATAAAAACCCATAGCATGTCATCTTGATGTGATTTTTTCTCATATTGCCCAAGTTCCCTGTCATTCTGCATTTTCTACAGGTAGAAGCAGGGCTAAAATAAGAAGGAAATGTGATGTCATGCTGCATTAAAAATAAATGATTTATTAATTGTATTCCTGATTTTAATTTCACTTGATTTAAACTTTACATTTAAAGTCAGTATTAATATAATCTATTTCACACATGCATTTTGACACACAAATATATTACCCAGTTGATTTTTAGTATGTTTTTTTGGTGAAAGTGACAGCCAGCCGATAAGGACGGTAAACAACAAATATTTCAAATCCTGCTTCAACTTAAAACAAATTATTCATGGTGATCATAGTTCACTTACTATCATGCAAATGTCTAATAATCTTACTGAAGATGATTGTTTTACTATATAATTGCACATCACAATCAAGGTTGGAGGCTTTATAAAAACCAGCATCTTTCAGACCTAACTAATTTGTTCAGGGCTACTTCCTCCTCAAACCTTGACAGACAAAATCTTTAAAAGTATTTCAATTCAACTTTAGTCTTGCCATTTCCCTGCTTCTAGTCCTTTGTCTACTACTATTGTGGCAATGCTATATTTAATCATACCTTTGCTGCCAATTACTGTCTGTGAAAATGTGAGAAATCAATCAAAGCTACATGGTGTTATTGTCTTATAATCGCAGGAACAGGATAAAGACCAAAGGTACTGTCAGATAGTCTGTGTTGCTTGTTAAAACCCTTCAAACTGAGTGAAATGACAAGGTACTATACAGGTGGCAGCCATGATGAGAGTGGTTGATTTCTCTTAATGCTGAGGAAAGGTGTTTCAGTGCTTCAATGAAAATTAATTTTATGAAAGGAAGGGTGGATTATTTCATCCCATTATTCCTTTTAGCTACATTGTAAAAAGAACAGAAGATGTTCATGTAGCTGTAATAACAGGGATTAGTGTAAATACAAATGATGATGGGAAGTTTGTGTAAAACCTGGTACACACATACGGAATTTTTTCTTATGAGACTTTTTATCTGGTTGAGATCTCTCACGTGAAAATAAAAAAATCAGGCATTTAACAGTTTGGATCATACTGTGTGTGGTGTGCTCCGATAATCAAATCACAGAACAACACACACATAACGATACGGTCTTGCTACTGATCTACAATCTACAATGGCTTCCATTCCACGTCACCATCCACACAGTCACAACTTATGAGTTGTCGGCTTTCCTCACACATATGAAGATTTCGGCTCGTAATTATTGAACGTGTTTAATTTTTCCGATTCTCAGCTACGCCCCATTTTGGAGCCGATTAGTGGGACAAATCTGCTCGTAACACACCTTAGACCAAATGATAATTGTACTGGAAAATCTTATAAGACTTACAATAATCGGGTTTTTGCCGTCCTTGGTCGGTAGGAGGTAAAATCGGGACAAAAAGCCCGATAATCTTTATGTGTGTACCAGGCTTAAAGCAGACTGTGAAGACGTCTTTCCTTTTAGTGGCTATTTTCAAAGTACCTATATCCGGTAACCTTTCTTCCCTATACTCCTATTGTCACAGAACGTCCTCACAGAAGGCTCTCAGTGTTGAGGATAATAAGTAAATAAACTTTTTTTCTTGCTCCCAAAACTTACTGAGGGTGCTTTGGCAGGTATTCCCAAAATAGACAGATAAATATATTTGAATGTGCTGTTGCTGTGTTAAAAAGTGGTTCAGTCTGTCATGGAAAGGAGAAAGGGGCGCTACTAAAAGAAAAAATGGCACACTGGCTACGGTGTCTGTACATGTACAGCAATATTCCAGCTATTCACCTTATTCTGAGTAAGAATATTCTGACTATTATGGTGTTTACATGGTTTGCATGTAATATTCTGGTTTCCTATTCATGTTACAGGACATAATGTAGTTTGGGTAAAGAGGTACACCCATGTACTGTAATGTCTCTCTACACCACTGGAATATGTCAAAGCCCAATGTTAAATCCCAACCTTTCACATGAACCATTACTCAGGTTTTCTTCTTGCCTAAATATTCTGGTTCTTGAAAACTTATTCAAAGTTGCTGATAATAAGCAGACATGACAACTGTGAAGACAAAGGTATTTTGTGTTACTAGATACAATGAAAACTGGTAGGATGTTCTATTGGGGTTGAACAAATGCATCTCTGCATAATGCAAGTGAGGTCAGGAAGTTTAATTTGATTGTTGCTTCCTCTGATACTGATACTCTGATTGCTTACTTATTGCTTAATCTGAATATATCCTAGTTAAGGTTTTTACATTTTTATTTTAAGAATAATGCTGCTGTATGTTGCTATTAATTTAGCCACTGATGCAGCTCAGAGAAATCATTGATAAATATACATAAACATTCCCTGCTACATGAGAATCACACAATGCTTGTTTTAGAGAAGAATAACATCCTTTTTCCAGGGAAAGACCATAGGCAGGACTTTTGATGTTATCAGCAAGTTAATGCATCATTTATTTTGTGAATGAGATGCTGGTATTAATCTGAATGGTGATTGACTGCATATGTTTGTGTATGATGGGTCAACTGTTTTTATTACCATTCTCTAATGTATTCCCTGTAGGCGTCAGGGGTGGACTGATGGATCATACAAGAAAAAAACACATGGATGCACACTATTTTTCCTCTCAATAATATGTACTTTTTTCCCTTTAATTTATCTACAAAAACGAAAAAACAAACAAAAAAAAAACAACAACTAGAAATCAATACCAGCAGCCTTCCTGTTTTTATTCATCGCTTTGTGATTTCTATTTATCTGGAAAAAATGCATCCACATTTACAACAGATGAATACATAATGTAACACTTACTCCTACAGTGATCTCAGCAAGCCACCGTGACTCATTTTCACCAGAGTAATGAGTGAGACGCCACATAAACAGGAAGAGAAAAGCAGGCAGGCCTTTCAGCTGTCATAAGGATCATCCTCTGTTCCACATTCTGTTTGTATAATTCAGCCCTCCAACTGAATGCTTTTATGAAAAGCTAAGTGTTTGTGACACACACCTGAAGATACAGACTAGAAGTCATATCAAATGCCAGGGCAGGGGAAATAGTTTAAACACGCACTGCTGTGTGGTTCCTTAGGTTTGCATCATCTGTGTTCTTCTCTGTCTTCAGATCATTGATGACGTCTGCATCAACAATGGCTTGTTGGTTGCTGATCTGACTTTAATGCACAGTTCAGGGGAACCTTGCGGGGAAGTGGTGCTCTTCTGTTTGAGCTTACAAGATGGTCTGACTGTCCAAAAGTGGGCAATGTTAGAGAGGTAAAAGGTGAATGAAACCTGCTTCCTCCCCCTTAGAGATGAGCAATAGTGATATTTGCTGCAGCTTTTTCCTGGAAGATCTGTCTCTGCCCTAGAGCATGCAGGCAAGAGGCCAGAGACTCAGGTGCACAGTGAAGTAGAGGGGAGCTCTGTCTGTGTCAATTTGACTGGAAATCCCTGGTTCTGACTGTTTCAGTGGGTGTGTGGCTATGCACATGCAGTTTTTAGTTGTGCTTTTAAAACCATATGGTAGGGATGTAAATGCTAGCACCTGCATTACTTGGTGTTAGTTTAACAAATGCTTTCTTGTTGTAATAAATACATAGATGTATATATGGTCACTCTGACTCTGTAGACTTCACCCATGAGGGAACAGTCCCATTGAGGAGGATGTATCTCAGGGGACTGCCAGTCCGACAGCATGGACTCTCTTGCAAGCTGAGTCTAGAAGCTCCCTGGAGTAGAGAGAGGCACTTTTTTGTTTGCTTTTCAAAAACTCCCAAGGCCTAGTCACATGAATGCCCACAACATTTCCTAAAGAAAGGGTCATGATTTAACCCATTAGGAAGGTTACTTTTGTCTGCATTAAACATGTTGTAACAAGAAAAATAGTCTTGGCTTACCAACATCATTAAAAACATGCTTTTTTTAACGGCTTTTTGCCTTTAGCAATGCCGAATGATTAGAAATGATTTCTCTTTGGATGCTGACAGAAAGCAAAAGTCAGATATTCCAGCAAAATTGACAGTGTGTTGCTACATAGCCATTATAACAGGGTGGGCTTGGGAAATATGCTGTTATATTATTATGCCTTCAGCCTTAGACACCTTTTTCACTGGAGTCTCCCAGAATGTGCCCCTCCATGGTTCAGCAGAAAAATCATGCTCTCCCTCCTCTCCATTTTGTCATTGCCACACCGTCCAATGAGGCTCAAACACACATCCTATACTTGCAAATATGCAACATATCTAGAGCAAAATCTCTGTTAAGCTCAAATTCCATCCATACTTATATCTGCCAGCTGGAATTTGGCTAAACCCGAAACTAAACATAGCAAATACGATGTTCCTGTGGAGGTAGTGGGTGGAGAGGGGCATCCTTGTCCTGGACGATTTATATGATGGTATCATTCTGACATCTTTACCTCACTTTTACAGCAGTTTGGCCTCCTCAATAATCAGTTCTGGTTACACCTTCCACTCAGACATCTTCTTTCCCAAACTTTTGGCAGAACCACAACAGCCCGACCAAGCTCTGAGGTTCTTTCTGATGCTGTTAAGATTTTAGCCACAGGGCATGAGGCATCCAAATACTACTCTCTCCTGCGTTCTTAGAGTCTTCACCTAAGGTCACATTAGGAGGCTGACGTCAATCTCTCTTTTACTAAACAGGAATGGAATAACATATAAAGGAATAATAAAAAACAAACAATACAAAAAAACAACAACAAAAAAACAACAACAACAACAAAAAAACAAGCATGGGAACTCCTGATTACTACAGTTTTAAATATAGTTTACTGGTCACCTGTCATTTTGAGCAGGGTGAGACTGAGGGACAATCCTGACTTCAGGGGATGTGTCAAGAAATGCAGGTTCACTTTTACACATGTTATAGTCTTGCCTGAATGTAAATGTAAAAATAATCCTGACAGTAGTCATCACATTCTGCCCAAGTCGATTTGTTTTGGTTGATATTCATTCCTAAAAAGTTCTCCCTCTAGCACAGGCGGGCAGGCTTCAGACAGCACTTATGCTGGGGAGAAAGATCACTGTAACAGAATGGAAGAAAACTACTCTGCCCCCTGTCAGAATATGGTTCTCTGAGCTGGGCACCACAGTGGTCCACAAAGCCCTCCATTTTAGACTCAATAATCAAATGTGAAAATTTCAAGCTATGTGGTAAAACTTCTTTTCTGTCGTTGTTGACCCCTGAAACTTATTGGATCTATTAAGATAGAAAACTATTGGTATATTTAAATTATTATTTTTTATGCAGTTTTTCTATGTGATTTAGTATGTTGTCTCTATGGTGTAAAGTTTTTAAAAATGTTATTATCTCTGTTCCTGTCTTTTTTTCCTCTCACCTTTTAGATTGATGGATATATATTTTTTAAAATGTTTCCTTATTCCAGGGAGCCTTTGTAAGATCTAAACAGGGACAACGAAAGAAAATTAGCCCTTTGGCTAAATCCAGCATATTTAGAATAGTTCTTTTGTTTTTTTTATTATACTCTGTCCCTTTAAAAATTTATAAAAATTTAAATTAAATTAATAAAATAAAATTTCTCTGAAGCATCTGAGGATATATCACATGTTCACTTTCCTCTCTTTTCTCTCTCTCTTTCCTCCATGTATCTTGTTCTGTTACTGCCCCAGTCAGTTTTTGTTTTGTTTTCTACTGTCCTGAATTTAGCTTATTACTAATTATCAATCTTCTGTTGTCGTTTATACTTTGGATTTATATAAAAGAATAAAATTCTAATCATAAAAAAGGCAGTGTTTATGTCTGCTTGCTGGTGTGTGACGCGGTACATAAAGTGGGACTTGGCTGCCACATCACGCAGCGTCCTGGAGGAAAAAGTTGTATAGTGTAGTTTTTCAGCCTGGATGCCGGATGCTGAGGCTCCAGAAACGGACATAATAGATTTCACTGTACAGTCAAATGAGTATGTAATGCTGATGCTGCATTTTGTTACCTCTTGGAATGCATTGAAAATTTCCAACTTTGTCCTCATACTGTTTTACAAAAGCAACGAAAATAAAATGTAATAACATCTTAGATAAACTGTGAATAAAGTCTCCTAAACTTAAATATAGTGAACTCCTGCACTTCACTTGAGCTAGACCGCGAGACTATGAAACCACTTACAACCACATATTGAGGATGCCTCTTCACTTGCTGTTTTTAAATCGTTGCTTAAAACACATTTTTTCTCTTTGCCTTTTAACAGTAGTCAAGATGTTGGTTTTTGTGATTTTTGAGTTTTATTAGCTGATCATATGTTTTAATACTTTTTAACTTTTTTCTGTCTTGTTTTTATTTTGGTGTAAGGCACTTTGGTCAACTGTGTTGTTATTAAAGTGCGATGTAAATGAAGTGGAGATGGAGATGTAGCTACACAAGAAAATTCCTATCTGCCAATTTTATCACTTTATATATGATAAATCAATCATTAAGAGACACTCATAATGTGTAAAATGCAGCACTAATGACTATTTTAAAATCTCCATATCATGAATGTGGACATTGAAGCAATGCTATTACATGACAATACTGTTATTTACATCATGATAAATATTCTAAAGAATCTTGGTTACTGATGGTTTTAATGGACTGGATTATTCAGACTTGTAACAACCAGACAAAAGGGCATTTTCAACCTGGAATATACCAATCAGTAGATTACCAGGAGGAGTTTAATTTAGTTTAAGTTCAAAGCAAGTTTTAGATCAGTCAGATTGTATTGTATGTTTGTATGAATGCAAGTTGCCACTCACTGAAAATCTCGTCAAGTTTAGGTTCAAGGCGTATATCATTGTATATAAGCATGGGGAATTTCAATAGGAAACACTGTACAATACTGTTGATATACAAAATAAATGGGGAGTGAACATTTTGGGGTTTTGGAGATAAATCTTTGCTGCGTCCCTCTGATTGCTGCGAATCATCGAAGCTGTCATGGCTGTGTTGGCCAACCTATCGGTGCTTACTCTGACACTTATGTCTGCTGTAAAGCTGAGCTTCCAGTCACATTCTTGGATCTTTGATTGTTTGCTGCGCAAACACATTTCACTGCTGAATTAAAACACTGTTTTTGACTGTTTTGACTTTTTGACATGTGGATGCTGGTGGACAGTTTTGTTGACTGAACTATAAATATTACAATAAACTGAATCCTTTTCAGTGATTTGTGCTTAAATTTGCTGTCATGACTCCTCATGCCTGGAAAGATGAAAGATTAATCTCATCCACTTGCAGTGCAAACAATTCTCTATGGAAGGCTTCTGCTGTTGGTCAGAATGACGTTTACAAATTCTTCCAAAAAGAAAAAAACAAAACAAAACACTTGTCAAAGTTGGAGAACACTAACTGAGCTGGCAGCCCAAGCCAGCATAAGCTTTATGTTTCAATTTTCACAGTAATTATCAGATTTTATTCCAGGAGTCTGAGCCAGGTTTATAAAGCACTCAATCTCCACAGTTAGGAAGTCCAAGCTTGTATACACAGCTCACTTTCAAGCCTCAATTAGACACATTTCCAGCACACACACAAATAGTACACCATATGGGTCTCTGTGATTTTTGCTGTGATGTTAATACTGTAAAGTTATAGAAGCCTCAAAGCCACAACATATTCTGGAAACAAGTTGGGTTTGAGCATAAGTTTATGCCCAACCTCGGAACAGTTTCCAAGTCTGCTAATTAGCAATGTTATTTCTCTAGAAAGGTGTGTAAATAATATTGGCACATAGGGATTGTTTAGGTTTTCTCGTGCTGCTTATTTGGACTTGCTCTCCACATCTCCCGTCTTTTTTCCACTGGTTTAATAAAGCAAAAATTGCATAGTTAGTTTTCTTGGTCGAGGATCTGGCACAACCCTGTCCCCACCACCCTCCCCTCCAGTGAGTTACACAAATTAAAAAAGTATGACTTGATTTGAGCTTCTCCAGCTTCTGCCTAGAGCCTATACAAGACAAAATACATAAAAAATATGGAGTAGAAAGACAGAGGGTTGAAGACTGGATTTGAGTTCTAGTGGAGACATTGTAAAGGCATTTCGTAGATCATATAAATGTGAGAGCGAGCCATATTGATTAAGACTCAGAAATGAGCTAAAGAGAGCAATATGTTGGCTGCTTGTATTTTACTCAAGCACTTTCATGTAATGCTGCCTTTTGCCTCCTTTTCACCATATTGTAGTGTAACCTGTACCGTTGCCATCTGTTTTCTGTTCCTGCTTCATCCTGTTCAGGGTTGCAGGGAGCTGTGGCTTTTATTGGACGAGAGACAGCGTGCAAACTGGACAGAATACCAGTCTAGCACCGGGATGAGGAAGCCAGAGTTCTCAATTTTTATTATTTTTTTTTACTTTAAGTGGTTTTAATTTAATATTAATGTAATATTTTTCTACTTAATGTAAAAGATTATCTTTAGACAACTTAATAGAAGCTGAAATGGCTCAGCAGAAGAGTTGGAGTTTTAGCCGAGCTGGAAAGAGGAGCTTGGTCCAGCTTGGTTAGAGCCACGCCAATGCTAATCCTTTGGTAATCATAATCCAGTCAAATATAATGTAATTCTGTTAAATGACCATTTTCTTATACTTTTATTTTTGATACATTTAGCTGCTCCAGAATGTTAACAGTACACCATTATGTTACTAGTCTTTGTAGTGTTATTCATTTATTATTCTCTTTGGCTGAAGGGTCTTAATGTGTTTTCCTCCTCTGAGTCCAATAAACAGTTTCTGTTTGAGGCTGTTTGTTGTTCAGACTGCACAATGCACTTTGCTTTCCAAATGAAAATAAATTTCTGCCACAATTATCCAGCAAACATTCTCCTTATCGTGTCAGTCTGCTCTGAATAGTAATTCTTTATCAATGGATGGTGATGATGAAATCCAGTCATTATGTAATATTTAATGGTATTCAGATTTTCTTTATAGTTATTAGCATACGAATGGAAGCTTTCTTCATTGTTTGGTTTGGCTGCTGCCTCGAGAAAAAGCTTTCTGACAGGATGTCACAGTGCCACGTCTCCAAATGCGTCCTCAGAGATGAACTGTGGCTTTGCTCTGTGTCTGGACAGAGAAAGATGAAGGAAGTTAGTTTTTGTGGCAGATGTTGGGATGTTTCATCTCACAAGGGACTTAACACATTTAGGACCCTGCGGGACTCTACAAACAAACAACGTCTTCTCTCTAAACACACAACACATCCCTCAGCTGCTCAATAGGCAGCCTTTTTTGAATTGTGTATAGGATATTTTAAGATAAATCCCTGATGTGCTCCCTCCTGGTGCCCCCTGAGGTTGTCTGTGCAACGCGGATTGCCTTCTGCTGCCTCTCTGGACGCTACAATACTGCAGCTTGTAAGCATTGACTATTCCAGCTCTTCCATCCTGCCGTCTTTGCTCCCACTCTGAGAAGCTGCCCTGACCAGCTGGTGGAGCTGGGTAGCTGCAGGCTGCCTTGGATCCAGATCAAGTATTGATGTCTGGCTTTCTGTGCTGCCTGTCTCGACAGAGAAGAGCTCTACGGAACGCAGATAGAAGGGAGCTTCAGAAAGGACGGTGGTGGCACAGGACGCTGGTATTAAAAACAGAAGAGCTAATTGCATGTTTTTATGAGCCGAGATGATTTCTAACATGCTGGTTTAAAGAAAAACTTTCTAACTAAATATATATATGAAATACATGATTATTTTTCTGCAGATTTTGACATTTAGCAGTTGTGTGTGATTGTGGAAGATGCAACGTTAGATGAGAAACAGCATGAAATTGCTGACCTGATGTTTCTGTGTACAGACTTTGTCTAGGCTCATCAGTGGCAGGTGCTTCGGCAAAAGCATGTGAGAAACTAATCAGAGTCACTGACCTTTTCCAGTTCCATCATGCTGTGCATGGACAATCCCTGTGCAGACTGTCAACATGCATGGGCAGCCTAAGGTCCAAAACTCTCTCAATGCTTTGGGGGTCGTTTCACACGTATGACCTAATGGTGTCATCTCACCTGAACTGTTTGGTTCTTCTTTTATAATAAACTGTGAACTATTTGCATTATCCGTACTGGTCAGAAAGGGGACAGTCAGATGGGATTTTAGTCTGAATTCAGTAAATCAGTAAATGTAGTTGCTGAACTGAACTGTTGACCCTGTTATATGTGCAAGCAATGTTAATGTAAATTATTAGGTATCGATGGCAACACTTGGGCCAAAAGCACATATAATGCATGTTTGATTAACCAATAATATGTGTAGAAGTGAGAAGAAAGATTCTCACATAAATCTTGTGGGGTCATTATTCATAACACATAATCAATAAGTCAGTCCTCTTGAACTCCAAGTCATTAGAGAAAATAAATATAGCCACATAAATATGGGTGAGCAAAACTACAATGTTGCACAGAAAATGCACATGTATAATATATTTTCATTTCTCTGTCCAATTTAGTTGGGCTCCTAAGTTTAGAATAAAACGTTGCTTCTGCTCCCAGGTCTCTCCCCCACGCCAAAGTTCATCAGATTTGGGATAAAGTTGGGTTATTTTGTATTTTGTCATGAAGCCATTGTCCTTTTCTCTTGTATAAATTTGTGTGTGCTGTTCTTTTTCATTATGATCAGTGGTGCTGTCTGCAGTGTTGGGCCTGAACGAGCTCATTGAACGATCGTTCATGAACTCGCTCATATTTTGGGTGAACGTAAACTGAACGTACTGAATTTCTGCCTGATGAACAGGCCTTAATATATAGGTGAAAATCAACAAATCTGTCAACACCAGCCACCACCGAGCTGCCCCGCGCATGCGTGATCAAATTACTAAACATGGAAACAAAATCCACTGAAAGCAGCAGCACCACCTCGGCCTCAATGATCACTACAGTATCTTCATATGATCACTTAAAATAGTTTTTTGAAAAGGTCAGTGGTGATAAATTTGCGTAGCTAAAGGCCCATTTATACTCCCTTGTGTAAGTAAACAACAATGTTAATTGTCATACGTTGCTGTCCTCATACTTCCATGCATCTTTTGTGTTGGCATGGTTGTCAAGTCAATTCCTCAAGTAGTGGGCAGTGTTAAGTTCAGAGTTTACTTCTGTGACCCAACGTCAGTTTCAGACACAGTTTAGGAGCAGTATATCGTGGCTTTAAAGTTGTTTCCAATCGCCCAGTATGCCTCAAACACTTGCAGAGCTTTTCTTCAAAAACTCTTTCAATTTCTACAGTTCTTTTCCTCGTCTTTATTCTTCTTTAGCTTGTTGTTGCCTTTTTGATACTCTTCTTCTCTGGTTTGTTTCTTTCCCTGGTCACGTCAGCTATTCTGCTAAGCACTGCCCCGCCGATTTCCGGTGGTATTGCTCTGTCTTCTGCATCAAGCAACGGATGTCTAAGCTCAGTGAAAACAGACCAAATTATGTGCGCAACTGTCGCAGGAGACGGCTGAAACTGTCCGTCCATCTGCGTATTGGTATTCTGCATCGAGTATAAATGCGCCTAAACGCTGCGATGTGAAAGAAGCTAGTCATCAAGGTTTCGAATTACGGGGAAGCTAAGGGGAGCTTTGCTCCTGAATGTCTTTAGGAGCTCACCTAAAGACATTCAGCTGATACTTTAAGGGGGAGCCCTAAAAATCTTCCAAACGATGCGGATGATCCGTTCTGTTTCCTTCAGCACCATTAACAACAGCATGGTTGGTTTGTTGTGTGCTGTAAGCGTCCACACAACCACCTGATGTGCTTCTTTCTGGGTAAAGAATTCTCTCTCATTTTCTGATTAAACAAGTTGCATACAGTAGTAGCAGTGTTTTTATTTTTCATTTTTGTAGTAACCATATTTTTGACCGCGCTACATGCACTCATATATATGCACGTGCACATTACATACAAAGCCGTGGTACATGTGCAAAAATAAGGCTCCCCCGAAAGCCCCAGTGTAATTCGAGCCCTGCCCGTCATGATTAACAAGCTGCAGCATATGAGCAAAACAACCCTAGCTGGGGATTCCCGCGTATTCCTTCACCATCTTCCTGTGAGGCAAATTGTCATGCAGGATTGCAGCATTTTAGCTAGTGGACTTTTACAGAATTTTCCTTGGCAGAGAGTGATTGGCTAGAATGACTTGGAGCAACTTTCTGAATGTCAATATATA
>JBAMHW010000023.1:21871967-21884923 GCA_037177495.1 Rhadinocentrus ornatus
GTTTTCTTCCTGCTTGGTGTTCACCATGCCATCCTGACAATATTCTTCACTTCCTGAAAACTGTTTTTATTTACACTGTACACTATATTTTATATTTTTTAATGTTCTTCCATCATTTGCTGCAGCAACAGCCTATTTCCCCCAAGGCACTCATTAAATCTTCACTCAAGTGTGAAACAAAATATAAAACATATCCATGCCCTCTAGGTCTTTTACAATCATCGAAACATGATAATTCACAATTCAGAATTCAGTCATAATACTTGGACCCACAATGTAAATGATGATTCTCGGTTTAAAAGTTACTTAGACAACTAGTGTTTTATCATTGGTAATATAAAACATGACAGATTTGCTGAAGGATTTTGTTTTAATACTTTCCTAAAATGGTGGAAGATAGCTGAAAAGTATGACAAATGGAGCACAGAGGCAAAAGAGACAAAAGATGGAGGCAACAAGCAAAATAAGCGATGCAAGTTTATACGCAAGGAGCAAATCATCTCATGTTCTCACCACAGAGACAATGTTGACAAATTGAGCCGAGACATAAAAGCTTAGCTGTTGCTTCATTGTTCTAAATTGAGATTTTTGCATAAATTAGAATTTTTTTTCCCAGACGGAATGTGTGTGTGTGTCTGTGTGTGTGTCACCAACACACAGGGATAGGATAGAGGGTGCACTGAGGCTAAAAGGCAATTGTGCATATGTTAACTCTATTTAATCATACCTTTTAGTGCCTTCCTGTCATCTGGAGAATTCCCGAGTCAAACTTAGCTCCTCGTGCACACTCAGACATGATTATACCGATGCCTCATTTAATTTAAACTTCAGCTAAAGGCTTTCATAATTCACTTCAGTTCACTGTACACTGTTAACCTCAAGCATTTCTTACTGTCAGATTCTAAAGATTCAGTTTAAATGTTTGCTTTTTATTTATACACTTAAACTATATTGATAAAGGTTTTGGGACACGCAAGGTCCATCAGGACATGGCCGAGTGAGTGGTATGAAGGAAAATGACTGGCCTGACCTCAACCCAACAGAGCACGTTTGAGATTAACTGAAGCGGAGACTGCAAGCCTTGTCATCTGTGCCTGACCTTGCAAATGTGTGTATGGAAAAACGGTGAAAAATTCCCATAAGTCTTTAGTCTAAAAATAGGATATCATTAAGTTCATGTGTGTATATATAGTGTACTGTATACTGTATATACAGTCATGAGCTAAGTGAGCCACCACAGTGAGCTCCAGGGCTCTGTGGAAGACTCATTTCTCCAATAAACCTGTTACCAGTTTGTGTTATTTAGCAAATAGACCATTTCTGATGATGTCTTGGTAAACACATGATGGATCAGCTGAAGGTCCAGATGCATCTTTCAGGTTGGTTAACAGATTGCCGTGTTTTAAATGACATTGTTATTCATTTTTCAAAGGAATAACATAAGGAATGGCAAGGCAGACAGTTTATAACGATGTGTCTAAAAATACTGTTTAGCATGTAAGTTGTCTGTGTGGACCCAAAACTTATTTTGCCACCTTATTTGTGTTTTAATGATGTTAATGGTTTACAAACAACACATTCCTCCAAAAAATACTTGGGGACAAAAACTGGACAAAAACACAATTACAAAAGCAGAAAATGTAAACAAAATGGGGACTGAGTTAAGACCTTTCCACTGTACCGTATTTGGCTTATATCGAGTTTCATTAAATATGATTGAAAATAAATCAGATAAAATTAGTCAAATAGATGCAACCTTCACAATAATAATAATATTACATATGGATAGTTTTAACATATAACAGTGTGTATTTGTGGAATAACAGTGTGTATTTGTGGAATAAACAAACGAAATGAAACATGTTAATTTCATATTTTTAAGGCTAAAGGTGGATTTTAAATTTTCTCCTTATTTCCAGACCTGATTAATAAGTTAAGCTAATTTAAATGATAATGACTTAACTTTGAATGAGAAGGGGAACAAGTGCATTTTTCCAAAACATTACAATATTCCTCATTATCCAGTGTGTATGTATATCATCTGTTTCATCTTCATATTGCATCGAGTTACAAGCTGTACTCTCTCTGCAAAGCCATCTTTCCTAAAGCACTGTCTCACTTAAAAGTCTGTGAAATTATAAACACCCTCGAAGAAATGGTTCTCCTGTTTCCTCTGAAGTATTGTTTCATTTAAACCTGCAGATGAAACATGCACCTTCAGTAATGTTTATGCAAATATTTGAGCCCCAGCTGCACACCGCCAAGTGTCTAAATCTTGAAGTCCGTATTAGAAACTCTTTCATGTGGCTCAGGAGCAGCAGATGAATAAGCTTTTAAAGGTGACTGGAGATGAGTTTTCTCTTCCGTTCAGTATTTCACATTTATGAAACCTGGTTGATGCTTCATATAAGGAGAGTTGAGAAAAGGTCTGATTTAGTGGGACATTTGACTTTGTTTATAGAGGACTCTAATCACATCCTACATACTTCAGGTGGTGAGTCACACTATGCAGAGCGGTGAGAAAAATTCATGAGATTGCAACCACGACTAAAAGACGCAAACACAGAAGCATACACTTCTGCTTGGAGCTGATTTTAGGACTTCTCTGTGAGGGTTTTATGTTGTTTAAACTCCCTGCTGAGTGTAAATTTTCCACTACCATCACCACACAAATAATCCTCAGGGTTGCAATAATTGAAGCAGCAGGGGAGAGGGAGTGCATATCAGTGAGACCACATCACTGAGGGTGAGTGTTACCTACGTGGCAACAGCAGCGTCTCCTCTCTGACTAGAGGCAATAAGGCTTACCGGCTGCTTTTGAAGCAGCACTTCAGGGATTGTGGTGACACGTTTGATTTCCCGGTCACACTCCAATCATGTGTACACATATCTAATGAGATCATTTGGGGTTATGTATGAAGTGCACCAACTAGATCATTAAATTAGATGTGGTGCAGCAGCACACCAAACAACAGTATGTGACATCTACTTCCTGTTACTGCATGCGATGAGTCTCCTTCAGTGTTTAATTTTTTGCATCTGTGCCAGGACACTGTTGCTTTTTAAATGTGGAAAAATGAACATTTCTTTGCCAATCTGATCATTTTGATGGTGCATTATTTAAGTTGACATATAAAAAGTGTACCATGACCAAGCAGACCTGGAAACCATGGCAACCATGAAAAAACTAGTAAAGTAATAAGAAGCCTGTAATGGAAGATGAAATAACCTGGTCTCCTCTCTCTAAGTGCCATCACAGCTTAGATTTCTTTTTCCGGCATTGGTGATACCTTGATGTTTTCTTCTAATTTGATCCACAACAAGGCAATATCTATTTAGGACCAAAGTTGAGCTGGCTGTTATTGTCACAACTGTAATTGTTGTTTTGAACAAACTGAAAAATCCAAAAGTGTTGACCAAAGGAGTTTAGTGTAAAAGCACTCTGACTTATTAAGCTGATTGAAATACAAAAAGCCTGCATCAAGAGAGATCAGAAAAGAAAGAGAGCTTGTATTTGGTTTAAAAACAAAAAGAAACATCAGTAAATGGGAAAGCTGAATGTGAATAGGGAAAAGATTGGGATCACAGCAGTCTAGCAAAAACAAACAAAACAACGTGATTTATTATCACAAATGTATGTAGGGATTAAATTGGATGGAAGTGCAACAAACTAAATGTTTTTCTCCAAAGAAAACAGCCAAACTGCTGCACTTACGTTCAGTTTCTACTGTGAAAGCATTAGAAACAAAGCAGCCATGTTCAGATTTTATCCGGTTTGTACACTGCAAGCATTAACTTTAATAACCAGTAAAGTAAATAAAAAAAGAAACGATACTGAGCCTGATTATTGAGACACAGTTATTTTTTTGTCTTTAAAATTGCTTTAAGTTAGATCTGAAAATATGACATGCACTAATTGGTTAGGCTTTAGTCAGCCATAGCTGATATTTAGTTTTAGTCTTATTATTCAGTGCATATAGATGTAAGTCTGTTAAAACTAGAAAATAAAGAAAATCACCAATTTACATCATGTACGGAAGATGAGGTTGGAACCTAGCCAGAAACTTGCCAGTTTAATGGTAATCTGTATCATGTATGCATATTATGACCAATCCACTTAATATGCCAGTCGCCTCTGCAAAACAAAGGAAGCTTTATACCAAAGGAAATCAAATCTAGATTTTCAAGAGCTCGTGCAGCAGATGCGCAGGAAACTAACAAGTGGTGGTGCAACAAAAGTAAAGAAGACAGAGAAAGACAACAATATCTGGCAGTCGTGTAGCTGTCACTATAAATCCAATTTTAAAGCTTTCCCTTTGGTGAGTTCATGAAACTGCCACAGGTGAGCGTCATCCTCATTCTCATCCATGTGAAGGGTTGTCGGCAGTGCTGTGGTCAGTAACGAGCTGACAGCCAGAGATTTCCTTCAAGATGCAAGAGAAACGTTTTACCAATAGATGTAGTTATCACGAAGAAAAATATTTTGAGTGAATTTTGTGTTTATTTATGTCCTTTGCTGTCAATCCAGCAGGCTCCAGACTGACTTAATTAATGCAGTTAATGAAGAATTAATGCAGAGGAGAGAGTAAAGGCTGTTATCAGAGCGTGAAGTTGTAGCCTTAAAACGCGTTATGATGACCATGGTGCTGAATCATTCTTTGAGTTACAAACTTTGTGATTCGTAAAAGTTAGCTGCATCCTACGGCAAGGTGGCTAAGGTCTCCCTCTAAATATGGGTTCACATCCACCTGCTTGCCTGCAACTTGGAACCTCCTTTTCATCCCTTCGCTGCATGCGGAGGAGCAGTGTGACTTCAGGGCAGGTGGGCCCTGAAAAAGCAGGATTGATGGAGAGCAAGCCCAGCATGTTACCCGACATCCAACTTGTTTTGCTCCACCTTCCTGTCTTCACAGACCCTCTGGTTCTGCATCCAGCTGCTGAATCACAGATGAATAGCAGCTGATGGGAGTTGACAGCCTGCCTGTGGACATGCTAAATGCACGGACGCTCACGCACTAATGTTGAGGTCAGAGGTCATATGAAAGTATGCAAAACGTGACTTCTGGATTAATCGGGCAAGCCGTGAAGAAGGTGGAAGTGGTTCTGCATATATTCTGCTAATTTACAAAAACTAAGATAAACATTATTTTTTTAGCATCAATGAAAATTAAGGTATTTGTCTGAAAGAAGTCTGAAAAATGAAGAAAACTGGATTCCTAAAAAGGTAAATTGAATCCCAACTTTGATTATAAAAGACCTAACATGAGGGTTCCACAAACTCTGGTCTGATGACTCTCTTGTTGCAATCACACCTGCGCAAATACCTGCATGAAGTTCATGGAAACACTACCTGACATTGGCTCCTCACCACAAAGTTTGCAAGTTTGCATGTTAAATTGTTTAGAAACTGGATGCGTTTAAAGAGATGAAAACATTTAATATGCAATACCATCTTTTTTTCTGGTTGGAGAGGAATTTTTACCTTGCACTTTCTCGGATTTGTCTGAATGCTGCTTCAGAGTCATGGCGACCTCTGCTAGGAGACGATGCGTCTGAGTCGTGTAATTTTTTTTTCTGACAGGAAAATTGTGCCCAATTTAATTTTAAAGATAACTCTCGTGAGCCAAACCGAATTCTGCTAGATGCCACAGGTAAATGCTCTCTCTCTTTCTCATTGTCTTAGTTTTCATTGTCATCCGCTCCAACTACTTACCATCTTTTGCTGGTACTAAAGGGTTCAACTTGTATCACTTCTTCTGTTTGATCATCAATGACCTTGGCAATCACTGGAGCCTGTACTTTGCACCTGTACACTTTCCTTCACGTGTACAATTCTCTGTAGGTTTGCTCTGCTTTTTTGGGACATTGACACACTCCTTCACTCATCCACTCATGACATTTCACTACAGACTTTTCAAATTTCCACACCACACTTTTTCTTATTTTGTTATAATTTATAATTAAATAAATTGGACATGAACATTTTTTATGTGGACTTCAATAGTGCCATTACTGCTGTTATACACTAATTGTAGATTTTATAGGAAAATATTCTTTATATTTGATTTATCAATCTCTTCATTTTCCTGCTTTTAAAGCTGTCCAGGAGCAAATGCCCGGATTAATAGCTGATAATCTTTTTAGTGAAGAAAACAGATTTACCTGACTCGCTATTTGACTCCAGATGAGCTACATATTCTCATTTAAATGTATTGCAGCATGGTTGATGTTATAAAGTTCAGATGGAACATAATTATCTGGTGTCTCGGACGTAATTCCCACAGCAGTGTAAATAATTCAGGTATTTAGTGATGCTGTCCAGACATGGCTTTACCACTGCGCAGGTGTGTCCTCTCAGTTAGACCATATTTATTAAACTATTGCAGGTCTTTTATGGACAATTCTCAGTTTCATATGTAGGATCTTTTAAAGAATGTTGATGGTAGCATCTGCTCCTATTATGTCAACAAAATGTCTTTGATATGGCTAATTTTATCCTCTATGTTCGTGTCTGCTGATGCTTCCTGCTGATTGCTCCTTGAACTTGCTGTGAAGTGGGTGATGTTGGTGAAATGATGCTTTAAGTCTGACTCAGGCCTTCCAAAACATCTTGAAATGTTGCACTTAACAGTGTTGCAAGTTTTCTTTTTTTAACCAGAAAATAAATTAGAATTTTCTGGAAACTACTGCCATTTATTATATTATATTTAACCTTGATAAAACCGGAATATGATATTATAGATGCTGAGCATTCACTGATCAATTATATAAATTTTACAATAAACATTAAGAAGCGAAGTCTGTTTTACTTGACAAATGGATCGTATGTAATCACGAGGTTTTGTGCAGGTTTTTTCAGGAGCCTGTAGTTGACAGGTACACTGTATCAGCACAGATAATTGGTGAAACATTAGCTTGAATTTGATGGTATGGGAAGGAAGTATTGGAAGGACAGGCAGCAAGGCGTCATGTGGAGATTAAGATCTAATACGTGATGCAGAGTGACAAGTAGCTTGTAATGTGATGGTGCTGAAGTGGCATGGCCCAGCGGTCAGCCTGACACCCTGCTGAACATTAGACATTTGCTTTAAGAAAAGAGAAACTGGGCTAGCAGAGGAAGATGGTATGCTGGTATTTTCATTATGTCCAAAACATAGTCAGCATATATGTTCTTTGTTAATTTTTTTTTTAATCTGTGTTGCAGTTCTGTGTTTCAACTAATGTAATTAGTTTCTTTGACCTTTCCTTCATTTATTCCTCAACATCTTAACACATTAGCAAATCTTTCCTTAAAATTTTACTTAAACTAATTTAATGCAATCTGCTTTTTTATATACAGGAAAAGATACAATTTATGTAAATGCAAAAAGATTTTTCTGATTTTCTTTGGTCCCCCATAATGAATTAAACAAAAGTGATTAAAACTATTTTGTCTGCAGCTACGAACTCGTTGATCTACCTGCTTCAGCTTTACAGAGTTATGTTGTCAATCCCATACAAGCGGTTATGCTAACGCTAAGTCACTACCACTATTGTGGAGTTGCATGGAGCTCAGATAGCTTGAGCTACAAAATATATTTTGTAAATTGTTTTGACATATTTGTTTAAAAACAAACAGAAATAAGATCTGTGTGCCAAGATATTGTAGTGGAAATTTTTTAAATAAAAATAAACAAGAAAAGAAAAAAAAAAGTGGGAATACACTTTCTGTCTTAAGGAGATCAGTTGACTGGTCAAATTGTTTGTAACCACTTGGGTAATTTCTGCCATCAGCTCTACTTAAAGAAATCACTTTGGGTCCTCATGTCAGTGAGAAATTTAGTGCAAAAGTAAAAGCATGCAGAACTTACAGCAGAAACGGGAAATGCAGCATTCCAGCAGTTGTTTTCACTGGCAGAGCCACCCTAGCCACTTTGGTGCCCTGGGTGAGGTTAAGGTTAGGCCAAGGTTTACATGGGCATATTTGGAAAGTCTGCTATATTCCAGCTTAGCTGGCCTCTAGCTGGTACAGATTAAAGGTAAAGAAAGTGTTTTAAATGTTAGATAAAACCACATACCTCTACATTGGAACCTCTTCTTTTCCTTCCCCTTTCTAAACTTTCTAAAAGCCAGTCCTGGTCCTTGGATGAGTAGTTATTAACCTCCTGCCTGAGATGCGCCCCGACCATAACTTGTGCTCCCCCTTTTCATGGAACAGGAAAGGTCCGCCAGGTCAATCAATGAGAAACAACGAGTGGTGGGGATTATTATTATTATTTTTATGTATGTATTTTTTTCTCTTCTTTTCGACATCTGACAGCAGTTGCATGAATTTACATACTGATTTGCAGATATGCAATTTTCTCTTTGAGCTTGTACTGGTAGGTGCATAAATGTGTCTTGCATCATTTTTTTTTTTACTGCAGCAACAGAAGCAAAAATGCTTTGGCATTTCCTAAGTTGTGATTTGTAGACTAACATTTTAGCACCTGCAGTAAAAATTTGAGTTTTTGTGTTTGTCTGAGATAAAATAAACAACAACATTTGGCATATTTGTTTTGCACCATATTCATCGTTTGTAACTCCTAAATGATTTTCTTTGCAGCTTTAACTATCCTGGGGCACATTTGTAAATGTGCTCTACAATAATTATTTCCTTGTTCATAAATGTTGAGCTGTTTGCACTAATAATACCATCATAAACTGATGACAATAAACACAAGAGTGCAGGTAAACTTTAACCAGAATTTTCACATTTCTGTGCTCCTGAGTCATTTTCCTGAATGATTCCTCTCAGCTACTTGATGTTCAGATTAATTTTGTTATTTTGAGTAATTAAGAATGATGGCTTGTATTAGCTGCTATCTAATATAGAGACCCTGCTGACCTTTGAATGGCAGCAGTAGTCAGTAGCAGCTGTCTGTATCTGCAGTGCTGGAAGATAGTTGGTCAAATGTTCTTTTATTGAAGCTAACAGTGAGGCTCTGTTGTTTGAAAGCAGTGCTGAAGGTCACTGCCTTTGTTTTCAGTGAGTTTGTGATCTATTTTAAGTAGTTCCTGTTGTTTTTGCTAAGTGCACCTGTGATGTCTGCCTCCCCTCGTCTAAGAGGGGGCTCCTGCTGTGACTTCACCACTGATCAATTTAATTGTCAAAAAGATTTTTAAGTGTTCTGTGAAAAGGTCAAAACATGACAAAAATTATTTTCCCTTTTCAAAAAGCAATGACGAGAACATGTAGCTGCTAGAGTTTTGTTTACTTTTTATCTTTTTATTAAAGTTTATTTTATGGTTGAGTCAAATGGTGTCTGAAGAGTACGAATAAATGTGTAAGATTTTGACCATTGTTTAAAATCATTCAAAGAACCAGAGATTAAATTTCATCCCTGAAACATCAGATTCTCTTTAGGCAATGTTTGTGAACTTTAGGCAAAAACACAGGAAATAAGCAGTAGTGAGGCGTAAAAAGCTTATGTCAAACTAAAAGTAATGTGACCTCTCTTGATTCTCCTTGAGTTGGTTGAAGTTGCGTCATACACGTTGGATATTATTCCAAATTCCTCATAGAAAAATTGTTTATATATATATATTTTTTGGCACGGTTCTGAGTTCAGAAAAGTAGATTAAAATGGAGTTTTTTTAAAATTAGGGACAAAGTCTTATACTCACTAGGCCTCATTCACAAATGTATTAAGACAAAGTTAAGAAAAATTCTTAAGCTGTACTCTAAAAGTTTCTAAAAAATAAATTGCAGACAGAGGTGTAACAGAGAGGAGGAAAAGATCAGTGGTGCTATTAACAAGGGGATCCGGGTGTATCCTTGATCTCCTAATAAAACTAGTCATCATAATTAAAAGCAACTGCTATTGAAAATTTTAGTTATTAAAAGATGTCCCTTGGGGTGGCGTTTAGCCCAATTGGTTGCGCAGCTGCCCCCCCCCCCAATTTCCCAATGAGCCATGTGTCACTACTCCCACTACTCCTTGTTTGCATGCCAGTGAGGTTCGTGGCTGATGAGACACTGACTCCTTTAGCGTCCGATTTACAATTGTAACATCTGTTCAACTGACAGCATATTGACCACTAGTAAGGTTTGATATCTCATCAGTGTGTTTTTTTTCTTAATGTTCCATTAAGAAATAGAGGCACATTTAATCAGCATATTAATTCACGATAAAATAAGAAATACTTCTTTACACAAAACCATGCCATAATACTTTTTCTTTTTACGGCATTATAATAATACCTTTCATTTAGCCATAGTTACTGTTATTACTCTCTTTGTAGGTATAAAACAGTAAAAATTCAAACTCTTTAACAGAAACCTATACAACTCAAACACATGAGAACATATTACTCTTAAACCAACGCAGTTCTGCACATTTCCTTTTTTTTCCCCCTTTCCTACCTTAAAGAGCCATGTCATACCTGTTTACAGTAACTAACTAACATTTAGACAACTTTAGCAACTCTCAATCAGTCTCCTAGGTGGTTGAATGTTTCTCTTAGGTCTAGATATTCTTTCAACAGTTGGTGATGCAGATGTTGCTGACAAACCACTGTCAATGTTTTCTGTTTCACCATTAGGTTGCACTGTAGAATCAGCCAGGGTCTGTTGAATCATCTCCTGATCTGCAGCATTTCCCTTCGTCTGCTGTAGTTGTAGATCAACTCAGTTCCTCCTTAAAGATAATCCATTCTCCATCAAATTCCTGTAGGATCGATGAGCTACCTCCTCGTGGACCTGTCTTTGTAGTCTCCACGTACCTGTAGGGATGTCTCTAAAATGTACCTTATCTCCAGGCTTCAGCTAAGGAAGGTGTTTCACCTTTATGTCGTACAGCTGTTTATGTTTTGCTTTTTGTTCCTCTTTTGCTTGTCTGACTTTTCGTGAATTTGTTGGTGCTAACAAGTCTTTGTTCACAGGAAGATTGGAACAAATACGTCTTACCACAAGCATTTGAGCTGGCGACAGTCAATGTACAATGAAAATCTCTGCCCTTTGCTTTTTTCATCAGATTTTTCACAATCTTCACTGAACTTTCTGACAGTGCATAAGATTTGGGATAGGTTGGACTCTAAGTTTAATGTTGAAACCCCAACTCTTTTGCGGATGCTGCAAACTCTGTACTCGAAAACTGAGGCCCGTTACGGGTGAATCTTTTAGAGTGTCAAATTCACATGTTTTGCTGAAAGTATGAAGCTCTGCTAAATATTGATCAAAGGGCACTCCCTGTTTTTGATCATGAGTAAAGAACTCGTATCTTTCAAACGTGACATTTTGGCTGGGCATAAAGTACTCTTCAAACTTGGCCATTAGTTCTGTCAAAGCGAGATCATCTTCATCCAACTGAAAACTGTTATATGTCTAAAGCATCTTCCCCGATGACATGTACAAGGATGCTAGCCTTGAGCTTTTCATTATCACCTCCTGCTCTGCTTGCTGACAAGTATATGTTAAATCTCTGCTTGAAACATTTCCAGTTAGAGGATTAGCCAGATCACCAGTCAGTTGCATAGAAGTAGGTGGACTTAGCTTATCTATGTCTGTATCTTGGGGCACGAAACTTCTAGAACTCTCTCACGTCACTTGCTATTCTCTACTCTTTACTTTTCCCGATGGCTGCATTTGTCACACTCGTTAGCAATCCTGTTTAGCATGTAGCATTTTTAGCATGTTTCTTCCACGCTGCTCAACACAATCTCATTATTTGTACTTGTCTTTTACTTTTTACTTTTCACGATTGACTTTGCTCTTTAATACGGCGAGTTTTTGTTTTCTACGTCCACTGGCGGCCACTTCTGACACCATGCGTTGTCTTTCTTAATGTTCTATTAAGAAATAGAGGCGCATTTACTCTCAGCATATTTATTCAGCCATTACCTCCGACATTATACATTATGCTACTTCCTGGTGGCCTACGCTTCATGTACTTTGGCCTGCTGGGTAATGGAGTCCTCAACTAGTAATATCCCATTACAACACATCTTTTCCCCTAAAGAAAATAAGAAATACTTCTTAAAACAAAACTATTTTAAACTAATTAAAGGACAAATTCAGTTTTGATCCTAAGTTAAATTCTTATTTGTTTTTAAAACATGAAATTTTCAAGATAATAACGAGAAAAAGTAGAAAAATTCACTCAAGGCCAAATATTTGTTTTCAAGTATTATTTCACCTTTATTCTATATTCTTTTTTAAAAAGAAAACATCCATTTGTGGTTTTACCTTTTTTTTTATATGAACTCCATGCGTCTATCCTGCTCCACAAAAAGATCTCTCTAAAGTGATAATGGCCAAAGAAGAAAGTCTTTATTAAAACCTTGCTTATTCCACCTGTATGTTTTTTTTCAATCTTTTCATTTCAGTGTAGATATATATAATACATCTGGCGAGTCAGACAAAGCAGAGCATTAAATAACCGCTGTAGTGCACATGGCCTGCTGCCTTTAGCTAACACTTTACCATGGGAGCAACAAGCACCCGCCGCCTCGTCGCTGCCTCATCTTGGGTTTCTGCTCTGTATTTGATCGGGAAACTCGTGAATTCAGCAATTTTACTTAAGATTATTTAAAAAATGAGTGGAGTCATACAGAAAATACATTTGTAACATGTATTTGTAACAAATATTAAAATTATATTATGTGCCTCACTTGCCTCCCCTTGCTGCACGTCAGTGTGCATGCCTATGAAGCTGTCATGATAGATGGAATGCGCTCCTCCTGGGGAGCAGGAGGCCACGTTCCATTGGTTGTTCTGGAAGCAACAAATAAGTTGGACGTTTATGCAGCGATATTGCTTGCAGTTAAGTTATGGGAATAGATGTGGTGAGGGAGCTTTAATGCGAATGATGGTGCAGTAGACAAGCACTAGAATTAAATCCCCTCTTGACTGTGGCTTGTTTATATGTATGTATGTATGTATGTATGTATGTATGTATGTATGTATGTATGTATGTATGTATGTATGTATGTATGTA
>JBAMHW010000023.1:21896580-21913589 GCA_037177495.1 Rhadinocentrus ornatus
GCCTTTGTGCAAGGAGGAACAGGAGGAGCACTACCAGAGCCCTGCAAAATGACCTCCAGCAGGCCACAAATGTGCATGTATCTGCTCAAACAGTCAGAAACAGACTCCATGAGGGTGGTGTGAGGGCCCGACGTTCACAGGTGGGGGTTGTGCTTACAGCTCAACACCATGCAGGACGTTTGCCAGTTGCCAGAGAACACCAAGATTGGCAAAATCGCTACTGGCGCCCTGTGCTCTTCACAGATGAAAGCAGGTTCACACCGAGCACATGTGACAGATGTGACAGAGCCTGGAGACGCCGTGGAGAACGTTCTGCTGCCTGCAACATCCTCCAGCATGACCGCTTTGGCAGTGGGTCAGTAATAGTGTGGGGTGGTATTTCTTTGTTGGGCCACACAGCCCTCCATGTGCTCGCCAGAGGTAGCCTGACTGCCATTAGGTACCAAGATGAGATCCTCAGACCCCTTGTGAGACCATATGCTGGTGCGGTTGTCCCTGGGTTCTCCTAATGCAAGACAATGCTAGACCTCATGTGGCTGGAGTGTGTCAGCAGTTCCTGCAAGATGAAAGAATTGATACTATGGACTGGCCCGTCCGTTTCCAAGACCTGAATCCAACTGAGCACATCTGGGACATCATGTCTCGTTCCATCCACCAACGCCACTTTGCACCACAGTGTCCAAGAGTTGGTGGATGCTTTAGTCAGGTCTGGGAGGATATCCCTCAGGGGACCATCTGCCACCTCTTCAGGAGCATGCCCAGGTGGTGTAGGGAGGTTATACAGGCACGTGGAGGCTACACACACTACTGAGCCTCATTGTGACTGTTTTAAGGACATTACATCAAAGTTGGATCAGCCTGTAGTGTGTTTTTTCACTTAGGTTTTGAGTATGACTCCAAATCCAGACCTCCATGGGTTAATAAATTTGATTTCCATTGATAATTTTTGTGTGATTTTGTTGTCAGCACAATGAACTATGTAAAGAACAAAGTTTTTAATAAGAATAGTTAATTCATTCAGATTTACGCTGTGTTATTTTAGTGTCCCCCTAAATTTTTTTGAGCAGTGTATATATACAGTATATATACTCCCTGAGCCGCCACATTACCGCGGTGGAGCTTGTGCATCCTGACAATCCTAGTGGCTATGTTGTCAGGGGCTTTATGCCCCTGGTAGGGTCACCTATGGCAAACAGGTGTCTATGGGAGGGACCAGACGAAGCACGGCTCAAAACACATGAAGGCAAACCATGGACCCAGGTTTTCACATGCCCAGACGTGGGTCACCAGGGCCCCCTTTCTGCGAGCTCACCACCCGCAGGAGGGGTCGGGTGCAGTGTGAGCTGGGTGACTGCCAGAGACCAGAGATCAGACTGCCAGGTCTGATCATCAGCTGCAGAAACTAGCTCTAGGTCTAGGGATGTGGAATGTCACCTCTCTGGCAAAGAAGGAGCCTGAGCTGGTGCGCGAGGTTGAGCGGTTCCGGCTAGATATAGTTGGACTCACCTCAATGCATGGCTTAGGCTCTGGAACCACTGTCCTTGAGAGGAGCTGTCCGAGAGAGAGGTGCCGAGCAGGTGCAGGCATGCTCAATGCCTCCCGACGTGGCGCCTGTACTTTTGGGTTTACCCTGGTTAATGAAAGGGTAGCCTCCCTCCACCTTCATTTGGGGGGATTGGTCCTAACTATTGCATATGCTTATGCACCAAACAGCAGTTCAGAGTACCAATCCTTTTTGTAGTCCTTGGAGGGGGTGTTGGAAGCACTCCTTCTGGGGACCCCCTCATTCTGCTCGGGGACTTCAATGCCCACGTGGGCAATGACAGCGAGACCTGGAGGGGCGTGATTGGGAAGAATGGCCCCCCTAATCTAAATCCGAGTGCTGTTTTGTTGTTGGACTTCTGTGCTCATCATGGATTGGCCATAACAAGGACCTTGTTCCGGCATAAGAGTGTCCACATGTGCACTTGGCACCAGGACACTTTAGGCCGCAGTTCGATGATTGACTTTGTAGTCATATTGTTGGACGAGGGATGCCGTAAAGCTAAAGATGGAGTCCTATCGGGCCTTTTTGGCCTGTGGGATTCCAGAGGCAGCTGATGGGTATTGGCGGGCTAAGCGGAACGCAGCTTCGGCTGAGGCAAAAACTCAGGCATGGGAGGAGTTTGGAGAGGCCATGGAGAATGACCTCCGGGCGGTTTTGAGAAGATTCTGGTCCACCATCACGAGGGGAGCTCCATCAACACTGTGTACAGTGGGGATAGGGGGCCGCTGACCTAGACTCGGGACGTTGTGAGGCGGTGAAGGGAATACTTTGAAGACCTTCTCAATCCCACCAACACGTCTTCCGATGAGGAAGCAGAGTCTGGGGACCATGGTGTTGGCTCTTCCATCTCTGGGGCTGAGGTTGCTGAGGTGGTTAAAAAACACCTCAGTGGCAGGGCCCCAGGGGTGGATGAGGTCCGCCTAGAGTTCCTTAAGGGTCTGGATGCAGTAGGGCTGTGTTGGCTGACACACCTCTTCGGCATCGTGTGGACATGAGGGACAGTTCCCCTGGGGTGGTGGTCCCCCTCTTCTAAAAGGGGGACTGGAAGGTGTGCTCCAACTACCGGTGGATTACATTCCTCAGCCTCCCTGGTGAGGTCTATTCAGGGGTGCTGGAGAGAAGGGTCCATCGGATAGTCGAACCTTGGATTGAGAAGGAGCAGTGTGGTTTTCGTCCTGGTGGTGGAACAGTGGAACATCTCTACACCCTCTTTAGGGTCTTGGAGGGGCATGGGAGTTTGCTCAACCAGTCTACATGTGCTTTGTGGACTTGGAGAAGGCGTTCGATCGTGTCCCCTGGGGAATGCTCTGGGAGGTACTCCAGGACTATGGAGTGCCGGACCTCTTTGTTCGAGTTGCCCGGTCCCTGTATGACCAGTGTCAAAGCTTGGTCCACATCGCTGGCAGTAAACCTGAAACGTTGCTGGTGAGGGTTGGACTCCGCCAAGGCTGCCCTTTGTCACCGGCACTGTTCATAACTTTTAAGTACAGAATTTCTAGGCGCAGCTGACGTGTTAAGGGGATCCGGTTTGGTGGCCTCAGGATTGGGTCTCTTTGCGTATGATGGGGTTCTGTTGGATTCATTGGGCCGTGATCTTTAGCTCTCACTGAAGCGATTTGAAGCCGAGTGTGAAGCTGCTGGGATGAAGATCAGCATTTCCAAATCCGAGACCTAGGAGAAGATGGAGTGCCTTCTCCTAGGTCGGCAAAGTGGTCCTGCCCCAAGTGGAGGACTTCACGTATCTCGGGGTTTTGTTCTCGAGTGAGGGAAGGATGGAGCGGGAGATCGACACACATCGGTTCGGCGTCTGCAGTTATTCGGACTCTGCATCGGTCTGTCATGGTGAAGAGGGAGCTAAAAGGCAAAGCTCTTGATTTCCTGCTCGATCTACGTTCCTACCCTCACCTATGGTCACGAGCTGTGGTTAGTGACCGAAAGAACAAGATTGCAAATACAAGCGGCCGAAATGAGTTTTCTCTGCAGGGTGGCCGGGCTGTCCCTTAGGGATAAGGTGAGAAGCTCGGTGAGGGAGGGGCTCAGAGTAGAGTTGTTGCTCCTCTCGATGCGGAGGAGCAGCAACTTTCCGCCTACCTATTGAGGTGTTACGGTCACGTCCCACTGGAAAGAGACCCCAGGGAAACTAATAAGTTACTAGTTCTATGTTTTTCTTTTACATGTTTATATTCATCACGTTTGTTATATAATTCTTTATAAGAATAAGACTTAATCTAGCAAATCATGTTCATTTGAGCTAATGAGCTAAACTTATCAATTTCAAGGAATCTCCATCAGCTAACGTGCTACAATCTGCCTCATTAGAAAAGAGATGGAACTTCAAATGTAGAAATAACTGAATGATGATGAAATTACAAGAGTCACTTTGGTCTTTCTGGTTAATGTGGTGTTTTTCTAACCAGAGATTTGAGATTTGATGGAGCTGTCACACAGAATATTGAGTCTAAATCTGATAAAGCCACACTGAACCTAAAAATAAGAAGCTACATTACAATCACAACCACCCCCCCGGGCCTTTTAATTGCCTTATTCAGATAACATGTCATGGCAGGGCCAAGTCCACATGGTGACATCTGCTAATCATGTGTCCAGCGCCTGTTCACACATCCGCCTGTCCATTCAGGGGATCTGATTGCCTTTTGGTGCTGCTCACTGTCTGCTGCTGATTCATTCTCACTTTCATTCTGTGTTCTTGTCTTTCATTTGCACTCACTTTTCACAGTCCCATTCTCCCCTGCTGCCACATCCACCCACCTTTTTCATTTTCATTCCCAACATCACTTTTCATCTCGGCTCCACATTGACCATATCTCTGCATGTTGGAGTGTATCCCTGCAGCCTCTTATTGCTCGCCTTGCTCCTCTTCTCCTTTTGTTTGTGACAGTCAGATTATTCAGTCTAATCCACACAGTGTGACTGTATTGGCTTACAAAGATAATTCTGGTTCATTTTAAATGTTATTTTTTTGGTTCCAGACTTTGTTTCTGCTAGTCATGATAACATTGACCTCAACAAATTAATTACTGAGATCCATTGGGGGAAGAAACATGAGATGATCAAATAGGGCTGTCACAGTTTAGGCGGATCACACAAACCATTTAATCTAGATGAAAACGGTAATAGTCCATTGTTGTAGAGGCCACATATATTGCAGAAGTGGTTCACTAATCTGGTGTTTTGCTTAGTTTGTGAATGTTTAATTGCTCATGTTTCTATCCCTATTATATTAAATTTTAGCACTGTGTCATGCACACAGATTTACCTTAATTACTACAATTATCCTTTAATACAGACTGCATTCCTGTTCTTAATGAAGGAAATTTGTTGATCGAGCATTTCAGCAGTTATTGCAAGAGAACAATTAAGATAAAAGCAGATGTAGCCTCCTCATCCTCCTCATCAGTAGGCTTAATTTATTTCCTTTTGCTGTGCCATAAAACAAACAGTTAGAGTTGTATTGTGCAGTAGCTAACAATATTACATGCCCATTGCCAGCCAGAGGAATGTAATTAAAGACTGTTAATGTAATGAAGTAAATATCGAGTCTGCATCTCATGTTTAAAACTTTTTCCTGCTCTATGTGAGCAGTCAAACACTTAAATATTGTCTATTATTACTGTTGTGGAACATAAAAGTTTTACAAATGTTGTTTTCATCTATTCAAACCCCCTTCATTATTCCTCCTGATGCTGGTAATTTTACCTTTAGTTTTAAAAACCTGGAAGTGTTTGTGTTCAGGCCTGACATGTGACTTACTGTCTGCAGCGACAGCTATATTGTAAATGAACAGAAAAGGAAGAGCAAGGTGGCTTTGTTCATTAATGGTAAATCATCCCCTATCATCCTGCTTAAATTTATTAGCTGTAAATCAGCTGAGTCTCTACATTAGTGATGCGCGATACCACTCATTTATTTTCCGATCCAATATCAAGTAAAATACAAGCCAGTATCGGCGATACTGATCTGAAACAAATACTTTGTACAAAAACATAATGTGTTTTCAAAGCAGCCTCTGCTAAGGGAAAAGAAGCTGGTAGTCACATTTTTATTGAATACTGTGTGACTCAAACCGAAATTACCAGTAAAATGCATAATAAATATATAAATGCCACAATAATAACACCTACATACAGAATCACCATCAGTCTAAACAAATGAGTGGGATTGATGTCATTTTTTCCTATACTATTAAATATCTTTAACCAAATTTTTATTCTTAAAAACCCTTCAATGGCTGTTTTACTGAATATTTAATGACACCATCTCATCAAGCATCCTTACCAACTAAATCTAAGCCTTTTTAATGTACGTGAGCTGATCTTAGGGACACATATCAGTCCAAGCTAAACTCATACAGATATTTATTGCAGCAATTTCTTATTTCATAAGCATATTTAATATGGTACATAACAAAACAGGATGCAAAAGTCTTGAGAATGAAGGGAACTCCTGTTGTTTGAACATCATAGCAAACAGATGAAAATCGCTTTCCCTAAATTTAGCATCAGTGTTATACTGCTACGCATTTTCTCCCTCTAAATAGTAGTTTGTACCTGCCTGCAGCATCAAAGGACTCCAAGAGTGATGTGTCTCACCCTTGCAGCACCTGTCCCTCTCCCCCTCTTCCTCATCAGAATTTAATTATATACTGTGTTATAGTCAAATCTTAGATGTTTAAAGAGGTTTGTGGTGTTGCTACAACAGCTCTGTCTTCCCACACACATACATCACACCGTGGCTCTTAAGCTTCACACATGACTACTATGGAATGAGTGAGTGAAAGATGCACTGCTGCACCCCTACGATGTGCCATTTCACTTATGACTATGGCAAGTGGAAGAAAAAGTAGTTCCTGCCAACTGCGTATAATTTAGAGAAGATCATGATAATATAGTTACTTTCCACTATGTTCTACTTCGTGATAGACAGCATTTTTACTTCAAATTAGTAAAATATTGATATTTTAACATTGATTCTAGAGCATAAAAGCTGGTATTGGTAATATTGATATTTTGTTATCAATCTGCACATGACTAGGCTGTGTGCTTGCATGTTGTGTGCAGTGATGCATGTAGGCATGTACTGTAAAAGCTAAAGCATTTTTTGAGAATAAACTGCTGTAGGTTCATGCAGCTCAGCAGAGAGTTAACTGAGTCTGTGGAAGCGTAACTTGATAACTCATGTTAGATTCGGTGAAGTGTCTGGAAAGTATTGCACTCCAGGCTTATTGCCTAAAAATTTGCTCTCCATGTGTCCTCAGAGATGTACATTCTTTCTCTACAGTATCATGTCAAGCTTAGCAGAGCAGAATGGGCTTTAGTATGCATTTGACTTAGCTCTGTGTATGTGTGTGTTTGTATGGAGCCAACCCAAATGAGGTCAAGTGATTCAACTGGCAAAGCATTACAGACCATAAATGTGCATTTTATGGGGTAGTATTCTGTAGTTGTTCACCATAACTCACATTTTCTATGATTATGAAAGTGGGAAAGTTGGCAATGAGTGTATTGCAGACCTCCACTTCCTGATGTTCAAGGACACCAAGTGCTTTCTTTCCTTCTTTGTATCTCCAATCTTCATTATGCCATTTCCTCTCACCTCCATTTATCAGTGGGGCCTCTTCTGTTCTGCCCACCAACACGACCGGTGATAAATTGCATAACCCACAGTGGATCATTCTGCATGAATCACTGCTGCTGTACTGTAACGTGACACTGAATATAGTTTCCACTGCTACCACAGAAGAAAGATAAAACATGAAATATGTTAAATGTAATTTTATATTGCAGTAGAAGAATAAATCATGTTGTAGTGATGGGCAATATGACAATGGTATACTGTGACATGATATAATTTTGTTGACCTTTGTACATCTTTCTAATTTATAACAGCTTTCTATTTTCAAGTCATAGTGTGTACTACAGGCAGTTCAGCCAAAATATATACACCTAATTTTTACAAAGAACATAGAGGTTTTAATACTGAACAAAATACTGGAGCCATTACAACAGCATGGCTTTGCAGAAGAAGAGGCTGGATCCTGAACCGGCCTGTCTGCAGTCCAGATCTTTCACTAAAAGAAAACATTTGGGGCATCTTAAAATAAAAATTCCCACCAGCGAAGGCCCAGGACTGTTGGGCAGCTAGAAACCTACATTAGACAAGAATGGGACAAGATTAATTTACTAAAACTACAGAAATTACTTTCCTCACTTCTCAGACGTTTCCAGATAGTTGTTAAATAAAGAGAAGCTACACAATGACAAAACTGCCCTGTTCCAATTTTTTTGAGATACATTGCTGTCATCAAATTCAAAACAAGCTAATATTTTCCATGAAATTGTAAAATTTCTAAATTTCAACATTTGATATGATGTAATGTTTGTTGAACTTTGAACCAATATAAAACATGGAGTTTATGAGAACTGCAAATAATTGCTTACTGTTTTTGTTGACATTTTACTCAGTGTCTCAAATTTTGGGGAATTGGGGTAGTACTCCAGACACTGTAGGTCCTTTTAAATGTCTGTCATGTAGCATTGCCATTTTTAATACAGTCCAGGACAGACAGACAAAATCAAGATGGTGATCAAGAGCAGGACTTTTTTCATGCTATTAACAGCTTTTCTTTTTTGTATTGTCATGATTATTCATCTGAGAACTTAGGGTTGTACTTAAATGAAGCTCTACTTTGTGAGATTAAAATGAACTCTTATGGTATGATACTGTATACCCTTTTATAGAGCTTTAAATCACAACTAAAATAATATTTGGGGGGGAAAGATTTCAGATTTAGATAAGGCACCGATGGTCTGGCAACATGTTAGCTGTCCACCAAAAAAGGCAGAAGAAGGCATGAAATGCCAACAAAAGTTGATCTTTGGGGAAGAGACCAGGATTCTGAACCCTTTGCCGTATTTTACAGCGGTTGTTGATTCTTTTGTGATAAGATGCATTTGGCTCTGAGCTGGGACAGACAGCTGGGACCTGGTAATGAACAGTTCTATTTGTGGGTGAAGCTTGTTTCTTAGAGCCATTATCCCTTAAGCAAACTTAAGCATCTCTTTACTACATTTAAAACATTTATTGTTTTCTCTCTTGTGTAATCTCGCTTGGAAACAGATACTTGTCGAGTTACCTGTGTAAATTTCCAACTGAGAAGTCTGATGATCAATAAAATCCCAAAGCTTGGCGTTTTAGATTTTTCTTTTTCTGCTGGGCCCATTTTACCACCACATTCTCTACAAAAACATAAGCAAAAGAGGATAAATTCAATGGTCCCAACATCACCTATTGGTTTTTAAACTTCTATTTAGAGCATCAAGCTTGACATGTAGCCATTATTATTAAATTATGGATTCATTTCTTTAAAAAAACACAAGTACAGTCATAGCTTAAAGCTTGTGAAACCATAATGACTTGTGCTAAGTTTTTACTCAGGATTTTATAAAGGAGGTTAATGTTTTTTGAAAGTCTGAATGCCTGAAGTTGAATGTTTTGGAGCCAGCATGGGTCTTGGTGGTTTTGCAGTTCATTTCTAAAAGCAGATTTTTCATTTTTCTTCTCAAACACTATTTTAGACAACTCACTTTAGAAATATCGCATGTCACACAGCAAAAATGTACGCTCTTAAAGACAAATGAACAGGTTTTACACTATATCTAATCAGAAAATATCTTATTCTCACATAATGAATCTGCTCTTGCTTTCTTTTCCTGTACATTTTCTCTTACCTTGCCAATTTACTTGTTTTCATAAAGCTGGATTTCCATCTCCATCTTACTATCAGCTGGCAGTTTATCCTTTATTCATCATACCCCTGATGAGTACAATGCCTCCCGAGCCCTCAACTAATCATAATATCTCAGTGGGGCAAGTCTTTTCCACCATTAGTCTCACCTGTAGTTGAGCTTTCCGCTGCTACAGATGCTAATCTGGCAGTGATGAGGTTAGATACACAACACCCTTGCTCACACCTGTAACTGCATGTTGAAGGATGACACCTAATCACCAAATTACGTCTGTCATCTTCTCTGGAAGTGATGAGGCATCAGAACTCCCTAATTGGCAATCAGGGAGTGCTGTGGCCGTGGCTTGCTGAATGTAAGGCAGCAGAGAAACTACAAAGCAGACTAGATTCTGTTTCAGACAAGTGGAGAGGTCCAGACTGAGCTGGGGAGAATGGCATCTTAGAGGCAATTTTTCTACTTTGTTTGTGAGTAGATTTGCATTGTGTCTCTTTGAAGCACACTGTCAAGCCAGTGTCTGGCAAGAGCAGTTAGGTTTTCCTCCCTGCCACCAAAGCTAGATAATAGTCATCAGTAGATTGTCACTTTCTCTCTAGTTGGACATTACATCATTAGAGGTTTCTCAAAACTATGTCTAATGGTTTACTTAATGCTTGCAACCAAAAACCTAGAAGGCTTCATATTGGTGCTGCTGTAAATGCCCATGTCTGTGTGTTTCCAGCAGTGTTTATTATTAGACACAAATATACAACAGTGTCTGGATGGCCAAGCAGCATGCAGAAGATCACACGGTTACTCACACTTTATCTGGATTTTGTAAAGCAAATTAACTGGAAGCAAGAGCTGCGGCTTTGGCTGCATCCCCAGATCTCGACAATTAAGTTGGCAGGCAAAATAAGTAATGAGGAGGAATTATGTTAAACCTGTGGAAACAATACTTGTGTCATTACTCAACAGTATAGTCTGTATTTCTGTAAAATGTGTAGCTTTGTCTTTTTAAAATATCTGGAAATTGAGTTTACATTTATGTTTTGTATTTTTATTTGTTCCTCCAGAGATTGATCACGTAGTGTATTTATGTGGATGCTAACTACTGCCAAGCTAATACAATTAAAAATATATTCTTAGAATGATCACTTATTAAAGAATATGAATTTACATTTTCAGTAGATTTATTTGAGATATTATTTAGGGTTAACACAGCAGATAACACAGATAAACACAGCAGAAACATGAATGGCCCTGGATCAGATTCAAACTCTACCATTTCATTTTTTAAATCCCTCACGTATTATGTAAGCTGGTAGAGGCTGCAAAGCTGGTTTGATACAAAAATCCATTTATAGTTTGTTCTATCAGGGGCTTATATTAAATACACTTTATGTTTCTGTGCCACAATGAGACAACAAGGAAGATTCATTAATGATGTTTGTTTAGGGAGACTGACAGTTAAAAGTCAAATTCAACATTATGCTTAATGAGTTTTATCTGAGGACGTCTTTCAATTACTGCTTTTTGCTCAGGAGCCCCAGAGATAATATAGCAACACAGATAGGATGTCTTTAGCATCAGTTTTTCAGAATATATGAATAAATTTTAACTGTTTTCCACATCATTGTCTTTCTTTTGTTTAACCTGTCTCGTCCAGCATTATGACAGCAGAATGATGGTTGGGCTGCTGTGTTGTGCTGAACAAATTAGCTTTGCCAAACCTTTTAGATATTAGGGACCCCTTGAATCTTCAATATTTTTTCTTAATTATCTATCCAACTAATTTATTTATTTATTTATTCACAAATCTTCAGATAATTGCAGCACTGAAGTGCCCCCATCACCTTATGTACCGTTCTGGATTAACGTTAATGTACATTTCTTGAACATTAAAAACTATGTTGAAGCTACAAGGCTAAATTCTGACCAGCGGGTTTAATCATGAAAACAGAAGTAAATGGAAAACAAGTGACAAAACATGTTTCCTTTAGGGGAAATTCCAAACAAATTCACCCTTTTGTTTGGTTTTCTTTCATACTCAACTTGAGCGGACCAAACCGCCTGGACAACATTATGCAATTACAACTGCTCACTAGGGGGCGATATTGCCTGAAATTACTACTAAACAAACAGAGAGAAGAACAAACTCTGGCTCATTGGTTGGTCAGGATTAAAAACTACTTGTTCAATGCAAGTAAACAACAGAGCAACACCAAGTTTCTGCAGTCCTGATGTTTCTACATTTATCTTGGTATTTAAATTTAATGCACTTTTCACAATAATCCGACAAGTATGAGCAGCAGGAGAGGCAACAAGCTATCTCGTTGCACTACAACATGTCCTACATCACTTCTGCTTACTGTATGGTTTGTTCGTTTTCACATTGTAAGCTAACCACACCAGGGCCCTGTTTAAGAAAGCAGGTTTAGTGAAAACTCTGAGTTAGTTGACTCTGAGTTAAGGGAAACTCTGGGTTTTTGGTTTCACAAAGCGAGTTTAGTGTATCTCTGAGTCAGTTTTGCGGCAACAGAAGCTAATCTGCTCGCGAGTTTCTCCTCCTCTTTAGCTGCAGCCTGCAGACTGAAGGAAGTGTTAGGCATCGTATGTCCATTTCTTGAAGAGCCAATTGACATCGAAGCACATTTAAGGCCTTCACAAACCTACTCCGAACATTTCGTTCGACTAATTTGCACGGCAATATTTTTTATCGAATCAATGAGAAGTCAATGGAAACATTCACATCAGTGACAAATTTCCATTTAGCAATTTTGCAAGATTTATTTTTTCAAACTGAGGTCAATTTTTCTTAATATTCGATACATAATTGACCAATCAGACGGCATATTGAAAGCTTCACCAGAGCCGGTGTTGCGAGCTATGCAAGTGTCACTTCTTGCTGCTACTTCTTATAAACTTTGTATCACCATGGCCCGAACGTCTTATTACATTTGTCTCACAACACCTGTGTTTGTTTGACAAGCGAGACAAGAATTACCGCGACAATGATCACAAAGACCATGTGTGGCAAACAATTGCCAACGAGCTGAATTATGAAGATCCAAAAGGTGGTCCTGAAGCGGTTGTGGTACAGCTTCAGCTCCTGGACTGAACAATTAAACTCCCCAAGCTCCCCTCTCTTCTCAAGGATTGGATGTACCTGGTGCGCTCATTTAAAAAAAATTTTTTTTTGCAGCATCAGCACAATATTGTCGTTTTCTGATGTGGAGTCCATGTTTGTTTTCGCACTTTCCAAATATGTTTTAGAATCTTCATAATTTATTTGCAATTTCGTATCACACTTTGTGTGCATAGACAAAAACTTCTCCGAATTATTCGCAATATTGTGTCGTTTTTTCGCAACAGTCCCGGTGTGTAATGGCCTTTACTCCGCAGATATCTACGTCGGGAAAGGGGGATCAGACTCCGCTTGCATGTTTGATCATTCTCTCATGATTATTTGTTTGAGCGTTATCGTTTTTCTGCACAAGCAATAATGTATCTGAACAATAATCTCAGCCCTCATTTTTCACATGACACATCGTGGACATGCTCTCAGTTCAGAGCAAGTTCTTTGTGTTACACTTTGTTCTTTTTGCCAACAGGAGTTTTCTTTATAAGATCTGCCACGCTGAGCATAAAAAAGAGCAATTCTTTCTTAGGTAACTGTCGCCGTAGGATGTGATCAGACCGTCAAGGAGAAAAATCTGCCTGCAATTAGGGACATTCTAGTAGGGTTGCAGTGCAGAAACAATTACAAAACACCAAATTAAGAAATATATTTTGAGAATATTAATACAAGGTACATTGAAGCAGGGGTACAAATGTTTAATAAGTGGAACACTTGAAATAATACTGTTCACCCGTTGACTTGGTCGGCTATTTTCTGCCAGCTCACGTTCTTTAGCTGCCGCTACTGTATTGCGTTTTTTCCTAAATATATGGTCATATTCTGCATATGCATTCATTTATATTACTAACTCCACTGGCGCATGGGAGGAGCAATTCCTTTTTTGAAATGTTGCCATGGTGAATCATGTACTCACTATATAATCACTGTACTCAGGGGTAACTCAGAGTTGATTGAACCAATGGTTATCACCTGTTCTGAAACTGAAAACTCGAGTTTGAAAGCTCCGAGTTGGTCAAACCAGAGTTGCACTTTGAACTCAGAGTTTGTTGAACCCGCTTTCTGAAACGGGGCCCTGGATTCACTTCCAAGTGAATGCTTATACACACTGCTCCAAGCAAACCATACTATCCATGGAAGTGGACCACGGATAGTATAGACCAAACAGTGCCAGTGTGAATGTGCCATTAACTTTGATGGTTGTGGGTCTGGTAACTTTCTAACATCTCCCATTGACCTGCCCTGGTGAGGAACTTTTTGCTTGTAAGCAAACAAGTTTGCCAGATTGCTATATTGCTGTATTTGGGGTCTCTGTGATAATTGGTATGTATCTCAGATTGCAGGGGCTTGGATGAAATTGCAGCATTTTAAAGTAGGGTAGGAGATCCAGGAAAAATCTCGAGCAAGCGACATTTAAATACACAGTTCAAAAGTCCAAACCCCTTTCTTCACACTTTCCCATAAAGTCACGCCTCCTAAGCAAAGAAACGTTCAATGCTTGTTCCCAAAGGGTTCACGATAGTGATGGGATGTTCAGCTCTTTTCATAGAGCCGGCTCTTTTGGCTTCCGAACAGCTCTTAATTTAGCATCTTTTTTATCCCCATAATTAATTTGAAAACCCGTTTGTGTTCAGCATTTTTACAAGAAGCCTTATATTTGCCTCCTTTTAAGCATTTATTCTAAAACAAAACCACTTACTTTTGTTAACTATTTCAACAAAAATCTTATATTGCACAAATAGACAAAAAACAGCAAACAAATCAACAAAACAGAACAAGAACCAAACTCAAAGGGTGTAGATGTTATGGAACCCTCAAAACAGGAAAACAGTCAGCAGTCTCGAAGGGTAAAGCCTCACATAAAAGGAAAGAATTTCTACAATCAGTTCTTAAACCTCTGAATTTTCATTTACTTAGAAATAAGTGCTAAGCACTTGTTGGGAGCCGGCTCTTCTGATTCACTACCAAGCATCGGCTCCCAGAGTCGGCTCTTTCGCGTATGGCACATCACTAGTTCACAAGCGCTGAGCAGCATCGATTCGCTTACACTCTGCTCTTCTTCCGCTCTCCTTCAGCTTTTTTCTTGGAAGTAGCCTTCTCCAAAACAGTTTTTCTTTTCTTACTCAGATATAGTCACCTTTTCTGCCGTAATGTTCCTTACGTTTAAGTGTGTACCATATTTTGAAGTAGTAAGCTAGCCAAGTTGTGGCTCTTGTTTCGTTGCCTCTACAAGTGCAACTAGCCTCTGAGAGCGTGCAATTCATGCACAAAGAGGAGCATGTGCGGAGCGGTTGAGGGGGGAAGGACAAGAAAAGATGAGTTTGATAGACAGTTAAAATTATTGGATGTTGTTTATTCAGTCCTGTCCATTCCACAGGTGACTAATTTTTTATATTTTTTGTTAGAGCATTTAATTATTGGCTGCAATCAGGGTGTGAAGGGGATTTTAAACAATCTAAAACATCTCCTACCCTACTTTTATATCTGAAAAATAAAGTAAGTTAAAAAAAAGAATTTTGAGCAGCTTTTCATAAACTTCCCTAAAACAGAGAGTGGTCTTTCGTCTTTTTTTGTCTTTTTTTTTTGCAAAGGTAGAAATCTGTGCTTCTTCCAAAAAGAACAATTGCTGTATCAGATGCTTCAGAGTTGAAGGACATCAAACTTGGAAAATAAAAAAAATAAAATAAAAAAACTGGACTAAAAAAGCAACCACCAACCCATTATCTGTAATAACTCTACATTTATCCTACAATTTTGAAGGAGGTGAAAAGCAAAGCTTAGTTTTAAGGCCAATTTATCTTTCAGGCAAAATGCTTTGCCAAAGAAAAGAAAAAAACAAAACAACTTGTGCTCAGCAAAGCGTTAAAGAAAACAAACTGGAAGGCAGAGTAGTTACTGCACAGTTTGGTCACTGTTTGTTTCCTGTGAATTCATCCAGTTTTCTTTCTGCAACTCTATGAAACTCACCCTAGAATTATGAGGCATAAAAGATCCACATTAAAGTATTGTTTTCTCTTATACCTGGAAAAGTATGAAAAGAGATCTTCATAGAAAAAAGAAAGATTAGAAAAAGAAGACAGGCGGGTATGATTCAGCTGTTAATCGCTATTCTTCTTCATGAAACTCTAGATGAAGCTAATATCACAGAGAGATTAATATTCAGGTTTCCAATTAAACAAGAAATGATGCTGCTGGTCTGCATGTGCATGATCGTGAAACCACTACCATACAGATGGTTATCTGCTGGGTCTTATTGGGTTCTGGGATAATGGGAATTATGGGTATCCACGTACTGCCTCTAAAAGTGCAATTAAATGCTCATTATTGATTCTATTAAACAGGAATACACAGTGGGAATTTCCATACTGCTCTCAGCTGTCTACAGGTTTTATTAGTGGATTTTTAGTGTAATCTGAAAGGCCAGTATTTTTCTTATTAAGTTTTTAGCACTTAAAAATTTCTCAGTCGGGTGCACACATTTTTACTTTCTTTTAAATCTCTGGTGATTATCTTACATTTTATCTATTGCTTGGAGGTCGTTTTATTTCATATCACATTACATTGCTGCTGCTTTGTTGGAACTCCTTTGCATCAGTATGAGCTCTTTTCCCCCCTAATATACAGGATTAACATGTTAAATGATGAATTTAAGCCCCACAATGATCTTCTTACAACACTTTCCACACTGTCTCCGTATCTACACCTAATCAAACACTAACAGAAAATGAAACCATGAAAAAACTAATGTTGAATGAGAATTAAATAAATAAATTCTTTCTCTTGGAAACAGTGTTCTTGTTTAAAATTCTTAAAGGAACAGCATCTCATGTTGCATATCATGTAATCAGTTTACCTTTGTTTACCAGTCTACCATTCACGCAGAAGTAACTGAATTAGCGTTGAGCAATGACTTTCAAATTTTTAAAATGTAATTAAATTTAAAATTAAATGTTTGTGACTAGTAGTAATAATGCAACAATGTCACCACAAGGTGGTGTTAAAAGGCCAAGCTGTTTGTTGACCACCATGAAAAAACAATGGCAGACTGTTGCACTCTTGCTAGCCTTTAGGTGTTATAGTTAAATGCTGGGAAGTTAAATGGTAATGGTGCATAATTAAGAAAGCCAAAACCCCCCCAAAAAATAAATAAATAATAATAATAAAAAGATATCAAAATCTGAAGCTATTAAAAATTTACATTAAGGTCCAATGACAACTTACATTTGCAGCTAGCATATTGTAGCTATATATTATTTGAAAAGAAAGCATTCAGCGGACGTTCTTCACATTTTCATATTTTGAGCAATTTTAACTACAGCCTAACATCACTAAGAAGGTTATGTAATGCGAGGGGAGATGGTAATGTCATTGTTCAAAAGAATGAAGATAAATTCTGACTTTACTTTATATTTACTCGAACATAAGAAAATCAGCTGATGCAAAGTATAGTTTTTAAGCCATTAATAAATTGCATTTCAGGCAGCTTGTTAGATACACCTTATGGCGCCCCTGGACACATCATCAGTGATGTAACCTGGGATCACAAGGGGTTTCGGGTCTTTCAACAATCAGACCCCCTCCT
>JBAMHW010000023.1:21913689-21927902 GCA_037177495.1 Rhadinocentrus ornatus
CAACTTAACAGCCCTTCGCTGACTGGCTCCTGTGATGCCCAGCATTTTGTAGGCCCTGCAGAGGGATTGGCCCACAACGCCAAAAGCATATATAACTATTATTAAAGTTACATCTATTTGTATGAAACAGTGGAAGCCATGTCTAGTTGGGGTGTTGACCTTTACATACTGGAACCCACTTTTAACACTTAAGGTTTTTTTTTACATCAGCATGCAGACCCCCGAACTGAACAAAATTAGCTATAAACTGGTCAGTGGTGAAAGTTTGTAATTAAAATCCAGTGGACTCTGGTTTGCTGCAGATTTCCACATAACTTATTAAGGTGGATCATTACTGCACTGATGCAGAGTGAGTGGAGTCTGCAAAGGGTGGTTATGTTCACAATATTCTGATGAATAAACTTATTCTAAATAAGAAGAATAAAATGTAAACATAAGATTTACTTGTAACGGAGCATAGTCTGAATGAGTCAGGCCCACACTACATCCATCTACTCTATAGTAACTTTTGTGTACATCCAAAGTTTTAACTACATCCAAATCCATGAGAGGTTCACAATTAACAAAGCAAAATTAAATCTGTGTTGAAGAAATGTAAAGAACTGTGACAGATTGCCTTGAACCAAAGTATTGTCCCTGAATAATACCTTACTCAATGTATTTTTTGCTTTTGAGAAATCTTAAACAATTTCACTCAAGCTCTGCTTATTCTGCTTGTTGGGTTTATAATTTCCTATTCTGAATAGATTTCTTAAAAACGTCTGAGTTCTCAAGGTTTGTTTCTCTTTTAATTTAGTCAGCCTTTAATTGGTGCTATTCAGCATAGACCACATCGACAGAAACATTTAGACAATATTACACAACATAATGAAGCTCTGGGGTTTTACACTTCAAAGGCTTTCACAGATTGGCTGTCACTCGGCCGACAGTCAGCAGCTGAGAGCCTCTTCAGCCTGTCTGTGACAGCACATACGGCAACCCAGCAAGGCTGTCATTGGCAGGATTTCACACAAATCACCGGAATATAAGGCTTGAATCCAGATTAATGCTGTATTTTTTTATTCAAGATGCTGATCTGCGATTTATAACCAGAAAGTGTGCAATGATACAGCAAGTAAAAAACTTAAAGCTACCACAATATCCATACTTTAAGTCTCTGTCATTACAAAGATCCTTTAATCACAGTATGCGGTCCTGGCCAATTTTCCACTGTTAATTAAAGCCTATAATATATCCTCACAGCACAGCTCACTGAAACCGAATTTATTACTGTGGGTTGCGTGACTGTTTACATGCCTGCTACATTCATAGGGGTAATTAGGTCAAACTGCCATGGGGCTCTCTCTGGAAAGTGGATGCCACTTTGGCTCTATATATTGAACACTTTTAGGTTAGTGAAAGTGGATGTACATTTCACTTAAATTAAAAGTTAAATCCTGCAGGTTTCTTTTAAAGACTAATACAGAAGCATTAAGATGCTCCAACTTTTCCTCTTCTTGTTTTTAATAATTTAGTTTCTAAGTTCTCTTTTTTTACTTTCTTTTCATCATCTCATTTTTTTTCTCCCCTCTAGTCATTTTTGACTCTCAGAGCTTCAGGATTATATTAGCTATCATTTATTGCAGGCCTGGGAGGCTGTGAAGAGTAGATTATTAGATGGAGAGATAATGGTACTTTATGATAGATCCTGGCTAATGAAATGCCACTGACTGTAATGAGATCAGTGAAAAGTGAGATTTTGACCCCCAAAAAGGGCAGACAGCATGTTGAGAATATCTAGAGAAGATGATCTTGACATCTAAGACTTCTGTCCTTCTGCACCTGTCCAGGACACTGAATTTTTGAGAGGGTGTGACAGGATAAAACTCTTACGCTATAAAACATGAAAATCAAACTGCAGCACAGTATGAATCACACATGCAAAAAGCCCAAACAGTGCAAATGCCAAAATGCTAATGCCAACATTTACCAGAGACTGCGAGGTGGTGCTGTTCAAACAGCAGGAGGTGTGTAAGGTCAGGAAGTGGATTACTCATTCACACTGCACCTCAGAGGCCCACACATCGGTGAATACACAATATTATTCCTGACTGCAGCATGTAGACAGTAAAATGCTGAGCTTGTTTATGCTCCAAAGCAAGGCATTTAATTTTATTACTTTAGTTAAATTAATTTCTGAAAACACAAGCTAATTCATGTCTGTGCATGTAAATGCAGATATATTTAGTCCAGCTTCTTACCTCTTGCTATGTCACTTTCTCTCTTTCTGTCTCTTGCTTTCTCTGATAATGCCCGCGATGGTTTTGTCTGGGCTGTCCTGGGTTTTGTCGGGATCCGTCGTATCCCTGTGCAGGGCTCTGTCGGGGGGGTGACCCTTGGATCTGTGGGGTGCCTGCTCTCCATGCGGGCTGCGCTGCAGTGTCCGGTGCCTGCTGGGCCTGCTCACCGTCACCCTGGGCTGCTCGGTGCCCCTGCCCCGTTGCCCCTGGGGGCTCCAGTCTGGGGGCCCCTCTGCTCTGGGCTGAGTGGGACCGCTGCTCTTTCTGTTTTAGCTGTCCTGGACTCTGTGCTCTGTGGACCTGCTGGACCTTTGGGGCCTTAGGCTCCCCCCGTCTCCCCATGATGCTTCGGGATACGGCGTCCCCCCTTGCAAGCACACATTTCATCCTTGTTGCATGCACGTTCTCTCCATCCGCTTCCAACTAGATCTTGTTGATGTTTGTGTGTTGGTATGTCTCTCTACAGGTGTACTGTTGTACGTTTTTTAAATCATCAATGTCATATTTTCCTTATTTATGATGTAGTACTGTGGTACTTTATTTTTTTTTGTGAATACTGATGTGATTTAGGCAGCCTAAACAACTTTTATTTCCACATTTTAATTCCGTCTTTTTTCCTTTTCTCTCTTCCTCTATCTCCCTGTCAGGTTCGGCACTGACATATCAAGACCAAAAAAAATAAGATTATAATAAAAATCATATAAATATTTTAAACATCAAGGGCAGCCATTTATATAACATGTGCCCCTTGGAAGAGCAAATCTGTCTGGCAAAATATGGCACACAGACCACCGTTCTGTATGTTAGGATGCTGGACAGGACAGGGTACAAAAAAAAAAAGACAGAAAAAAAACACACTGACAAGTTAATGCTGTTATGTTTACATGGTTCAGCGAGCGCAAATCTGCATGAGGGCCTTTTATTTTGGAAATTACTGAAAGCTTTTATACTGCTGCCGTGTCTGATTTCCTTTCTGCCCCTATCTGAACTGCAGAGTTTGATGCATTCTGGGTGCGTGCTCCATCAAAAATAGACAGTGCATAAATTTAGTGGATAGCTGTGACAAGGCGCTTCTGGGATGCTTCTGACACGCACTGTGGGGCACCCTGTGGGAACCAAACCGTTGAATAAAACGGCCACAAATAGCAGCGGAGGCCACAGCTCAGCTGTAACATGGCGCACACGCACCCGGTAGAAAGGAGGGGTAAAGGCGGATTTATGCTTGCGTGTCGTCCGCTTCACTGCCGTAGGCTCTGCGTAGCTCCGCAGAAGCTCAGCGCGCACCTCTTGCAGACCTGACGTGCACAACTGCTACGCAGACGGTTGACACGGAAGTACACCCTTGTTATTGGTCAGTTTGGGATCACGTGTTGCCGGATATCTGGATCTTGTGGCTGAATTTGTGTGGTAACCACCGTTTCTAAAATCAATAACCATTGGATCAAGTTGATGAGAGGCTGATCGAATTATTTATTCATTTTCTTCCACAAACAAATAAAGACACTGAACCAAACTGGACGCCATTGTTGTTTTAAAACAGAAAATATCTACCGAACTGAAGTTAATCATCAAAATAACTTCAACCTGGTGATTTTACCGGCCACCTTCAGATTAGGAGGAGAAACTGCAACATGACACCAAAACGCCGCGCACCCACTACGCTCGAGAGCGAAAGCAAACTCACGAGCGGCAGCTACGCCGCAGCCGGCTGCATGCAGATGCTGTGCAAGCATAAATCCGCCCTAAGAATTATTGACATATAGTGGTAAAGCTGGGCATAGAAATTGAATTGATTTCAAATGCCAAGCACAGCTGTAAATGGATGGTGGCCTTTGGTGTCCAAAATTCTTTCAGACATTAACAGGTTTTTCTCTGTGAATGAATCTAGGTTTTTGATGCAGGTAACTGCTTCAAAGTTGTGTACATGTCTTCTGTCTTTTAAGGTGTTACTCATCCCAAACGGTGCTCTAGTACCAAACAAAGCAACAATTTTAAAGCACAGAAGGTAAACATTTCACACAGTTATTTACAGACACCGTAAATGATGGCAAAAAATATGGCAGCTGCCATGTGTGTCGACCCACTACAAGTACATATAAATGGCTCATTGTAAGTGAATAAAAAACATATTTTTTGTAGTAAAGTGATAGGAAGCACAATTATTAAGGGTGTTTTAAAACTTTTTTGTCATTGCTCAAAACCACTGTGGCCAAATGATGGTTGTACATCTGACCTTTTTTATTTATATTTTATTTACCTTTTGAAACATGTGGGCCAGTCAGACTTGTTGTGGTGGTCCATCCTGCAGATGCTTGATCAGACTGGGCTTATTCCTGTGCAGCGTATTTCGTAGTCGGAGGAGGTTGCGGCTTCCATCTCTTCCAATGTTTATTTATGAGGCATACGCATTTTAAATGCTAAGCCATGGATCAGTAATCTTTGCCATTTGTGAGCAGATCACCTAATCTGAAACAGATATAAAGCTTTATGATGAGTCTATGAATACAAAACCAGCACAGCCTCAGTGTAACAAGAGTGAGTTTCTTGAATTCATGTATACTCCTTCTTTTAGTGGGTGAATTATTCTACTTCTTTTTTTCTCCCTATACTTCACCAGTCATCAACATCCTGTCCCCTCTCATTTCTATCCACTCCATATCAGAAAGTAAAGCAGTTCTGTGACAGCAGACACATTTAAGAGCTGTCATCTTCCTTCTCTCATCATCTCGGGGAGCTCAGGGACATGTTAAAGTCTCTGTGAAGGGGTCAGAGGTCAAGTGAAGACATCTATAGCTTCAGATGAATTCAGAGGGGGCTTATACAACACGGCTGTCAAGTTTTCATTTACACCTTCTCATCTCCATCACTCATGTTTTATTTTTCATCTGTAATTCCAGCAGAATTGGCAGCATGAAGCCTTGCTTGAAAATGAGTGGATTTTAGGAGGGAGACAGTTAACGGGGGATTAACTGGTCTCGGTTTCTAGCCATACATTTATTTCTCTATGAATGTGCCAAACAGTTTTTTCTTTGTCTGTTTAAATTAGATTTTCTTTGGTTGTGCTGTTTCAGACTGATTTAAAATCCACCTGGCTGCCAAAAGACAAGCTATTACTGTTTATGAGATTAAGTCTGTAAGCATACACTAAATTAATTTGAAACAGCTTTTCAGCTTTTACTGTCTGACTGACAAGAAGCAAATCTGCTGGTAGCAGAAGAAAAACCAGAGAGCCCTCAGTCATCTGCCCTCTGTTTTTTCAGTACTATTTCTATTATTGTCAAGAAGTCATTTCCGTGGCTAATCTCCTTTTGAAAAGCGTGGAGTGAAATCATATAGAGTAATATACCTTTTTTTTTTTTTTTTTTTTTTTTTTTAGGATTTTCTTTACTTAAAGAGTCGTGGTTTGGGAGGATCAAGTTTTCTTGGTTTGAGGGAAACAACAGTTCCTGGTGAGGCAACAAAGGAAATTGATTTTGCGCCCCATATCCTTTCCCACAGCTCCTGGCTTGCATACGGATGGCACGGCACAGTGCCATGTTCGTGTGAGCTTGGATGTAATTTACTTCCAGATTCTTTATCTCTGAGTTGAAGGTGGCTTGACTGTCATGCTATTAATAGGCATGAAAGATGGGTGCAGAGCATGTGAGAAAAATGAGCTAAAAAACATCTTATTTTTAATTGAATAAATTTTGTAGGTAGTTTGTGTGGTAATTTGGTGTCAGAGGTCTGTTCACTGACCAGAATCAAATATAAATGCATTACTTTGATTTGAACCGATAATTCCATTAGGTTTTTTTTTTATTTTAAGTTCATTTGAGTTGTTTTCAGAACTAATTTCTCATAGATATTTTATATGAATCAGTGTGGTAGTGATTCAATCAGTTGGAAAGAAGATAAAAATCAGGATTCAAGAACAAAGATGTGTTGAAGACAAATGTTCTACTGAAATTTCCCAAATTACAGAAATAACTTTAATTCAAAGAGTTGAAATGGTATAAGATTTCTACTTGCTCACTTAAATGATCATCTAGTTTATGTTTCTGCATGTTTCCGGTTGGTGTATAAACATGAACTATGATCAGGTGCATCCCAGAACCCTGTTTTACATCCACAAGTTCAGAGCATTTTGAGCTGAATTGTTCTAAACTCATTTGATCAACGTGTAATCAGCCTTTTAATTTAAACGAAATGTCTTTTTGTACAAAGATTTATTGACACGTTTCACCATTCAGGCTTCAAACTTGTGAAATGACGTTTTTTAAGGCAGTTGTTTTCATATAGTCAAGAACTACGGAACAAAAATGTAGACACTAAATAACTTTTGAGTCTTTCATGTGAAACTGCATCAATCTTGTTCTGTGATTCTGTGTTTTTATTTTACAATTTGCCATGAGGTTGCTTTTTTGGTGTCATTTTATGCTAACATCAATGCCTCCTAACTCATTTTCTTCTTCTTTTTCTGGTAGATATACATGGTGGAAACTTTAGATTATAAATGCTCTTCCATAACAGCTTGATCAGATTTATAATCACAGGTATATCTTAATGCAAATTATTTATTCATATTTATTTTTACATAATAAGCTTTTTGCTTCACAGCAACAGAGTTGGTGGTATTTAGAGACCTTTGTTGTTTATATATTCCTGTAAAACCAGGCACAACCACCACCACAGCTGCCTTGCATCCAGTTCAGATGGTCAGAAGAGTGTACTTGAATTTTAACTAAACTATACCTCAGAAGAAACCCTTTTACACCCACTGAGCCTGAAGGATTGCTGGCCTGAGTGGACACCTTTAGGCAAGTTGGCATGCTTGTAATACCACGACCAGCAGTCACCCGGGGCAACCTTGCTGACTAGAATGTGCAAAGCTGACCTTTTGCTTCTAATGAGAACGTGTTACTTGTGGCCAGATGTGGGAAAGCAACCTCTGTCCATGGAGAGGAGCTGTCACCAAGCTTGATTGTCCATAACAGCCCATTGCAGAAACTCATCCTTCTCACTTTCACCCCCTTAACTTTGGGTTTGCCTCTTCAGAAATGTGTGAAGTCCTGACAGCCTGCTGAGTGCTTCATGGGTCGCTGTTGGGAGGAACTTTAAGTGTATGGACAAGACACGTCCTTATACATGCCATGAAAGGAAAGCTGCTCACACTGGTTAAATGTGCCAGCATCTACTGAAAGTACACACATTAAAATGCACATACTGGCCAATGGGGAAATGCTCCTCTTTCTTTTGACCAGCTTTTTAGGCAAACTGTGTCAAACGGTAAGCAAGATCTTTGTTTAACACGAAAGCATGAGGTTCTTTCATGTGTGTGTATGAAACTCTTATCCCTTATCAGTGTGATTGCAGAGTAAAGCAGAAAAGATGTGGTCTGTAGTGAAGGACTGAGAAACCATCTCATGCCTCTGACGTTTGTGATGTTATTTGTTGACTGTGTGTTTGCGTCAGGGGAGCGGGAGAGATTGCTTTTAACAGCCCTCACACTTATTACAAAGCTGTCACTGGTGGGAGTGTTGACAGCTGATTCCTCTGTGGATGCGCAGAAGGTGCCAAGATACCGGTTGTCAGAGAGGTGAAAGGTGGACAGACATACCCACCATATGATTATGTTGATCTGGTTTGGCTTCTGGAGACGGACTGTGAATGTGCCTGGTGTTGAATGAATCCTGGACAGTTAGAGACACATTTTCTGCATTTCATACATTATTCACAATTCAGCCATGGAGTATAGTCTGAGATCCAGATATCATAATAACCTGAACCAAACACACTAGTTATTTCTAATCTGACTCAAATACCAGTTTGTTGTGTTATTTCTCTGTCTTTCTGTTTTCTCACCTTTAAAATAATTTCTTTACAACCTGACAGCAGAGTTAAAAGTTTTCTGTTATTATTAGCTGTAAGGTCACCGTGTGGCAGTCGATAACAGGCTAGGTTGTCTGGAGGCCTCAGAGTCTGACAGTAAGAAGAGGACAGGGCATTACTGACTCCTACACAGACATCCCAAGGATAACTGGCTACATTAACTCTGTCCATTAGTACCTGTGTCTCAGACAGGAAATGACTGATCAAGGCAAATGTGGTAGAGTTATTAATATCCCACCCTGTTTAGCTGCTTTGGTTGTGGTTGCTTGTCAGGCATAATTTTAAATAATGTGTAGGGAATCAATGGCAAATGGAAAGAGAGTATTATTCTGTATGCAAATGTTGGTATGTCTCTTTCTATCTGAGTGTGTCTGCTAAAAAGGCATGGTTTAAAAAGGATTAGAGGTTCAGAAACTCATCGGTTCAGAGCTCTGGCTGATTTACAGCATAACTTACATCCAGACCGCATAGCCATGGCCAAATTTAATAAACCAAAAGAGATTTGGAGGACATATTCCTCTAGATGAGCAGAAATAGTGTCAAACAACACCAGAACAACTTCCCTATCTACAGAGGACAAACTTACCCGCGTTTGGACAGTTAATTTAATTAACGTCTTGGTTTATTCTTTAACAGTAAATTAATGCTGCATCACATTAAAGCTTCATGTCTGTCCTATAAAAGAACTGATGAGAAAACAGAAAATACAATATAGTGTACAGAAAGAAGGTTTTTAGAAGTTTTGTTTGTCCTGAGATGAGAAAATTCAGTTTTTTTTACTGTAGACTGAGGGGCAACTCAAATTCTCCGTCAGTTACCGTGGTAACCAGCTAACTTACTTGCCTTCAGGTTTTCGCCTGTAACAACTCTGAGTTCATGTTCTCAATCACTCAGTCGACATCAAAGCACAGATCTGTTATGGCATTAACCGAGTGTTTTATTTTATGTCTACTATTGGGTTCCTGAGTGAGTCTTTTGTATAGAGAGCTGGGTCTTTGATTGTGTCTACAGGTTCAGGTGCGGTTGGCTGTCCCAAGGCATGTATCATCTACTGATTGGCCTCCCGCTGAAAACCAGCTGACAACCAGCCATCTCCGGATTGGTCCCTGCCGTCACATGCTGCCTTGAGTGGCAGCACTTTTGATAGCAGCAGCGATAAGCCCACTCGGTCCTCAAAAAAGGTTTTCTTTAAGGTTTATGTGGTAGGGAGTTAGGGTTAGTAATTGTGTTTGGTTTGGTTTTCTTTTATGCAGGGTTTATTTAGCAAATGCTTGGTTGGGTTAGTTGGTTTTGTTTTTTGTTTTGGCCTTGGTCCACCCCGACAACCTTTCTTTACAGGCTTATTCGATGTGTTTTTGATGAGCGGCTGATTGTGAATAAATTTATGTTGATCCGTACTATTGTTTGACCATGATTTGAGGGCTGGGATGGGAAATCCTTTTGTATAGCGCGCGGGGACCCTAGACGAGGCATAACAGATCAGAAGTAATCCATTATTGCTGTTCCATAACAACGATCATATCACTACATCAACCAGGATTTTTAATTGAAAAGCTACATGAATGTATTAGGAGGAATCCTCAGTTCAAATTAGAATCTATTGTCATTTTTTGTAACACTAAGGCACCAACATAAATAAAGCTGCGAATGTACGTCGCTATATTAGTCACAGATTAATTATTTAAAACTGATCTGTATACTGTATACTGATCAGTGACCATTTCTCATGTTCCAAGCAGTCTCACATCTTGCCATTGTCACTGTAGTGCAGCAATTCCACCATGTTGCCCTCAGGAAACAGACCAATTATTTGACCTGCTGGCGCATTTCCAGAATGCATCCCATTGAATGATGCAAAACTCTAAAAAAGAGGGAAAACCATAGGGAACCAAAAACAATGGTTTAATTTGTCACATGACTCTGGAAGCCATACTGAAACCCTTTATGAGGGACATTTTCATCTTTGCTATTTTGCTTCACAAAAAGCGTCCATAAACATCCTTTTCTATCCTTTTTCTGTCTGGAACAGCATATTCATACTACAATGTGAGTAAACCTTTCATTTTGAAAACTTAATGCAAGTTTTTTGCTAAAAGGTAATGAAAACTTGTTCAAATACGAGGCAGATACCATTATGGAAAATTAATAGTTGAACTATTATGGAAACTGAAACTAACATGGCAGCATGAAATTTTGGTATTGTGTGTTTAGGTATATCTACTGTTTAAAAGGGTATAATTCTTCATAATTTAGTTCTAATCTTCATAATTTAACAAAGATAATTTAATGTTTGTGAAGTAACATCAAGTTCAGGCTATTATTATGTTTTGGAGGCCATATTCTACTATTAGCTCATAATTTCCACACGTTTTACTCGAGATACAGAATAATTTCAGCCACAATCTATGCCACTATAAACAAGAGGATAGAAATCACACTTCCAGTGGAGCGTAGTAAAGATTAATTTGAATTTAGTAGAGCTTGCTGGAGCTCCAGGAGCACTGAACAGCAACATCACAAATGATGGCAACGCAGGAGAGACAGAAAGAAAGTGCTGATCAAACTCTGAATTTAACTCCAGTTTCTTGTTTGGGAAATGGTTGTGATATTTATATTTGATATTTAGCTTGTGTAAAGTTTTAAAAATTACACATAGACTCTTCTAGAAAGTCATTTTAATGGGTTGTTTCCCTATGGTACATTGTTTCCCCTTTAAAAGGCAAATAAAACTCTTTAAAGATAGATAGATTAATACTTTATTGATCCCTAAGGAAATATGGGGACTGGGCAGCATGAATAACAATGCAGAAAATCAACATAAAGAATTAGAAATAAAGTGATGTAGGTAAAAAAATAAATAAATAAATAAATAAATAAATAAATAAATAAATAAATAAATAAATAAATAAATAAATAAATAAATACAGTATATGTATATAATAAGTATTGCATTGTAACTTGTTAAAATTACTTAATATTATTCACATTTCTGAAATAAATGTTGGTCAAAAAAAAACAACAACAAAAAAAAACTTTTTCACTTCTGCATCATTTTGGCACAATGTCAGGAAACAAACCCCACAAACGTTCTGGAAAAAGTCAAATGTAAATTCTTTAGATAATTTTTATTTGTCCTATTTTAAGAAATAAAAACACTCCATTACATTTGTCTAAACCAACATCATAAGGAGTGGAATAGGATTGTGAATCTAAGCTAAAGGTTTAAAGTTTTTTAAACTATAAAAAAAGGAAAAAACTTGCCTAATTCAAAACAGAAGCCATGATGACATGGGGGTCTATTATTACACAATTTATGCACATTTTAATTAATCAATTGTCGTTGATTAATTAAAATGGAAACACTGCCTGTTACTTGGTAAGATGCCCAGAGGTAATCAGTTGTGTAAATACAGCATCCAAGAAGATCAGCTGACAAGAATGTTGCTTGTACTATAATCAATAACTAATAGTGTCTTTCTGAAAGGGCCTCAGTTCTTATTGTTTTGGATATTTAGTCCAATCATTACCCTTTACTCTTTTCAGAGAAATGTGCTTTTTGTTTGTCACTCAACATTCACCTATAAATCATTCAAGCATAAAGAAGCCCCTAACTCAAGGGATGAGCCAGTGTTGCTAGGGTTTGGGTTAGCCAGTTTCAAATACACAATTTGATCTCTTCAGTTGTATCTTCATAGTTTTAAAAAACTAATGTTTTAAATGTTTGCATGATAATGTATGTCAAGTAAAAGCCCATACATTCATTTGTTGCTTTTAATGTGTTTTAATGCATTTTTGAACAACTGCAGAGGACGTCTGAAGTAAAATGTCTGCAGAAAACATCTGGCCTGGAGAACAGATGATGTGAAGTCAGGATTAATCAGGCTTGACTTTGTTAAACCTGCTTTGCAGAACAAAACCCTAGAGTAAAAATTAATAGCCTTAAATTCTCACATCACCTAATAAAACCAGTTTTTGTTTAGTTAGACTTTGCAGTCTGTTTGTTAAAAATTAATTTATCCAGGGTTTGTGTCACTAACAGAGAATGAGCATATGTGTTTCTGGGGATTTTTTTGTGCTGGAAAATATTGTTAGAGAGAGGAAACTTGATCACAAAACTTCACGTCCAGTATGTTTTTTTTTTTTTCTGTTTTAACCAAATTTGTGTAGAAAGTCGTTGAGTGAAATGTGTCAGTATTTGGGACAGAACCCTGGGGTTCCTCTGAATGATGGGTGGCCCACAGACGTACGCTAACTTTAGGTGCACATGAGGCATCCTAACAGCTTTGCTCCAGTTCGGGAACTGGTAAAAGTTTCTCCTGGAAGCAAACTGATCACATCAAAGCCAGTGCTGCTTCCCACTGACCCAGATACACACCAGCATCAGTTGGTTCTGACTCAACTAAAGTCTGAAACAAGCACAGTGATGAAAAAAGATGGGATCAAATAAGTGAGAAAAATAATATGAACAACCAGAAAGGAACGATGGTGAAATTTCTCCTCTTATTACATCTGATCTCATGATTTCTGATTCCAGTCTCTGTGACTGACAAATTAAGTTTTTATGAACTTTTCATTGAGCACCAAACCCCAGAGTGTTAATGTTAGATTTTATTGTAAAGAAGAAAAAAATTGGTTCTGGGTGCTTCCTTACCAAAATTCACATATTTTTTATATTTCACTTATTTCCACTTGATTTTTTTTGCTTGTGCTCCTATAACTGAAACATGAGGAGATTTTTTTTTTTTTTTTAACATTGTGCTGATATATAATCACATACAAATATTTATATTGATCCGTACTTCTTGACACAAATGAGGAACTCATTGATTCTGAAAGTACAAATACATGTTTATAAAACAGATTATCTTCCTTGTCTCTGTTGCCTTTTTCTCTCTTTTTGCATCGACAACCAACATGCCTGAAAACTTTGTCCCAGGGTAAAAAAAAATCTATCAATATATGACAAGCTTTTGATGATGTAAGAGCTATTTCCCAACCCCTTTATGTGAACACATCTTTCTATCTTTTGTTGGAGCTTTTATTCAATACTCTATTTTATCTTAGTTTTATGCTCCAACTCAAAATGGATTACTAGTGGAAATGTGGGCTGTAAGGACTCCAAAAGACTACATCTGCAGATGAGTCTTTCTATATTTATTACACCGACTGCTGATGCCTTTTATTTCTGTACCTAAATTCAAAGCTAATCTCATGTATCAGATATTTGTTAAGGTCTTTGCAGTTTTCATTGGTCTGTAGTTTTTCATGTCTTTTCCGTGTTGCAAAAAAAATAAATGGCAGGCACAACATTTAGCCTTATTTTAGTTGTACCATGATGTATGAAATCATGACTTATGAAGATTTCTTTTAAAAGAAAAGACATTTGTAACCACTTTCTTGATATTTAACTCTCAAGCAGCCAGAGTGTCTAATCATGTTTTAAAGTGGTCTCATATAATAGTTCTGCGGGCTTTCTGCAGGCCTTTCAAAGTTTTTCTTTGGGAACTGATTGCTTTTTTTTTTTTTACATATGTTCAGCTCAACCTGTGTACCTACTCAGATTCCTAAAGCACTTATGTTGTCCTAAAGTGGTGTCCTAAATAGATTTATGAACTTGGAGAAGTCTAGGCCTTAATTAAGACATCCTACAGCAGACGAACAGTATTTGAAAATTCTGTCCTTAAGAAATAGGGACAAATATTTGTCTTTGCCAGGGATCACTAATTCCTGACCTTGAGGGCCAGTGTCCTGCTGGTTTTAGATGTTTCCCAGCTGCAACACACTTCATTTAAATTAATGGTTCTTTAAGAGTCTCGTGTGTGGAACTTAAGGTGTTGGATAAATTTAATTTAAATCAGGTATGCGGTAGCAGGGAAACATCTAAAACCTGCTGGACAGTGCAGGACATTTTCTCTTCATTTGCATATTTAGTGTGTCAGGTCTGCACACGTGCTGCTGTATCTGCTTAGACATTTAACTAACATTTAAATGGCTGCCGAGGTGGAAGCACACAGTTTGGCAGGCTCTGTGTGCTTGCCCAAAAAGCAACTTAATTACATCAAA
>JBAMHW010000023.1:21928078-21949908 GCA_037177495.1 Rhadinocentrus ornatus
TTGTAAATATTTATTTTATTGTATATTTGTATATTGTATAGTTGTTTTGTGTTTGTATTGTCCCCCCTTCCCAGGACAACAGATGGAAATTAGCTATGAGCTATAATCTGGTACAAACATCTCCGCCCCTGTGCTTAATGTAATTGTACACTGTCCTAATAAACTAATAAATGAAATGAAATAACTTGCATAGCCTCAAGCTGTAAAACACCATCGTATTCATCGTATTCACCTTCAGCTGTCAAACTATAAAACCTTAAATTATAGTGCAAATGGTCCTTTTCATTGCATTCTCTTCAATCTGATTGGATACTCTCCAATATATTTGAAATTACTTTAGATAACAAAGGTAGGCCTTGACAATATACACAGCTTTCTGGCCTCCTGCGGGTGTGTTTGCAGGTGTGTATGCTGCATAAAACCTTGTAAGTTGGCTGTAAAATAAGTGTCATAGATACATTTGAAAACTACATCCAAACCAGCATAAGGATTTACAAAAGTAAAATTTGATCTTGTAGATTTGTGGTGAAACAAAGACATAAAAGTTGCAATGAAGTCTAGACCTAGAGTTGTGGAGCCAGTTTCTCTTGCACACTTTGCAGTTTAGTAGATCATAGTTGTTTAACAAAAGAAAAAAAAAAGAAATTACGGGTGCCTTAATGGTTGTATATTGCTTGTGAACCTTTCTTTTTCAGTACCAATCATAGTGCACTTTAAGATGTGCTAAAATGTCTTGTAATAATCTTAGATTACAGACTTTGGACCAACCCCTTTGATCTTCTAAAAGCTACATTTTTACCTTTGCTGAGAGGTGTGTGTTTCGGCTTGAGTTTCAAGCAGTATCCCTTAGTGTCACTGCCAACTTTCTCAACTCCTGAAAGTTCAGGTGTGAAATATTTTGGCAGAATTGCATCCATCCATTTTCATCCTCTTGTCTGAGGTTGGGCCAGTGAGGCAACATATTCATCAGAATCATTTTCACTCTGCTACATCACATGATCTTGCTAGCTGCTGCTTATTCTTCTAAGGGTGAGATTATACTTGCTATTTATAGGCATCTGGTTCTATTATGACTTAAGAGCGTAATTGTTAACATACTTGATTACGTACTCCACCTGTTAGCAGAAGATTTCACTAGGGGGTGCATTAGAGAACTCAGACTGGATAGAGTCGCTAAAATCGTAGGATGTAAAGAAATAGATAACATTAGAGGAGGTTAGTATTTAGGTTGATAATGAGATAATACTAGAAAAAAATACAGATGTGGTATTGTAGATGGTATGTAAGACCCATGAATAAAGATAAAACAAAACATAAACAAACTGTTATGTAGCTACTAGCACTACTAACACTACTAACACTATGATTGCACTTTCTGTCTATACAACACATTAAACTACTAATTGAGTCTAGATCCTTTGAGTCCTGTGTCCTCTAGTCTTTTATGGATTCATGAATCAATCATCTTTCAACTGAGCTTGCTTTACCTTTATTGGGTTGGATGTCTGTGTGGTATTGGTTTTGAAAGCTTGTGGGCCAGTTGCCCTCAAGAGTGTGCTGCTTTTATTACTCTCTTTTTTTTATTTTAAATGTAAAAGTGACATTTAAATGAATGACCTGGCCCAAAGTTTTCATTATTTCCTCTGTCTACAGTATGAATATTGTGGGTGATGGGTCTTTGTGTGGTTACCTTTTTGTTGTTTTTATATAGATCTTGTAAAAAAGAAAAACAACATAAATTTCTCTCCAAAGATACAACCATCTTCTATCTCATCTTTCCTTTAGGACAAATATATAGTTGTTAAAAAAAGAAAAGCGCCAAAATACAATAGAAAGGTAATACTGTGCATTTTGTAGCCATAATGATAAAAGAAGCTATTACCTGCTTCACCTCCTGATCCGATCCAATAATGAGAGGTGCCACAGTCCCTTAATGCAACGGTCATGAATGTTGCATGACTTGAAGAATTGCATGCAAACCTGAACTCATATTTTTTCATTGCAACATATTGATTTTATATACACATCACATTAACTGTAGTTCTAGTTAAAAAATAATATTTGAATAATCTGAAATAAAATAAATAAACAAAAACCTGTTTACAGCAAGCCATCGTAATTAGTCCTTACAGTGTCCTGCCAGCTCTCCTTTGGAGGCAATAAACAAGTGATGGCTGATACAGTCAGTACCAGGGGAAAGTGTCGGCACACCGAGTTCTAACTGTGTTTGACAGGGCTAAATGCAGGAGACCTGTGGTTTTGCCTTTCTCCACACAGACCTGTCAGGATCATTTAAAAGCCAGCTCTGGTTTGCGAATGAAAAGCATGTCAGCCGCTCAGAAGTTGCATCAGCTTCTGTTCCCAAAGGATGGATATTTCCAAATTAAATCCCCTAAAAGAAAACAATAAAAGAATAGTTTGTGTTCTTTATTTACGCTCTGGTGTGCATAGCAAACAAAACAACCCAAAGGCAGAGCAGGCTTATCATCTAAGACCAACTTTAAACCTCACTTTGCTCCCATTAAGACCTTTCTGGTTCTGATGTTTCAGTGGATACAAACAAATGGCATTGGTGTATATTTTCCACTTAGACTCACATTTATTACTGCAGAAGAAATGGAAAGAAGGCCATTAGTCTCTAATGAGACTGACATATTCACAGTGGTGCCTCTTAGAAATAAAATGCCAAATGCTTAGTTTCCTGTCTATAATGTTGAACCCTATAGAGCCATAGAACCCCAAAGAAACACACTCTTCAGGGTGTACTTATCAAACTCAGCAGAAAACAGTCTCCTAAGAAATTTCCTGTACCACATATATTTACCTGTTACATCATTATTAATTAAAACTTACTCCAAACATAACCTCTGTCTGGTTATAAAAACGGTTTCTGATGGTTTGAGATTTATTGCCAAGAAGCATTGTAACAATAAAACAGGGATCTCAAACTCCAGTTCACGAGGGCCACTGTCCTGCAGGTTGTAGATGTGTCCCTGCTCCAACACATCTGATTCCAATTAAATTGATCAGACAGCTTATTGAAATGCTGATCCATTTATTTGAATCATGTGTGTTGAAGCAGGGAAGCATCTAAAACCTGCAGGATAGTGGCCCCCTCGAGGACTGGAGTTTTGAGATCCCTGCAATAAAAACTTTTGTTTGTAAGTTTATAATTTTAATCTAGAATAAGCCTATTGTTTTAAACAAATTTACTTCAAATTTTATGAAAGAGGACCTGATAGTGGTAATAACTACTTTTGTTAAGTAATGACCAGAGAGCCAAATCACATTTCACTCTCCCACATTAAAGCTTCGACGTTTTCACAGATAGCACCAAATTTAAGCTGACAGCAAGTCAAGCTTATTTATCATTAATCACTTATAAAAAATTAGAATGTATCAAGTCATTAGCACCAAAGATTAACACTAATAAACATAAAGCAGAGTCTGCTCAGATTCATCCAAGTTCATTTCTTGAAATTCACAAGCATTTTTTTTCTGCTTTGAGATGCAAACAATGATCTGGTTAACATTGAATCCTCAGGCAGGCCGTTACAGAGCTCCAAGAGCTCAATCACACTTTCACCACATGACCTGTCACAAGTCTCTCTGAGCTGTTTCCATTATCTTGACAGGAACACTCAGTTTGCTGGGGAGGGAACAAAATTCGCTTTTTCAGCACACAGTGTGGCTCTGCATTGGTCTGACCAGACTGTAGCAGCCTCATCATTTACTTATTAGGATGCATTTTTATTTAATTAGATATAATCATACAAAAAAAGTCATTTTCTCCCTCTTGCTTTTACTGTGCTGTTCTTCCAGGGGCTCATTATGTATCAGGACAGGTGTGTGTGTGTGTGAGTGTGTGCTTAAATAATTGCGTGTTTTTCTTCTTCGTAGTGAATGTCGGCCATTTCTGGCAGAAAAAATGCAATCATCTGGAAAGCCATCTGTCTGTCAGACAGCAAATGTTTTCTTGCATGTGAAAAGTAGAAATATAATCAGAGGGTTCTTCTTGAGCATTGTGTGTCTGAAGTCTTTGTTTTCATTTTGATGTGGAACAAATTGAGAAAATTTAAATTACTTTGCATCCACTCCTTTTTCCCTTTCTGGCAACTGGAAGATTAAAATAGTTGTGTTTTGTGCACCAACAGTGTTCTCTTATTCGTCTCAGAGACGTGAAATCACTGATGTTGGAACATTTGCATCATGAAATCTTGATTGTCCTCAAGCCTTTTTTTTATAATCATCCTTGTCCAAATAGGCAGTGTGTGTGTTAATATCATAGCTCAGCGTTTTGGCAAGAACGTTTAGTTGAAACAGGAAGGTTTGTTAAAGTTTTTAATTTTGACTTTTACTCTGTCTTTACTTGTTCGAAATCTGCTCAGATCCTGCAGCTTCCTTTGCTTCATCCATCAAACAGTCAATTGATATCTCTGTCAGCTTCAAACTCCTGTCTGCTTTGCTTGCGGGGTACAAAGGATCTGGACCTTGTTGGGATACACTTCATGGATAAACTGAAATTATTTTGTTCAAAATTACTTACAATGTGTGACTACTTTGAGGTAAGTTAAATTGGGCTGCACGGTGGTGTGGTGGTTAGCACTGCAGTCTTACAGCAAGAAGGTTGCTGGTTTGAGCCTCAGCTAGGGGGGAGATTAGAACCTTGGGGGCAGTGGCCTTTCTGTGTGGAGTTTGCATGTTCTCCCATCATCCACCCAAGACATGCATGCATGTAAAGTTAGGTGAATTTGGTGACTAAATTCTCTCTAGGAGTGAGTGTGTGTGGGTGTGAGTGGCGTTTGTCCCTGTTTGTGTTGGCCCTGCAATGGACTGGTGACCTGTTCAGGGTGTACCCTGTTAAAAGCTGGGATAGGCTCCAGCTTACCTGTGACCCCTAATGGACTAAGTGGTAGAAAATAAATGAATGAATACAATTTGTTGGTCATTACGAGGTTTGTGCAGAACTTAACAAGTTGTAGGAGAATCATTCAATTTGAATCAGGTTTGTTGCAGCAGGGCAGTGGACCTCCCTGGTGCCCAGGGCCCCTTCCAGATTTGCAGCAGTTAGAAAATTGTCTCACATGCCAATAAGAATGCACCTTATTATTATTACAAAGCTGATTGTCTTGCATGAGGATATAAACCGACCATAACATTAAGACTGCTGGTAGATCTTGCGACATTGCAGCATTCTGGTAGAAAATCTTGCACACGGTATCCACACATATGTTTAACACTTGTACATGACAACAAGACTCTTCTACAGCAGCAGACTGCCCCAGCAGGCCAGTTGTGAGCCCCATTGTGAGGGTGTGGCTTGACAGCCCCTTCACTAAGAAGGTGAATGTGTGTCATATATTGTGACACTGTTTTAAATTTTTGCTTAAGTTGTGATTTCTTTTGGGAAAGGTCATTAACATCTCTCCCTGAGGTCTTGCTGGGCATGGCTTCATGGAGTGCACACTTGAGGCCAGCATAAGGACCCAAGCTGTCCAATAATCACCTAATTAAGCTGAACTAAGGAGCCAGAGTAGAGAGGGATGGTAATGAATGGGGGTTTTGTTTTCTCTAAATGTTACTTTTACTTTTCTGTTATGTGTTAAATTTAGTTAATCACAATGTATGTAGCTTGTAAATAATTATTAAACTTAGAACTGACTGTGGAGATTCTTTTCATTTATGTGAGATGCTTTACCCTTCGAGACTGCTGACTGTTTTCCTGTTTTGAGGGTTCTATAACATCTACACCCCTACACCCATGAAAACTGTTAAAGGACTTTCAAAGAACATGACTAAAGCCCATTCCCGATTCCTCCTCTGGGCAGTTATCCAGGCATCCAAACTGCTCTCAAAACTCCAGTCTAATATCAGTCTCCTGGAAAACCACTATTTTTTTTTTCCAAAAAGGGAAAAGGCCAGCTAACCCCAACAAAATGAAAGGAAGGGCCAAGTGTTACTGCCAAAGGTGGGATTGGGCAAAAGAGCCTGAGGTGTTCATTCTGCCTCCAATCTTTCCAGATATTAAGATGATAGGGTCTAATGGCTTCTGTCAGAAGCAAGCTCAATCCACAAAGACTGTAAAGCACACAGGTTGGCAAGGACCTGTTGCCAGTGTCCTATCACAGGAGCTTTTTAGTTTACACCCTGACTGGTCAGAGCTCTTTTGGCTGCACTAGGAGGGCAATGCTCAATATCATGCCTGAAGGATATATTCTGCACTATGTCCATGTTTGCAAATGGTTCTCTGTAAACACTAACCCTGTTTTCATAAATGCTCCTTTAGCCAGAGTAAGAGAGGCTCAGCTGATTTAAAGGCCTGTTTGAGATAATTTTATTTAGTTAGTCAGAAAGGGTTCGGCAGGTCTTTTCTGCACCCCACTTCTGAGCTTAGCCCACTACTCGCCATTTTGTTTAGTTTTTTGTTTGTTTTATTTATTTCAAACAAAAATTTCACGCAAAAAAAATCAGAACGAAAAAGATTAAGGATGAAGTTAAATACTAGTCCACAACCCTTGTTCTCTGTTGACACGATAAAAATAAACATTTAAACCTCAAAAGCATGACAGATAATCATCTCTAATTCAGACTTGGACACTAGCCATTAGAAATAATCCTCATGTAGAAAAAACTGTCTCAGACCAACAGTTTGGGCTGACTGTAAATACATCAGCTGGTTAAACACAACACCTAAATTTGTCAGTGTCAGCTGGACAGAGAAAGAGTCAATTATCAAAGTTTAACCGGAGATACATATCAGTTGGTCATTTAAAGGTCCCATATTATACATTCTTTCAATGCCTTCAAGTGCCAGAGGTCCAACAACATGGATTTCAAAGTATATTACCCCTACCTACTGAGAACAGGCTGTTTCTCTGGTAATAGCAGCATCCACTACCCAAGAAAGTGTTTTTTCCCTTTGTGATGTCACAAAGGGAAAGATCTCAGACTTACTCATTTGAGCACACATTTGCTTGAAAATGGAGCAAGCAAGTGAGAGAGGTGACAGACTTTTCTCATTTTTGGTTCTCATACACAGGCTATCAGGACACAAATGACTATTAGAAAACCTTTAGAAAGTTAATTTTGCACAATATGGGCCCTTTAATGTCTATCAACCAGTTTGTAAAACCCAGTCCTTAAAGGAGCAGTACCAGTGGACATTATCAACATAAATTTAAAATTAAATTAAACTGATTTGGTTTTATTTACACCTGTAGGAAGAATACATAGCAAAAACAGCAGTGGGCCCAGAACAAAACCCTGAGGGCTGAAATTCTTAAAAGATGCTCACAGTGCAATAAGAATTCAACCGCACCTTGCAAAAAATTATGATGTCTGCAGCATTGAACTACAAATACTCATCACAAAAACAAATACTCATAGGGATTCAACAAAAGAGCTTTAAATTGTCCCTCTAATGCTGACTTATCCAACATAGAACAAATAAATATCATATTAGCATGAAATAGAACAAATCACTTTCCCCTTTAGGCTACAAGAAAATTGCACCAAAGTAAAAGAAATGTCAGACCGGTCACACTAAACTGCCTTACCTTATAGACTGTATATCCACACAAATCCCAGTTAACATAATTGATTAGGTATAATCAAGTGAGTTCCACAAAGAATTGTGGGACAGGATTTCCTCCTTTAATTGATTAAGGATGTTTCAGTCTTTCCAATATTAAAGGAGATTATAAAGAGCTCATTTTCTTGGCATTTAGAGAAATCAAACAGTTGTTATCACGACTGCCCCTTAAACACATCCGGGCCATTGCACTCAGGCACCTTTCTCAGCAAGAGGAGTATTTGACTGGACCCAGCGACCACTACATAGTCCTCACAACAACCACCTACTACTGATTTTGCCTTAACTGTAACCTTAAAATGACTAATCTAAAATCAAATATGACCATTTTAACGACCAAAAACATAATCTACTTGTCATTGTTTCTGCTTCAGTACATTTTGTAAACAGCTGAATTGACAACCAGCAAGGAGTGCCACTGGTGACAGAGCCCAGTTTGCTAAATTTCGTAGTAATAAAATTTTAAAAAATCTGCTGCAGAGAATATTTTTTGTGTGAACCTGATACAAAAGAAACAAGGTTTCCTGTAATTAAAGAAGACAAAATGAGAAAAACTGACTTACTTCATTCTTTGCTCCTACATTGCATATATTTTCAACTCATACATAATGCTGCTACTAATAAGGAAGTAAGAGGGCAAATTTCCCTGCAGGGATCTGTTCTCTGCATACAGAGAATATTGTTCCCCACCCCCAAACTGTGTCAAACATGCTGCTGAGATGAAAGCAGAATTGAAAGCAGAAGATTAAATGAAAAAAAGCTCATATAGAGAGAAAACAATGGCAGGTATGATGTGCTGCATTTCCTGGTATAATTGAACACAGATTAAGTTAATGACAGGAAGTTGCACTGTATGAGAGTCTAATTGGAGTATCTGACAGCAAACAATTAAACTGACGTGCTCCTGACATGTATCATCAGAAGTAGCAAACATACAATATGCTTCTGAGAGGAGAAAGCAGATCAGCTTTTCTCTCAGTTGTGGCAAACTGAAAGCATAAGGAATATTAATGGTTAAAGCTAAAGCTCTGGCTCTGAACTAAATAGCTGGCAGCTTTCTGTTTCACATCACTGGACAAAAATCACAACATGACAGAGCAGAGAGGGGATGCTTCCGAATCACAGTAGTACAACCCTGAAGTCCCTGAGTTTGACTCCACGTCAACATTTAAGTCCTTTTAATCTTCAGACTGTCAGAGCAGAGGGTTTTCCCTAGATTTTTCACTTGTGGTATTAGTTGTACATCCGCAGCAAAAACCTCCTCTGCACCCCAACATCTTTGAACACTGTTTCAGAGTTTCAGCAGATTATCTTCCATGTGCTGGATCTGCATTTTCACAGCATAATTTACACAACTCAACTCACCTTTTCAACTCATCTCATATACTGTCATGTTTTAGTGGTTTGTGCTAGCTAAAAAATGTTGGTGTCCTGCAGACATAAAAAAGAGAAATGAAGACTAATAGGGAATTTTTAGCATAGTAAAGCTGATGCTATTCAATGACTTGCAAACACTGACGGAAAAAACGTATAGTTTGCTCTTTTCAATGAGTAGTGGATGCTGCGCAGGCCACTCCCCCATTAAAAAGCACTCAGAAGAGGCCTAGTCCTCACACAGAAGCAGCACACAGCTCCCAGCTGCCTTCAGAGCAGGAGATGATCACCTCCGTCTCATGACCAGGCTGAAAATGAAATGTACAAAGCTGCTGCTGGCTGATAGTTTGAAACATTCTGAGAGGAAAAAGAAAGCATTTTGTGTTGCGCTTGGGAACTTAAAAAGGTCTGGATGTCCATGGAAGACAACAGAGGTGGAAGTTTGAAGGGTCTTTTACTTTGTGATGAAAAACCTCTTCACAACATCCACCCAATTTAAGAACACTCTCCAGACGTAGGTGAACCAGTATCTAAGTCCATAAAGTACCATAAAGTGAAGACTTCTTGAGGGCAAATACAGAGGGTTCACCACAAGGTGCAAACCATTAATCAGCCTCAAGAATAGAAAGTCCAGATTGGACTTTACCTGTCCGTCCTGTCTGTCTGTCGTGGTGAAGAAGGAGCTGAGCCAAAAGGCAAAGCTCTCTATTTACCGGTCGATCTACGCCGGAGAGAAGGAAGTCTGGATTTCCCTGCTTAGGCAGCTGCCCCCGCGACCCGACTCCGGATAAGCGGCAGATAATGGATGGATGGACTTATCAGGAAGAACAAGCAGCCACAAAAACTGCTTTTGTCCTACTACCACTGCTCTGTAGAGTCTGTGCTAACGTACTGTTTGCTCCAGAAGGTCATCCTCACTGCCCAGAAAATCATCGGCCACCCTCTCCCTTCCTTGGATGACTGTATACCTCTTGATGCCTCAAGAAAGTGCAAGATATAACTAAGGATAAAACTCATCCAGGACATCAACTGTTTGAACTGCTGCCTTTGGCCAGAAGATACAGGACAATGAAAACAAAAACAGACGGGTTAAAAGACAGCTTTTTTGCTAAAGCCATCAACTTACTGAATGTAAAGAAAGAGTACAATTAAGAGTGCAATATTGATCATGACACCGAATGTGGACTGCTGTATGTCTATCTTTTATTATTTCTTGTATATATATATATATTTTTTATTTTTATTTATTTATTTTTTTTCAGCTGTTCTTATTTATTTTTTCTTTTAGCTATGGAAAGGCTTGCACTTTCAGTTTTGTTGTACTATGCACAATGACAATAAAGGTCTATTCTATTCTATTCTATTCTATTCTATTCTATTCTGCCGAATACATTCTGTGTAGAAACAAACACAATCCCTCTGAGCACCACATGTGTATGCCTACCAAATGGACAACCTGTGGTCGTGGTCCTGCAGAGCCCACTTTTAAGGTGCCGGTGTGATATAAATGATCTGTGGTGTGAAATGGGGTTCCTTTAACATGAGAATTGGCAGGCTGACAGAGAGGCAGATGTTCAAACCGAGTGTGTGCATTCTTCTTTTGTCAGGAAAGGACTCCTGTGTTTGGCTGCTTTTTAAACAGACTCGGTACGATGGAGATTAGGAGCAAGCTGTACAACCGGTGTTTACTGGGTTTGAGCAGGCAGGCGGACGAGGGACAGGTTTTACATTTCAAAGGCGAGCAGACAGAAGGAAGAGAGCAAACATCAGGCAGGGCGATCTCGAATCCCCTTCCATACGTCATTGCATCGGGAGCCAGAGGAGAGAGGCTCTGCTCTGATAATTGCAGACCCAGGAGAATGGGCGTGAAGCAGATTTATTGAGCGTTAGTGGTTTATCAGCATATGAAGAGCTGGTCTTTTATCTTGTTTAAACACCTTGTTGAACATATATCCTGACAACAAATGACAGCGATGTGTGTACATAGAGATTACAATGTTTCCTCACAGTCAGGACTTGTTTACAAACCAGGAAACACTGCAAAACTGTATTTTTTTTAGCTTCTCTGTTGTCTTCTCTTTTCTTTTTTTTAACCCAGGAGTCCAAAGAACAAATGTCTTTTAAGCTTTTAATCTTTCTTAGCAACAAAGGAGAATGAATGTGTCTAAGTGCTTAAAATTATGATGATGACTTTTAGGGGAATAAAGATTTAAGTCTCAGAATCAAAGGCAGAAGGCGGTGAGCTGCAACAAATTAAGTGTTCACTCTTGTTTAAAGATGAACTATGGTAGGCAGTATGGTCATATGTACTGATCTACCAGATGCTACTGAAGTATCTGATAGTGTAAAAAGAATAAAGTGTAAAAATCTGTTGTTTCTGGAGCTGTTGTTCCTTTATTACTGTTGTAGAGTGCAATCATCCAATCTACCAAATAGCTCAAAACAAGAGTCAATACCAACAGGAAACATTTTGGCACTTTTTTTTGTGGGGGTGGATATTTCTGTGCATGTTCAAGGTGCCCACCGCAAGGGCCGACTGATCAGGCCTTGCGGCTAAGCAGTGACCTTTTACAGCAGCATAGATCACGGAGGACTAATTTCCAAATAAGGTAGACAAAATACAAAAAAATTTTTTTATAATAAAAGTAGTAAAAGTAAACATGAGTTTACACTATTTAACCTCCTGCCCACCATCCCTCCCACATTGTCCTGTAAAGTATATTACATGTAACATTTAATGTATTCTATTTGTCCTGGTAAAGAGAAACATGACGAATGATAAAATTAATGCTGACTTGTCTATTGTTGTTTTAACAGATTTTTTTTTTTATTTTTCCAACGATGTTTACTCCAAGACCAATTGTTGTAAAGGGGGAAAATAATCAATAAAGCAAAACTTTACTCCGTTTAATCATGTTAAAGAAATTATAAGAATGTAAATCACAAGATTGATCATGATATGAGGTATCATTTCAGTGGAAAACAATTCGATGTTTGGCAAAATCACAAATATTACCATGATGCAATTGTGATCTGATATCACAAGTTGATTTAACACAACCTCACACAATCCAACCACTGATCTTTGAATCGCTGCACTGATGTAGATCAATGTTTTGTTGGACCCCTTAAAAGTTCCCTAGTTTAAATGCATCTATAATGTATCAGATGAGACTGAACTTCATTTACTCTGCAGCTTTTCCAGCCATGCTCACAATGACCTCACACTCATGGGAATAAATCCCTCAATGATAGTAATTGTTGTTAATAACCACACCTACATGTCAGGGATTACCAGAGGATAAAAGGCAATCAGACAAATGACCAGTGGGTCATTCAGCCCTTTCCTAATAGTTTCACAACCTCATCCAACTTACATCCTGAGAAATTGGCCTCATCTATAACTTGACGACACCTATCAGCAGAGAATTAGTGTTATTATTCTCCATGCAGCGTTGCAGCTATGCAGCAATGACCATTAGTGTGTGACAGCAAGGGTTATTATTTCCCATGGAGCCCCCAGGGTCTACATGCTGCAGGGGTCGGCTGAGCAAGGCAGCGCTGCAAGGAGACAGAACAAATGCAATTTAAGTCTGAAGAAATTTTCCCCTGAAAACCCAATTATGTCTGCGGGGAGGATGGGGTGATCAGGGTCATTTTGTTTTTTCTAATGGAGCGACAGGATGTAATGATGGGGTCTCTTTTTATTCTCTTGGCTTTCACTCACTGCCTACATCACTGTCACACTTCTCTTCTTACACCCCCCCAAACACACACACACACACACTCTCTCACACAATCATTGTATGAAGAGAGTGATTAAAAGTCCACCAAAAGAGTGTGATTAAAAATTGCTTCTTTTCAGTGTACGCAGATGGATTTCAAATAAGATTTCAGAGAGAGCTGAAAGCTGTGAAGTGGGGAATTGAAAAGTGGGAAACAAGTGGGGACCAAGGCAAAGTGGGAGGAGGGATGTGTGTGTGTGTTTGAATTTGTGAGATCGTATTTCGCCAAAGCGCACGCCTGCATCTGACAAGTACAATTTTGCAGAAGAAGTAGCGTCAGACAGATGATTTGTCCTGGGAGGAGAAGTGCTTAACAGGCACAATGTAGCCAGGAGAGAACCACCATAAAAAACAGCAACTTGGAAGAAATAAAAAATAGTTGAGGAGAAAAATGGAGTAAACATATAAATCGCGCATGAAGTAAAGTCATTAATCATGTTTACAATTTTGAGTCTCCAGGTTTATATTTATGAGTTCGGTGAAGTGCAATGATGGTATCTCAGCACCCTGATTCACTCCTGACAGAAAGCATGTGTCATAACAGATGTTAAAAGTGTGGCTAAAGGGACAAAGTCTCACACACTATTTGTTGTCAAGCATATCATCAGTTCTGTGTAGGTCTGTGTGCATATGAAAGGTTTACAGCACCCGTCAGTTTTCATTTGTTATACCTCCTACTTGTGGTTTTATGAAGATAGAGGTTTGAACTTTTATTCATCAACATGCCTCCGATATTTGATTCGGAATCCAAAGCACCACACAGCAGGGAAATAACACAAAGTTTTAACCTTTTATTTATCTTCAAAATACACAGTTTCCCTTCTATGGTTGTATCCTTTTCTTTAATTCTTTTAAAGTTGGCTCATTTTGTTTCAATATGATTTTTTAAAAGATAAAAGGTCATCATGCAAAAGTTAAGGGAACCTCAAGTGCTTTGACCTTTTTTTTAAACAAAGGCATCACATCTTTTATCAGCTTATTTCTCCTATGAGTTATTCACAGCAATTGTTGGAAAAGGTACTTGATGCATATTTCAGAGCTTCAGAAATTCCTCAGCCAGCTCCTCCAAAACTGCTTCTTCACACACTGACAAAACAAGACAAACCTATAAAAATGTATGTACCTTTTTCCTCTGTAATCTAAACATGACATATATATATGATGGCAGTTAACCTTTAGAGAGGGAACTGCTTCTAAGATTGCTAAAACAAAGAAAAACGTTGAAATTAAAATGTTTGGCTTTTAAAGGACCATCACAAATATTTAGGTAAACATCACACTTTCTGTAAATACACAGATAAATAAAAAAGCTGAGGATAGAAAAATGCTGACTTTTACAACATGATAATGATCAGAGTCCACAATGAACTGCTTCAAAAGGAGCGAGCTCAAAGTTTTGCTCTGCCCCCTCACCGTCCACTGACCTAAACATCATTAAAAATCTGTCATCAGATTTCCAAACAGCAGCTTGTCACAGACAAACCAAGAATCTCACATAACTGGAAACTTTTAAAAGAAAACATGATTGAAAATCCTCAGAAAAAGAACTCTAAGCAACTACAAAAAGTACTTTCACTTTCCTTTTCGACTACAGTAATGAACATGAAGAGAACACACACAACGGGAGGCAGACATGAAACTTTTTTCCTTCATCAAAATACTAAATTAAATAATCTGTAACGCATGTCAAGTTATCTTTTGACTCAACTTTTTGCAATCATTTGTAACTTATAGGTGAGTTGACCCAAATCTGTAAAATTATAAGCCTTTCAACTATTAAGCAGCCCAAAATGGATTTCCAACTTTTTTAGCCCTTCATTTTGCCTCTCAGGCACTGCATTCAGGCTCTATTCAGCTTCTTCAGGAGTTCTGTCTTATTTTTAACAGATAACTTTTGTTGAAAATTCTAGGAATGATCATTAAACTTTCAGCCCAGAAATAATCAATTACTTTAGAATAAATTCTCCTTTAACTACATGTAATGATGTGTAATGCTGCAGTAGAAGTAGTAATAGTGGAGTAAAAACACCTAATGTAAAGCACTGATGCTCTTAATCTGTTTTACCCCTGACATCATATTAAGATTCAGCTCTTAGAGGCATTTAAGTCTAAATTTGATTTATGTCGGTGATAAATGATGTGTCATGGACAAAGATGAATTGCTCATTGTTCCTACTGTGTGCTCATGGCTTAAAGATATGTTGAATGCCAATTCATGTGTGTGTAAAAAGCATGCTGACACAAATAAAGCACATGGTGATGTATGTTTTTACAGATTTGTCAATATACATCAAAAGTGCAGGAAATGAATGGCATCAAATTGATTTTGGCTGCATTGCCTCACTCTGCTGCTCATGCAACACAACAAACAGCACGGCTCCTGAAGCTGACGTGTTAGACTGAAAAATCACAGTAAATAATATCTTCCTAGATATGATGCCTTGCAGCTAGCTGAACAATTAATTAATTGTCTTTGATTACTACACAGAGGACCAGTCATTCCAATATCTTATGTAACAGCTGCATGCCAATGGGAGACAACACAGAGTTAAACTTCTACAAAGTTTTTTAAGGAGCAGCAGAGGCCAAAATAAAATGCACCCCAACACCCTCAAAGTCTTAGTGTCTATTCATGTATCCCATGTGCTGCATTGATGAACGAAGCTAAAAGGTATTGATTTCTCCTGAGGGAGCATGAGGGCATTGTTCAAGGTTTGCACCAAAGTTCTCTGTGAGAGATTCACCTCTAGTCTTCTGATATCTCCTGACACCTGCAGGGTCGATCCCCAAGCTTTTAGCGAAGGATTGTGTCATGGGTCAGGTTGTGACAGACAGCTATCGATTAGCCCTTCGAGCTTTAGCCAAGTTAGGCAGAACAGTAAGTGGGGAGTCCCTGGAGGATGTTGGCACTTCTCTAGGATGCACCTTTAATATCAGGTATAATTTTCCCCCAGCTTACACAAACACACACACTGCCCACAGGCTAGTATTACTGTAATATATGCGTGGAAAAATCAATACATCAGTCATTCAATATTTTCAGAGCTTGTCAGAAATAGTTATATATTCTAAAGTTTATATTGTACCACAGACAAGATGAAATTAAAATGCTTCACTGGAAGACTTGGGCTCACTTTATTCGCCCTCTTTTCCCCTGATTCACTCACATTTTTTCACTGTTTGTGGATGAGGAGGAATAAATCTGTGCTGCAGATGAGATGCTGAACATCTGCACTTAAATCAGCGAGCCAGCTCATCTGCATACAGAAACACTCACAAATACACACTTGGATTTAAAATACACACTAGAATAATCTTAGAAAAAAACACAATCAGCATGCTTAGCTCCTACTGATGCAGGACAAAGAGGATACCATGTTTCCGTGGTGATTGTGGTGGATGGCTGCTGTGTTTTTTTGCGTTTATGTATCTCTGAATGTGTGTTTCACTAAAGTAGTTCAGTCAAGCGTATTTCTCTTTAAGCTGCCACAAGTGCCCTTATTAGCATATATTCACAGTCAGTACAGCCCAAAGAAGTGTCTTATTGTGGATTTTTAAAGGAGTCAGTTGTACTTCAATATATCCCCAAATCAATTTGATGGCAAAGAATGGTAAATTAATATACATTAAAAAAAAAAAACAGAAATTAGATGGACGTTCTCTGTTGTTTCATTCTTATTCAACCCCGTAATTGTGGAACAGAGACTGTGACAGAGGCAAATTTGAGTTTTAGGACAGTACCATGAAGTCAGTGAGATGGATTCATAATGAGGCTCTCTATGCCCCGTCTTGTTATTAAGTATTCATGTTCCAGATATTTTTAACTGACTTTGCAAAACTGACAAAAGTCATGTCACCAAAGTTCATTGGTTTAAACATGCAGAAGACTGAGACACTGTACATAAGGTTTCAAAACTCTGTGACAGGTGGCGTAGTAAATGGCACCAGCTGTCTTTTATGATGCTTTATTTGTGTATGTGATAGCTAGACTGCATTTCATAATAACTCTTTTTAAGTTTGGCTCATCACTCAAATAATTTTTACACTATAAGAAACATTCACTCATTCATACACACACATTTATATGAAAATTTTTAGTCTGTTAGGTCATAGTTCGAAAAAATGAGAGAGCTAAGGGGAGCTGAGCTCTCCAAAAATTCGATTGATTTGTCTATTGATATAGGTTCTATTGATGAAGTCTGTCCACTCAGAAAAAAACTAAACATAGCATGATCATGAATGCATTTAAATGTACTGGCACAATTCTTGTTTCATTTATCATATGTCTGTATGTTTCTAAGATAGTGTTTCAAACTGCTATAATAGTTTTTGAGTAAAACCTGCAGAATGGAGGGGTTGAACTGTCAAGAACAATGTAGTCACAAGGTGTGTATATCACTTCACTACTCCATGTGGAGATATAATGAAACTCTAACAGTCTCTGTAAGACTTTCATCTCAAACATCTTCAGTTTCATAATGAAGTGTCCCCATGTTTTTTATTGGGTGCACTGTCTTGTAGTGACTTTATTTCTGTTCATTTTTCAACTACACACCACACAGCACAAGAAGTGCCAATTCTTGTTTGTGGTGAGTGGGCAGTGTGCAAACACCAAATTCTCTGTATGCAAGTAAATTGCTGGAGTCTAGTGTAGGAAGCAGTTTAGGCTGTGTGTGAGAAGAGTGGGTGGTCGAAGCTGTGGATTGATGATGTTGGTGGTGGTGGTGGGGGGTGGGGGGCTCAGTGTGCATGGGAAGGAGAAGAAATCTTTTTTCTTTCATTGATTTTTCTGTCTTTGTGCAGCTCTAGTAGTAAAATTAAAGCTCAGGTCCCGTCAGTACTTGAGAAACGCTGACCCTGGATGTGTTCTTGAAGTGTTTTGTGGAGTTACATCTGGACAGCATGTTTGATTTGTTCCCGGGTTTTATTTAGCTGTGTCTTCTCCTTTTTGTTATCCTAATCAGATTGTTAGAAGATGTTACAGCTCTGAAGAGAAACAGGATTGTTCTGCTGTGTAAATGCCACTCTTTTTTCTGGACTTTTACACAAAAGCTGATTGAATATGATAGTTAAATAAAATCTAACTGAATAAATGATACAATACTCTGACCAAGCAAAGACTGTGGTCATTTGTTCTATTTATTAAAGTGGAGGATGTGTGCTGTATTGGTTGGGGTGTTTATTAAATGTGATGCCTCAATAACCACGTTTTCCTTCTTTATCTGGAACAATCGGCTGACCATAATCAGGCTCTCATGTCCAGTATATCTTGTTTATGCTTCTTATTGAGCCCTATTGGATCTCATTATCCTCTCTCTGTTCTACACGCACTTAAGTCACTGAGCAGCAGTTATGGGTTTCATCCTTAAAAAATTGTTTCCTGCAGAGAGCCAAAATTTCCCAAACCAAAAGATTAATATGAGCTCACATCTGAGGAAACAGAGCAGTTGTGTGGAATGTGAGCACTAGTCATTTTCTATAGAGACTAAGACTACCTGCCTCACTAACATATAAGCACATTTTCTTCATTAAATTGAAGCAAAGAAATTTATAAATAAATAAAAACGTAAATGTGAAAATATCCAAAAAATATATAAAATAAAAGTTTAAATGACTTAATTTTTTAAAATTAATTATAAGTGCTATTGCCATTATTACTGTTAACTATTTTTAAGTTATCATTAGATGATTAAATTCAGAACACAATAATTTATATATATGGACATAATGTCTTAATTTATAAACAAATAAATTAACAAATAAACAAATAACAATCAAAATGTGAAAAGATAGGAATGCCACAAAAAAGTAAATAATGAAATATATAGATGAATAAAAATCTTAAATACACTTGGAAATATAAAGATGAATAAATATAGAAAGATTTTAATTATTTTATCAGATATTTCAATATATATTTATAAATATATTTATTACAAAAGGATTTTTCTATTCTTTTCAAATAAAAAAGAACAAAATAATGAAGCAATGAAATTAAAATCTAAAGAAAAAATATAAGCATAGATTAAAAAATATATAGTTAAATAAAAAAAATAGAACATGAAATAGTGCTTGGAATAATTATTTATTTTTTATACATGTATTTATACCTGTATTTATAGTTTTATTTATTTGTGTGCATTTTTGGTCTCATTTATTCACTTATTCTCATATAAATGTATTTTTTTTTTGTAGCACTCTGGTAGTTTTATATAATGGTCATGTAAGTAAATATGTAATTAACACAACAAATACTCTGCTTTTAAAATGCAAATGATATTTTCTATTTCTATTTTTTGTTTGTAATTTTTTTTCTTTTGTCAGTTTTAGTTGCCCCTCAGTGGATTTACATGTAAACGTTAACAGGAGCCAGTAAAAGCTGTGTGGCAATGCACTGAGGAATACTCATTGAATCTGAAAAGATTTAAAATGAGCTTCTAGACTGAAGATAAATTTTCAGGTTGGACAAAAAGCAAAACACAATATAAGATTAAAGAGCATTTATTATCATCTTTGTATAATTTATATTTGATTAAAACTAAGATTGAATATCAAGTATGGTGCTGCTTAAGTTAAACAATGGTGAACACATGCACAAGTCTGTCAGAATGATAGTTTGCTGAAAGTTTGCAGTATGCATGAAGTTTTTTTTTTCTTGTGTCTTTGTGTGTAGCATGAATGCTTCTGCTATTAAACAAAATCACAGTAATTCCAGTAAAGGTTGTTTGTCAAGAAAAAAAATTAGAGAAGATTAATTGTCAGTAAGTTACCCTTTTTTGTCTTTTTTTCCCCCATGTGAAAGCCTCCTAAGGTAAAGTACGCTCAAGTCCGTTTGTGCATCTGATGTGTGGCTTGGTTTTAGCGGTCTGCGTTCATCTTCCGTAGTTTTGGTGGCAAGTTGTCCTCAAGCCTCCCTCCAGCTGACAGAAGAGGGCTGTGCATTGGGACTGGAGCAGGGGCTAGCGAGGTCGGGGGGCTGCGTTGGTACAGGTCTCCAGTGGACTGGGTCATGGGCTCAAAGCCCACCTTCAGGGACTTGAGTTGCAGCCGATCCTGGGCCACTGGAATGTTTGAGGAGCTGAGGCGCTGCAGCTTCATGGGGAGGTCCCCCGTGCTGCAGGCTTTCTCTGAGTGCTGGGAGCTGAGCATAAGCACCTTTCTCTGCAGGTCCTCTTTTCCAGATGAACTCATCCTCTGCAGTTTGCTCGGCAGACGTGTAGTCCCTCCCTGATGGCCCCTTTCCTCTGAAGTGTTGATGCAATCCACAGAAAACACCCGGTCACGCCGGGCACCGTGGCTTTCAGTCAGTGCGAGGGTGGGGGTGGACATAGGGGAGGGCAGTGAATTCTTCTCCTCATGCTCTTTGACACTATATGATGGTGTTGGCACCTCAAATGTGCTGTGGAACTGAGAGTAGTCTACCCTGAAAAAGCCTTCTTCCAGAGACATCACTGGCAGAAAACGATGGCCCCATAACACCTCATCCTCAGTGTATGATGTCCGTGCCTGGCATGTCATACCTAGAAGAGGATTATAGGTGAGTAAAAATATTGTTAAATACATTTAAAACAAAACAGTTACTAGCTGATGAGAAGAAATATTAAAGGGCAACATGCTGCCCTACTAGCTTGCTCCTCTCTCCTTAGTTGTGAGAAGACCATTATCATTTTGTTATTTTAGTCACATACCAGAAATGTAAACAAAGCTGAACTTTTTTTATTTATTTATTTTTTTCCTTAAAGCATTTTCTGCCTCATAGACCCAAACATAAAGCTTTAAAAACCTGTTATCACAACTTTGTCTTCCTTCTTTTAAATTAGCTGAATGTACTGTGATGGAATAACAAGGAAGATGGCACAAAGAAAAGGACATTTTTTATGGAAAATTTAGCCTGAAATTGGAAGCAAGTTTTTGCTGTTAGTATAGATGGAAGTTTAACGATGATTAATAAAACTGTGGATTATGTTGATTTTTCTAATTGCCAGTGTGAACGTCATTTCATCAGTGGAAAAAGCAAAAGGGCCTCTCGTCACCTGTCTGCCTTTAACATAACTCTCTGCAGACATGCTCATGTTGCATCTCTGTTAGTCTGCTAGATATAGGCTTCAAGGTCCCTTCAAGATCAATAAGCTCTTAGTCCATTTTATTCTGAACCAGTAGCTCTGCTACAACAAAAACTTCTCTGCCAAATGCAACTGTTTCCTGAAGAGTAGGAGTCTGATTGTATGCCTCTGAGGGGAATGTGCAGTATTATGTCATAGCTCAATGCTATTCCAAGCTCACTACTCATCTTTATCTACTGCAAACCTTTAAAAGTCCTATATTGACGCAAAGATAATTTTTCATGCTTTAGCCTGAAGATTTGGTTTTACAATACTGACTGCAGGATCATTTTCCAGCACTTTCTGCTTCTCTTATCAGTACACTGTATTTCTGCCGAGAGTCGATGCATGAAACAACACTGATATCACTGATATAGGGGGTTGTGTGGTTAGGGCCTGCTAGGCATGTGGCTACAAATGTGGCTTCACATTTCAGGCATCAATCCCCTGATTCACTCACTATATCTTGAATAAAAATAAAAGCCATCAGCACAACAAACTATTGGAAATCACTGAGCAGGATGACCCTGCAAACAAATCTACAGTATGTAAAATTACTGGCAGTTGCCTTCAGACACAGAGTGCACAGAGTAGTTTGTCTTGTCAGGTGAATTTTGTTTGAATGTGACCACTGTGATGAAGTTAGAGCTGAAGTAAAGGCATTATAGAAGTGTCTGTTGTCTGCATGTTAGTGAAACTGGGAGGGATCAATGTGTCACAACATTAAACACCAAAAGGCCAAATGGTATACAAAATGTCTACAACTCTGCTCAAGTCCAGTGCCCAGACTATTGCATGTGCAGGTGCAGAGGTGAAGCTAAACAGTCAAGCTAAGAATGTAAAGTTAGAACATTTCTAGGCCAGTAATCTGGATAATGAAGCACTAAAGGTGCATGGATGAAAGTTATTGTGCATATTGTGAATATTTCTCTCTCCTCACCATCTAGAAGCTGTGAAATTGTAATCCTGCTTTCTGTC
>JBAMHW010000023.1:21950008-21968418 GCA_037177495.1 Rhadinocentrus ornatus
TATGTGTGTTATTGGTGTGTTATTGGGATACATCATGCAGTTGTTTTTTTGGGAGCTGGAAATGACTGTCAGCTTAGTTAACATGTAAAAGCTGTAGGAGATTCCCTGTTGTGTTTCTGTGAAGGTGTAGCAGTTGGTTGTTTGGTGTTGGGTTGGATTGAGGGGTCATTGCGTCTATCCACTGTATCTTTGTCTCTACTTCCTTTTATTCGCTTCTCTTTTTGTTTCTCTCCATTTCTGTTTTTTTTTTTTCTTTTTTCTGTCTTTCTTCTGTCCCCTCCGGTCGGGTCCAGCAAGATTTCTCAAATTCCATAATTCCAAATAAATAAGTTAAAACAATATATTTAAATAAATAAAGACATTTAAAAAAGGATTACCAAGAGGACCCTTATACCTATAAAGCTCCTCTTGGCAGAGCACATTTGTTCTGCATTACACAGCAGCTGGACCATCATTCTGTTTGCTTCAATGCTGGACAGGACAAGTAAAAAAAAAAATGCAAATCTTCTCAAGCTGCCATCTTCTTTTTTCTGTCCTTGGCCCCTAAGCAGATTATTCTGCTTGGTCTATTGTTCTGGATTGTTGTCTTGTTGCATGACCAATGTTCAGTGAAGTTTCAGCTGTTAAACAGATGACCTTGCATCTGAAGTACTTTGGCATACAGAGGATTTCAAAGCTGACTCGTTAACTGCAAAGTGTCCAGGTCCTGTGATTGCCTGACAAGCCCAAATCAACACTCCACCACTCAGACATTTGGTATGAGATGATGTCTAAGCCACACAACCATGTTCATGAGAAGCCTTCACCTGGAAGTCCTTCTAAAATAAACATACTCTCAGTCTTTTTTAAATGAACTCTATTAAATTTTTATTCAAGGTGCTAAGAGATGCAGCTCTGTGTTGCTGTTGTTTATCTGGGAATTGCACAGGTTAAGCTTCCTGGGAAGTCCACTTCTGACAGCAGTCCTAAATGGTTTCCACTTATGAATTATCTTTCTACAAATTTGCAAATGACCTGAGAATCCTTAAACTGATGCATAGCAATATTTCATTCTCAAAGGTCACGATTGATATCTTTCCTCTTTATCGTGTTAACACACATTTGAATGCTCCAGACCAACACACTTGTAAAACTTTCTTCTTTATAGAGGTGCTCACACTTGCAGATAATCAGTTAATTAAGTGCATTTGATTAACAACTCTTCTTAACGGCTGGTTGCTACTTAATCTGATTTAATGAAGTGCAATGACTTGACAATTCAGCTTGATGTCAGACAAGCATCTGATTAGATAATTGGTATTTATCAAAGAGAATAATGAATTGATAAAAGTAATTTTACTCAACTTTTCCTCCAAAAACTATCTGTCTTTAGATGATAAAGACTGGATATCTGGATTTAGCTGGATGCACAATGCAGTTGTGTAACAGAAATATACAGGAACCTTCATGGTAGCACTGAGTGATTAACAAAATATATTACATTTAAACGATTAAGAACAGAAAATCGCTGTTATAATCGTTACAATATTTTTTTTTACTTTGGTAGTTTTTATATTCTCTACAGCCTCTTCCTCCTGGCCAGAGATGGTGGGATTTAATCAATGCATGTTGTTTGAAAAGGGAGTAATAAGGTATTAATAGCTTTCTTTATAAAGAAGCACAGACACAACCTGAAGAAGAGAGCTAAACTAATAGATTCTGGGAAGGTGTTGGAAACATTCTTCGGAGATTTTGGTCCATATTGATGGATATTTCTAGATATATGAATTGTAGCTACAGTTTCCTGTACTTAGCCAACAGGAAAGTTACTGGGTCTGGTTTTCTACTGCTGTAGCACATCTGCTTCAAGGCTCCACATGTTGTGAATTCAGAGATGGTATTCTGCATACCTTGGTTGGAACCAGTCTCTATTTGGGGTAAAGTCGTCTTTGTATCATCTCCGACCAGTCTGCACATTCTCCTCTGACATCAACAAGGCATTTTGGTCCAGACAACTGCTGCTCACTGGATATTTTCTCTTCTTCAGACCATTCTCTGTAAACCCCAGAGATGGTTGTGGGTCAAAATCCCAGTAGATCAGCAGTTTCTGACATACTTGGACTGACAAACATGCCAAATTCGAAGTCACTTAATCTTGTGCCACTTAGCCCACTCTCTCATTCCTATGCTTGGTTTGAACACTAGCAGGTCTTCCTGGCCATGTCTACATGACTAAATGCATCGAGTTGCTGCCATGTGATTGGCTGATTTGCTATTTGTGCTAGTGTGTTTATTAAAGATAGTTTAAAATCACCGTTGTCTTACATTAAGTTAATCTCTTGCTATATATTTTTGTTGTCTCTTTGTCTGTTGGTCTTAGGAGTGGGTACCTTTTGTATTTACATCTGGTGAGTCAGTCTGGCATGAAGTGATTATCTTGTTTCAGTACATCTTTCCAAGATGGGACTCAACTAATAGGAAGATTGCCTGGGATTGATTAAGTTGTCTTCTTTTATGCTATCTATATATTTAATACTTAAATTAAAGAGTTTAAGTATTATTGAGTGGTAATCTGTGAAGTCTGCTGGAATGAGTTGAAGAGACAACTGTGTGAGCAGCAGCTGGTCGTGCAGGGATGATTGTTTATGAATTGTGGTAAAATTGACATTGTGTTAGTGTAAGGATGACAGGAAGTTCCCTCCTCTACAGCCTGATAAATGGTATTACCAGTAGAGCACAGACTAGGCTGCTTGCCCGCCTCTCTGTTTCCCTGCTGATCCCTCCCTTCCTCCCTCCTGCTCTGAGCCTATTCAGCTCTGTGTATTCTCCTACAACAGTGACAGAGTGTGAGTAATAGGGGATGGATAGAGGCAGAGCTGAAAAGAAAAGGAGGAGATGGATTTATTTGTATTGGACTTCAGGGAAGAATCATTCTGTTAAATATGCAACAGGGAGAGCATTACCGCTGTTGAGGCGTCTCCAACATGGCTGCCTATAGTTAACAGGCTTTGTACCAACCTCTGCTCGCAGGTGTCATCAGAAAAATGTTTGACTCAAACCTCAGCTCATTTATTACAGTGACACATGGATCTACGACTCCAGACTTTTATGCATAAAGCCGGTGTAAACTGGTTCTGCAGGAATAAAAAAACCTAATAAATCAATAAGAAAATTATTCACATTTGTTGTTATCTTCTTCTTTGTAGCAATACTCAGAAATGCAATGCTAGAACTGGTGGGAAAATTAGATTTCAGAGTCTGGATCGAGTCTGTTTTTTTACAGCAATGTTGTGTGCATTAATCTCAATTAAATTTGGACTGGAGTGAGAAAACAGAAAGCAAGAATAAGAATGGTGAGGGACCAAATAAACTGAAAAATGTGATGGGAACAGACTCCTTACCAGTGGTCTCCACGATGCCCTCCAGTATAACGACGATCTCAAACTGTTCGTTCATGAGAGACCGCTGCGATAAGTCAAAAAAGGGGCTTTTGGGATTTATTTCATGGCAAATGGTGAGAGGGGACACCAGAAAAAGCTGGTCTGCACCCGTCCCAAAACCAACATCCAGCTCACACTGGTCAAGAGGCAGGAATTCGCCCTCTGGGGTCTGACGAGACTGGAGGAAAAAAGAGAGAAAAAGATGAGTGAGACATGAAAGAGAGGCTGAGATTCATGTTATTGCAATATATGGTTTCTTCTTCTGCTTTCATCTGATCCAGGTCAATCCAGTTCTTCAGTCCTGAAGGAAAAGTGTTAAAATCTTATTACAGTTAAATTCAACAAATACACATATCATACATCAAATAAACTTGAATTTGACATTATTGACATCTTAAATACAAGTGCAAGCTGGAATCAGAATATATTAAAATATGAAAATGGAAACTTGAGCAAAAGCAGCAAAGAAAACTATTTTTAAGCTTCTTTTTTAAAGTGGTTGTTGCAGACAGTGACACCACCAGCTGACCAGTTTCTACAGATTTGAGACCTTCAGGGTTTCAGTTTAAGCGTGCAGCTTTTAAATATATCTGAATAAATTTGGTCTCAGACCATAGAGGGACTTCTAGATGTTTAAGTAGGGCCCCACAGGGATATATTGTTGTTTGAGGTTGGTTTGTATAAAGTACTTATGAGCACTTAGTGCCTTATCTGTAGCAGACAGCAGTCAGATGACAGTTGGAGAATCAGGGATGAATTCTGATGAGGGGCAAAGCTCTGAGCTGCTCAGGATGGGGCCAGAAGACTTAATTTGACTCCTAAAACAACTAAAATCTCAACATTTTCATAGTGGTTCCAGCAAAAAAATTTTATATTGCTCATTCCTGCAGAAAGATCCATGTTGCTATGTGTTGCTGCACAATGGCTGCCTGGATTATCCTATCACAGAGTCTGTCAGGAATTACAGCTAGAAATTACTTCATGAGAGATTCACAATATGTCTGCACTTTTTAAAGCTCTCTGTTAACGTCTGCTGCCTTGTAGGTGGTGTTTTGGGATCAGAGCAGATTGTGAGTTGTTTAAATAAAAAATAAATAAATAAACAAGAGACTTGGTGCTCCACGTTGATTTCTTGCAGAACTTGCAGGCGTACGTATGAGACAAACATGTTCAGACAGGATTTGCCCACAGTGAGTGATCTGATGCAGAAACATTTAATTGTCCAGATGATGTTGTCATATCCCCAGGCCTGTGGTCTGTGTATGGATTATGTAAATTCTGCTAAACAACCGCCAGATGGGGATTGGCTGCAGATCCTGGCTGGAACCACCCTCTTCGTCCACAACTTGGAAGATTGGTCGCCGCACATCCTGACGTCAGGACCTATCTCCTCAGCCGTCTTCAGGATTGGATAATAGCTACACTCCTCTGACCAATCAACAGGACCCTCGGTCTTTAAGAGGGAGGACTTACCAACATTCGTGGCGGCTGTGAACAAAGTACTCAGTTTGCCAATTGGTATTGTGAGCTCTGGTTGTGTTTAACTCGTGGTTTTGTAAGCCTTGTAAACCCTTTGTAGTTGCACGATATTGCGTGGTTTTTGATTGAAGAGACGCTCACGCACTTGGTTTGTGTTATTATAGTATTTTCTTTGGTTAATCTCAATAGGAGACGTTTGATATTTTGGTTTAGTATAGAGCTTTTGAGTTAAGTTCTCATTAGGAGACATTATAGTTGGTTTTGAGGAAATAAGATAATTGTTAATAGTAACCTTTAATTAAGGACACCTTTTGTTAATTGCTAATTGTTGATTATTTATTTTCACCGAACATGGTTAACCCTGTATAGGACACTTTTTGTTATATTGAACTGTTATATCGAATTGTTTTGTTTATTGAACCTGTTTTGTATTAAAAATATAGATTTCACATTGTTGGCCCGGCCCATTAGTTTTGTTACCGACCCTGTTACCCATGACAGCAAAAGGGGTCGTAACAGATGTAAAGCACAAATATACTTTTCAGTTAAAAGTAAATAGTTAATATAAAAAAATCTAAAAACTTGATTTTACAAAAAAACTGCAGATTTTTATACCATTTTTTCTTTTTCTTTTTTTTTATTTTTAAACAATTTCTTGGGATGTCTCACGCAGTAGCTGCCCACCTAGACACACACACAGCTTCGTTATGAGCTCCCACACAGATGAACATACTGTCTCTTTCCATCTCTGAGCTTTTTGTCAACTATGAAACCTTATTTTTCTGCAGTAAATCTCTGGAGCACAAAACGTTAAACTTGGAGCTGGCAACGGTGGCCTGATTTAAACAGTATTGATGATGTTGTGGGTGGTTAGATGAACATGCTAACGGCTTATTTTTGAGGAAATAAATTAACTTTTAATTAATTTCTGAAATTACTCCAAACTTATGCGAAAGTTCTAAGTTTGACTAGAAATGGTTTTTATACTCTGAGTAAAAAAAGGAAGGGGGGGGGGGGTAAACTTTAGCTTTAAGTGGACTTAATTATTATTATACTTCTACTTAAAACCAATTATCATTATGTAACACTGTATAACTGATTCTTATTGATTTTTTTAAATCTCCATTATATCAAGAAATAAGTCTAAAAGAAAATGACCAACCACCAAAGTGTTAAAATTTACCAAAGTTCAAAAGTGCGACTTTTAAAACCATTACTAAATGATATGCATTTGAATATTTTCTTATTGTGTTCTGTAAATCTTAGTTTTACTTAGTAACCTGAATTATTGAAAACATTCAGAACTTGATGAAGCAGTACACTCCAAAGAAGTTGGTAGAGAGACTAAGAGAAACAGAAATGTTTATAGAAATTTACATTAGGAAAGATTCTACATTAAGAGACAGGTGAGGGTGTCAGGATAGGGTATAAAAGGAATAAAGAACTTAATGACAGCCTGTTGATCTGCTCCATTTGTTTGAATCAAGCGTGGAAACATCTAAAACACGCAGGGCAGTGAGTCACGAGAATCAGAATTGAGAAATACTAGAGGCATTTACTGTATTTTCATTTTATTGCAGAAAAATGCCGTCTTTTTATCTGCACGACTGGGCTGCCTGCAATCAGGATCAAACTCCTACATATGGATCATCATGAGGAGGAGAATCAGGAAAATACAACTACTGACAGCTGAGCAGAGGAAATCTTTTATAAAACAATGGACACAGACTCCTCTTAGTAATCTGAACTTTAGTTCTTTAGTTAATTATGTCAGAAAAAAGGAAGGCTGGCATACATGTTTACATGCTTCTATCTACTTCTATCTGCATGCTTCTCCTCAAAGTCTAGATTTTATATAATTTAACCTTTTAAGTACCATAGCATGAATGACAGGTGGTATTTTGTATCACCAGCAATGCAGACGGACTTAAACAGTTAAAAACTGTATAATTGGGTTTATTACTAAAAATAATAATTACAAGATGCCATTTTCAGCATTTGTACATTTTATTAACTCCATCATGAATAATTTTGTCAAAAAACACCATTTCTTAGTTCTTACTTTTGAAATATACTTAAAAATGATTCTACCTGGCTTTAGCAGCATGGTGGTATCATTAGTTTCATTAGTCTTGATATGTAATAATATTCACAAGTTAAACTTTCCAGCCTGATACATGTGTTCTGCAAAGTCTTCAGAGATAAGTTTGACCCAGGATCAGAGTTTTGCATTTTGAGTCCTGAAGTGAGCTCAGCTGTAGAGACTTTACCTCCCTGGAGACTCACAGGATCTCCACCTGCTCTTTCACTGGCCTAGGTCCATAATCAAGGAGCTTGATCTTCCAAACAAACTGGTTTTAGAGCTGCTTTCTGCCACCTAGATGCCCTCATACATATACCTTACACAGAAACCTGTTTTATATGTCTGTCTTTATTAAATTAATCCTTTATGAAGTTAGGATTGATTTACAGAACTGGTTCATTCAACTGCACAGAATTATCTAGTTATTTGAATAGGTGTTTTCAGATTCCTTAAAAAACTAGACACCTTGTGAATTTACACTGACCTTGCCCGATTTAAAAGCGGACATAGTCTTTACTACACCTACTTTCAATCTCAACCATTATTAAACACATAGAAAAAATGGTGATTGCATTTTTACCTTTTTTCTTTGGGTTTGTAGTTATTCTGTCTCTGTATGTTTGTGGGTTAGTTTGTTGGACATCTCCTTTTTGTTCCTGGACTCTTTAGTGTTGTTTGGTGTCTCTTTTCCAGCTTAGGTACCATTTAATTATCCTTCTGTTATTTCTACCTGCTTGTCTGAAAACAATAAGACTCTTCAGGGTTTGGGGGGAAAAACGTTGCAGTAATGGCACCTCTGCTCATGTTGTCTTAAACAGCTCATCTGGATTTGGGCTGATCACTTATCAGTCATAAAGCTGCAAAAAAAATAACATCGACTAGGTCTTTATCACCACGGTAAAATTTTATGTTGATGTGATGTTGTTGACAAAATGTGTCCACCGAGAAACGTAAAACATCTGTAAAAGAACAAGTTTGTGCAAGTTGCTCCTACAAACACACACGGTCTCAGTAGGTGTGATTAATCACAGCTGGTAAGAAACTTCTGTAGATTTCACTTTATGTTTGAATCCTTTACTTCTACCTCTGTCTTCAGGTTTTATCTGCACTGGAACTTGTACTGGGTCCAGTTTAATCTTGAGCTGATGATGATTTTGCCCTGTTTAACCCAGCTGAGATAGAAACTTTGAATCAGGTGTAAGCAGTGTTTTCTGGCTTTGCATTGCCTTCTTTGTCCTGTGCATTTCAATGAGATGCTCCTCGGGATTCATGTTGGAAGATGGTCGTCACCTCGGATGGGGAATTGTTCATATGTTGGGCACTCAGTACTGTTTAGCATCATTCTCCCATGAGGGTTATCTTGCACTAGCTTAGGGAAATTCTACATTTCACTTTCTCTATTTGTCGCTTAGGATTAAGAAGATGGATGACTGTCTGCAAATACTGACAGGCAAAGCTCCTCATACATCCCTGTGGGCATTGTACTACACTCCTCCATGCACAGAGCTTGTCTGCATTCTTGCTGTTTTTTGCCTGTAGATTTGGCATGCTGTCCCAATAAATGACCAGATTTTTCTTCAGGAGCTCTGATATCTGAGGGTAAGCACTCTTTATTCATTTACCAGGAAATTGTTAGAAGATGAACCAGATTAAAACAGTTTGTTGAGCACTTTCACCCCTCACAGGTTTCTTGCTAACCTACAGATTCAGCTCTATTATTATCATTAGCAGGGCAACATGTTTTTCTTCCTCTGTAAAAGAATTTTAGCAGTTTGAAGCGTGATCATGGATAAATACAGGTTATAGATAAAATTGATTACAGCCTGATCTTTCTGTTTAACTCCAGTCTGGTCTGCCAGACCGCCATCAATCAGTATTCTCAGAAGAAAAGGAAGTGGAGAGGTTTCTCTGCACTCCAATCAATTGAGAAGCAAGTTGAATCCCACTGACTTTCACACCTGCTGGATATCATCAGCCTGATCAGTACTTTTAATAAGAAGATACCAGTCTAAAATTTCACCACATGCTTCCAAAGACTAAGTGAAATTAAATGGCGAGTTAAACTCCAGTTAAATTAATCTGGCATTAATCTCATCTCACAGATGTAAATTAAATAAAAACAACTTCGTTCACAATGAAGTTAGATACCAGCACCACAGAAGCTACGCTACTGGGTCCTGCTGGGTGCTTGACCTTCTGTGATCCCAGTGAACTGTTCCGGTTCAGATTGGAACTTTTATTGCTTACCAGCACCAAGTGGGAATGAATAATGGATTCACTGTAAAGCACATTAGGTGCCTTGAAAAGTGCTTTATAAATCTATTATTGTTATTATTTTTTATTTTATTTATTTTTTTCATTATTATTATTGTTGTTTAAGTTAGGAAGGGAATTTTATTTATATAGCACCTTTCACAGATAAAAACCACAAAGTGCTTTATAGAAATTAAAAAATAAAATGCCTTATTGGATAAGATGCACACACACACAAAGAAAAGATGGAGCTTATTTAAATCGCTATAGCGGTGGTTTTTGATATTTTTTTTAGTGGTAATTTTAACATAATTTGTGTCTAAAGAATAAAATCTGGTGAAGATATACTGAATTTACACATGTATGTAATACTCGCTTAGACTGGACTGCGCTGTAATTATTATCATAATTATTCATTTTATTTTAATTATTCAATTAATTGACAAAACAGGCAGCACCTCAATCAGCACTTGTTGCACAAAAGTACACAAAAAATTTATCTCCAACAACATACATACAGAGATGATAATTATATTCATCAAAAAAGATTTAATAAATACCAGAGGAGGTCATCACGAGTCAAACTGGTGAAAAAATAGTCAGTAATAACATTTGCAGCATGATGTTCTTGCTCCCAAAGTATTATTACATTTTTACTTGTTTATGGAAACCAGGTCCCACAGATTCAGCTGATTCCAGAAGGAGCTGCATATTTAAACGCCCTCCTTCCCAACTCAGTAGGGGCTTTAAGGAGTAAAGACAATAAATTCCCAAATATTCTCGTGTTAGCAATGTCAGAAGACGAAGGTGGAAACAGAAAAGAGCAACATTTAACCTTAAAAATATAACAATGTCTGAGCCTACTGGAGGACAAACTACCAAACTTGAGCAAAGGTCATATTTTACTGTTACATCTGAGGCTTGTCTGCTCTAATACATATATGTATATAAAAGTGATGGAAATCAAATACTATCATTTTGTCCACACACATTAAAGGTATTTTACCCAACGTTGTGAGAGAGTGCATTTATTTCCCGATCTCAACCGAGATGATGTGGTGTGTAAACATAGTATTTTGGAGTCAGAACCTAACCAGACTAATCAATTATTTCACAGAGCCAATATAAACTGCAGGTTGTAGGAACTTGCCACTTTGCATCACTTCACCAGCTCAAAACGCTAAATAAACACACTTGTAGCCAACAAAGATCTTTTAGAGAAGTGAAAAATAAACTTAATTACAAATCATAAAAGCTACCTTTTCATAAAACTGCCATTACTGCTTTGTTACAGCTCTCTAGTTTAAGTTGAGTTGATAACACCTGCTGTTCGATCAACATGAAGAGGCTCTGAGCCACTGGTAAATCAAAAAGGCTGGCATTTTTTAGTTTTATTTACTAAGGGAGAGCGTGACTGAAAAGATATGTTTTTTTTTTTCTTTTTGGGTGTGAAATTGTCCACTGAGACTGAACAGAAGGCCACAAAGAAAAGAGGAGATTCAGGTTTAAATGGGGCCTTGCAGTAGCACTGAAAGGAACATTAATGAGACATCTGTTCACACACATAATTGAGTCTTGAGCCAAAAGATAAACAGGGATCATCCCTGTTTTATTTGGCTAATTATCGCCCACACTTCAACTTAGCAAAGCAGACAGAGATGGCAAAAATCCATCAGAAGTTAAGGAAACTTTTTCAGATGAGAAAGTTGCCACAATTATTTTTATAGAGTATTTTATGGTCATGATTGAGCAACTAAACTGCATTATGCACTTTAATTTCCCGCCATTAAAGGTTCATAATTTAGTGTTGCAGAAACATAAAAAGGGGACAACACTAGGCCATGCTTGCTTCTTGTTTTATGATATCTTAAATTGTTTATTGGACTGATTTTGCTGTGCAATGATGTGTAAAACTGTACTGATAAGGTCCCTGCAGAGACTTTCATGGCACTAAATTTAAAGATTAGACAATAATGTATGTTTATTGTCCATCCTTTTAGTTTTTCCTCTTTTTCCCCAAAAAGTGGCAGAGGTGGCCAAAGATTGTATCATGTTGGTGTTGACCTATGGTTAAAAAAATACTGTACTGGGGCTTCTTTACTGTGAAATAATGAAGCTGTATTTTAGAATCTGTGCATTTAAATCTCGACTGTAAAGGTTCATGCACACTTTTACAGCAGGTGTTTAGGAGGAAATGTCCACAAGAGAGAGAGGATCGAACTCCCGCACATTATTGTAAATACAGCACTTCGGTCCTTTCCCCATTATACGGAAAACAGTTTAATGCAAATTAAATAACAGGGTTTGGATGCTTCAGAGAGAACTCTTAGCCAGGAGACCGAGGGCTGTGCATAATTTCATATGCTTGTATGATTTTTAATGTGCACACCTGCAACAGCCTGTGTAGAATTATTCAAGGGCAGAGTACAAACAAAAAAAGAAAGTGCAGCATGAGAGACCCAGAAGGTTTTCTGGCTCTCAGGCTCACTAATCAATGACTGCAGAGCATCAAGGCCTCTCTTTAGCCCCCCCTGATCATCTGATACAAGAAAAAAAGGAAATCAATTCTAGTTTTAGTGACTCTGTAGCCATCTGTGAAATCCTCTCTAGAGATGTGCAAGGAAAATATTGGGGTAATAAAAATCTCTTAAGTGTTTTTTCTCTTCTCTCAACCCCTCTAAGCACTTTCCATCACTTTCTATCAATTTCTTCCACACACATCCTCTATCCATCCTCAGAGAAAAAACCAGTCATAATTTCTGCAAGGATGTTCCACCAGGATGCCCTCCGAGGCCGTCATGGATGCCCAGCAAAGCTGCGTGTCAGCTGCTCATGGTGAGCTTTGGATGACAGCTCCCATTGGGCTGTGTCACAATGCTTTCTGCATCCTGTCATCAAGCAATCATCCGCTACAGTACGGCTAGGCTCTGATGCGTCAAACACAGCACTGCAATCAAGTGGTTGCAACTTTTCTGTCAAAATTTATTTCTTTAATCATTTAATCTTCCTGTTTGTTTGTTTTTTCATCTGATTAATTCAAGTTAAAAATGCCAGGATATAATAATAATAATAAAATGATAACTTCACTTGCTCCCATGTGTGCAGAAGAAAAAATGTGAATTTTCATATTTAAGATGGCAGGACTGTCCCAGTTACATTGTCCTGGAACTAACTCCATGTGCAGAATGTCTCCTCCATCGACCCTACGGTGCAAATTTACAGAGCAGCAGATTGCTGCCTCGCTCTGCAGAGTATTAGCAGTTTGAGCTAAAACCCAACCAAACAGCCTTTTCCGGTTTTCTGGGTATCACCAGCGAGAAAGGGAAAACCAAAACTCTGCATGCAGGCGTGGGCAGATGGCCACAGGCCCACTTTAAACCAAAGGTCAGTGAGTCTGTGGATTGCAGTCAGAGTGGTGAAAGACTGGTGCTTTTATCCTACACAGCAGAGCTCTTGTGTCTGCCTTATCCAAACATTACAAGTGTGCTATGGTGGTTATTTTAGTTGACTTGCAGAGTAATGACAGGCTTGTTGCTACATAAAGAGTGCTGTTTGCCTTTCTCCCGCCATCACACTAACAAACCTGCATATAACAAAGTAAAGGTGGTTGCTTATGTTAACCGTTGCTTGTTTAGAAGTAATGGACACTAAAAACAGGCTTCTCTTAAATTCCCCTTTTATTGCTGCTTAGATACTAATTGCATTATCAACTCTTTATGTAAATATGCCTAAATGGCCTGACAAGCAGCTGCACAAGATATACCTGCAATACTACGGCACTCAGTCTGCATCGGACTTCACTGCTCAGCCATCATACACACAGAAAACATGAAAAAGCAGCATTGACTTTTTTTTATTGTTTAATGAAATTAAAGTTATTGGCCCAAATGTTTAAACTTTTACTGTTATTTAGGAAGCATGACAAAAAGTCTAATTAAATTGGGGTGATATTGGCCAGTAAGAAGCATAAGCTACTTTTGAACCACTTTCCTTATTTATGTCCAGGGTAAATAAAATTCGGCTTTTGTATGTTTTACGGAAATGACTGCTATTGGCTGGCTGTCCAGGTGGAGAGCCAACGTAATGAAGAGTCTAAATTGGATCGTTGGGATGTACCAATATAACTGAACACTGAGGGATTAGAAAAGCTGCAATTTATCAAATGAATCCTAAAAAACATGCAGATGCAAAGAAGTACAGTTTTGTGTTGTACAAATGATGCTTTATGCAGTTTTGAGTTGAGCAAGCAACACAGATGTTTTATGTTTGTTTGTTTTACCACAAATTGGCTACAATTTAGTTTCTTAAAGTGGAGAATACTGATTATTTCTTTACAGTTTTCAGACTGAACCAGCAGAGCTGAGTGTGTAGATGATACGCTCAGCATATCAGACAAAAGGAGTCCTACATAACCAGTAAGAGGTTTGGATGTTAGAATTTAATCAGTCTTCTACAAATATCCAAAGCTTTTTACTTATATTCACGTGTGAAGAAGAAAAAGGAGCAACAACTGTGACTGAAATCAATTACTGCAGTCAGTTCAGCTCAAAACACAAACAGCTGAAGTTTCAGACATTACTTAATTTTTTTTCATTTTTTGAATGGTTTAGGTTGATATTAGAGCTTACGATGCACTCATTTGTTTTGGTTTTAAGATTCAACCAATTTCTTAAACTCTGTCATTGTCCTTTGCAGTGTTCCTGTCTACATACAGTTATAAATGATTCTCTGCCTGTTATATCTGAGTATTTTTGATGCAGCATGACTGAATGAGGGCTGCAGCTCAACAGCACCTCCAACATCCCTCAACAGGGACTGCACGGATAAAATCCAGATTAAAATATTTTTAATCTAAGCATTGCATGTTATATGTAATATTTAAAGGAGTTTTACATCCTTAACAGTGTCTTTGTCTCTGCAGTGATTCACCTGATTTTTCTCTGCGCTTTCAGTTATTATTATTTTTTTTTTTTGTGGTCTACACTTGCAGAGCTGCTGAGTCTCTGAAGCGAAAAAACAAGGTTAGAGTACAAAGCCCTGAAGCAAAAATAAAACATACTAAAGAGGCTGGTTTTTTTCCATAGCAAGGAAAAGCGCACATCTGATGTGGAGTAGCAAAAAGGAGTTGGATTTTATGCTGTTTGTATGTCTTTTATTCCTGGAAGAAGCTTAAACAATGCTGGGTCCAAGACAAAAAAAGACAAAAAAAAAAATGTGGACGAGCTTCAGTTATGTCACTCAGATCTCCTTTACAATGCTGTTTTTTGAAAAGAACCCCCCTCCCAACAAATTTAACACTTTTGCCATTTTACAGGATTATGGACAGCTGGAGTTTATGTTAACAGTCGTACGGGAGAAATGGAGAAATTTAATGCAGCTGTGTGATTGTACTTCACGCCTATAAAATTGTTCATCTCCTCTATGCTTGGAAGTGTGGAAGCTTGGTCCTCCCCACCTCCCTCTCTGCCTGCCTGCACGCACCATTAAGCTGACCAACTCTGTGCTGGATGTGGCTGTGTGGAGGAGAACATGGACATAAACAAGCTCCTAGCACCTCACTAATGCTGTTTGTCTTCTTTATGGCCTCTTTTTGCTCACTGAACATTGATGTGGCTGAGAGGAGCTCTATTATGGTAATTAAAAGAGGAGTCAATGGACCTTGCTGCTGTTGGTGGTAATTTTCTGCATTGCTGCTTGTTTTCAGTGTGTGAGGTTCATTAGCTGCATCACTGCTGAAAATCTGCTGAACTCTTCTTTAATCGCGAGGAATGAAGCCCAAAGCGGCCTTTGGGGTTTATTTTGGGTTTACATTTTAGATCCCAGATTTAAAAAAAAAAAAAAAAAAAGGAAAGGAAAGGAAAGGAAAGGGGCTGGGGGGAAGAGGGGAATCCAATTTTTGGCTTCACATTCTCCCAGCAGTGCCTTTTTGCCCTGTCACCACTGGCTCACCAAACTAAACTTTCTTCCCAAAGCATTGCCTCTCTGTCACATCCACTTACTGATAGAACTCTATCGCTCACCAGCTGAGGAGGAGCTGACGCTGGACACAGAGTCGATCATCCACGCTGCAGCGATCCCAACAAACAGTCACCACAGCCTTAGCTCTCTTATCTAAGTGCTTTGAGGTGCTCCTACCTGGCTGCCACTCGGCCTCACCATCCCGTATCTGGGGGATAATGGTAATGCCACTTTAAGCCTGCTTTGTTAAACAAGGCGGATATGTGTAAAATGACCTGCTTACAATGAAAACGTGGATAAAAAAAAAATAATTTTAATCTTAGATGTGCAATTTGCAGATGTGTCCTTTTCCTCGTGGGTTCAGAAAGTAAGGAGAAGAGATATAAACTGTCAAAGAGTGCAGCCATGCTGCAAAAAGAAGAAAAAGCTCATTTTTATGTAAGCTTCTGTGGTTTGCATTAGCTGACTGTGTGCCAGACTTGAAAGTAAAATGGTGATGGAGCCACAGTTTAGCTGTAATCAGTCTTATAAGCAAGAATAAATAAAACTTGTTCGCATTAATCTTTGAATACGTTACCTTTGGATTGCTTTATTGGCGAACGTGGAACTGCACGCAAACGCTGCTCCAATACTGCAGGGTTCCACTTATAGTTTTCAAGGTGCTGATATCATCTCCTGTTTCTTACCTTTATGAGCTTGCACCTGATCTGTGCGGAGACCATGTGGCTGTTCCGCAGGTTGCCCACGCGGAACATGAGGCACAGTTTGCCGTCTCGCTGTGAAATCACTGCGTCCTGGCTGAACATGAGCGTCTCTGCGCGTTTCTTAGGTTGGGACATTTTTATGAACATACAGCCGATGAGGAACGCGTCCACAATGGAGCCCAGCAGCGACTGGAACAAGAAGAGGATGATGCCTTCCGGACACTTCTCTGTAATGTACCGGTAGCCATAACCGATTGTGGCTTCAGTCTCGATGAAAAACAGGAAAGCTGAGGGGAAGTTGTAAACATTGGCCACGCAGGGGGTGTAGGTCGAGTCATGGCCGTGATTTAGATCTCCTCTAATGTAAGCAATGATCCACCACATGAATGCCATGACCAGCCACGCGATGGTGTAAGTTAGGATGAAGATGAGTAGGTTCCATCGCCACTTCAGGTCCACCAAAGTGGTGAACAGGTCGGAGAGGTACCTGCTGGTCTCCCCGCCGAGGTTTCCGTGCTGAACGTTGCAGCGCCCGTTCTTCTCTACGAAGCGTTGGCGTTTCTTCTTGACCGGAGCTGAAAAAGTGCTGGCCCGATTTGTGTTAACTACCTGGTAGTCCTCTCCAAATTTTCTACGAAGTGCCGCCATTTCAGCTCAGCTGGAGTAAATGGAGCAATGCTTACAGTTTAATCCATGTTGTGTTTCTTGTAGCCTCCAAAAAGAGCGGTTATCTGCAGTGCGTAAAATGCGCCATGGTCATATCAGCGCGCACAGACAATCCTGTGAGTTGTTCTAAAAAGAAAAAAAATATCATGTGTGCTTTTGTGCTTTTATCCTTTTACTGAAAAATCTCCACTCGTCCTACAGTTTTGTTTTTGTTTTTTTCTTTTTTCACATGACAGCTGAGGCTCTCTGGCTGTAGCCGTGCGCTCTGCTCAGCCTCCAACCGGTGGAGCAGAGAAGCGTACGAGGAGCTGTCTACCATTCACAGCTTCTGGTGGGTTGTTAAAGATAAAGAGGGAGTGCTAGAGTAACGGGGAGAGAGGAAAGGAAGGGGACAGGGAGAGAGGAGGAGAGGTGGGCAGTTTGACTTTTCGTTTGTGTGCAGTTCAGCCGGTTAATTAGATAAGCGTGGGCTTTAAATGTATTTATTGGCGAGCTGATTAATTAATTCATTATCTTCTAGATTCAGCATCGTCTTCACATTTTAATTGATCTTCCAGTTAAAACCTCTGAGATTAACACACATACAAAGTGATGATGTTAAAAGATTTTTGTTTATGCAAGTTAAACTCTGCCATCTACTGGATGAACAACACATGTGCACATCTGATCTTGTTCTTTGAGTGATGGGGCAGTGTGGTTATTATTGCAGGGGATCTTTGTGCTTTATTTACTTACCAGTCTTTCTGGTAATTGGCAACCAGAAAAAAAAATTGTGAAACTCATTTCTATGTTGGATATTAAGCTAAAATCTAATTTTCTGAATTATTAAAATTTCCCTTATCCGAATCTTTTCCCTGTGTCTCTGACATTAAATCGGTCGTTCTGCTCTTTCTTCTTAAGGCCTTCTATTGATTTAGACATTGACTGTCTAGTGGAGAATTTCCAGGACTTTCTCCCAAAGACCAATCGTAAAAGGGATGAGTCACCCTTGGATCTGATTTGCCCTGGTTTTAATCAGACTGCACATAAAACTCAGCACTGCATATATAGATGCTGTTAACGAATGTTTAATTAGGCTTTCAATCCCACCTGAAGCATTAAAACACCCTCAGCTTATCTCATTTCACAACCAAGCCTTCTCTCAAATGTTTTTCAGGTTTTTAGTGCGATGAGATGCTGAAGGATTGTCCCTGATCTTAAGGAAACTAGCACTTTTCAATGCAAAATCCCAAATCAGATAATTAATTGATGAAATGCTTTTAAGAAACTCTTTCACTGTTTTAATCTCTTCATCAATTAATAATTGGATAATTTTGGTAGCTCGTCTTATCACATCAGAAAAAGTTGGCATTAGAATTACTGCCAACCCAGTTGGCTATTCAGACTTGATCTTTTACTGATAAAAAGTATCATTACTTTATTATCATATTGCTTATATTATTTCTATTTTGTATTGATTTTCTAGTTTTACGGATTTTGTCTTGTCTTTCATTTTTTAATGTTTTTATTTTTTATGTTCAACATTTATTCAGTGGTTGTAAAGGGCTTTTATAAATAACGTTGGTTTGGCTTGGCTTATCATTTTATCCTGGTCAGACTGGTGCGTGAATCCTTAACATGCACTCAAAATTCTAACAAGCTTATCCTTGATGTTTGAGCCAAATTTAACTGAAAATGGTTCTGATGCGCTTAAGATCAGGACAGACACAAATGTATGAACATACAATCAGAAAACATGATTCTCCTTCACACAGCTGGTTCAGGCATGGAGCAGCTTATTAGATACACCTTATGGTGCCCCTGGACACATCATCAGTGATGTAACCTGGGATCACAGGGGGTTTCGGG
>JBAMHW010000023.1:21972077-21995774 GCA_037177495.1 Rhadinocentrus ornatus
TCAAAAAACCCATCTATGGGAGAAAGAGAAACCTTAGGGAGATCCACATGATGAGAGAGATCCACTCCCAGGACGGAGAAAGAGGTAGAAAAAAGACAAGGTATTTGTTCTCAGTGACAATTTTAATATAGTAAAGTGCTAAGACCGTCATCCCAAATCAGTGTTTATTAGCTTATATCTCAAGTATAATGTATGTGATCCTCTTTGCATTCCATTTAAAGTTACTATATAACAAATCAGACACAACTAATGTAACTGCGTTCACCATTTATTTTAGTTTTACATTGCGTCACTAAAGTGTTGCGCAACCTCGGATGTCTTTAGATTTTTCTAGTAATTAGAAAGATGTGAGGCAATTTACTAAAACAGCTTCATGCCCATGTCACCGCTTAGTTCAGTTTGATTCTCCTACCTTCTCTTTCTTTAACCACCTGACCTTTCTACCCAGGTTGAAGAATACGTATAGTAAAAGACTATGAGGGGCCATTAATGGTGACAATGTGAGCACAACATGCAAATGTTAAAATGTTTCTGTTACAACTGAAGTTCAAAATTTATTAAGCAGATAGACATCCTGTGGGCTGCAAGGTGGTTAGCGCTGCTGCCTGAGGCCTTTCTGTGTGGTGTTTGCATGTTCTCCTTGTGCATGCATGGGTTCTGTCCAGGCACTCTCGCTTCCTCCCACAGTCCAAAAACAGGCATGTCAAATTTACCGGTAAGTCATAGCAATTTCCCCACTGAGGGACAAATAAGGGTTTTCTTATTTTTATTCTTAGTCTAAACTGATCCTAGGACTAGTATGATTTTGCATGGTCTTTTTATTTATTAATTTATTCATTATAATGATAAATTACAGTTATTTACTGGTCCCATTTTGAAAATCTAAAAGCAGTTTAAAGGTAGCACACATAAATCTTCAGTGCACGGTTGGTTATACTTAGTTTTACCAATTTGTTCCTCTCAATAAAAAAAAAAAAAGAGGTTTTGAAACATTTCATCCTTAATCCGCAGGGTACTTTGAGTATAAAATGGTAAAAGGAGAATAGTCAACCTGGGTGTGAAGGTTTATGTGTCCGCTGTGTATTTTCTTTCAGATATTCAGTGTTAAAATCCTCTGGATTTAGTGTAGCTCTGTGAAAACACTGAAATAATGCCTAATTTTATGGATTTAAAGTCATTTGTGGTTATTAGTTGGATTGGATTAACATGCAAGAGATATTCATTAGTGATTTGCAAACATCATAATAAGATACTGTTGTAAATCCACTGTTAATTTACATTGCAGTGTTTACATTTGTATGTTCTTATTTAATTTATTTCAGCTTTAAAATCATGTTTTTCACTGGAAGAAACAGCGCTGAGTTGTGGACACCCAGATAAAGGAGGTTGTTAACTGGCTTTTTAAGATTTTTGGTTTTGTTTTCATGTCTTTGCAACAAATTTCTTGAGCTCAATTACTAGCCAAAAGGGTGTATAATTGTTATTCAACTTATATCGTGTTTGAGAATTTTTTTAATAAGATTCTTTAATGCGGTGATGTTGACTGCTGATAAGGATTTTTGGTCTCTGTTCAAGACGCGTCCGCCTCCATGGCCCAGAATGCTCTGCGCCGAGCCAAGATGGAAGACCCCAGCTGCTGCGGGAGAACAATGTTTTGGCTCTAAATATTTAAAACGGACAGCTTAGGGTGAACTACGCGAGCCACAGCAGCGGGTCATGGTCCTGCACCGGTAAGAGACATTTATGTTATAAACATTTGGAGAGAGTTGGTGGCCGTTTGGCTTAAACTCGCCGTTACGGGACAGACAACAAAGCGCAGCGCACTAACGCTGTGTTACCGCTAGTTAGCCGCTAAGTTAGCTGGCTCGGCTAGTCGGGACGAGCATCATTGTTCGCTGGAGTTGTATGGGCCATTTGTTATGGGTCATGTCTGTGTGTCCCTCCATCAGTTAAGATCGGTTGACTGTCCAGGAAATAAGCTAACGACTCGTAGAAAACTAGTAAAATTAGCTAAATTTCCATTTTATTATCGGATACAAACCAGCTTTCGTCCTTGATAATTTCACATGTTGCAGATTTTGCTTGTTTGATAAATGCATTTAATTAGAAATATTAAATTTAAACTTAAATAAGTATTTAAAACTACTTGTAGTCTTGTGCTAATAAAAACGGGGGCGTTTCTTGTGTTGTGTAGCTTTTTTTGGTTCAAATGTTCGCAGTTTGGCGTCCATCAGGACAGATCCGCTGCTGTTATTGCATGGCCATATTAATTATTGCCCGATCCTGCATCACAAAGAAGGGCCCCGCAAGACTGCTTAGCCAAATGGTTAGCTGGGTTGCTAATTTCACAACGAGCAAGCGTGCTAGTTTAAATATATATATACTGGATAGCATTCAGTTTGCCTGCTGAAATACATAAATGAAAGTTGAAGTAAGTGAGTAAAGAAAGTGTTATTTAATGTTTATCCAACGTTGTGTTTGTGCTAGCTGAGTTGCTGCTAACGCTCCATCAGAGCTGAAGGCATTTGGCAGCAGACAGACTGATGGATGAGTCGCTCATGTTGCCGAAAGATGATTGCAAAACGTTTAAATTTGATTTATGACCATTTCTAATAAAACGCCAATGAAAAATAATAAAAACGTAAATTCAAAGAGACACCGTATTATAAATCTCAAACATTTTTGTTAATATTTATCATTTGTTTTAAGCTCTTTCAGATGCATGCGTTAAACATCGTATTGCATGAGCATGCTTAGGCTACATAAAAGTATTCTGGTTATGTAATGCTTTTAACTCGTACTAGATTAACTTACATAAAATCTACTTTAAGATTTATTGGCCTGTTGGTTGAGATGTGACAGATTGTAAACCTGAATAACCAGGTGTCGTTACCGTAATTCGTTTTAACTGTTTTCCCTGTTTAAAAAAAAACCAACTTAATTGGACACATTTCTACCACTATTGACATGGTTTTCCCTGGTCTGAGGTGTGACCAGAGCTTAAAGCCGCAGTGTGTAAGAATTACTCCCATCTAGTGGTGCGCTAATATATCACAAGCAACAGAGTAGTGCTCTACTGGAGCCTCACCGTTTAAGAGCGTTATTACGACTACGGAAGCCGCGGAGATTCATAAATGTTAAGGTTGAGCGTCCCATCAGGTGATGAGGAACAGAACGATACATAATTATTATTTTTTTCATGCCAATAAGTTGCAAGCGTGCCCTCCATGTATTTAGTACCAAGCTACTGCTAATAGCTAATGTTATCGTATGTAGTCCTGTCACGATAAGCAATGAGTCTATTAATGCACGGTAAGAAAAAATGAGCGCAATAAGTTTGCTGGGCGGATAATTTTCACTTATTTATTTATTTTTTTCTATCTTACTTTACCATAGACTGTGTATGACAACAGGTTTCACTGTGGAGTATCTCGACTGAACGCTCTCGTTTCTTGCGAAGTGATCTTTCTAGTCTAGTGTCATACTTGACAGCAGCATGTTGCAGCACGAGACCGGGCTTTACAGGGCTTCCAACTGTCACGCATCAGCCGTGAGTCTCGCGCATTTGAGTGGCTTCTCGTTCTAAACCTCCGATTCTCACGCTGAATCATGTAAAGTCGAAAGGAGAAAAATAGCTGCAAGCACTTTCTCATTTATTGTATCGCTGCTCCCCACATGTAGGCAGAACATACACATCTAGCCTACTTTGTCAGTACAAAGCCCCCACTTCCAGGTCTACTGTAATAACCCCCATAATGCGCAGGCACATTACACAAATAGAGTCAACCTATATACTACCGTATATGACTAAATACACATCAAGAGCAATGGCGGCTAATCTAGAGGTTCAGGAGGTTTCCCTGTGGGCCGCATTACTTTTGGGTCGGTGTCCCGACAAGTGTGACAAAAACGTAGCGATGAAACAGCGCGGTTTACTCACTGCTCATAGATCAGTCTGACACGCAGTGATGAGGGGAGATATTTCAGCTTTACAAACCGGGCGCAGTATATTTTTTTTCTATTTTTTTTTATATATATATACAATGGTACTAACTGACAGTTTTGCCGGCCCATGTTTAAAATTTTTTATTAATATTTTTTTACAGAACAAAGTTTTATCCATCATACTTATTGTTTTTGGTTGTTTGGTTTTCATTCATTGTTAATGAGACTGAGAGTCGTTTATTTATTGTTTTTTGTTTTGTTATTTAACATTTTATCCAGTTCAAGTGTAAAATGTTTTTAGAAATTAAATTTATTGATCTTTGAAAGGGTGTACTTGCATTATTATTGCATTATCATTATATTAGTTGAAAATTGTCTCAAAATGCCAACGTTATTTTTTTTTGCGCAATATTTATAGCTTATAGCAATAATTTTTGAGGAATCTGTTATCGTGACAGGCTTAATCGTATGAACTCGGTTTCTGTGACTTGCAGACAAAGAGTATAGATGGTCCTCCATTTCAATGTAAGCTGGCAAGCTGAATCATCCACGGTCGGGGTCTGCAGGTAAAACGCACAAGTTTGTCCCCTTTCGGCTACTGTATTCAAAGATGGCAATACAACATGGCATCCTCCAGTTGGGTGCGCCGCCACCTATGTATTTATAAGCATCTCATTCTAAGCTACGAGAACGCTTTCATTTGGCTGGGACTGTGATTAGACTTTGGTAAAATACGTATTTATGAAAGCAATTCTTGATTTTTGCTAACAAAAAAGCTACACACTGTACCTTTAAGCATCCTCTTCGTGCATCCCCTTCATGTCATTTTGGTTAATCCCACCTGAATGGAGAATGAATAACAAAAGCTGTTTATCTCCACCGAACGTCGACTGGCATTAATGACATAAATTTAAACAAAAACCAAACAATATGGGTTCATCAAAAAAGGACTCGGAGGTAGTTTGTCTAATTTGGTAAAAATAATAAATAATTATAATTTAAAAAAAAAAATCAGTGTTTGGAAAGACAGCTGCAGTAAATTATGCAAAATCAGCCTTTTGCAACATAAATGTAGAAAGAATAAGCTCTTTATTTGTGTTCCTGTGCTTAACATCACTAAATCCTTCATCTTACAAAAGTCTTTCTGTTATTATAGTTATGTTTTGGACTTATATTTTAACAGCGACATAAAAGAATTAACAAAAGACTATTAAATTGTTAACTAACTATTTGTGACAAGCATCAAATTAGATTTCATGATTGCACTGCTTCCAGCTCTGTTCCAGATCTGATCAAAGTGGAGCTAAGACTTGAACCCTTAATGCTAACATGTCTATAACAGCACTAATTCAGAGCTATAACAGGACAAACACTTGATTTGTTTATGCAGCAGCTACACAACTACACAAACATTCTAGTACAGTCTGTTTGCACTCTCATTGGCAGATAAGCTCATGCAAATAGGATGACTGGGTCAGACAGCTCCATCAAAAAGATTAACGCACAACTTCAATCCTGTCATTGCTTGTCTGTTGTGTCTGGCACTGCAGTCAATTTGACCTTTTTGGCCTCAAAATGCCAAACATGCATACTGTTATCAGCTGGGAGTTTGTTGCTCTGTTTCTCCACCTTGTTTCCATGTGTTCCAGACTGTAACCCTTTGTTGACCCAAAAACCATCAGTTTAATCCGACTAAGCGCCTGGTTGTGAGATCAGAGGCTGTGACACTGATTCCTGAGACCAAGCTTAACTGGCTCATAACTGTTGTCTGTTGACAATTCTTTGTTTGTGTCTCCACAGGGTGATTGTAAGTTATAAAATCTCTTTAAAACGTGGTGCTAAGTATTTTCACTGTGAGAAATATTGCCTGCTGCCATTATGTCCCTCACAGGATAACATTGATTTCTACCCCATAGTTTTCCTGCCCACCAGCCTTCACCATGAGCATCATTCAGGACAAGCTAGGGAATGAATTCCTGCGCTCCAACGGGAGCATGGACTCTAATTTTGGAGCCGGCATGATCATGTTCAGCCATCTCCCCCCGGTGACCAGCTTCACCCGGCTCCACACTGTCATGCAGGACCTTCCACCGCAAGAAATGATCCTAAAGAAGGAGCGTGACTCACCTGACTGCAGCATGGGTACGCAGGGTGGCAGCCTGGGATGTGCTGGAGTGGCAGACTATGTTCACACCATGGGCATCAAGCAGGAGAAGCAGTCAGAGCACGATTATCGCCTGCCGCTCTACCCTGGAGGTCTGGGGAAGAGCACGGAGCTGCTGGAGGTGACAGTGGGTAACAACCACAACCTGCTGGTGCACGGCGCCAACATGACCAACGTAAGTACCACTGACGGAAAAGCAAAATGTCGCATAGAAATTTGTAAGCAACCACTAAAGTGATGAAATTTATTGACGGACGATTTATGCAGTGAATATTTTTTATATATTTTTATGATTTGTTAAATGAGGAAAAAGACTTTATACTGTTTTTCCAATTACCTTTGGTCTTTATATATTAAATGATATGATCTATAAAAAGAATTTAACCAATTTTCCACCAAAATGGTTCCAGTGCTAGTTTGGCCCACTGACTCCCATAGAACCGGTGCTACAGTAGCATCAACATTTCCAGGTCCATGACAGGAAGCTGCTTCCAGCTGCATCATGTAGCCTGCATCATCAGATAGTACAGTGGTTACCAACCTCTCATCTTTTAGGACCCCCTTCATGCATATACTAAAATGCCATGAACCCCCTGCTCCACCCTGTGCTGAAACCATGCTTGGTTTTAGGCTTTCAAAAGTGATATTCTCACCATAAATAATGTTTTCTGGTTGAGTTCTGTCCTTTGATAAAGCCAAAGTTAAATGAATAACATGCAGCCTTACTTTTTCCCCTTAAAATAGGGACAATTTGTGGACATTAATCACAGTGGCTCTAGTGTTCAAAACCTCAGGGACCCCCGTGCTCTTTGGGGGACCCCAGGTTGGGAACCACTGTGGGGCAGCGTGGCTCAGTGGGTAGTTAGGCCGTCTTGTAGCCTGACGGTTGCCAGTTCCTCGACCTGTCGAGTTGTCCCTGGGCAAGACACCAAACCCCAATTTGCTCCTGATGGGTTGTGGTTGAGCGCCTTGCACGGCAGCTTCCATGAATGTGTGTGTGAATGGATGAATGTGATGTATATTGTAAAGCGCTTTGTGTAAAAGCGCTTTATAAATACAGACCATTTAGAAAACAGTTTAAAACTGAGCTTCATTGTGAGCATGAAGTTGCAGTTTAATCAGATGAGCTCAGTGTTTCTCATCCTGCAGTTGTTTTAATATCACCAGTTGGCATTTATAGATCCAGCTCAAATCAGAATCATAAATCCTTTTTGCACCAGCGTTTATAAATACAGATCTGCATTTCAGGATGTTGGGTTCGGTCGCAAAGAACTTCCACAAACAGAGTTGTGATATTAAGACATAAGTTTGCATGAATAATAAGATAAACACTGATCTGTGTAGATTAACAGTCTCCCTATGCAGTGGTCCCTCAGAGAGATCTTTATTGTGGTGCAGTGATGCGACTCTGCTTACAGAAAACCAACCTGATCCTTTACAGTTTTCAAAGTTTAACTCAGAGCTGATTTTAGTACCAACAGTATTTGGTTCAGGTTGGTTGGAAAGGTAATAATCCTTTTTAATTCAAGTCCAAATAGGGGCTTATTGCCTCCTCTTGTAACTGAGTTAGATACACTTTTATAAATCGATATCTCACCTGTACCCGTATGCTGGGGAAAGGACAACACTTGTGTTAAATGGCCCTGTTGAGCTCAGTTAGCCTGCATGTTGTTATACTGAGTGGCCTATATAAAAGATCACTGTTCCTTCCCGAAATCCATTCATAACTATTGTCATAACATAAACTACAGTTTCTTGTTCATTGCCAGCTCATTTTCTTTTACATTTACTATAATTTGGTCTGTTTTTTTCTGGTTGTGATTAGTGTTGTTAATTATCAGCTGCATGCCTCAAGCAAAGATTAATCTTAAAATAACTAGGTTTTTTTTCATCATCTTAAATGCTGAGAGGGAGGAGCCTGATGGCCGCCGCGCAGGAGCTTGTGTGAAACCAGTTATGGAGACATAAATCTCTCAACAGCTTAAGATGCAAAGTAGTTCCTCTTTCTGGGCAGAGGGGTGATGTCATCCAGCCTCGGCATGAATGAGAACATCTTGGCAAGGACACAGCTGTCTTATTTGAGCTTGCACTTCATTTCAGACGTCTTTTGTGCTCATTCAAATAGAAATATACACATTCACACTCTCCAAACAATAGTAAGTCATCAGAGGTCAGCAGGCCTGAATATTGAACAGATTCAATTATTATTGTCTTCATTTAGCTGCTTCTTTTTCTTTCTTTAAAGTACAAAATTCAGCATATAATCTTAGTTTTAACACTACAGATTCAATTATTTTAGACTTAAATCCTGACATGTCCTCAGCCAAATGTTACTTAATATAACTGATGGATCTGCAACTTATTTTAGGTAGTTTAGTCTGAAATGTTTCTCTCCTTCTTATCATTTTTATTACCAAAGTGGCATCTTATTACTGTTATATAAAAAGGAAGGGGGGGGGGGAGAGAAGCTGCTTTTAAATAAATAAAAAGAATAAGTGCTGGTGATGCTTTCGGGTAATCAAAAACTGATTTAGGTTGCATTTAAGAAATTTATTAGAGTTGTGGAGGCCTACAAATTGTTGCTTTTCTCACATTGATACAATTTCTTTTTTCTGTGTTGGAGTTTTTTCTTTTTTCCTCCCAGCCCTATAATCCAAGACATATTTGGACTCCTTTTTATTTTGACTTGACATATTCCTGTTTATACTCTAAACATTGGGCTAATTTTAAGCAAAACAGGTGCACCCACATTTGTGTTGTCAGTCCCCATATGGCCGCCAGGATCTTTGTGCAAACTGAAAGAAGATGGAGAGAGTTAGAAACCAGTTTTCTTCTTCTATGAGCTCAAGTTTAATAAGTTATTGTTTAAATGTGTTGTTCTCTTTGAGGGGTGCACGCTGCGTCTCTATAAAAGGCCCATAAATTCTACACCCTATTACACCGCCCACTAGAACCACATTTTTCACAATGAGCCTCTAACAGACAGTCCGTGCACTATGTTTAGGTGTTTTGTTTGTTTGCACGAGCAACAAACATGGACTTGTTTTCATGATGGTCTAAGGCTGGAGACCCTTAACCTTAAATCAAGTGATTTTCTTGTCATGGCTCGCTCTCACGGCCCTCTGCCTCTTCCTTTGTCATCCTCGCAGCTGCCAAGTCAGTTAGAAAAGGAGGCCACTGGGAGAAAAGGTCGGAGGTCAAACGGTGACGGACAGGAGGGTAAACCAAGAAAAAGGAGGAGTGAGGCAAAGGTTTGTTTAATATTTATTTGTTTGTGAATATAGTCCTTTTATTTAGTCCTCTCTGCACTGAGTTATGTCAGTAATTACACACTGACCGAAAATAACCTTGTAGATTAGTTTTATATTCCTAATTTTTTGTTTGTTTGTTTTTTATGAGGGGGGGGTTCCTAAATTGAAGTTCCACTGTGATTTATTTATTTGTTTATTCTCATTGGCAGCTTGTTATGTTGCTCACTGACAAAAATAACAAAATTGTGTTTGTAAGAAAAATAGTGCAGATCCTGTCGGGCAAGAGGAAGTTTTCTACGATGAAGCTGTGGTTTTAATGCCCAGTTGACATGGAGCACTGACCGACTCTGACCTCTCTCGTGTTGTGCAGCAATCAATGATGCTGGATGCAGACAGAGGCAGTCTGTCTCCAGGAGCCAAGCCTCACATCTGTGAACACTGCAATGCATCCTTCAGAAGCTCCTACCACCTTCGCAGACATGTCCTAATTCACACAGGTATGAAAGTCTACACTTTCTCCACCATGTAGAGTTTTATCGTTGATTCTGACCAAAACAATCAGTTCAAATGGTGGGATGATGGTAAATGTTGTCTGACAATAGTTCTTTGTGCTGTGATTTGGATGGATGAAGTATTATGATTCTGCTGACTGATGGGGACAACCTCGCGGTCAGCCTTTATTAATTATACTGTTTCAGAAATGTACGTTTTTTTATGTCTGGGGTAAACAAGATAATTCAGCCTGTCTTGGTTTCCTCGTGTTAATATACAGAAGACAGAATCCTATTTATTATCATTGCTGGCTCTGATCATTTGGATCCATTCACCTGATTGCTTTGTTTTTATTAACCGGGTTATGCTTTCAACTCGCAACCTTACAATGGCAGCGTGTGCCAAAATGAAAATAAAAAAACCTACCTTTCAGGGTTGTTTACTTTTGTTTTTGATCTGTTCATGTACTGTAGCAGTGTAATTTTGCAAATAGCAGCACCTACTGTTTACAATGAAGACTACAGGACAACCCAAGATGGCCCAGAGATGGGAGAGCCAACACCAGGGCCCCCAGACTCTGCTTCCTCATCGGAAGATGTGTTGGTGGGATTGAGAAGATCTTTGAAGTTTTCCTTCCGCCGCCTCACGACGTCCCGAGTCGAGGTCAGCAGTCCCCCATCCCCACTGTACACAGTGTTGATGGAGCACTGCTTTCCCCCCCTGAGCCAGATGGTGGATCAGAATCTCCTCGAAGCTATCCAGAAATCGTTCTCCATGCAAACTCCTCCCATGCCCGAGTTTTTGCATCAGTGACCGCCAAAGCCACGTTCCGCTTCGCCCGCTGATACCCATCAGCTGCCTCTGGAGTCCCACAGGCCAAAAAGGCCCGATAGGACTCCTTCTTCAGCTCGACAGCATCCCTTACTGCTGGTGTCCACCAACGAGTTTGGGGGTTACTGCTGCGACAGGCACCGACGACTTTGCGGCCACAGCTTCGATGTCCCCCACATCACCCGGGACATGGTTGAAGCTCTGCCGGAGATGGGAGTTGAAACTCTTTCTGACAGGGGACTCCGCCAGACGTTCCCAGCAGACCCTCACAACATGCTTGGGCCTGACTATCGCGTTACTTATGAGGTTTGGCGAGATCTTAGCATATGTACACACTACTGGTTTCCTGTGGCGCCTCTGTCCAAAATCGGCTTTTCTTACAGAGATGATGTCAAGTTTAGATGTTTTCATTCACCAGTGTGGATTACATTAAACCGTAATGTCTTGTGCAGCATGTCATCGTTCACATTACCAGCTAACGCTAAGATCGCGGCACTCATATTAGCAGCTACTGCTAACGGTAAGTGATGTCACCACGCACGTAGTTTAAAATAAATCCAATATGCTCATATGAGGTCACATTTCCTGTAGAACAGGTTTACACTTTGTCCTTTTATCAAGCAGTAAACCGTCTTATGCTATTTATCTGGTTTACATGACGGCATGTCATAGCTACGCCTGCTTCCTGTGTCCACGGCAGTCAGCACACACGCACACACGGGTTTCGTTCAGAGGACAGAGTGCACGCGTTGGTAAACACGTCAACCAGCTGGAAATCAGACAGAAATATGAGAGTTTTCTAGATTCTCTCAGCAGGTGGAGATGGAAGCATCTTGCTCCAGTGTGGAGCGGATGAAGTGTATTTCTCCTGCTCTGGTGTCACGCCGATAGCGTCACGGTCGTCACAAGAACGCGCACAGCTGATCAGGCTGAATCTATCGTCATTGAAAGAATTTAAAAGTCGTATTACGAGTTTAAATGGATCCAATAATTTTTGTAAGTTGTATTAACATCAACACGTTATCTGAGATCTGAACTTAAAGAATATTTAGAACGACTCAAAACGGTTTAATCAGGACATTTAAAAAGTTGAACCTTTTTTCTGTCCTGTGTTATTTATTTTCTTTCCCCACATCATTTCTGGCTCTGAATCTGGTAAACACTGTATTGTTATGGTACTTCAGAAATTAAGAATGTAGATGTGTTAGAAAAGAATATTACATATTTTGATTGTCAAGTAAATGTACTGTGTGTTTAATATTAAAAAAAGTTATCTGAAAACGTTTTTACTATTTAAGAAAAATATGTTGTGTTACATAATTAGCTGTTAATGAATTGGTCTCGAATCATTTCAGGAAATTTGTAAAAATACTTAGCCCTATTTTTAAATAAAATTGCATTTTTATTCAACGACAGCTTTTAGATGTATTCTTAATATCATATTTTTAATAATGCACCAAAATCGAATAATTTTAAGTTCACACTTTATTTTATTGTACTTTGTGAGCTGGCTTGTCTTCTACAGGCAACAACGAGACAACCAACGATTTATTAAAATGTTGGAATAGTCAACCATCATAACTGTGTGATGAAGTGTGTGTTTGTCTGACCTGAGCTGAATCAGTACCTCTGTGAAACACACAGAGACTGATGAGAATCTGATGGAAACAACACAACAACTAAACACATGTCCTGTGCTTTTATTTAAGGTGAAAGACCCTTCAGATGCACTCAGTGCAACATGAGCTTCATTCAGAAGTACCTTCTTCAGCGACATGAAAAAATCCACAGTGGTGAGTAATTAATGGTGACTATTCATGTCATCCAAGGGCCCCTAAGCCATCTGTGCATCGTGTTTTTTCAATGTACCAGAGGGTGTTTAACATCAGGTTATCCTGTCCTTGTTTGACAGGAGAGAAGCCATTCAGCTGTGACCAGTGTAACATGCGATTCATTCAGAAGTACCACATGGAGAGGCACAAAAGGACGCACAGCGGAGAAAAACCGTACAGATGTGAGACCTGCCAACAGGTTTGTTAACCCATTAAATCCTCGTCTCTGCTAGGATTTGTTGTGCTCCAGAATTACTGAAGGCAACATGTGGTGTTTGTTCTCTGCAGTATTTTTCTAGGACAGATCGACTTCTTAAGCACAAGCGGACCTGTGGAGAAGCCATAAAAAAGGGGCTGGATCCCGGGATGATGGACCTGGGTTGTGTAGACATGGGACAAGGCAGCTATGGAATAACTCAGGGAAACGCTGGAAGTTCTGGTAGGAAGAGGGGAAGGTCAAAAAATGCTGCAGAGGGAGGGGAGCGCAAGAAGAAGAAGGGAGATGCAGGAGAGGCAAGGGAGCCGCACATGCACGGAGCCATATCTGGAGGCTACAGCATCCATGAATACTCTGTGGAGAATCAGACTGTGTCTTCTTCTACTGAGGCGGGGCCTAGCATGCAGCATGGCCACCATGGCCGAGCTCCAAAGATGGCATTCAAGAAGGCTGGTCGTAAGAGCCTGGATAAAGCAGGTTTAGGGCAGGCCAAACCTGGGTCGTTGGCGCAGGGTGGGGGCATGGATGGCCTTGGCCTCATGCAGGGCAATGAGGCCAAAGTGGGCTCCACCAGCAGCAACTATGACGATGCCATGCAATTTCTAAAGAAGCGACGCTACCTTCAGGCAGCAAACAATGCAAACACCTCGGCGCCTGCGGTGGCTGGAGGGGCCAGCAGTGAATATGATGTCGGTATTCACATGTCTTCCCAGCCCTCCGTCATTCAGGGGGGAGTTTCCTCTGTGATGGACAACGATGCTTCTCTTAGTCTCGATAAGACAATGATCCCTGATGAAGTGCTGCAGAGCCTCCTCGACCACTACACCCAGAAACCTGACGGCTCGCACCACGATGTTCATTTTGACATCAGCGACCAGCATGTGGAGTTGACCCCTCCCTCAGCCGACGGACCCAACCTCGGCCACAGCGCCGACACCTCCAGCCCGTCGGGTGACAAGACTGTAATGATGCACGAATACTCCCGCTTCCTGCTTCAGGCTTTGGAGCGCACAACCCACAGTGCCAGCTTCCCTCTGGGCCCTGGGCCTCCTCCCTCCGGGCCCTTCACCAGTTCCCACCCAGGAAACCCCCTCTACGCTGACAAGAACATCTACACTACGTCCCCGCTGGAGTGCGGGTTCGGCCAGTCGGTGGCCTCGCCTTTGCTGCCTGCATCTGTGCCAAAGACTCACTTCGCAATGCTGACAGGCTCCTCGCCACAGCACAGCTTCCACCTGAGCAGCCTGGAGGTCTCATCACACCAGCAGCTCACCCCCTCTCAGGAGCTCACCGATCAGTTGGAGAAGCAGCATTCCTCCACTCCCCCTTCATCCTTCCAGATCAGCCCATCTGACCTGAGCAGCCAGAAAGACCAGCCATCGGTCAAGAACGGGACGGTGGTGGTCTTTCCTCTGGTTCTATCGCAAGATCTGGGTACTTTGGACTCCTCCAAGCCTTCCTACCAGATAGAAAACTTTGCCCAAGCCTTTGGCTCCCAGTTTAAGTCTGACGGCCACGACTTGTCTTACGGCACTGACTCTAGTGTGGAGGTAGATCACAGGATACGAACGCCTGTGTCTGAATTCTCAGGGTATAGTAGTTTGTTATCTGATGTCAATGAGCCAGTAATTACAGGCTCCAAAACACCAACAAGCCAAAGCTACAGATGAGATCCTGAGAGGAAGAGAAAACTCTGATTATTTTCTTTTTTTAGTGCGCCTATTTTATTATTTTTGTTTTTAAGTGACATGTATATTTTAATTATACCAATGCTCTGTCTTTGTGCCCACTCCTCTCTCTGCAATAAGCCTGCAAGGCATCCTGCAAATGCAATTTTTTAAAAGTATGTTATTTTTAAGTTAAATATGTATTTTACTGTTAATTCTTGTCATATTAGAGACATTAGGTCTGGTCGTTAATTATAAAATAAAAATACATTTTGAGTGACTGTAGACAAGCGCAGGATATATTTCCTTTCCATTACACTGAGGTGTTTGAGCAATCCAACTTTACAAGTTTAGAACAATATTAGGAAAAAAGAAAAACATGGCAGGGAAATGCCAAGAACTGAAATGGCAAAAAGGAAAAACAACAAAAAAAAAGTTGTCTGTTACAGGTATTACTCAGGAAAAAGTGAGAAAGGAGGAGCTTGTAGGTGGTAGTGAGCACTCTTAAGAAGTGTAAGTTTGCAACTTCAAAGAGGATTTTTCTTATGTTTTCTTAGTTGTTGAATGAGTGTGACACAAGCAGACTGCTGCCAGCTCACTTGAACACTGAAAACACTTTCTACTTGGCTGTATAGAGATTATGGTACTGTCATGTCAATGTGAAACTCATGTTTTCTTCAGTAAGGGCCATATATATGAATATCTATATATATTTATAAGAATATATATTATGTAAAGTAACAGTTTTAATCACGGGGATCTCCCAATTGAAGTTGAATGAAATGAGATCTGGTTCAGAGGTGAGATGTTGATTTAGAATTTTTTGGAGAACATAAGTAAGGTTTGGGCTTTTCTTCAGCCAATAGAGGTTGCTGTTGGACAGCAGTGGAATGGCCTCCTCCTCCTGTTCTCATCCTCCCATTATTTATCTTCATCAGAAAGAGTCAGATTAGCACTTTGAGCCGCTTTCTTACCTTGTGTAAAGTACCCTGTCAGATCAAGCTCAAACATGAGGAATGAACTAATTAATTTTCACAGTTGCTGATGGAGCAAATGCAGATGGAGCATCTGGGGTGGAGCTGATTGAGGGGTGGGAATGCCTTTTGTGGGGTTGCATGGTTTATATGGGATAAAGGAAAGGGGAGGGTTGATATGTTAATTGTTTTATTTCTCCTTAATTTTAGGGAGGGATTAGCTTGGGAGGGAGGGCTATTTTATTTTTTTTTTTTTATATATATATACAATGATATTTAATCGGGATAATGTAAATGTAATTCAAACCCCTAGTTTTAGTTGCCTTGATACCTGAATTAGCAGCTTTGCTTTGTTATTGAATTCAAGGACAATATGCATTAATGATCAAGCATTTCTGCAGATATTTGTACACATTGTCCAGTTAGAAACTCTGTGCCTATTCCTCTGAAGAACAGGTGCAAGATATTATCTAGTAAATGTTAGATGTGATTTCTTGCTGATTTTCAAAATGTCTTTTTTTTCTTTTGTAAAGACAACATTTGCGTTGTCTTCCATAGCAACAACTGGCCTTGAGTGCTGGAAATTATCTTTCTGCTGCTCTGAATGAGTCTTTGAGCCCATTTGTGCCCCGATGACCCGTTATAAGCAATCATTAAACATGGTGAATGCAATGCTGTCATATCAAGAATAATATGTCGCCATGTTGAGGTGTTGATGATAATTAGCCTCACATATACCTCATATCACTGTAAACCAGGGACAAAGATGTGAAGGTTTGAATGAAGCAGGTATGCTGTTTTATGTAAGATGTCATGTTTCTGTACGACTATATTTAAACTTTTTGTACATGACTCAAAGGTTCCCGTACATGTCTCATGCCAACCAGTGTTCAGTCTCTTTCCCATCATGTATTATTTCTTATTGTTTACAAATAATGTAAAAAACACTACATCTGATTTCATTCTTACCCCCTGTACAAATTTGCTTTTACCATGTTAATTCCCCAATCTTTAAAAAAAAAAGTTTTTTAAATCACAGGAAAATTTTGTAGCTGATGTTGATTTCTTTGTTCTTTTATCTTCTTGTGACATGTTTCACAGTCTGTCCAATGAATTGAAAAGTGACTGAATGGGGACAAAACAATAAAAACTGCTGTTACCATGAAGTGCTTTGCGTCTGTCGGTGTTGTTGGTGATCTAAGTAACATTAAGAGGCTTACTAAAAGCTTATTTTAGCTGTATTTGCTTCCTCCACTAGATGGTAGTCATGTCAACTCTAAGTGGGGTGAATAGGCTTTTTAGGAGTAGACTTTTAACTCTTACCAGTGTGTTAACATGTTATGGATCCTGTATTTATTCAGGCAAACGTGGGTTAAGATGATTTTAAATCTCTGCCCTGCTTTGTCGATTGATTTGCTGTACAACACATCTGCTGTGTCTCTGCTTTGTATGTTTTAGTCTGATTTAAACGAGTAGTGTAACATTTACTGACTAGTGGTCAAGTTGAAGGTAGCATCTAGCAATAAAAGAATCAGTGCTTGTTTGCTAAATTACCCGCTAAAAAGAAAATAAGGAACTTCGGCAGTGATTTATGTCTTTGTTTTTTACTTTGGCTTATGCTAAAGTTACCCCTCTTCATATTTTTAGCCTTCATGAGGCCGTTTCAGGTGCTGTTGCTTCTACCTTCAACATCTAAAACAACTGATTTATCTTTGTCTTTGTGCATTTTATACCTGTAATGTCTGTTTTGCGTAGAAGGAATCAGTGCAAAATCTATGTAGCAAAAAACTTAATACTTTTATGATATAATTTTAATGATAGATCTTTATGCTACGTAATAGATTTAACAGACGAGACACAAGACAGACTGTTTATAGAAAGTGTTGGACCACTTTGACGTACAGGCTCTCAGTTAATTCAACTGCACAATGGGATTACAAGGAATGTTGCCATTTATTTCCCTCTTTATTGTTAAAAGGGGTTTAATGAACTGAATGTTTCACAGTACCTCCTTTAAAATCACAAGACACCTAATAAAACACTGACCTGAGAGCTGGTGTTCCAGGATGCAACACAAATGCAGGCAAGAGCGGCATCTTCAAATGGTTTTTCTCTGTTAAAGTTGTTGCTTCTTTGACTGCAGCTCAGATAAAACAAGCACAAGGTTTCATAATTAAATTAGTGTTCCTCATTTTTTTCCCTTTCACTTATTCAAAATATGGTTTTCAAAGTGAATCAAGTTGTTTGAAGATAAGTTGCAACTCTTTTCCAGACTCATCCATTTTCTTAAATCCCGCTTTTCCAAGCTAGTATCACTTTTTTACATCAGCATTTTGTCTTTGAAACAAACGAAATTACTCAAAATTTTGCAAATTTAAGGAAAATAAAGACACAAAGGAGAATATGAATTTTTATCCTTTATTCAGCTCATGAACTTTGTTTTTCACACGTCTGTGATTCGATGCATTTTTTTGAGGAATTAAACCAGTTCCTCAAACTGAAAAGAGAACTTTGCAGCCTTCCTGCAGAATAAACCCTGACCAGGGGACCAGTTTGTATGCTTTACTTTATTTCACATGATTAATCCATACCTGAAACCTGCGCCAAACCCTTTGTGTTAATAAATGACTCCCTTTTCTATTTTAGTGCGATGATGTGAAGTTCCTGCTCTGTTGATTTCATACAATCATAGAACTTTCTGTACATCATCATGACTCAGTGTTGAGTGAAATGTTGTCTAAAAGACTAAATGTTAGGCTGTAAAAGTTTAATGTGTGACCATGAGGAATTTGACATTTTGTTGAGCAACAAAGGAGTTGTGTTGATTTTATAAGAACTCCTTTTGGCAGAAACAGATGCTGTGTTAAACCTGCGTGTGAACTTTGGGTTCTGTGTGTGAGCACATTTTGTTGACTCTTGCTGCTCCCAGAAGGTGCAGGTCTCTCGGCAGGGTGGATGAGAGAGTGACGCGAATGATGTTCTTATCTTTAGAGCTGGTAAATGACCACATATTGAGTGTACACAATGAAATAGCAAATATGTAAAACAGCAATAAAAGGAAGGAGTGAGCTTTGAGGATGTTGCAATATGAGTCATAGACAAAGATGAATTAAGTAAAGAATGCAAATTAATCTTTTATACTTTAGTAGGACTCCAGAGTTGACTATGCCCATCTCTTAGTTGGGTCACATCACTTTTTATTCAAGCTGAAGTATCAAGACTTATTTTTAGATTTCAGACAATGACTTTGGTGTTCGTCCTGTCACTTCACTTTGAAAATTGAGGAAAAACAGTTGAAAAAGTCACTTATAATCATGTCATTTTCATTTCAATCTTATAACTCTTTTTAGACTGATGGCAGCAACAGTTGCCTCTCCAAGATCATTGCTGATGTTTTTCCTTCTTGACATTGTGACAATGCACTTCTTTAGCTTAATAGAATAAATAGTGTGCTGTTTAACTGGTTTTAAAATGAGACAACAAATGAGTATTTAAAGGTTAAATAATTTAAAATCTTCTCATTTGTTGCGAGGGATAAAAGGAAGCTTCCCTATAAACAATCTGTCTCTCTATTGTCTTTGTCAAGCTTTTCTCTTTTCAAAATAAGAGTTACGTGCCGGAATAACTTCGGCAGCACTGTGCAGCTCGTTCCTACTTCCTGGTTCCTTAACCAATCATATGCGTCTCCCAAGGTTGCCAAACAACAGTGCAGGGTTTGGTGTTTTATGTCGGCAAAAGAACCTGCAGTAATGATGTTTTGGCCAAGTGAATAGTGTGTTTGTCCTTATAAGCTTATGAAATTACTATCAAATTAATTTATTAAGTGAGACTAAGGGAAAACAACCGCTGTTGTTTACACTTTATTTTATGCTAACGTAAATTAGCGCGTGAAATTAGTGGATAGCAACTTACTGTGTGAATCATCTAAGCTCGTCATCATGTTTGCTGGTGCAATCTTCTCCGTCCTTATTAGACTGTTTATAAAAGAGCCGTCTTCTGACAAACTGGCAACCTGCAAAACTCTCCGGGTTGGCTGAATCAAAGTACTTAATAAATAAACTGCCTTTACTTAGTTTTTACATTACATATATTTTAATGTCTACAAATGAGAGTTAAATTATAAATGGAAAAAAACTGAGTTAATGTGTCGACATTAATAGTTAACTGTGGACATGTTTTTGCCTGCTCTTTGGACTCAAAACCATAATCTCCTAATTTATCTATTTATTTTTTCTAACTTCAGGGTACAGCAGAGAAATCATTTAACCTTAGAAAATGAAAGCTTATTAGGAGCAAAAATGTCCTTGTTGGACAACAATGGCAAACCTCTTTCCCAGAATCCAGTCATGAATGTAGACACAATTGTGTCAACACAGAAAGGTTATTTGGTTGCTGGGCTGAAAATTAACACAAGGTATTAAAATATGTTGCAACTATTTCCATGAGAGATGAGATAAGAGTGAGGCCAGCAAGGTGTTAGTGTTTATATGCTGCTTGGTGTTTGTTATGTCTCTAACAGAAGGAACGTCAGAAGCTGTGTGATGGCCACGGGAGGAGAATGTGAGGAGATAGACGGTGAATGTGCCTGAAAAATACTTCATGGGAACGTGATGAATAGTTAGAAATGCTGTAGTGAGGAATAAATTATTAATGTCACAGATGAAAAGGTCAGTAACTTCAGTTAAACAATAAAAATCCTCCATCCACGCAAGCTAATGCACAAAAATACTTCTTTAACCATTGTGTAAGTTAGCTGTCATTATGTCACTATATCCCTCATTGTGTACAAATTACAGGCCCATTTCCAAACTGCCTTTTTTCTCAAAAGTTCTAAAAAAAGATTTACACTCAATTACTGGCCTTTCTGAAGGAGCATAATATTCTAGAGTCTGGTTTTAAAGCTCTGCATAGCACAGAATCAGCTCTTCTGCATTTTTTTTTTATGATATTTTAAGAGTTACTGACTCTGGGGATTGCATTGTTCTTCTACTTTTTGATTTATTTGCAGCTTCTGATACTGTGAATCATGAAATCCGGATAGATCGTCTGGAGCCTTGGGTGGGCAGCTTTACAGTGCTTTAGATCTCACTATGCTTATAGGATATTTTGGTGATGCTGTGTTCTCTTCTGTCCCTTTCTTATATGAAGTCCCACAAGGTTAAGTTTTAGGCTCTCTACTCGTTTTTCTATACCTGTTTCCACTAGGTACCTTACTCCAGAAACACCATATTTTATTTTAGTGTCATGCCTCTCGAAGGCGTGGATGTAACCTTTTAAGTTTTAATGAAGATAAAACTGAGGTTATGGTTTTTGGTGCTATGACTGGGTCCTCTCCAATAGATCGGGGTTATTTGGCTCAGTACAAAAAGATAACTGCTACAGTAAGCTGTTGGATCAGAAGAAAGGGCTGTCTATGAAAGAAAAAAAAATGGTTTGACATCAGGGTCACAGTCTGCTCCTGTGGGGTCCTCGGCTTTGCTACGAGGGCTTCAGTGGTGTAGGAGACACATACAAGTAAAGATGAGGTGCATGGTGCGCTTGAGTGTGTGTGTGTCCTGCCGAAGTGGTGGTTCACGTGGAAGTGGGTGTGTGCACGTGGAAGTGTGTGTGTAAAGGTGCGCACCCACCTGTGACACATAAGAATCAGGGTTGGGTAGTAGCCATAATTTTGTTGCCCACGACTCGCATCTTGATTCATCAATTTTAATTATCTGTTTAAATCACTGGTTTTAATTTTTCCATTTATCTATCCTTGCTGTGCTGTGATAGCTCTGAGCTGTTTATAATAAATGCACCAAAACGCATATTTGGCTCTCAACGTATCTGTTAATCTAGCCTCCTGGCGCACCACAAAGCTGCAAACCTGAGGACCCGACCCCATCCTCTCAGCAGCTAAAACGTTTGCTTTTGGAAGCCGCAACAAGTGGATATCCCCGATCACCAAAGAAAATGCTATATGTAGCACAGAAATCGATCTTGAAACGTTGTGCCACCCACCAATCAGCCAGCCATCCTCAACAGCTCCTGCTTGGAGGCACACACCCACAGAACTGTTCTGCTGAACAAATGACTCGTGCTTTCCTCCAGGCCACCAGGAAACATTTAAGAGAGACAAATGTGGATCAGATTAGTTGGACATTAATTAAATGAAAACCTTTTCTGTATACGTAGCTGAACTCATTGTTTGATGGTGCTTTTATTGAGATGGTGCAATCTATGGCTCCTATTATGTTTGGGATACCGGCAATGGTGTGAAATCCTTGTTTAACTTCAGCTTCTTGGTGAGGTCTGTTTGGGAAATGGATGTAAGTTGGGGCCAGAGAAATGATTGCATCCATTACTGTCGGCTGGCATAATTCTGCTTAGTGCTGGCTGCAAAATGCCAGATATGTCGCCAATCTCCCACTAAATTGTTCCAGAGGCCAAGAATCCTAGGGTAGACAGAAGCTGCATGTGCACTGGGATGTGGTGTGTTTTGTCTCTTGATCCAACATGGGTTGCATTTCACAGCATAAATTTAACAAGATATTTTTGGGGAAGTGGTACCTCCTGAGAAGCCACTCTGTGCTCTCGCTAAACAGATCAGCACGCTCGTTGAAAACGCGTTCCCTGCAGAGAGCATGGTTCCCCAAATCCTACAGTAGTGCCATGGCACATAGGTTTTCTTTCAGGTTGTCCAGTCATAGCTGTCACTTAAAACCTGTTACACCAAGTATTCAAATTATATGCTAAATCACTAATTGAGAACTTTTATTTGGTGAAATGAGGTTTGAGATAGCTGAACACTGTGACTGTGGTTTAACTTGTAGTTTCACTGTTCTACCACTATGTTTTGTGCTTACGTATGGTAAGAATTGTGCTTAAATTTACACATTTTCCTACACACAAGTAGAAGTTGATAAATCCCATACTTTACGTAAGAATGTTCATACGCACACATTATGAACACTTCTGTGTGTACCCATGGTTGATAAATGAGGCCCCTGGCCTTCATCAACACTTGGCTGGGCCACTGTAATGGATTGTATTTTGGTTGCTAGTGGGTTTTCCATTCAGGGCCTTCAGATGGTGCGAAATGTTGCTGTGCATCTTTTAACTGGCAAATGTAAACATGAACACATTTTAGCATCACATTGTCTTTTGTTAATTTTAAAATCCATTTAAAAATAGTTTTATTTGTTTTTAAATCCCTCCATGGACTTGCACCATCCAACCTCTCTGAGCTCCTTCATCCTTACACACCTAAAATCTGTCTCAGATCAGTTTATCAGCTTCTTTTGACTGTGCAGAGAACAAAGTGGAAACTCTAAGGAGACCAGGCCTTTGCTGGTGCTGGTGCCAAGATTGTGGAACGACCTGCCTCTAAATATCAGACATGCCTCCTCATTGCCGTTTTAAAATCTCTCTTCTTAAAATCAGTTCTCTTTGGCTTTTTTGGAACTCTAGATTTTAACTTGTTTTTATTCATTTGATTGTACTGTTTTTTTATGCTTTCATTAATTTTATTCAATGTGCATTTATTTCCTTACAGCTCGTTGGCCCACTGTGGTTGTTTTAAATCGCTTTACAGATAAAGTTGGATTGAATTGGATAAGTATCAACAATTTTTACTGAGATTATATGAAAGTATTTATACAGCACGATTTTTCTACATATTCTTGTGTTAATAATCACCTTGAACAGCTCCTAATGTTGTTATTTTTAGCTTGTGCACATTGAACTTTAAGTGTATCCACTTAAATCCACTGCGTAACACCATAAATCATTCATTCTATGAAAAGAAAAACAATATATTCTTCCTGTAAAACATGAGGAAACGAAAGGAAGAATTACGATCAGAATGATTTGCCAGAAAGCCCCATGTGTGTTTACTTTTTAAATTTTTTGCTCTTATGGTATTTATAATTCTTAACCCCATTAATGCCTGGATTTATTTACAATTATTTAAAAAGAAAAAGTGGCAACATTTTGAAAAAAATTAACACATAAAAAGATGAGAATAAAAGAAAATACAGTTAAATATAAAATTAATTAATATCAATTAATAAATGAAAATTTATGAAATTTTCATGTAGATGCATGTCCACTGTGAGAGACATAATAATAAAAGAAAAGTCCTGAAATTACAATGTATTATTTTTTAACAATGTATTTGTATGAAACAGCTGCAAATAAGTATTTGAACACCTGAGAAAATCAATGTTAATATATGATACAGTAGCCTTTGTTTGCAGTTACAGAGGTCAAACGTCTTAGTGTTTTACCAACAGTAACCTTGGAAACGGTGGTCCCAGCTCTTTTCAGGTCATTGACCAGCTCCTTCC
>JBAMHW010000023.1:21995874-22008645 GCA_037177495.1 Rhadinocentrus ornatus
GGACTAACAGGTCTTTGAGGGTCAGAATTCTAGCTGATAGACAGGTGTTCAAATACTTATTTGCAGCTGTATCATACGAATAAATTGTTACAAAATCATACTTTGTGATTTCAGAATTTTTTTTTTTTTTATTTTTTTGATTATGTCTCTCACAGTGGACATGCACCTACGATGAAAATTTCAGAACCCTCGAAGATTTCTAAGTGGGAGAACTTGCAAAATAGCAGGGTGTTCAAATACTTATTTTCCTCACTGTAGATAAAATAAATAAATTTGTTAAATAGAAATAAAACAAATGAAGGCCAGAAAGGGTTTGATGGAAATTTGTGACAACAGACGTTAAGGGGTTAAAATGACCTGCCTTTAGAGACAAAGATGCTGTTTGCATGTGGGAGAAAGCAGGTGTTTAAGATGGATTTAAGATACTGGAAGTCTTCAGTTTACTTTGGAAAGAATTTATTGTCCAATAAAGTAAAAATGACTGTGATCCAGTCTGTGGAGAGACCAACAGGAACGTTCATGTTTCAGACTGAATAATCAGTGTTTGCTGATGTTTGACAGGAACATTGTTTCTGAAAGCTTGTTGCATGTTTTCCATAATATTCAATGTGCTGCAATTTGTTCCTATTTAGTTTCATTTTCACATTTTCTGTAAATGCTAAACTTTTTTTTTTTTTTTTGCGTCTTTTTAGTATTTAAGAGTGTAAACTTTCACAGGTGTTGTGCATGGAGCCCTCAAGCTCTTGACTGTATTTTTCTGTTAAGATCTGTATGTAATGAAAGCCAAAATTCAATAATCCAGTTTCCTTCTGTTGGTGGTGGATCTAGAAATTTTACAAAGGGTGAAAAAGGAGTAGCAAGAGGTCTAGGCAGGGTCCTCAGTGAAAATCCCATTAACACATACACAAGTCGCACAAGTAGTTATATCTAGGCTGCTTATTCTCATTGCAGGCTGTTTGTTATTTTTCCAGTTTGACATTGTGGATGTAATCATCACAACAATCACTGTGTGATTAACATGCAATCCATTTCTTTACAGATTCAATTAGACAGGAACTTTGTGTGATAAACGTCACCTGGAGAAAGTTGGGCGTATCAGTTGCTCCACTCTGCCGGTTTGCAGACAGACTGTCTCCTACATGTCTGTGATTCTGTGATGCGCCACTGTGTGCAGCCGTGGAGCAGGAGGCAGAGGTGTGTTAAATGCAGGGCTGTAGCTATGTTTTTGAGGGGCCTAAGATTGTATTATATGTTTTTTATACATTTCTTTTTTCAATGCTATATGAGGCATTTGGAAATATGAGCAATGTGTTTTACAAATATAAAGTAAGGACATAAAGGTGTGTGTGTGGGGGTCTTGGGGGTGGGGGGGGTGTCAAGGGTTTAAAATAGGGGGACAGTCATTCCCCCTGTAGATCTGCCCCTGCATTCTGTGGCTAAATACCTTTAATTATGTTTCTGTAACTTCCACTTTGTGATCTATATAAACAGATTTGATTGCACATGATCTGTCAGGTATTTTTTGTTGAAAGTTTTCTTTTTCTTTTTGAAGTTTGAGAAGTGCTGGCTTGAGCAAGCTTTGATTGCATGTATGTAAACGATCATGTGCACAGATAAAGACACTGAATGAATGAACTGAAGGAAAATTATTGAGTTTATAACTTATGACAGGTTTCCTTTTTCCCTGTTTATGAATGTCTTTTGCCTTTCAAATCCAATATTTCTCAGCCTTCCTCATCATCATCCTTCTCCAGCCTGGATGTTTTAACATGCTGGTACCCCACCTGTGCTCCACCTTCATGCTACACCACATCCTGCGCTGTCTCTTTCATTTTGTAGCTACTCCGTGAAGATGCTTCTTGTATTGTCATCCACCTTCAAGTAATTTATCCTCACTGAAATGCTCCCAATGCAACAAATTGGCTGTCTGCAACAACAATAACTACCAGAAACGGTCAGAAATAGGGAATAAAAGTTTTATTGTGGAGTAAACTTTGAAATACTCTAATTTAACTAAGACAAATGAGATAGGTCTGGCAACATTTTCTAACTATCTTGTCTCAGTGGTAACATAACAACTGAACATATTACAGAATGATGTGTAGAGGTCTTTTCTTTTCATGTCCTGACAGAACTAATTTAGCTTGAATGGTCAAACCCATTTAGTGGTGCACAACACGAGGAAAGAAAGGGAAGTTTGTTGTTTTCCCTGAATGAGTATCTGCTCTTGCGCTCTCATTTTTGGACAATGAGGCTTTTTAAAAAGAAAAGATGAAACACAGAGAATGAAATCATACTCTTTATACTACGATACATCTTCTAAACAGTGTCCAACAAACATACAAAGAAAAACCTGAAAGGATGAAATGCTTTTCATTTACATTTTTATGTGTTTGGGTTTCTTGTTTCAGTGCCAAGACTCAAATTCATTTGAAGCCAAGGTGACCTGGTTTGGTGCCTGATGACGCTGCGAGGGGCCAGACCTGATATAAATCAGCTGCTGTAAATCTGAGACACTGAACACACAAAAGCCGACTGATCCTGCATCTCCATGAAAGAATGAGAATATTCAGGGGGGTATCAAATTAAAGAAATCCAGTCTTCCATTGAATTTTACAGCTGCAATTTGGAAGTAAACTTAATATAAAAATGTGCAACTTTGCAGTTAATTTTTAAAAACAAGGGTATATGTGCAGAAATAGTATTGGGATTCAGTCATTGTGTCACCTTCTGTTAAAACAAAAAATCTGTTAAATATTATTTATTTTTCCCTGGTGATCAATCAAAAGATGTTCTGGCACAAGTTAAAAAACAATGTCACAATACCAATCAATACTCATTGCATTACTTATTGGTCTGTAACATTTTCTCTTTTAAAATAATAAAAAAGAAAAACTTAGCTGAAAAATCTTTATATTTACAGTAATAAATTTGTATCATTTATAACCCTGCCCACTTGTCATTGAGCAAGGCCTTCATTTGCACCCTATTTCCTTTAACGCTGAGCTAAAAATACACTTTATTGTACAACAATCTTCTTTGGTATTTTTGATGGCAGGTTTACTGTCCCAGCTCTGAGAAATGTCTGTGGGCGGTACTTCAGTGGATTGATGATAACTGACAAGCAAAGCAGCCAATCACAAGGCGCGCTGAAGCTTTTTAACGGTGTCGGAGGCAGCGGCTCTCAGTTAGCCACCTGCAGCAGCGCGAGAGGGGACAGTCTATACCGCACCGTAATAACCACCACCACACCACCGACACGGAGCGGCAATATCATCATCGAAATAACCATTTTTTTTTTTTATTTTACAAACTTACAGCGCGGAAACATGACCCCCACTTATCTGCAGGTGGTGTTTCTCCTCTGTACTGTCCTCAAAGGTGAGTAAAGTTTGTTTTCACACTTAACCTTTTCATGTTCAAGTTGAGTTGACATTAGTTTAAGTGAGGGTAACGCAGCTTTAATAGCCGCATGGAGCTTAAAATCTCACTATCACAGAAAAGTCCTGCTATTTATGCTACTACAACTGCTGTTTAATACATTACAAGAAATAATGTGTCATTATCATAATTGATATTAGTATTTCAAGTTTTCGCAAGCAAAAATGTCCTTCTGCCCCAGTAACAAAACAATTCATGTTAATTATTTTTAACAGTGTTCTTAGTATCTTATAGAAGAGAAATGAACTGAATAATATTCTTAATATTTTGCAGCAGAAAATAGAAAACAGTCATTAGTAATTAACAGTTAGTAATTCTAAACTACTAACTGAACCTGCATGACCAAATAAGTTCCTGCACTGTTCTTTGTTAGAATTTAACAGAAAAAAAATCTTTTAATCTTTAAAATTCTGTAAAATGTTAAAAATGTATACAATATTGTTTCTGTTAGTTATATAAAGATGACATAGACGTTTTCTGATATACAAAGTAAGAGATCATGAACTTATTGTAAGATATTTATTACTAGAAAATAAGAATGAAACGTTGAAAGTTGCATAAAATCAACAAATATTTTTTTTTCAAGAAAGATGACTTTATTATAATTCCTTTATTCTTATAAGTGTTTAAAATTATTTCACCTATCTATATACCATTTCTGTAAGTTTTTGTTTCACTTATTACTAAAGGATGGGGTTCCCTTAACAGTTTTGAACCTGACTCCTTCGGTTTTACCGTGAGGTGGAAAGGCACCTTCTGTCCGGGTTTGCTCTGTGACTCCTTGTCAGCTTGCCAAAGCCTCTTGGGGAATTTTGAGTGACTCTTCAGTGTGCACTTTGTCTCTAAGCTCAACTGCTGTTAAATCCATTAGTCACTCTTTAGTTTGAACCATTCTCTGTGTTTTAAGCATCCTGGTATGAAGACAGAGGCAGCCATGTGCTGGAAGCCTGCAGGCTGTGTGTCTGCCTTCCTGTCATGTGTTTACTTGTATAGAGAGTATAAAACAGTGAAGACAGGGAGTTGGTGGGAGCCCCACTTAGGGACGTGTGTAAAAATGTCCATCTGAGGACCTCCTGAGGGGTCGTGCTCCTCCTCCTCCTCTTTCAAGTCTGGCACCACACTTTGTGAGGCCCCCAATAAGAAATATTTCAGATAGAGGAGCAGAGCACATGCCTCTCTATCATGACTCCCCCACATGTGTCATGTTTTGCTGGCCAGTCATCATGAGGTCATAACCAGAGCATGCACAACCTGCTGGTGAGTGAAAGGACCATTATTTTCTGCATTAATTGCCGTGTAATAGGAATTTGCTTCACTTCACACCAGAACATGAGCAAACACATTATAATCAGGACCTTTAGGGTTTATTTTCTCCCAGAATATAAAGATCTGAGTTTCCATGCGTCATTAAGCTCCTCTTGTCTTTCTTTCAGTGTAAAACTGATATTTGTTCCGCTGCACCCTAAAGCTTCTCTGTATCTTGATGTATTCCTCATTTGGCCCCCACCTGCTGCTTCATATTGCTTTTAACTTCCACTTTTCATGCATGCTTGCTGTTGTTTCTTCTCTTTCCTCTGGGCCTATGTGGCTACGTGCCTGCTGTATCCTGTTGGATTAGACCTGCTCCAGGCCAGTAAATCTCATTCTGTAATTGGAAAGCATGTGCTGGCGGAGCTTTAATTGGATATGATATGTGCAGAGGCCCTGCAAGCAAGCTCCTGCTCCAGCGAGCCATCTGTTACCGTTACAGTAAAAGAGCTCTGTTTTCTTACAAAGGAAGAACTGATTTCTGCTTCAGCTGGAGACTAATGGGCGTAGATGCAAAGAAAAGCCAGCACTGGGGCATAGTCAGCTGGAATAAATAAAAATTTTTTATTGTGTAGAACAGATCTGTTACCTGCGCCCCACTTTCTTCTTCATTCTGAGCTGTGTGTGTGTCACACAAACACACATCAGCAGCAGAAAGAGCCACAGCTCAAACCAGGAAGACATTTATGACAGTCCAGATGGATCAGAGCAAAAAGCTGCTTTAGTTTGGCTCAGCCACCTTCAGCACTCATGCTTTCAGTCTCATACTAATAGACCTGATTTTCTCAGTTACGTTTCGGTCTCAGAAAGTCATTATTTTGACGAGGGTCGGGGGTTGTTCTGTCTCCTGCTGTATCTGGGGCATTGGATAAACAATAAAGTAATCATAAAATAGCAGCGTTTGAATAGTTCTACTTGATTAGATTTTTTTCCTTCATCTTTTCTGTGACCAGATCATTAGCCATGAATTTAGTTCCTGAATCACTAACCAACAAAAAGCAAATAGATTACTAAATAAAAAGCAATGGCAGCAGAAAAAACAACAAAAAACCCCATTACCTTATTCTTTATTTTCCTTGTAGGTTACATCAGCACGGACTGCCACAATCATATAAAGCTCAGATCGTAAAGGGTCCTTCTTTTAATGAAACATTACTGGTTCAGTGTTGATATAAACATTCGGCTTCTATCTAGATTGAAATATTGTTAATGTTGCTTCACCTGTCATGATGTCCAAGTTGAATTATTTACAATTATTATGGCTGAATTCCTGGCTGAATGCGTGTGAGACCCATCCAATGTTTTGCACAGTCCTTTAACTTTCCTATTTCACTCTCACTCATGAATCATTAGACTCGAGCATTAAAGGGCATCGTCAGGAGTTACGTATCCCTTTTATTTTACTCTCGCTGGTTCAGAGGTTCCCAATTGTAGATGCGTCCAAATAAACAGCAATCTAGTTATTTGTGGTCATCCCACACACATGAAACTGAACTGTATAATTAAAAAGCACATTCATTTTATATGTTTTCATTTTTAAATTCATATAAAATCCTTTAGATGTAAAAATCAGCTCATGAATTCAATGATTTTGCTTTGATTATCCCATAAAACCTGTTTTACTTCATGTTTCGTGTAACCCTGGAATATAAAACGAATTAACTAGTGACAGAGAAGTAATGTATATGTATTTACATTATGTGCATCTCCTGATCAGTTTTTATGTTTCTTTTTTTTTGTATTTCTGGGTTTTTTTCAAACTTCACAAATGAAACAGAATAAAGAAAAAACAAATATATTTATTCACGTTTTCAGCTTCAGATTTAACTCATTCAGGAATACTTACTTAAAGATATTTACTAGCATCTTTCCTCTAATCAGGACTCTCTGCTGGATGATGGACTGCTGGTTAATGAAAATTTAAGCTTCCTCTGTGTCCTGTGAGGACGCTCCTGCTGAAACTGGCGTCAGCTGAGTTGCTTTGATGTGGCGTCCTTCAGGCCGACGTCTCGCTTGGCACTGAGGAGACCTGTGTGGATCTGCTGGGCTCTAAAACACAGGAACAGGCACTTTTAATACCAAGAGGTCATAAAGCAGTTTGTAGGAAATGCTCACTCTCATTAGCTGCAGAGGGACACAGAGTATGCTGAAGCAATTATCTGTGAGCTGCTGTCCAGCGTGTCTTTGATCAGCTGGCATTAGAGTGACATCCGACTACATGGGCTCAGAAACATGGCAGCCATACGTACAACCCCTCCACACGCCGCCTCTGCTTTTAATGAGATCCTGGCTTTTGGCCTCAGACTCCTCCTGACATTCGGGTCACAACCTCTCGGGTCAGGTTCTGCTCTGTGTGCGAGACTTAATCTGGTCTTCGGTTCATAGAGCACAGCTGGATGTGATTGAGAAGTATTTTAGGAACGCACTTTTCCCCACGTAATGGCAGTAATGAGAAAAGTGGAACTTTGCAGTTTCTGTGTGTCAGAAGGTTTCGGCTTGTGTTAGCAGAACTGAACAGGCTTTATCCTTCAGGTGCAGCAGTGTAGACAGGAAGTTTAGAGCGTGTAAATGGGGAAGTGGATCAGTTTATGATCAGGTGCGCTATTGTGCTGCATGAATAGAAATCTTCTGTAATACAGACCAGAATGGAAACACAAACCTGGCTCTGTCTTTCTGCTGTCACTGATTTGAAATAAGGCAAAACAGCTGGAAGCAAACATTCCCCTGGAAACAGATCCATACTGCTTTTGTTGTCTCTGCATTACGTAATAAAAAGCGAACCGAGGCGGACAGGTGTGGCAGCTTTCAGTGATAGTTTGTGAGACATTGAATTGGAATTGGAGGAAAGCCGGACCTCCTTACCTACATCCTCCTGAGTGGACGCTCACAGGCCGACCTTAGACCTACATGTTACCCTGCCTGGCCCAGTCATCTCTTTTGTGTCTGCAGGAGATTATCCGGCTGTAGGTTAAATCCTTAAAGCCAAGGCTCCCAGTTAGACGCGCTCACAGATTGTACTCTTAATTACGCCACTGTTTCAACATTATTACATACAGCTATCTGTTTGTGGGTTTTGTCTTTTAGATTTTCATTACTTTTTCTAGTAAAGTTCATTATATACATGACATGGATGATACAAAATAGCTGAAGAAATTATGAGTTCTACTATGAAATGTATGAGTTGTAACTAATCCGAAAATTTAGTGCATCATGGCTATTGTTCAACCATTTTCAAGACTGGGAAAGTTTATGTTTGCTTTACTGTGAGCTTTTTTATGGCCTACATTTTCATGTTATTGGAAACAAAGAAGCAGCTCTGATAGTGACAGTGGAAAGAGAACCACTGTGTGGGTTTGTGTTCATTAGCATTTTTATCTCTCTTATCATTTTGTTTGTAACTTTTGTCTACGTATATTGACAGTCTTGGTTTTTATGATGCAAAAATATGGTTCAATTATGTTTATCTGGAATATCTGTTGTATATATCTCATCACTATAAGGAATGTAAAAAAGTTTTATGTCTTCTGTGTAGTAGATTAAACTCTCTCATATTAACTTTTTCAATAGATTTATCACAAGAATGTGGGGAACTTTAGAAATGTTATTCACAAAGAAACAAACAAAAAACCTGTTCAGGTTTGTTTTCCACCGACTGTGGCCTCTCTTCCTCTTTACAGGACTGAAGTAATAATAATCTGGATGTAGAGTTCATATGAAGTCTAAACAAAAAATATTTTCTTTGAAATTTCAACATGCACAGTGACACAAAAAGACTGTTTGGACTACAATAAAAGGGGGCTTATAGCTCTATTTTGCATAATATACGATTTCTGTGCTTTTTCTACAGAGGTGTATTTGTTTATATATCGCAATAGATATCATCATCGCCATATTTAACAATGATATCACATGCTTCCCTGAAATTGTGCTGTGCATGATGAAACAACGTTGAAAATGTCAGTCAGTCATTATCTGTACCGCTTATTCCATGACGGGTCGCGGGGTAAGCTGGAGCCTATCCCAGCATTGTTTTTAGGTGAGAGGCAGGGTACACCCTGGACAGGTCAGCAGTCCATCGCAGACGTTGAAAATGTAAAAGATAAAAATTAGAAAAGGAAAGGCATAAATTAGGATGAAAATCTGACTATTTGTTTCACTTGACTGCAATGTTTGTGGTACAACTACCGTGTTTCCAAAAATGTAAAAGAAAAACCTAAGATACTTTGACTGTATTGTCTTTTTTGCATCAAGCGTAATGTTTAAATGTGAAGAGTCAAGTCGGAATCTGATTTTACTTACAAGGCTGGTAATTGAAAAACAAGCATCAATATGTGACATGTTGTCAATCATATTTGTTTGAGCATCATACTGTTTGTATACATTTTAATTACTGCAGATAATACAGTATTGTCTGTATTTTTATGCTGTGTTCAAAGATCTTTTTTTTTTTTTTTATAAAGTAAACCCTTTACCTACCGTAATTCAGCATGAATATATAAAGAACTGCTAACCCTAGCAGAGCCGTTTGGCTCAGTAACATCCGACTGACTGATCTACAGGATGGAGTGTAATCTGAAACTTGCCGCTCAGGAATCTAAAAAATGCCTAAAACGTGATTATTTTTAATACAAGGTGATAAAACATGAACCTGCAGTGTTTTATTGAAACAAAGTTAAGCATGCATGAAGTACACAATCAAATACTTGACCTTGAAGTCAAACATTCATGGAAAATAGGTTCTTGCCAATGAAACACCAGAAGAATGTAATAGACTAATCAAAGCAGGGCCAGCTAGATCTGATATAAGAGGTTTTTCCAATAATCTTGCTCTCTGGTTATCCAGTAAGATTAGTCCGATCCTAATCTAGAAGAGCTTGTCTCAAACCTGTACATGTGTTTTATAGCATTATTCTTCCACCGTGTGGCTTCACATAGAAAAACCAAAGGATGCCACTCCTTTGTTTTACAATAATTATCCCGGACAATTTATGTGTTTTCTATTTATTTTAACTTCTTTATCATTTTTCTTGATTGCTAAATGTCATGCTGCACTCCTCAAGTTGGTCTTTTCTAAGGGTGGGAACAGGTGAGAAGGATGTGTGCATTAAATACAACGTGCCCACAAACAAATGCCCTGTTCAGGGTGTGTGGAGCCTGTGGTTTTTAATCTCCAAATGAATCTTGGTGATAAAGACATCAGGCCACTCAGGGTTTATTACACACTGAATATAATCTGATAAAACTCAGAATCTGATATTAATCTTATTTTTTTCTCCATTCCCTTGGAGAAAACTGTGTAAGGAGTGCACCCATCTGGCTTCTCATTCTGTCTCTGGCTACTGAAATGCAATCATTGTTTGGATGCGGACAAGGAGTTGATGCAAACGAGCTGAGCTATAATCAAAGACCTCCTACTGTTTGTGTCGCTCGTTAGGCTGTCCTGTTGCTTCTTCACCTCCTCCAATAAACACAAAACAAAGAGGGAAGAGGCGCAGCAGCGGCAAACAGAGCAAACACTAGGCTAGTCAGACGAGGTTGGCTTCACTTGTTACTCACACTTCCCATTGCTGTAAATAGCTGTCATTGACTGTAGTTCTCTTCTGCTGAGTCACAGCATCTGCCAACTTTTCAACACCCTAAAGAGCTTTTCTGCCCTCTGTGACTACAGCTGAATCTGTCGTCACAGTTGTTACAGAGAAAATTCGGGCTTCTAATCTTCTACAAAGTACTTTTAGGATTTTCACATGACCCAGTGTTTACCTAATTCTGCTTACAGTACAGACTCTAACCTCACAGATCAAACGAACATTTTGTTAAGTGAGTTTGGAAACATGCTTATTTATTGTGGAAAAACAAAAACAAATAAGTATTTATTCTACAAAAATCTTAAGCCTTATATACCATGAATTTTATGTAATATAATATTAGACACTCATCTAATATTCGTGCCTTTGTGTACTGTAAATGTGACGTGTGAAGAAAGTGTGCAGAAAACATATCAGTATAGAGATATTTGAAGAATTTTAGCTCTAAAGAGCATTTTTGTATCTTTTAGCTTATTGTTTTGGTTACACATGGTAACTTTATGGTTTTACCACAGTGGCCATGTTTACCTGCACAAAATTGCTGCAATAAGATTACAGCTTCAATGGGACCTGCTCTGTTTACATAGACCCTGAAAAAGTTGTTTCAGTTATTTTTTTCATTTATCACATTTGAATGTAATAAATTCTGTGCAGAATTGTCTAACTTCATGAAAACGATTATTTCTGATGTGAACAAACAATGCTGCTTTTGTATTTTTTTATTGAGATATTTCAAGTTCTTTCCCCTCTTAGAAATATTAAAAGCAATGTTTTTGTATCACATGCTGAACAAGGCTAATTTCTCCTCGCATTTCTGAATATGTGTTTTCATGCACACCGATCACAATAGGAATTGGCATAACCCACCCACCTCGATTACAACAAAATTTTGATCAGATCAGAATCTTATGATAGATTTACATGACCCATTTTTTATTCCAATCAGGCTTTTAATCCTCAAAACTTGTGTTTAAACAGGACTAGTGTGTCTGCTTTTCATGGTTTTAGAAAACCTCAAACTAGTTATACATTAAAAACCAAGCAGTAAAAATCTGACTTTATACCAATGAACATGGTGATTCCTATAACGATCCATACTTTCTGGCATCCTACACATGAAGACACTTCGGTGTTTGATGCCTCAGGCCTGTGGTGCAAATGTGAAAATAGCTTGGATTAAAAACTTGTCGCCGATTGAGAATGAAGCAGCTACAAATACAGATATTTTCTCTCAGGAGATGTTTAAAATCAGAACAGAAAGAAGTTTTGGTTTCTGTTAACATTATATTGTTTTCATGTTTTTAGGCACATAGACAACTTAAACTGTCCCATGTGTGAATTAGCTTACAACACAAACATGTTATGCAATTTCAAAGCAAATATGTATTTTTACGAAAATTAAAATGATATTGCTCTGAAAATAGTTGAAAATTGTGTTTACATTCAGAAAGTTTGTCTATACAAAAGGCATGTATGTACACACATGTTAACAGTATGCATTGTTTGGTTATGTCCAAAGTATAGAAGATATTAACCTGATTTGGTTTTGTGCCTTTGTTTCAGTTGCAGAAATGACAACAGTGGAGTCTAGCACATCTAATCCATCTACAGACGGGGACATGTCAAGCACATCTCCTCCACTTTATATCATGACGACAAGACTAACTTCCAACAGTGACCACACAGCAAGCGACTCAACTGATTCTGTGCCAAACTTTGATGGAAACATTTCAACCACAAGGCCAGAGACAGACAACACAACAGTGAATGACACCTCAAATTCAACCACTTTACCCTCTCCAACAGCTTCGAGTGAAGGGATCATTCTAACAAACAGTGACAGTGCAACAAGCACAGGCATCCAACCTACAAATGATGATGCAACTACAAGTGCACAGATTGCAGATGGAAGTACAGCTATGCGCATCACACCCACAAGAGGCGACAGAATAACAACTGCACAGATCACACCCACAAATGTCGACAGAATTACGAATTCAGAGATCACAGCTACAAGCAACAATACAACTACAAGCTCACTGAGCACAATCATAAGCGATGGTACAACTACAAATGAAAATGCTACAAGTGCATCAATTGAGTCTACAAGTAATGTTGCAGCATCAAATACACCGATCACCCCCACAAGCAACAGTGCAAACACCAGTGAAAATGCAACTGCGAGCAAACCAACACCTACAAGTGCACAGATCACATCTACAAGTAACAATGGAACAACAAATGCACTATTCACACCCACAAGCAACAACACAACAGCATTTGATAACACAACTATTAGCAAACCAATCACACCTACAGACAACACTTCTACAAATAACAACAGGACTACAAGTTCACCGATTACGATCACAAACAATGCAGCAATCACACCTTTAAGCAACATCACAACCGCATTTGGAAACACAACTATAAACAA
>JBAMHW010000023.1:22008745-22020712 GCA_037177495.1 Rhadinocentrus ornatus
TGCAACTACAAGCGAACCTATCACACCTACAAATAATGCAACTACAAGCGAACCTATCACACCTACAAATAATGCAACTACAAGCGAACCTATCACACCTACAAATAATGCAAGTACAAGCGAACCTATCACACCTACAAATAATGCAAGTACAAGCGAACCTATCACACTTACAAATAATGCAACTGCAAGCAAACCTATCACAACTACATACAAAACAAGTACAAGCGAATCAATCACACCTACAAACAATGCAAGTACAAGCGAACCTATCACACCTACAAATAATGCAACTACAAGCGAACCTATCACACCTACAAATAATGCAAGTACAAGCGAACCTATCACACCTACAAATAATGCAAGTACAAGCGAACCTATCACACTTACAAATAATGCAACTGCAAGCAAACCTATCACAACTACATACAAAACAAGTACAAGCGAATCAATCACACCTACAAACAATGCAAGTACAAGCGAACCTATCACACCTACAAACAATGCAAGTACAAGCGAATCAATCACACCTACAACTGCAGATGTGACTTCAAGTGACGGGATCACACCTACAAGCAACAATTTAAGTACAGGCACACAATTCAGCCCAATTACAGCTATTCCTACCACTAGCAACAATGCAACTAACTTAATCACAACACCAATCACAGGCAACTCTACAACTTTGATTACCACTGCTACACAACCAAACATCACAGCTCCAACTCCAGCAACCATGCAAACCAGTAACGCCACAGCAGCTACAAGCTCAGCCTCTGCAGAAAGCTCCACCGCTGTATTAACTACCTCTGCACTAATCGACTCTACTAACACCTTTCCTGAGACTCCTGCATCAACTGCTACATCTTTTTCCTCCACCACCACAACAAACACAACACTCACAGCTGGATCCCCACCTGCTTCACCTACTTCCATCTACACATCTGGCTCTCTCCCTTCAAGCACCTACCCAGGCAGTAGCACTGCATCCCCCACTGGAATGACCACCATCCTTAATTCCTCAACAGTAACATCAGGAGGTAATACTGGCCACATGGTACATACTGATGTTTGTTCCTAAAATTAAAATAGTCTAGCATGCAGATGAGGGGGGATTTGTTGAAGAAATATGCCTTTTTATGAAAGGTTTGGGGTGTTCTGAAGCCTTGCTAGTTTGTAATTTGTGGTTAATAAACAGCTTTGTGTTCTATAGCAATCCTTTGTACAGCACAATGTGATGTACTTCCCAATTCACAGTGTAGATATGTGCTCTGTCTCGTGCTTACATGTTTTTGTGCTGATTGTGTCTCTTTTTTGATGACAGAAACTACAGAAACTCACTCAACAACAGCCTCACCCAACACCACCACCACTTTGACCTTCAGCACCAGCACTCCCACCACCAACAATAATACTACCAAAATTGTCAGCACCCTGCAGCCAACAGAGAGCACCATCAGCAGCTCCTCCACTACAGCTCTGACCAGCCCCAGTCCAGTCATTGGTTTGTACTTTTTTTTTCTTGTTTTGTGGTTGCCCCCCAGAAAGTTTGATTTTATGCTGATGATATCATGATACTAGGTTTTTTTAAATTACACACTTATTGGCCAAATAACAATATTATCATGATATTATTGTGAATCTTGAAAAAAATTAAATTGCTGCCACACTAATTCAGGTTTGTTTTTTTAGTAGTATGTTCTTTTGTCTCTTTTTGGGGAGTTAATTTACTCTAGAAGTTCAAGGTAAGAAATAAAAAAAAAAAAACGTTTTTATTTTGAAATCAAGTAACGATATTTTGTGAATGATCAACAATATTCAAATTTCATTAGTTTAATATAACTTTGCATCAATACCAGTAAATCACAACACTCCAAGTTGACGCACAAATGAAATATCATAGAAGATGTGGTAAATTGGAGTGTTTCCATTAACATGTCAAGAAAATATAAAGTTTGGAAATTTTACTTAAACAGAATTTATGAATCAGACAAAATTCCATTAACCTTTTGAGCCCTATGCTTATTTTTTAGGCCTTTGCTCATTAAATATCCATAATTAAATGAGTATATCTATGCAACCACATGGTCTGTTTGAATACTTTCGGAGTCATAGTAAAGGGAACACTTTGTTATGATTTAGGATGTATAAATATCCTTTCTATGTTAGTAGTGAAGAATAAATGAAGGTGGTACACAGTCCTCTTTGTGGGGGGACCTCAGATTTAAAAGGTAAACAACCTTAGAATTAATAAACTAGGCTGTGTAATGAAGTAATCCACAACCACATATCAAGGAAAAAGATTAAAGGAAAGGTCATTTCTTTGGCCATGTGTAATAGAAAAAAAGGAGATAAGACTTTTTACATTTTAAATTTACATGCTACAGCAGCAAGAATTTAAAGGACAGAGGATAGGACATGCACAAAAAAATGAGGAAGGGCAATAACAACAACAATAGCAACAATAGTATACATATTCTACAGAGATGTTGTATTAAGAAATTTAAAAAAAACTATTTATTATTTACACATAATTGAGTGGCGGGAGGCGATGCTGTGTGATGAGGTGGCAGATAGGGTGATGGATTAACTGGAACTGAAATTTTCTGCGAAAGTCCATCACAAGCTCCTTAGTCTTCCTGGTATTCAGAAGCAGATAGTTTTGTTAATACTAGTCCACAAAATCAACAATGACCACCCTGTACTCCTGCTTGTTCCGCTCTGACACACAGCCAACAATGGCAGAGTCATTGGAGAACTTCTGTAGATGACAGAGGGGGGAGTTGTAGCTGAAGTCTGAGGTATACATTGTGAACAGGAAAGGCGAGAGCACCATCCCCCTGGGGGACCCCCATGCTGCAGACTACCACAACTGATTCACAGCCATGCATCCTCACGTACTGTGGTCTGTCAGTGAGGTACTTGATGGTCCATGCAACCAGTTGTTGGTCCACGCCAGCCTTCTCCATCTTCCCCTGCAGAAGTAATGGCTGGATTTGGTTGAAAGAACTGGAGAAGTCAAAGAACTTCCGAGTGCGGAGAGAAGAGGAGAGTTCTTCATGAATCTCTTACAAATGTATATGCTGTGTGTCACTGCACCCGACTGTGGGTAACACTTCTCATCTTTTTACAGTGCAACATTCTGCCAGGTAAGTCTGGAAAACCTCAGCTCTACACAAACTCAAATAACTTGACAGTCTGATGTGTTCACCTGGCCTTTCTAGATACCAGTCTAATGGGACCTGATGGCATCTTTGGGAAACAATCCTTTTTCTGAACCCACAGGAGCCAAAAGATTTTGTAGTTCTTCTCTCATACACTACTTCACTGCCTTCTAGTTTTTTTGCGTAATTTTGCTGACTGACAAAAAAGCAATAAAAGACAAAGTTGTCTGTGTTCTTGTTAAAACTAACACAATAGAAACAAATTCACAGGACTTGTTTAGTTGAAACTTTTTTTTCTGTCTTTCATCAGTGTGTCCAGCCAGCCCGTGTCCTGTCGAGAGCGTTTGTCTTAACGGTACATGTCAGTGCCTCACTGGTAGCTACTTGCTGAACGGACGTTGTGCACCTGGTGAGAACATAAAACATGTCTGTGTTATGACAGAATTTATACTGGTGTTATGGTGCTGAGATTGTTAGTTTATGTTCTCTTCTTCTTGTCTTTGATCAGCCCAAGTGTTCCCGGGCGCCCTTCACATCAACTCCCTGACATTTGACAATCAAATGAGCGACAGGTCTTCAAGCATTTTTCAGAGCACAGCAGCAGAGATCTCAGCAGCGGTAGGCAGATCAGCCGTCATGAAGCATTTTGAGCAACTATCATGCTGCTTCGTTCTTGCTCATTAGATCTTGTTTATCCTGTTTTGCAGCTCAGAGATGTTCTCAAAAACGTACCAGGGTATATCCGGTCTGATGTTGTTCGACTTCAGTGAGTATTTTCTTTCTTTATGCTACTGCACAGACACCCTAACTCATGTCGTATCAATGTGTTTCGGCCATGTTGATGCATTTCTATAATTCTCCAGACGTGGAAGCGTGATAGCAACTGTGAATAACATCTTTGAAAACACCAGTGTCACCCAAGAATCTGTCTATCAGACCATTAAAGGTGCCATATCCAACTCGACGGGGTTGCTGAGTAATGCTTTATTCACAAGTAAGAATTGACTGGACACTATGAAGGGAAAAAATACAGCAAAGGCTCAATTACTTCATGCCAATTTCTGTTTTGTACTTGCTCTGTCTCAGGCACAATGCTGTGTAAGCAAGAGCCATTACCTTGTGATGTTTCCACTACAAAGTGCACTGATAATAATGGACAGGCAGCTTGCTCCTGTAAAAAGGGATACATCTCCATTGTGTACTCAAACACCAGCTGCAGAGGTAAGATATTTCTCCTTTTAAGTCATTTTAATAACATTTTCTTTAGCTTTAACAGGATTCTGCTTTCACAGCATTATTTAAAATAAAGTCACGTATATAAACTATAAGAGCGGACAACATGCTGCGTCAAGGGAATATTTTCTAGCTGATCTACAGTCCAGAGAACTGTAACAAAACCTCCTTATCCTCACTGAAAAACATGTATGTGGGAATGAGGGAGAGAAACAACAGGGAGCGAGACTCACAGACAAGGTCAAGAGCTGCAGCCTTTTCTCCATACCGACCCTTGACCCTATCTTCATTTATCTCTCTAATCTATTTTCATTTAAACTGGGATGTTACCCTGGAAACTCGCAGAGGAATCGCAGCCTTGCTTCTGTGTGTGTGGTTGTAACCAGTGAGATCGGCTTTAGGAAAATTGTTAAAGAATAAGCCTCAAACAAATGCTGTTTGCAGTTCCTTTCCAGAGAAAAGCATGCAGAAAAAATGTGCTTGTTTGTGATGGTCATTGTTTACTGCATGCGCAGCCGAGCGTAGTCAGTCTGAAACTGTAGCTTGTTGTTTTTGTTTCAGCCTCTTACAAAACTTTGTTTTGTTGTGTTTCTTTTTGTAGCCTGTCCCAGTGGTCAGAGAGAAGAGGAAGGTTTGTGCGTACCGTGAGTACAAACATTTGTAACACTTTGGGTTGTGTAAAGTGTGTAGGTGTGTATGGTACGTGTTGAGGTGTGAAGGTACTGGCTGCCCCACATGTTACTGTTTTCTTTCAGATGTTCATTTGGGTATGCTGGCTTCAACTGCAATGACTGTGAGTAACTTCTGTAATTCAAAGGGAACATGATGCAGCCATGTTTATGCACGGATGCACAGAAGGTTAAATTTGTGCTCAACTGTGTGTTCACAGCGGCCATGCTGGCGGTGGTGATCATCTCATGTGTACTAGGAGGAGTTTTACTCATCCTTGTTCTGGCTTTGTCCATTTACTGCTGCTGGTGAGAATATTAAACATCACTAATCCTCCCAAATTCACCAACCCCACCTTTTATTCTCTTCCTATTACGGCTTACATATTACTCTACATATAGTCAAAGAATTCAAAGGCACTTCTATCCTGAACCTGTATAGATGTGGTTTTGAGGACTTATGGATCAAAGAAAACATGTTTGAAAAAAAAGTAGAGTAGGCTGGTCTATTACCTGAAATAGATTAAATGATTGATAGACTTTATTTCTGTTAAGGAACTGTTTTACATTAAATTAAAGCAAATACAAATTTTGAAAATGTGGCAACAGCATTTATTGGATATGTAACCTATGTCTCTACAACTGAAACTGACAAATTAGACCCAGATTTAATATCCATTTACACCTGAAACACAGATGTGACGGTCCTTTTCCCTTCACAAATTACTGTAACTGTCCCCTGCAATGTTGCTGCTTGTGGACAAGAAACAACAAATTAGAGGGTATGTGAGTGTATAAAACCATAAAATTAACTACTGATGAGGCAATTTACGCCCTTGCAGACCTTTGTGTCTTTGCAGATGCTGATTCATAGCTGCACTTAGAACAGTACCTTCTGCTTTACTTGGAGTTTTCCTGCAGGATACATGCCATGCGCCATCAATCGATTAGTGTCCATTGAGTCAAATATCAATTCTTTTTGACAGTCCTCACAATTTGTGTTCTCCAGTTAAAGCCCATGTCATTGTCCTAAAATATTTTTTTATGATAAATAACTGCACAGACAAACCTGAGGTTTCCCCTTCTGATGATGAAATTTATATCTTAATCCTCATGAACCCTCCATCCTGTCTGTGAATGCTCATGGAGATATATTTCTACTCCGTTTGTTAAACTTTTATGTCGATATTCGTCTTAAGTTAATACACATTTGATATTTCATATGTATTTACAGCAGCAGGGTGGTGGCTTAACTCACAATCAACCACAGTGGAGATGTTTCAGGCCTCAGCTCTTCAAATCATATTGACAACTTGCAAAAACTATGTCTAAATTACAATACTGTCAAAAGAAATACAGTTTTACTCTCAACATGTGCACACATTATACAGTTTCTGCTTTTTGTGTGTGTCAGGAGGACATGCTCGAAGAGTGAGACGAACTTACGTAACAGCCCGTACTCATCAGAGGACTCAAGCAAGCCATGGCCCACTGCCATCACCCCGATCCCCCGAGCCTCCACCAACTGGGAGCAATCTTCTTCCATTGAGATGACAGAAGGGGGCAGCACTTCCACCCTGGTGGACAAAAAGCCTCAAAGCAACGGCCTGGTGAGTTCTCACATTTAATCTTCTGCTGCTGAATCAGCCTTTACCTGTCAAATCAACCCATCTCTATTCACCTCACCTTCCTGTATCACTCCCGTGGGAAATAACACATGTACAAATACTGTAAATACTTTATTTTAAGCCCGACTCACAGTTGTATGTTTAACCTAATCATCCAGAATTCAAATGCCGTGCTGCTAGCATTAGTCCCCTCCCCTGCTCCCTGCTTTGCCTGACTCACAGTGTGTTGCTTTAGGGGTTGCACCTGAAGCAGAATGGATGGAAAAAGGTAAGGCATGGCTTTGCTTTTAGATTATGATTTGCTTTGATGCCCCCTGCTAATGATTTAGACAGTGAGAAAAATGATGATGGTGTTTCTGGGGGATGGAAAGCTTCATGAGAAATCTCATTACATTCTTGTGGAAAGCTGTCAGCCTCCATCTTGATGCTAATCCTTGTAAAAGATAGTTGAAAGTAATTCCTCCAACCCTAATTTGGGAGTAGTTTTGAAGAGTTATCAGTCTGCATTGGTGAGTTGGATACCTTTGCATGTGTTTTTGGCCTTCTGGGTCTCTGCATGTGAATGTGCAAAGTCTCACCTTGTCAAATAAACTAAAATGCTCTGCTTCTACCGATGTTTCAGTCGGGATCGTACGATCTCAACCTCGAAGAAATGAAGACCTTCAAAGGTAAAAATTCATCCCGGTACTCATATCTGGTCCAAGGCCATGAGAACCCATACTTCCTGCCAGGAGATGAGAAGAAAAACTGACAAAAAAGAGCATCAAAAAGAAGTTTGGGAACTCAGGGACTACAGGTACATTTCCTGAGAAGGGCCAGGCTATTTATAATTAAACATATTCTGAACTTTTTGGAATCACAAAGGACAAAAAAACTGTAACCAAAGAACTTAATTAATTCCAGCTGAAACACTTTTAAATGGATTTTTTTTCATTAGTTTATGTTTTTCTAAATTGAGTCCTTGTGGCTGCTTTTATAAACACAGCCAGCAGATGTCACTGTTGCTTATTAATTTTGATACTTTTTTTAAAAGGTATATTTGTAATATAGTTAATCCTTTAAAGAAATCACTGTAGTTTCCTTTAAAAAAAAAGGAGCTTCTTACTTTGCTAATTGCACTAAAATATGTGTAAAGTTTACCACAAGGTTTTTCTCTGGAATCAAAGGTTAATTGAATGTGGGCTTTCTGCGGTTGCTGTAGCTATTTTTAGGAGCCTCATTATATTTTAGAGAAGAAATCTTGAATGACTAAAGGGGCTGGATCCCTGGTTGGGACTATTTTTAAAGGGATTTCTGTTGTAGCAGTCTAATGCTGAGTGTTTGTTGCAGCAGCACTTGCAAAACGTGCCTGTGGTAGTGGTCTGTTTGACAAATAGGAAACATGCAAATCTGGTGATAAAGTCCGTATCTCAGATGTGCCAATTATCACGTGTACATTTCTTTTTAAGATTCTATATGAATATATTTATCAAAATGTGTATGAGACAATGCATTGTTTTATAAGTGTGTGAAGTTTTTGTAAAAAATAATTCACCTTATGGCAGAGAATGTATGTGTGCAGTGAAAATAAATTAATTTAAACAGTAGTGGTTGTTTTTCATCATTAAACAAAGTTTTCAACATGATAAGACCAGCAGGTTTGATCATTTTCCGAAATTTTCCCGCTTGCCGTTGTCACACCTGTTTTCAATCAGTTAATTAAGGCTTGACTTCAGTCAGTGGGTCCGCTCCTTTACGGTCAGCCGGGCGATGACCCGGGGAGAGGTGATGGCGAGCGGCGGCGGAGGAGTTTACCTCTTAAGTGGAGGGGAGAGCGTTTACCGGTGGAAAGAGGCTTTACCAAAACAAGAGGCATTGATTTTTCAGGGCGAAATTGACCATTAAGAATAAAAAAGTTAATAAAGCCATAGCTGTGTACACATTTCTTTTAGGTTGTAGTCTGCAAAGTACAACAGTGTCCATTGGAGGTCTCTTAACACAAAGGTTCTCAAACGGGTCGGGACCCCCACTGGGGTCGCGAGAGCATTTCAGCGGGTTGCCAGATAATTGATAATTGGGACGTACCAGGGCTCTCAAAATACCATTAATGAAGAGATAACTATTAAATTTGTGCCTTAATTTAGTTTAACACAAGGCAAAAGGTTACGCATGCCATATAAATCAGAATTTGACATTAACTTCACGAGAGAAGCTGACTTGGGGCATGTAGGTGCCTAGTCAACTCCTTATTTGTGAAGATTCTGAAAGCCTCACATTGAGAGGAAAGATGCAAGATGACCCATTTCGCGAATATATTTTTATAAACTTAATGACATTAAAATCCTACAAACAGAAAAATAAATTTAGCACCCGATTACATACACTGCTCTGAACCTGGTTGGGGGTAATCCTGTAGGACCAGTCTCTTCGCCGACGTGGAGTCAAGTTGTGAGAAAGGACCGACAACGAAATGGAATGCTGCCGCCAGGCCAAGGCTGCCTGTTGCCACTTCACGTGGCAGAGGAATGGCACCGAAGCTGTGAGAAACATCAAGGTGGTGAAGAGCTGGTAAGTGTTTTTGCGTCTAAGTTTTCACCAGACCTGGATGCAGACACTTTCACTTCGTATCTTGAGGAAAAACGTGGCCGTTGAGTTACCTGTCGAAAGATAAACAATGTACACAGCAGACAGGCCTCTGCCGTGTGCAATGATGCTGGTGAAATGTACAAGCCTGAACTTTGGCTAGAAGGTAAAACAAAAGAAAATTGGATAAAACCAGTATTAAAACATGGTCAAGTTTAAAAGTTCAAGCTTAAAACAGATGCAGATTTGGACTTAAATTTTTTTTTATTGATATGCATATTTGTACTTTTAATGCAAAGTTTAAATACCCTGTTCGTTTTATCTGTAAACATGAAGTTCTTCTTCATCTTGGACCGTGAGGCTGTAATAAAGATTGGATATGGATGTAAACTGTATTTTAATCTCCGGGGGTCATCAATAATAATTAATACTCCAAAAATATTTAAACTGCTTATTTGTTAATAAACACTTATTTGGGCTGAAATCATTACCAACTCTAAAACTCAAAGAAAAAAATACAACCCTGTTATTTTTAGACCTAGACCTAAACAAGGTCTCATTCAATGAGTCTTTCAGTTCAGATGTTGGAGCCAACATAGCGGTGCAATTGACTGATAAAATTTATTTTAAAAATCAAACAATGATGGAGGCTGTGCTTTGTGATCCATGTGTGCTTTGGTTCAAGAATATTTCATTTAGCATTTGCAGCTAATTACTTCATACATCTTTGTATTTTAAATGTGGTTTTGTGTTTACCTGTCCTGGATATGCAGATGGAAAATAACCAGTAGCTAAATCAGCATGTTTGTTCTTGTGGATTTAATTATCAGCATTGCTTTTGCAAACATCACCTTCATCCCTGAACCTGAACAACTTTAGCTGCTGCAGTTCACTTGCTGATGGCCTGTCGACTTAATTGAATAACTGCCTCTGTGTCATGACGCTGATGACGGGTTTCTGTAGCCTTATCTTGACTGACAGTGTGTTGCTGTTGTTCCTTACAAGCTCTTGTAAACGGGAATTTGTTGTATTGGGATGACAAATCTGGTTTACCAGGCCTTACTCTTGGCGAATGGGTACCTGAAACAAACTGACTGTTGTACAGGATGTTCAAATCAGATGTTGTGTTGATTTATGTTTACATGCAAGGAGTAAACATATGGACATATATGGATGTAGATTGTGTGTGTACTATCTTGATCTTTAGGTTAATACCAGTTAAGGTTTGGATTTGAACTTCTGTGACAAGGTAAATAACAGTGAAAATACGACAGTAAATGATAACAAGCCATCACTTTCAAATTTCTGTTTTAAGAAATGTGTGAGGACCTTGCTTGTCCATTAAAATGACTTACTCTTTGACTGTTTTTTCTTGTCTTAGTTGACATTTCTTCTGTGGAGGAACGTGTTACTGCCAAGCCCTGCCTCTGTCTGCTGCAGCACATCCCATCAACCCACAGGCTCAACTGGCTGATCGATACGCCACTTAGAGGCCTTGAGCTACACATCCAAGTCATTTGACCTGCAGGAGCTGTGGGAATGGGCATGCAATCCAATAAGCAACGACTCTCAGAATCAGCTATGCCGGACTGACAGTGAGAATCTCACCTTCCCAGATAGATGCAGAAAATAAACCGCTATGCTGATCAGGTACGTCTCGGCTAGTTTTTCACTCATGATGTGATAAAGATTAATGAAGAGAATTTCCATTAAATGCATCTTCAATAATTATTTAGTTGGATGATATACAGTATAATATGTTCAGAAAAAGTAGAGAAAGGGAGACATTTTTTTCACTAGTTTAAAGTTTTCAAACAATTAAATGACATATTGTGGGTATGGAAATATTGGTAAATATCAGAATCAATGATCTTAAAATAGAATTATGTCCCACATATTACATTTTTGTGTTTTCTTACACATAAAAACAAACATCAATGAAATATTGGCCATATGAGGACCAGTTATTAAAGGTCCTGTCTTTAAACAAAATCAACAGAAAATATGTTTATTATTAAAATGCTTTCTATTGGGTTTTCATCAATTTACTAAAATAACTTTTTTTTTGTTTGTTTTGTTTTTTTGTCACGGGTCCGCATACATGGCAGCTGCCGTATTTATGCCACCAAATGCCTTTAATGGGACGTAGAAGTAGATGGTAAACATGTACATGTACCTGAGGCCACTGGATCATGCCGTTTCAAGTCATTTCTGTGCCTAGCTTTACCACTAATATGCCAGTAATTCTCACACACTGTACATTTAATGTTGGCAGCTAAAAATCTGAAACAGCAAAGCAACAACGGTTAAATCCAGAGTTTATTGTGTTTCTAATTAAGAGTCTAATTGCTTTGGTAGTAATGATCATATTGGGGTGAGATATCTGTAACATTGCTTTTACCTTCAAACCTCAGGCTTTAAAGCCGCAGTGTGTAAGAATTACTCCCATCTAGTGGTGCGCTAATATATTGCAAGCAACCGAGTAGTGCTCTACTGCAGCCTCACCGTTTTAGAGCGTTATTACGAGTACGGAAGCTGCGGAGATTCATAAATGTGAAGGTCGAGTGTCCCGTCAGGTGATGAGGAACAGAAAGATACATAATCATTATTTTTTTATGCCAATAAGTTACAACCGTGCCCTCCATGTATTTAGTACCAAGCTACTGCTAATAGCTAATGTTATCGTATGAAATCGGTTTTTGTGACTTGCAG
>JBAMHW010000023.1:22022958-22034475 GCA_037177495.1 Rhadinocentrus ornatus
TCGAACTTCACATTTATGAATCTCCGCGGCTTCCGTAGTCGTAATAACGCTCTTTAACAGTGAGGCTGCAGTAGAGCGCTACTCGGTTGCTTGTAATATATTAGCGCACCACTAGATGGAAATAATTCTTACACACTGCGGCTTTAAAACTGCATTTCTGAACTTTGGCAGAATTTCACACTTTGGCGCCCCCTAATGATAGCTAATGCAGCATCCATCTTACATCCTGTCTCTTTTTCTGAGCTCTCTCCAGCCAGTAAAAGTCAGTCCAATAATGACTCTTGCTTGGTCACTGTCTCTTTCTTTTCCTTTGCTACTCCAATAATGTCCTCTTGGGTTTCTTTGCTGAATCAACCATGACATGCATCCAAAACATTGTGTTGCTATGCAGTTGTTAGTGTGTAGCAGCAATCAGGCGGTATAGCGGGTCGTCCAATAACTGGAAGGTTGGTGGTTCGATTCCCACTCCCCCCAGTCTGTCGTTGTGTCCTTGGGCAAAACACTTCACCCTCATTGCCTCCAGTGTCGGCATCACCAATCACCCAATCTGCGCGTCCATCTGCCCCAGGGCAGCTGTGGCTACACATGTAGCTTACCATCACCAGGTATGAGCGAGTAGTGAATAAATGGTAATATAAATGGTAATATAAATGGTAATAATAATGGATACAATGTAAGCGCCTTGAGTTCCCTGGAAAAAAAATAAAGCGCCATATAAATCTAATCCATTATTACTGTTATATTAGTGTGTGATGCCGTAAAGCAAAATGCTCCAGGCAAGTTGTGAAGTGCAGTTTCTCAGCTCCAGAATGTTGCAGGTCAACAACAGACCCAGGAATTTGAATGCATGTCATAGTAGCATCAAAACCAAACTGAACCAGCTCTGACATCTCTGTGAAATGTAAAACTATCATCTACGTGTTCCAGATGTTCTAGGTTCTTAAGAGGACTAGATGTTGCAATCCCTAAAGTTAGCACTGATTCTAGTTTGGCAGTTTTTTATGGCTGCAAACAGCTTTACTAGCGGGACACATCGTCAGTTGTGTACCTCAGCATCACGGGGTGTTTGTCACAATACACCCTCTGCTGAGGAAGGCCCACCACAGGCTGATCACGCCTGGGTGTGTGTCCCACGGTTAGTTATTCACCCTAGCAGCCCAGGTGGTGTCATTCCTCTTCAGCCACAACCATTGGCTCGTCCTCTCAGCAGTGTTAGCCAGATCTTTGATGGCTTTTCTGTGAACCTGTCCCCTGAATCCGACCTTCCTGAAGAGTTTAGTTGTTGTTTATATAAATATAAAGAAGATGTCAAGGGATCAGATTTATTATTCTTCCATTTTGTCTTTAATAACTCCAGCAGAGGAGAGCAGTCTGAGTCCTCGTGTGGTCTCAATGAGGTCCAGACATGCAGTCATATGAATGAGTACTGCAGGCTGAGAGAACAGTAAGAAAGTTGTGGCGCCTGCTGGATATTAAAGGACATTAAGCTTCCTACTTCCAGACAAATGGCAGTGATCTCCTGAAAGGGAGAGCAGTAAATATGATTTCAGTTAATATCATCCAGAGAAATGATACCTTCTCTTCCTTCACTTAGGAGGCAACTGGCAGCTAACATCCTAGAAATATTTTCTTGTTGCCTCTCAGCATGGTGCGAGCCATACAAAGATGCTGGATTTACCCAGTTAAGAGATTTTTGGAAGCATGTAAAATTTATCACAAGTGTGTTTTGTTTTTATTTTGTTTGTTTTTAACAATGGATCCATTTTTCTTTTTTTTTCTTTTTTTAAATTCACTGACCCCTGTAGGTTTTTTTTTTTTAGATCTTCTTTTTTTTTTTTTTTTTTTAAGGTTTTGACTTCCAGACATGAAGCCTGAATGAGATGAACCTGATAATCTGTGCCGTAAATGTGTTTAATTTTATAAATGTTATTTCCCTCAATGAATATCAAAACAGTACATTGAAACTTTAATTGTTAGGTTTTAGTTTTAGTGGAACTCGTAGTGTCCACCTCCACTGCTTTAGCCAGCACACCTGCCTCTCATCACCTCCATGTTGTTGAATATCCCAATGCCATTTCATTGGATGTGAGCTGACTTGAAGGCAGCCAACAATAAGGGCAGGTTAAATTATCTAAATGCTAAGGAGCTGAGATGCAATGCTTCCTTTATTGTCTTCTTTGACACTGGAAACACTGGACCATTTTTTATGAAGAGAAGGAAGAAATGTATATGCTTTAGTTTCTTGTAGACATTTAAAGTGAAAATACATCATTTTTATCCAGTGTTTTAGCTGTAGTTTTGCTACTGCAGATCTACATCACGACTTGGTGTCTATGAGGTCAGATTCTCATTGAGTGTGGCTCAATTTTCATAAAACCTCACAAATTTTCACACATCATGAAGGTCAAGACAAAGAAAAAAATCCCCTGAGAGCAAATTAACAGAATACAGTATATTCTTTAAAAGGCTATGTATTTATCTAACAAGTTCACATTCTTTCTTCTAAAGCAAGAACATGTATGAATATTTTTTAATGATTGCATCTCTATAGGAAACCACATGTTTTAAGCTTATAGTTTGCTGGGAGTGATGCAGAACTAATGCGAATGTTTATCAATGCAGGGAGAAATTTTATTACAGTTCCTAGTATCAGAAGTAAATATTCGTGTGTGTCTAAATTTAGTCTTTTTTTTTAACAAAAGTAAAAGTTTAGGGGGGAAATTCTGGTTTGTTTTTCTGCTCACAGGATGAAAAAGGAGATGCCCGAGTTAATGAGGCAGATGTATTCCACTGCAGGCCATGTCTGACTGCTGCTGCAGTTTGAACAGAAAGTAAATGCAGAACTTGGCTACTTCATTCTGGGTTACGCTGTATCTGCACACCCCTCAGAATAATCGCCACAGTCTCTTTTATGTGCCCTATTATCTGATGGCAGATCTCTCCATTTGGACCCTACAGAAAAGAGACCCAATTTATGGCCTATTTGTTGGGTCAGTGAGCAGCTTGGAATCAAGTTCCAGCTCCACCCCTTGGAGTCAACATCAGGCCGGTATTTCCTCCTCCTCTAAGGACGAGGTGAACAGATGCTGCTGAATAAATTTGGTAAGGACCCATAATGACCCCTGCTCTGTTTGGATTGTCCTGCTGACCTACATAAACACCCTGAGATGCATGAAAAATAACTCAGAGAAATGTATTATTATACACTTAAGTATATTGTGTTATAACTGTATACTAAACATAAAATATAACTTGCAGTTGTGCCGCTATTATGCATAAAAAGTGCTTTATAAATAAAGTTTGATTTGATAAGTGTGTGTGTATATGCAGGATCTTCATCTAGTCCGCACAAAAACTGATGATTTAAAGAAAAAAGTGTTCATGTTGGACATTTACTAAATATGAAACAAGATAGTGTAGATCTATTTCAGGATTACATGGGGAATGAAGTAACAGCTCATTTGCATCAGTATGTTTTGAATTAAGCTTCAGAGAAGATGACAGAAATGATACAGTCAGAAACATCCTTTTCTACTTAAAGATTCTTTCAAATTTTCTATGGAAAGCATGTACAGCAGAATTTCTGTTGACCTGAAGCAAAATTTTTTTGGCATAATCTTTTTCACTTCATAAAACGTATTTTATGTTACATGTTAGCACTTTGGCTCCATCCTCATTGAATTCCTGCAAAAAAAAATAAAAAATAATTCTATATCTATATATATATATATATATATATATATACACACACACACACACACACATACAGTGTAAGCTCTTTTAATGCTGGCACTTATGGGTCTTTAACATCATAATCTAACCTTAAATGTTTGCTTTAAATTTGCAGAGTAGAACTTTTTTCTGCAAGTAAAGAAATAAACTTCTCTGAGTTCTTCAGCAAGGAAAAGCAACACACATGAGAGGTAATCCCTTTTTGTCTTTGTTATTGATGCAATTCTTTTAGAACTATATAATCATTCATCTGAATAAAAAAACAACTAAACAAACTGCTGTGACATGTATCCTTGCTTACAACATAATATTGCACTTTGAGATTTTTTCCAACTTTAACCAAAGATAAATTGCACAAAAGCTAAATATTGCAATTAAAAACCGGTAATGGAACAACCTACATTTTGAAAAAATGTATCGAAAATTGCCAAAGCGTTTTTACGCTCTCATGAGGTGGTGTCCATATAGAAGCAATTGCAAAAGTGTAATGAAAACACTTCTTGCATTTATGCTTCACCGGACTTGACGTAGCGGGTCACGTGACCAGTTCATTTCAAATAAAGATGGCGCAACGCAGGAGGAGATGGTAATATTTTTACAAATGAGTAAAGAAATATATAGCAAACAATCTATCATCAGCATAAAGATGCAATTTAGGTTGAAAAAGCAGAAAAACCAGAAGAAGTGTGTTTAATTTGATTTATTTTTTTGCGTATTCCTGTCATATCCGCTAGAGCTGCTTGTAACTTGAATAACCTAGTATCCAAGGTTACAAGCCTATCGATTCCACAGCAGAACATAGTAACACACTATGTGGTCAGGGCAGGAATCCTTTAATTCAAGGATTATCAACCCTGGTCCTCCAGGTCCACCGTCCTACAGGTTTTGAATGATTCCCTGCTGCAACATGCCTGACTCAAATGAATGGATCACCAACAGTCTTGTGTAGAGCTTGACAACAAGTAGTTGGAAATCCATTTAATTTGATGAGATGTGTTGCAGCAGGGAAACCTGCAGGACAGCGGGTCAGGGTTGGCTGCCCCACCAATAATTGCCCTATTAAAGACGTTCAGCTAATTTTAGGTGCTGAATAGTGAAACCTTTTAGCCTATCGGTGCCTTAACATCTGCAGTTTGTCCTCCACTTGTCAGCTATGGCAAACTGACACTATTTTCATAAGCTATGTTTACATGAAGCACTTTTGATCCAGTTGAACGTCCAATCAGAGTAAAAATATGTCATGTAAACATGTCAGCTGATCCGATTGGCCTTGATCGGAAAGAATTTTCTTTCCGATCATGAGTGGTGGAAAGACCTGAAAAATGGAGGCAGCAGAGAGTTAAGAATTTCAACGGTGAAAGAAACACTTCATCCAAAATAAAAGGAATAAGTTTGGAAGAATCCTATGGCACGACCGTTAGGATTGTATTAAATTTGTCCTTCAGTAAATACAACTGATCGGATCACTTTATCTTGGGACCATGTAAACATTCATTTGGAATCTACTATCAGATTGATTTCAATTGGATAGATGAAATATTTGTACATGTAAACATAGCTAATGACACAAGATCTGAAATGAAACATTTAGAAATTTGCCTGGTATTGTGGGCTTCTTAAGGGTATGAATATAATGTGTCATCTCAAACTCCAGCTTTAAGAGAAACCATTCACATTGTTACTTTTTAAAGTAAAAACCTTAAGCTTCTTCTGCTTTTAATTTAGCTCATACACATATATTTAAGAATGAATCAAATAACATATATGCATGTTTGTGGTACGTTTGTCTGTGCATTTCACCTCTTTGTGTCCTGAGGTTTATGGCAGTCTGAACATGAAAAGGGGGCTCACTAAAACAGACCAAATATACATGAAATAAATTTATGTCAAAAGGGTATGTGTGTTGTGGAGGTGGTGGGGGTCATGCTGTCAATAAAGATGCTGTGTTTCCGTTGTGAGAGCTACAAGCAAGCAGACAAAGAACGGCAGCCGCTGTGTTGCTGAGTGTGAGTTCCACAATCTCGGCTTCAGTCCTGCCGTCTGACAGGAGGGGGAGGGGAGCTCTCGGTTGGAAGCAGCCAATCGGATCCAATTAGCCGCCACAACATGAGAAAGTGAAATCAAGATGAGTGAAAGACTAAAAGAAATAAAGGAAGATTTCTCTTTGCTGTAACCATATTTTTGCAGTTTGTACCTTCAGTTTGTGCCGCTTACTGGTTTCATTGTTTGATTCTAAAGATTATAACCAAACAGACCGTAACAGGAAATGACTAATCTGTTTGCTATTCCGATGGAGTTGTATGGTTTTGTTAAAAACTTCGAATATGGTATTTATAGATTTTGTCTGGCTTGTCAGGAGCAGAAAAACAATCTTAAAAGAATCAGTGATGATATAAAACAGCTTTTCTTACACTGAGCAGACATGTAAACACATTAGCATTGAACTACCTTAAGAAAACGGTTATTTTATTATTTTTCTATAAAATCATTGTCCTTAATGCAAAGATAAACTTCACCTAAACCTCTCTACATCTAGTATAGACGCAATAATAATTATATAATAAAAAACACAGGTCATTGTAGTGGCCTAAAAAATGGAAAAGTTTGCCACAGAAGAAGGAACTGTGATTTCTAACATGTTCAGTTTTGTAATTGGGTTGATTTATAAACCAAACCATGCTTTCCTAAAGCTAGCAACGGTTGAAAACCTTAGTATCTGATCACATTCATCTCAGTTCACTGCCATTCTGATCACCTTTGTTGATTGTTCGATATTTTCTCTCCAAGATGCACATGTAGATCTGTAACCTGTGTGTTTAAAAACAACAATGTAATAGCCAGTGTTTTAAACTGTGATGAGTTAGGAGTAAGAATTATTGGGTTGAATCCAAATGCAACCATGAACCCAGCTAAAAATTCCTAAAACTCGGAAGAAAATTATGTTTTGCTGGTGTGTACATCTGTTGTGTTGCATTAAACTAGCATTAGATATGTTAGATTTGATTGCTGCCAAAAGTAGGAATGTTCATATGCAGACAGTCTTAATGTTTCTAAAATATCACCTCAGATCTGTTGTCCATAAAAACAGTAGCTTGGTTGGGACTTAAGTTGCAAGCTGCGACTAAAGCATAACTTAGGAAGAAAAATGTAATGTGCCGTTCTCCACTGATGTGAGCAGAGCATTAGACATGAAAAGGTGGGAGGGAGGGGGAAAAGGAGGGCGTCTGAGAGGGGGGAGAGAGAGAGGGAAAGAGGCATCCACTCAGTGGCAGCAGGTTTGTGAGAGCAGCAGCCAGAGGAGGAGGAGGAGGAAGCAGCAAGGAGGAGAAATCGGAGCGAGAGAAACCGTGTGGCTGCAGTCAGGAGGGACATAAACACTGACAGAGGAGATCCAGAGAGAAGAAAAGGTAGGAAGGCAGCTGCTGCTCGCATCCGACCACATTTGTTTGTTTTCAGCGAGAACACGAGGTATCAGCTGGAAGATGGAGTGTGTGTTTTCCTTTTCCTCCTCCGTCTGCCAGCTGATTTCACGCTGAGTGGGGAGAGAAGAGCGCTGTAGCACTGCAGAGTGATGCAGAGATGGAGACGAGGGAGGGAGGGAGGGAGGGAGGGAAGCATCCTGATCAGACACAAGGAAGTAGGAATTGAAATATTGGGAGAAAGAGGGCTGAAAGCAGGAAGAGAGAACCAACCTCTGCTTTGCTGTGCAGAATTGTTTGGTGGGGGGGCTTTGAGTAACAGAGTGCAAGAGTGTGTCAGCTGTCAGCATCAGTAGTTTCCCTCCATGTTGGAGATGATATAAGTTTGTATCTGGCCACACCCTCCGCGAGATGAGCTTACATGACGGGAGGCTTTGTGTGTGTGTGTGTTTTGGGTTGGGGGGGTGAGGGGGAGTTGTGTGTGTGAAAGGCATGTTGGATGCTGGCCAAACACGCTTAGCGCTGCCTCCCATTACTGTCAGGGCAGTGGATTAGCTGTATGTGAGCAGTGTTGATTCTCGAGGCAGTGAGGAGACCAGCCAAAATGCTCAATCATAAAGATGCTGTCACAGTGTCACACTCAGATGTGGGTGTGTGTGTGTTGACTCATCCTTAACTCTTGTCTGTCTTTCTTCTTCTTTACATCTGTTGTTTAATGGTGATGAAGAATTAATATTCATCACTTCACCACAACATATTGCTCAAAAATTGTGTGTGAAAGGAACCTTTTCCTCATCCCTCAGAGAGGTTTCCTCCTTTCAACAGCTTGGCTGAGCATTTGTTGTTTTACCGTCTTGATGCCGAGGCATTTTCACAGCATAGTAGACAATACACTCTCATTAAGAGCTGTTGGATTCAAGTGGGTGTGTGTAATGATCCTAACTCACACAGGAGCCTCACCAGATGGCACATTTTCTGTTGGAACATCTTTAGACATTCACAAAGAGAAGGGGGGCATATTCGAGCAAAACATAAATAACAACAAGCATCACAGTGATGATGACTTACCCTAACAACAAATACTGGATGGATTGTCCATGTCGTCCTGCAACAGCTCTCGTAACTGCCCTAAAATGACTCAGGAGTGTTTAAGATCTGCTGTGATTAGTTTTCTGCAGCAACCTTTCTGTTTTTCTTTTCCACTGATTTTATAAAGTTCTTCTTAGTGACTTCTGACAGAGCCACAGTTCAGGATGTTGGCTGAAGAAGAATATTCAACCAAAGCAAAGAAGATTTAATCTGTCAGCATTAAAATGTAAAATGTGAAACACATTATACTGAACATCGTCCATCTTTGAACCACAAACCTCGGTCAGACTGGTTCAGCCCAGTCTGACATTAACATAATAAGAGCATTTGTCCACATGTAGAAAACACTGTGTTGGGGTCAGCTGATATATGGAGGCTGCAGGTCTTTATTGCATATGACTCTGTGTCTGAGTCCTGGTTTGTAGTCTTTCTCTTTATATCTCTCCCTCCCCCTCTCTCTGCCCATTTCTGTCCATCTGCTGTCAATAATGGTCACTATTCACTCCATTTTTTTTAAATCGTGAGGAAAAATAAGTTTTTGTTACAATTCGAAGTAAAGGATTTTGGGACAGCAATGTATCTGAAGCTGCAGTTTTATAAAAAATAGCATCACACAACAAGAACGGCTTTTAAGTCACAAAATGTGCACTTTTTAAAACCTGACCATGAATATTCAGTATCCAACTGAACTAACTGCAGACTTCTCTCTCCGAAGAAGTAAGTCTTGCGTTAAAAAGTAAGAGGACTAGAAAACACTGTGCACAATGGGCAAAAATGAGAAAGTTGCTCGATATTAAAGGAGCAGGGGGCTGACATGCAGCAAAGGGGCTGGACAGGAATCCAGGCTAGCTGCATCATGGAGCTTCCTGCTCAATCGGCTGAGCTACCTGACGGCTCTTTTAATTTTTTTTAAAATTTATTTATTTATTATTATTTTAACGTAGTTTTTCCCAAACTGATGTTTTCATTTCAGCATCATCACAGGTTTTCATGTGATCATTTGGCAACAATAGCTGCACAGCAACAAGCAAATGAGTCAGGAAAGTGGAGTTGATGTGCAACATTTGAGGCTTTTTTATGAAACAGCAATTTCTTGCAGCTGTTACAATTACGAAATTTTGGTAGAATATTTTTCCTAAAATTTTATTTGCAAATTTCTGTCATTTTCATTCTATAAACCTTGTAATGACAAGTAAATGAAGTTTATTATGTAAACATGACCTCTTCAAATAACAGAGGAGACAGTGAAAATTACTGTGGCAGGTCTAGTTTAAACATGTACTAAATGTTTATTGTGAGATTGTGTTGCAGGTTTTTTGTTGGTCAAAACAAAAGACAACGGTGGAAGTTTTTATTTATGCTGCAGATACCGATGAATAGAATATATATATATTCTTTTGAATATTCATATATGCTATAGCATTTTGTATTTTCCAGAATGATTTGTTTTATTTAAAATATAATTAATACTATTGTTCACACTGAAACCTTTTAATTCTCAGCCCCTGAAGTGACTGAAACATTTAAATGCTCATATTTATGCCTTCTTGCTCAGTGAATTTTACTACATTTAAAAAAAGTGATTGTGTGTCTTAAACAATTCAGAGACGTGTTATTAAGTTTCAAGCTTTAATATATGGTAAAAAAAAAATGGTTGTAAAGAGGAAAGAGGAGATCTTCTGCGGTCAGTTTAAAACCTAGTACAGCCGCTGCTCTGTTGCCCTGTTGGGGTTAAACTCTCTTTCTAGATCAGAGGAGCCTGAAGCTCATATTTGTTTGCTGCATAGATAAACTGCAGCCTTCTCAACCTGCAGACGTCACACCGCCTTCAGACATCAGATCTGCAAACAACAACAAAAAGCTTCTGGAAAAGCTCATGTGCCGTGTGAGTCCAAACTGTCTCAAAGTGAAGATGAGGAGCACTTTGTTTGAAATTCAGTTATTTTTGTTTTTATGTCTTACTTAAGTCTGGGTTGTCTTATCAATGTAATAAATATGGCTGATCCATCTGCATGTTAGCAAACATGTCCAGGGAAAGGATGACATATGATGAAAGCTGTTATCTGATCAGCTGACGTCTGAGCTCTGTCATGTTAGTGTGATCTCCAGCTAAGCTCTTAACTAGATTTGAGGCGATAACGTCACGTTTGCTGGAACAAAATACAAAAAACGTCATGTTTGAGTTTATTTTTGGATCAGTGATGTCTGTTGATTTGATATTTGGAGTTGTGCTATGGGCAGGAAGCTGGTGTTTTCTAAAGGCCCCTTCAGCAACAAGAACCTGGACGGATTCACTGGTTGATGCAGGTTTTCAGACAGATGTGAAGTCAGAGGTGAGAGAATGTAGTCTATTCTAATATTTCAGTATGTATTGTATAATATGAGTGAACATTAACAGTGTTGTTACAGTCTGAGCTGCCAGAGCATGATTTGGTGATAATTCCAAGTGCAATAAATGTTTAGATATAATCATTTATGTTGTCCAACCCATGTCCCATGTCCATCCCTAAGCCAGTTTTAAAAATGAAAGTTTGTACAAAGTTTGTATGAGGACTTTGAAATTCAAACCCAAACTGGTCTGTTTGTAGTTGAGATGCATTGTGGGTTATAGGTACCGAGTTTAGACCCCCAGAATATTCTGTGGAATAAAATGAACATCTGTGGCTGGGAGTCTGTTGAGAGTGATGCAGGTGTAACACATCACAGTTTAGGTTCATAGACTTAAAACACTGTTGTTATTGTTGGCATGACGATGAAGCAACTTAGCAGTCAGTATTTCAGCTACTAAAACCTAAGTCACTCACCTGTCAATCAAAGCAGTCCTGCCCAAACTAATGCATAAGTCTAAGGCCTGGTACACACATAAGGATTCTATTAATCTTCTGAGATTTTTTGATCTGGTCAAGACGGATCGTACTGTGTGTGGTGTACTCCGAGAATCTAATCACAGAAAAGCACACACAATGATGCTGTCCCACACCTGGTTTACAATCTAGTCCTATGAGCCGGACATCTCGTGACCAAACGTAGAAGAAGAACCATAGCAACAATCGGCAAAAAACGAAGAAGAAACATAGTAACAACCAGAAAACACAACACCCAGCATGGAAGGGGATATATAGGACGGGGGAATGATGGTGGTCTTGTTAACAGAAAAAGCCAGAACTGAAAAAAAAAATAAGACCGGAGACAGCATGAACACAGGCTCTACAGGACTGTCTCAGAAAATTAGAATATTGTGATAAAGTTCTTTATTTCCTGTAATGCAATTTAAAAA
>JBAMHW010000023.1:22086719-22112121 GCA_037177495.1 Rhadinocentrus ornatus
TATATATATGTGTGTCTGTGTGTGTGTGTGTGTGTGTGTGTGTGTGTATATATATATGTTAAATATATACGTGTTAAATTATTTAATTGGCCCTGGGGGACCCCACAAGCAATCTCCCTTGGGGTAATGGTAATTCTCCATTATTCAGAATTACCCTCTAACAGACACGTGAAATTTCAGTCATTCACACATTATACTAAAACCTCTCATATATCACACTGAAATCATTCATACACTATGGTGAAATTTCTCCAACACTATACTGTAACTGCCTCCTATATACTATACTGAAATCCTTCACACAGGGAACTTTCTGAAATCACTAGTATGTATGAAAGGAATTTTACTAGTGTAATGTGTCCCTTGTGGGACCAGCAGAATGTTTTGTATTTGGGTCTCTGGCATGGGAGATGATGCTGTGAGACTGCCAACTGAGCTATTCAGCTGTGTTTATTTGTTCATAACCTTGCTTGAATAATGGTATTACTTTTGCTATTTTCATTTTCTGTGGAAATGAGCTGGTTTGGAAAGATAAAACGCAAATGTAAGTTAATGGTTTTGAGATGCCATTGACAACTTTCTTAACCAACGGCATATAAATACCATCACAGTCCTTAGAGAATTTGTTATTACACCTTTTCCCAGGTAATTTAACCTCCAACTCAGATGGAGTGAGGATTATTGTGTTTCACACATGGCGTCTCTTTCTTGGCCTGAAATCTTAGCTGCCAACTCTGGTCCCACATTCCCCCAAAAAGTTATTCCTTTTATTAACTCCCTTAGTCATATTACACTTATCACCGTGGTTATCAATACAATTTTCAATGACCTCTTATTTTCTTGTCTCTTTTATTGTCTATTTTGCACCAAAAACTTTAGATACCTGGATAATGTGTCACTTTGAAATTGTTCTGTTGATCTCAGAATGATGAAAGAACTATGCAGGTCCCTTAAATCTTAATCATCTCTGGGTTCAAATATGAGATCAAGAGCAAATCATCACCACTGGCTTTATAACAACAGTGCAAGTATCTTCAGGTGGAGATGGACGTCAGTACTGCAATCATCTTTATTGGCTGCAGGTGTTCTGATGTACACATCAGGCACACCTGATGAGAATTAACCTGTTTAACCAGTTAAACCATTTGATTTAAACTACACAGCTTCTGCAAACTGATCTTTAATAGAAAATTTAATATATGAGCTGCTTTTTAACTTTTACAAACATCTATAAATTAGCATTTTTCCAACAAATATTTTAGAATCAGTGTTTTGCTCATTGCTGCTGCAGACTCAGGGTGTTTTGAATTGGAAAAAAAAAAAAGCTCTGTACTTGCTCCTCCTGCTACCATCCACCATCCTGGAGGACACTTGGAGCAATCATCACCAGTTTGGTGTCTTAATACATTAATGGCACCTCATAGGGCAAAAAAATACAGATGTGATCAATGTCAAAGCCTTTTATAAAGTACTGTGACATGCATTGTGTTATAGTGGTTTTCAATACTGCAGGATGTGGTATTGATCAGATACCAAGCAAATAAACGGCCAGTATTGTCCATACCAAAACCATAATCATAAAGATGGATAAATCATCAAATGACTAAATATGAATAAATCAAAGTGCTTTTGCCATTTCTCCTTTACACTATTTCCAATTAATAAATGTATTTATTTAAATAACGCGTTTCAGCAAGATAAATGTATCATATTGAAGTCTGAGCACAATTTATTTAGTTGACTAAAGTAACAAATGGCCATTTCACTTAAAAAAATTAACATTAACTAATGTCAAAGATAGCACATTATTTCCATCACTATTACTTGGATATTCTATGACACAGCGAAGGACTTCTGCCAGTTAAATCTGCTTCTGGATCTGGATCTGTGGGGGAAAGGTAGATGGGGGATTTCTCTCCTCTCTCTCTTTCTGTAGCCTTCTGCTTTCCTTCACGTGATTTTTCATCTGCTTGCATAAATGTGTTGCGAAACAGCTGTATCTTACAGCCTTTTTGCAGATTATACAGCTGTTGCTGTTTCTTATTCTCCCTGGAAATATTTTCGTACTCTTCCTCTCTTTTCTGCCCCATCTGCTTGTATGTGTCCTGCTGGCTCGTCTACCTGGTACATCAGAGTCATGTGACTGTACAACATCAAAACACAAGACGAGTGGAGAGTGTGACCGTCCACCACTACTGTGTGTTGTTTTGGTGGAAGATTTATTTTGTGCTGTTCCTCCTGTCTGTTTAGATCACTTAAAACGATCCCAGGCTGGTTTGATTATTAGTTTTGCAGGTGAATTTGATTAAAGGAGCTTGGACTCATTGAGGTTGTTTCACATTATTAAGCTAGTCACCATTTCCATGCAGTCTGGATAAGAAGAATCTTTCTGTAAAGAAAAAGCATGAAATAGTGCAGTGTGAAAGGAATGAAAAGCACAGCCATTTTACAAAGACCTAAGCAAGATCATCATACTTAAACAATAGTTACAAAGAGAATTGCTTGCAATGGGTTTTGCGAAAATACACGAAGACTGGTTTTCAAACAGTTTTATTCAGTGATGAATGCCATGCTACACTGGTTGGAGTTCTGAAGGGTTGGTGGACGGCCACCTTGTCCCAACAAGGCTGCCAAATCAACAAAGTGGTGGTGGAGTGATGCTCTGAACTGAAATAAGGGGGTGTGAGATAGTAGTAGGGCCCAACCAATTATTCGGCAGTCCAATTAAATCGGATGATATTAGCCTTTTCAAAATGACCAATATCGGCCGTTGTTTTGCCGATTATAAGCCGATTTAGTCTTACTTTCTCATAAAACTGTAAATGATGTTAAGTGTTGGAATCATGCAGAATGATTTCCTTGCTGCTTTGTCCACTAGATAGAGCTCTGACTCCATTCAGTCCCACAGTCATCCCCGTCTTTTCAACAGAGGTAGGTAGTAGGTAGCCAGTAACATTAAGCAGTGGGGCGTGTGGAGCTTGCCGACAGGTAAGTTTATATCAATGTTGTGAAATTAATGATTCAGCATGTCTCCAGTTTTAGTTTAACTGTTTGCCATGTGTTATGAGGCGTGCTTCGTTGTGTCGGTCAGCTTTTTATTTACGCTGCATTGCTAAAGTTGTGCTAAATTAGCTTAAGGAGCTAACTGTTGTATTGTTTTGGCTATCTACTGTAAGCGGAACTCTTATTTTGAAGTGTGAAGCACCGTAACAGGATGTGCATGTAAAATGTTGGAGCATTGCAACGTTGACTTGTAGCCAAGAACCGGCTGATGTTGGCAGTTCATACATATTGTGTCATTCCAAGTCATTCCTAAAAAACGACCAGCCATAACATCCGTCTATGTTAGCAATAACATTGCTGTTTTTATCTAGACTTGCATAGCAATAGCTAAGTAGCAAATAAATGCAGAAATCACCTAAGTGTACAAAATATCTGAGAGTACAGAACAACTGGTCATCACTCTGTCAGTGGTAGGTTGAGGCTTATTTTAGGAGGAGAGATGTGTATGCAGAGGGCAGGAGGTTTATTCACTGCAGCACCGTCGTGATGTCATGTCTCCCTTTGTTTTACTTTGTCAGAAAATACTAACGTGACAGGGTGTAACAGCAACTCACTATGTGGTACAATCAGTGCCAGACCATTTGTGACCATTATATATAAAATACAACTCTATTAAAGATTACATCTTTTTGACATTTGAGAAAAGCAAATCTGTTTTTTGTTTTGGTTTATATATGATATATGCCGTGATATGTTTCATGGCATGGAAAATATTGGAGTAAAGAAAATGTAATTTAACATTAAAGGGCATCAGAAGGCTGCATAAATAATGTTTTGCCACTTCACTTATGTTGGTTATATAACACATACACTTATAAGGCATATTTTTCTACCTGTACTTTAATCTACTTCTAATTTGCATCAGCAAGAAAGTCATCATTTATTTATACAATTTATTTATAATTGACTTTTTTAAAGTTATATATTTTAATTTCCCAGTTATTTAATTCTTTGTTGCATTTTTTTGAGATTCTTCTGTTTAAAGTGGTGGTGTAAGCATTAATGAACCAAAAAAAAAGTTAATTTATTCAATATATATTTCTTTTTTACTAATCGGCGATTAATCGGTAATCAGAATTTTTTGGGCCAAATATCGGAATCGGATTCGGCCTCAAAAAATCCGTATCAGTCAGGCCCTAGATAGCATTACCCTTTAGGGTGCTTGAAGGTGTCAAAATACAAAATACAGACAAGGCTCCATCCCATGAAGCAAAATATACCACTGAATCTTTGACTGCTGTGGGTATGAAGGGAGACTCATGGAGTGGCCACCTTCACCTTTCGCTGACCTCAGTCCAACAAAGAATCTGTGGAGCGTCCTTATAATGATGAGAGAGGGGGGCAGTTTACCTCCAAACAGAAACTTTGTGAGGTATCTGGTCTATCCATGATCTCTCAAGTTCAGTGATTGAAAATGTTAAGCTGAATACATAAATCTGTAAAAATTTGCTTTTAGAAAAATGATCTCCTACATAATGCAAAACATATGACAGCTGTATATTTTCAGTTCATTACAACCAATTTAATGTTTTGAAACTGTTGCAGAATAATTCGGAACATGGTGTATAAATCTATCTGATGTTGACAAATGATAGAAGTGTGGACACATGTTAGCATCATTAAAAGTTGTTTTCTTATATTTGTGTTTTGTGTGTGAAGCATTTAAAATGTACTTGTCCTTACAAATTAGCTTGTTTTCATCAACACAGCACAACAACTGCTGCAAAACACCTTTGTCATTTAATCATTTCACATTAAAAACACACACTGTATGCTGCATCACAAAATGAGAAATCGCTATCCTGCGGTAACGACTGAAGCTAAAGTAGAAAGTAGAAACAGTCAGCGTTGCCGCTGCCAAGAGAAGCAAGACTCATTTGTCTCGAATCCTTACAGGTCGGCGGAGGACCGTTCGTCAGAAGCCACAACATGAGAGAGAACACAGAGACGGCAGGTCGAGCCACAGATGGGAAATCATAATTCAAAAGTCTCACAAAGCACTTGAATTCATTCCTACCTGTAATGTACATCTTCATGATGACAGAGACCATGTGAGCATGATCATGGACTAGAAATAGAAAACTCAGATACGCTAAATCTTCTAAAAACTCAGAAGCTTTTGGTGTAAAGCCACATGTTGTTTATATAACAGTCTGAACACTGAAGGTTCAGTCCTGAAGAGGATGTCTGGTGCTCACAGCAGAGCGTGTCTTTCATTTTCAGCCTGACATTCAGCTAAATGCTACTGGTTGTTACATAACAGACCGAAAACGGCAGATCGAGGAACAGTATTAAAAAACAAAAAAACAAAAACTCTGGACCTGGAGTGGATGTTTAACCTTTACCTTTAGTCTTTTAAATCTCAGTTATGTCTGCGTTGTACCCGTTTCATGAGAGTCATTAACACAATTATTTACAGCATAGCACAGCAGACTCTGCATACTAAAAAGAAGATAAACATCCCGTCTCTTCATGGTGTTGTTGTAGGAATTTGTAAATCATTAAATGGATTTAAAATGGAAAAGGTGTTTTTGATGGGGGACAAAGTAAAAAGTCTGCGATAAAATGGAAATAGCTGTCTGAAATATCAGTCTAACATTCTCAATTAAACAATGGATTAACAAAACCCATACATACAATGCTTGGCAGACAAATAAATTCAGTTTACCTCATTCAGCTGGGTGCTCAGGTGAGGTGCAGCGGCCATAAATAAGCATTTTACGCACATAAATAAACAGTTAGGGTACAATATCACTTGATGTCTGTAAATAAGAGCTGAGCACCCCAGGACTCGCACAGCAAATTCATCCTCCAGTTGACTGATTAATTGTAAAGTGCAGGTGGAAAATTTACCAACACAAATCAAATTTCACTGTTTAAGTTTAAAAAAAAAGCTAAATATTTAGATGTTTCCTCTCAGTAATGCTTGTCAGCCGCTGAACCTTCTACCTAAGTGATGGTCAATTATGAAGTGATCAGTTGCTCATTGGAGTAGAAATTCAGCGACGGATTGGTCACACCTGAACTGTGATTGTTCAGTCTGTACATTCAAAGGCTGACATTTCACCTGGGCCCTCGGCACGGGCCTATCCTGCAGATAAAGAGACAAATGGCACATGTACATAAAAGCAACACTGCGATCCAGCGTAAAGAGAGCAAGATAGATCGACGCATGCACTTTGAGACCAACTTTGTACAGTTCATTTGGCAGTGAGCGACATGAATGTGTTTGTTACATAGATGTTCTGCAAAGGGATGAGACTCCCTTAATAGATGGTTGCCCCACCCAGTCTCAGATTTTCTGTGTGCGTATAAATGGATATCTCACTCAAGGTCTGGCAGAAGAGGCCACCCTCCCACTACAGTACAGTGCAGGGTGACAAAGAGTCCCGATAAGTCCAGCTGACAGCTCCTTAATCCCCATTAGTGCCTCAGACAGCGAGGTGTGAGAGAGCGCAGCACCGTCCTCAGACCAACCCCTGCACTCGTCCTCGTCTCCTCCCCTGTTAAGGTCTTGCATGATGCCGTAACAAAGGATGTGTGGCGCAACCTGGTGCAGGCAGCTGCTGGATGTGTGTGGCTCTGTGGGGGAGGGAGGTGGGCTTCAGCAGGCAATCTCCTCCAAGGTGCCCAGTGTTGTCTGCAGGGGAACTGTCACGGTGTGGCTGATGGACTCAGAGTGGTTTGCCACAGGGTCGCAGGAACTCTGGGAAATGAAGAAAAAAAAAAGTTTTAAAGCTTTAAACTTTTAGAGCAGGAGCAACATACAAGTTTATAGTCAATAATACATGAAGAAATGTATGTTTGATGTCAGGACAGAGTCAAAGACATTAGCAATGATCTTAGCAAAACAACTGTTGCTGCCCATCAATCTGGACAGGGTTGCAAGGTCTTTTCTAAACAATTTGGAGTCTTTTGTCCTTCACTGAGAAAAAAATATACACATGTGGGAAATATTCAAAAATGTTTGCAAAATCGGACCCTGCAATGCTCAGAGAAACAACAAATAACCCACAAGCTCTCGGAGACTCCACAGGCTTCAGTTAACATGTGAAATTTTAAAGTTTAGGACAGTGAGAAAAAGATTAAACAAGCATGGTTTGTTTGAAAGGGATGCAGGAGAAATCCACCAAAAAGATGTAAAGGACTGATGCATCTTGTAGAAAATGATAATATCAAGTTATCATCGGGCAGCGGTTTTACAAGGTATTAAAGTGTGATATGTCATCAGCTGTTGTTCAGAGTAGGTTGTATTTAACTTATTTTAGAATCTGCTAAGGAACAAACAATGTGTTCAGACATCAGAATAAAAATATAATGTTAGTAATGGGGTTAGGGTAGTTTCTTTTTCACAACTGTAACTTTTACTATGGTCTAAGACTTGAATACACTTTTCATTGCTGTGCCTCTTCACAAAAACCCAAGTGATTCACATTCCAAAACTTGATAACTAAATAAAGCTTTATAGAGACTCCTGAGACCTTTTCCCAACAATCAGCAGCCACGGGGCTCCTCTGAGCCGCTCTCTGTAAATAAAGATAATCGATTGATGGCTAGAAAGCAGGAAAAAGCGTTTTTAGTTACTTAGTTTGTAACCTTTTTATAAACTGGCAGGTAAAACGTTGTGAGTCCATTAGTGAGGAAAATCATAACCTTTTTCTGGCTATAAAAGACATTCAGTAGACTCTGAAATGGCCAGCTATGCTGAGGTAGCTACAGAGGACAACATCTGCATCCTCCCCAGAAAACTCAAGACTTAAGTCATGCAGACTTGAAAAGTAACGGCATTACTTATTACTTTACTTGACCATAATTTACCGTGTAGACATGGACAATCATCACTGCCTGTCTGTATAGTGTTTGCTGTACAGTGGTCCCTCGCCATATTGCGGTTCATCTTCTGCGGTCTCGCTGTTTCACGTATTTATTTTGTATGCAGCACTGTATATGTAAATACTATTAAAACCATTCTATGTCCAAATTTTACAGTAGGAATCAGCACAATGTGCTTTGTTTCTTGATTGAACGACGTTACAGACGAGGGTGGGGACACAGCGCCAGCAGAGAAGCTGGAATATATTTTACAGGGTGAGTAATTATTAATAAATTTACGTTGTTAAATATTTGTAGGTTTTTGAGAGTGTATAAAGTGTGTGAGAATGTTGAAAATTGTTATATTTTGGGAAAAGGTCTATTAACACTCCGAGGAGGGATAATTAGGCCTTAACATGAATTTCAATTGTGAAAATTTAATACTTGTCTCACTATCATTTTATCTAGTATTTTTCTAAACCTGGCCTATTTAACAATGGACAGGGGGAGCATGTCTCCTAAAATGAACCCTGAACTAGCTTGTTAATTTCTGTCTGTGTTACCGGCTACTGCGCTCCAGGAAATGTTGAAAAAAGCTTAGCTTGTTTATGTTATGCTGCTGAAGGACTTCTTCCACTGACCCATGAGCAGGATGTTTCATCACAAGTTTGGACTAAAACTGGACTGAAAATAATGCGAATATCGCCACTGACCAAAAGCCCGTATCCCGACTCCATCTGCATTTTTCTTTCTTCTTAGTTGGCGCACAATCAGCTACGTCACGCAAATTGATCTCTATGGCAAAGTGCCCAGGCAAGCACACACACATGCGCACCACCTAAAATAGTTTAGAACTTTACACATAGGCAAACACGGCTCGAATAACGCAGAAAAACACATTACCGTAAAGTAATTTTGTTACCAATATTTGAAGCGTAACTCACTACTTTACTTTGTTACCCAAAAAATTTATATCGTTACTGCTCCCAACACTGTATTCAGAAATAGAAACTCTTGTCTGTGACAAGCAAAAGTATTTTTAGAGGGAAAAAGATGCTTGCATTTATATCAGAAAAAGAATGCTTTTCCAAAAATGGGACATATTGTATGATGCACTTCTGTTGCAATTACTGACATTTCACTGGTGGAGGGAAGAATGAATCCACATTACAGGACCTGGGATAATCGGAACATTTTCTGAAGTAGCATTACAAAGCCTGAAGCTTTTCTGAATACTCCGATAGACCGGCTTTGAAGCAGCAGAGCCATGTATTAAAATCGTTGTTCCTGTGTCTTGAAAACAATGGAATAACGTAACGGGTGGTCACGTTGCATCAGACTTGAAAGGAGGACTCATGAAAAGGATGCTGTAGGCCTGAAAGGGAGATGTTGCATCTGGTTTTCATAGAAACCAAACAGTTCAGGAAGTGCACTATTCCACAAGTTAGAACGAGCCAAAAGAAGGTATTCAGGTAAAACTAGGATGTTATAGTGTGGTCTGCGAGTTTCTGTAGCCCTAGAAACATCTGTTGTCATCTTTGTGATTTGCAGAACATTGATGAGGATGTTTTCTTAATGTCCAGCCTCATACACACAAATATCCTAAATGGGCAGATACCAGTTGAGTATGAGGATGGTCCAGAGGCACTAGTTTAACACACATATGAAGAGGTATAACTACAAAGAGGGGTTTAAAATGCATGACCTGAAAGAAAGAAATTATATTGAATTGACTTGCTCCTTCTACACTGACATTTCATTTGAGACAGCAGCAGAAAAGAGTTAAAAGAAGCTCTCACCACATCCTCTCCATGACTCTCCTCCTCCTCTTCTCTGCTCAGCAAGTCCAGTAGTCGATCTTTCACAACCTGCAGATCAGAAAATAAGTCAGAAATCTCTTATTCTGCTTGTAAAAGAGGATCTCCATGTGTTCTCTTTGTAATGACAGACTGTAAAAGGACTTTTGGCTGCTAAATAAAAGTGTAATTAGGTGCATATAGAGCAACAAAATCTGTTACAATCATTTCAGCACAAAGGCTTTTAAAGGTTTCTTTTTCCAATTACTCCATTATGATCATCAAACTAAAAAACAGAAATAAAAAAACTCTCTGCAATTACTTTTTCTTTTCATATCTGAAAGCCTGTGAAGCTGGACAAAAAGCGCTAAAAGGAGTACAGTCCTTCATCAGTCAGCGCTGAGGTATTGCTCTGTCCTTATCTGCTTTTCATTTCAGGGACATTGTGTCTGTTATCAGCTGTTGTTTGGTCAATGTTTTTGTCTTCCCAGAAAAACCAAAAACATGAGTCACTGAAGGTTACTACTAAAAAAAATGCAACATTAGTTGTTATCCATATTTATTGTGACCAAACGTTCTGAACGTTCTAACCCTAACCCATGTGAAGAAGAGAGACTGACCTCATAAGCATAGTCAAACAGTTCTAGGATGGTGAGGATGCTGGCTCCTATGAATAAACCCATCTGACCCCCGATGTCACCTGGAGAAAGACGTGAGTACAGTCAGAAAAAGAAGAGAGGAAAAAGGAAGCAGAATGATTTCCTTGGTTGTAAGCTTATTTAACAGCTAACAGACAGACAGACAAACGTGGTTTTTCAGACTACAAGAAGTCTGCTGTCAAAAATTGCAAAGCACCTATTAATTTAGGTGAAATACAATGTTAATTCATTCCTTAAATTAAATGCATAGTTTGTAGCTAAATCAGCTGGCAAGAGACTGCACTGCAGTTTATAGCACTGTGATAAATTATTCTACAAGTCTGAGACATAATAAAATAAAACTAAGCTCAAAGTTCAAGCTTTGTTTTTTAATCATACATATAATCACTGGTCATCTTATTAGGTCTTCAGAACTGTATCTTGGTGTCATAGATGCAACAAGGAGTCGAAAACATCACACAGCTGCACATCCATGATGACAATTTCCTGTTCCACCACATGCCAAAGGTGCTCTATTGGACTGAGATCATTTGACTACAGTGAACTCATTGTCACGTTCAAGGAACCAGTTGGAGATTTTGCAGCATGGTGCTTTATCCTGCAGGAAGTAGCCATCAGAATATGGAACACTGTGATCATAAAGTGATGGACATGGTCAGCAACAATACTCAGGTAGGTTGTGGTGTTTGAACTATGCCATGTTGGTACAAAGGAGGCCAAAGCGTGCCAAGAAAATATCCCCCATGCCATTACACCACCAGCAGCCTGAACAATGGATCCATGCTTTCATGTTGTTTCCCAATTCTGATCCCTGTCATGTCCAACCAGCCTACCAATTCTCCTCTGTCCTCTGACATCAACAAGGCACCTAAGTCCAGAAAACTGCTGCTCACTGGATATTTTTCAGACCATTTTCTGTAAACCCTAGAGATAATTGTATGAGAAAATCCCAGTAGATTAGTAGTTTGTGACATACCAGCCTGTCTGCCACCAACAACCATGCTACATTCAAAGTCACTTCAATCTTCTTAATTCCTCTTCTGAACTTCGTCAAGTCTTCGTCAAGTCTTCATGATTATACACTGAGTTGCATTATTAACCTGTATACTTACAGGTTAATACTGATGCTTCGGAAGCATGCAAGAATAGATTGAAATGTCCTTTTAGGGCTCCTCTATGAAGACTCAGTCTGGATCACTGCACTAAACAGCGATTTTACTGTTTTTTGATGACATCTTTAAAAAATGAAGTAAAATATGTAGGCAGTTTGAGAGCAGCATGGGAAAGAATGTTTATATTTGGTTTGGAACCGGGGATTTTAAAAGCCTGTAACACCAGAAAGAAAAGAAATAAACCATAAATCATATACATATCTTCTTAAAGGAACCAAAGATCAACCCAAACTGAAATATTTAACTTGCTATTTTCCCTCCGACAATGAAAATACATCAGTGGATTCTCATTACCGACATGTTTTCAAACCAACACAGGCCTCTTCAGATAAAAATCCAGGTGCCCTGAAGCTAACCTACCCAGCAAGCCTGCCACCTCATAGGCTTTCTTCTGCTCAATGGTTTCATAGTTTAGAGCTTCAAAGAATACATCCAGAACCAGGATGTTGTCTCTGCAAAAAAGGATAAAAATAGACATTTGTTAAGATGATTCCCACCTCAGGTCATCACTTGACAAGAAACACAATGAGTAACTCAGCTTGTCTGAGTCAAAGCTTTCAGACATTTGCAGCTTTCCTACAGGTCTATAGAAACTATGGGGGCTGTACCGGCATCTGGCACAGTGAAAGTTCTCGTCTCATATCTGCATCAATCCCCTCGGTGAGGACACTCAGCTCATTAGATAAATTTAAACTGAACTGTGGGTTTGGAAATATGGTAAAAAGTAAAGATGAGCTGAACATAATGTATGTGTCTACATTCATTTCCATCTTCCTCTTCAAAATCTAAACTATGAAATTTAAATTAATTGAAAAATAATTTATTCATTCTCTGGAGAAATTCTAATAATTATAAAGACCTACATCTGCTTTATTAAATGACTGCAGGTTACTGATTTGCTATCAATCAACTTTGCTATAAAAAGCTTAGATTTTTATCATTAGCATAAATGATTGAAAATGCTGCATGATCTTAAATATTCATTGATTTTTTTTAAAATTTCTATCTGGGGTAACACAAGAAAAAATTAAGTTTGTCCAGTTTTAACCAAAAACAATAAGGGAAATTTGATTTTAGGGAAGAAAAGAAAGACAGACTTTCTGTGATTAACACCCTTTAATTAGTTTGATGAGCTTCATTAAAGTTTCATTTGAGCAATCATTTGCTTATTAAAAACTGAAGATCATTGCTGTAGAAGAGCAGACATATAAAAGAACCTCTGCAGAAAATGTGATAAGAAAAGCTGTCTACTTACGTGATGTACTTTTCTGACTTGTTGAACTTCTTCTGCAGGTAGCGTGCTGAGGTCTTGCTGGGGATTTTGACCATGGATAACTCTTTGTTGTAGCGGGTCATATTGCACGGCGTCCTGCACATGCAGTTGCTGCTCTCCGCAGAAGACAGTTTAGCTTTACACAGACATGTTGATGGAGAGGCGGAAACGTGGGCAGGGAAATGTAATGATGGGACGAGGATGATCGGAACAGGGGAAAAAGTTGTAGAAGCAAAGTGAGATTAACTTCTATAGTCTTGAAGATCAAGTTTAACGTCACCAAATTAAGCAAAAGGCTGAATTGTACCATAGTAGTGTTTCCCTGGGTTTGGTTAAGTATTACATCATTGATTAGGATGAGGCCCTGCTGATGTGGTCATGAATATTGTTGACAGCTGAAAATGTTTAATTAAGGCCCACAGCACTGAGAAAACACATGTGACTGTGAGAAAATAACCCCCCTATTTTTTAAAGGCCCTCTGCCAAAGAGCAATAATAAAATTCAATAAAAAGAGCCAAAAGGAGAGCCGTCTGCAAATCAAACAGTCAATATATTCATCTAATAAAGAATGACAGGATCAACTGTCAGCAGGGAGCACAGAATATACCATGTATATTATCATAATAAGTGCAAGATAAGATGAAGAAATTAAATTTAACAAGGTCAGCAAGGAAAATTATTATGATAGAAAGGCAACATGAGTCACTATTGAGATATTTAAAATCTTATTAAAAGACAAAAGTGTAGAAGGAACTATAAATTTACTTTAAACATTTTAATTCTGCATCAATTTTAAATTATTTAAGAGGAAGATTCTGCTGTTTTAAGTAAGTGCCAAACATGTAGTCCATCCATCCATCCATCCATCCATCCATCCATCCATCCATCCATCCATCCATCCATCCGATATGCTTAAACCACCAAAACTGTCACTATTCAATAAATATAATTTGTGTCTTTTCTTTAAGTCCCTCCCATATAACCAAACTCTTCACCCAGAGTGAGGAGTTTGGTTATATAAACCACCGCAATCTGTGTTTTGTAAAAAGCAAAGCTGCAATCCCTGTAGATGTTTTGGATTTAGTTTTGCTGGTTAAACACTACACACATGCTACTAGAAAATCTATTACAGCATTATAAAGCTGACAATTAATTTTACCATTAATTGCATCTAATTCAAGAAAAAGACATTTCATTAGCACAAGTTGTGCTTTTTGATTGTTTTTTGTATCAACAAACTGATTGTAGAGTGAAATAATCCTTAATTCAAATAAGGTCTGATGGTACAATAATGACTTTCAATTAGTTTAATTTTTTTTAGAGCAAACTGTACCCACTGATGAACAAGAAAACAAACATAACACTTGAGTTTTTGGATAATCTCCCAGCTCGAGAGTCAATATTCTACCTAAAATCAAAGGCCACACATAATAACACGGTCATAGAGAATAGCAAACGTGACTGCCAACAATGCCCTGCATGCAAAGCATCTCAAGTCATATGGTTGTTTACTCTGCAGAAGCCATAATGACAGTATAAGTCACTGTCAGCATCACAAAGCAGAGGATGTAAAGCAGCAAATCCAAACATGCCCTTGAGCAGCATGGGTGGAACAGCCTTCACGCTGGCAGCGACAAAGTCCCGCTGCAGAAAGTTCAATTCAAGGCACTGCTTTGGCAGTTTGAGGAAAAACAAACTTGAGTGTGCTGGATAATTTCACGTGAAGCCCACAGCCTCCTACAAAACACCAACTCTATGGCAGTGGTGATGGTAATGCTAAGCAACATAAGCCTCTCAAATATAGCTCTGCGGAAAACCTCTGCAGGAATGAGGCTGCTTGCAAATCACTTCCTTAAGGTCTGATTTTCTGATGCTGCTTAAAAAGGTCTCATCTTACCTAGAAAATCTTTGGATTCTAAATCTCCACAACATTCATGCATCAGGATGGAAAAAGAAAGAAATTATGCTTGTTTCTGACTGCAGCAGCTCTGTGGTAGATCCCTGAGCAGAAGGCAGATATCCCCCATGGTGCACTAATCATTGGCAATGCCACACAGTCATGTAACTGTAAAAGGAAATTCAATATGGCTTCACTGTGGTCTCTTGTTTTTATTCAAATGACACATTATTGGATTCATAAGAGTGAAGCCTCATGCATTTAAATTGTTGATTTCTTTGTCTTCTCACCTTTGTCCACCTCCATCACACATTTTCTCTCACTCTGAAGTCTAAAAAGAACAAATTAACATAAACACTTATAAAAAAGGCTGACAAAATGTTAAAATGGATAACTGTAAGACATGATTAGGATAAGATTTAAGCTAGATTGGATGAATTTTACTGCCTGGATGCACCATTTGGAGCCTCCTGCTTACTTAAACACCAATGACAAGAGAAATAAAATACCCACAGACCACAGATGCAGAAGCCTTCCTTAAAAAAACCCCAAGAAAAATAAATGATCGGATGTGTTTCATAAACTTGACTGTCATAGTTACAGACGTAGAGAAACCCAATCAAACTCTGGCATGTGAAACCGTCTCTGGTGGGTAAAGCAAATTGGCATTTGCCGTTTGAACTAGAATTTATTTGCATTTCATGATCCAAGCTAAGTGAATGTGTGTGTGTGTGTGTCAAGATTGAGAAAGCTTTCCACTTCCAAGAACGAAGTCAATTACAGGGAAAGAGCTGTCTGGAACAAGCCGCAAAACCTTCATGCATCACACACTGTACCTTGTGTTTCTGAGTGCATGTTAATGACACATTGAGGTACACCGAATGCCCTCCTGGTGTGGGAGTCTGCAGCCTTCATGATGATTTTCTGAACGTTTTGTTGCCCTTGACTATTTCTTTTGTTGTGCCTTCCTGTGTTTCTCAGAAATAAATTTACCATTGAGGTGAGAGAGGAAAGAAAGTTGTAATAATGTTGCAGTAACGTCTCATTAATGTTGATAAAAATTTAACATAAGTCAGCACACTAATGAATCAAGTCATAATTTGGAGCTTAGAATTATGAAATACACAGAATCAGTTATAAATAATAAATTCGAGCTACAATTGATCCAGTTACCATGACAAAAACATTAACTAATTACGAAGAGCTCTTTAATTAAAGCTACAATAAAAGTAGTATGTAAGTATTACTGACATCTAGTGGTAAAGATGAGCTTTTGCAATGTTAGTCTATTCAGAGTAAAAATGGTGGCACAAATATGGCTGCTGGTATATGTGAGGACCCATTGCAAGTAGATATAAATGGCTCATTCTAGGAGAATTAAAACACAACAGTTGTTTTAGTGAAGTATTTAGATAACAATCGAAACAGCTTTTAATAATATATTTTTTTTTTCTGTCATTGACCTTTGATATTTCTCCTTTTTTGGGGAATCGGCCCTTTATTGAGCAAGAAGACCATAACCAGCGACTATCAGACAACAGTGCTGCAATCCTGCAGGGTAATTATCTACAGAAAAGTACAAGTGCTTATTTATGCCATTGCCAGGCTTGGATTGTTGTCTCATCAAAGAGCATGATCTGGTTCCTGCAGGTTTGTTTAGGATAGCTTTCATTTAGCATGTGTTCATATTGGAGTAGCAAATCGCAAACCAAAACTATATCAGCAGGCTTTTAAGTTGCACAGCTGGAGTAGTCTCATCTATGAACATGTTTTTTTTTATGTCTTGCACCTTTAAAGTTTTTCTCATTCATGTGCAGCAGAACGGCAAAATCAGGAGAAAGTCATTTATTTTTGCTTGTGGACGACCTTTCTTCATCCATTCAGGCATTGCGCTGTTTTTACTTAGCTCATCATCATCCGATAACTTTTAGTATAAATACAACAGTCAAACTGAAAAGAACTTGATCCTCATGAAGCTATGGTAACAGCTGAGTTATCAAAGGATCAACAAGCATGCACAGGCATTTATTGTCTCTGGCAGTGACTGGATCAGTCAGATCACAGCAGTATACCAGAGTCCAGCATTTAATTTCCTGTTTATATTGATGCGAACATTTGACTCATGGGATTACATTGGAAATATGTTGTGATTGTTGTTATTGGACCAATTTCAACCACTGCTGTCCTGATCAATAATTCATACACAAGCAGATGAGAAATTGGCCTCATGGTGGAAAATCAGCCCCTTAAATATAAAACAACCTAACTGCAGTTTATTGAATCAAAGTTATTCTGAGAAGTTATTCTTGAGATTTCTCTTTTATTGGGACATTTTTATTGAATATTTTTTCTACTCAACAAGACTCCAACAAACTTAACAAAAATCTTATTACAGTCCTGTGAAACATGTTTTTGTGGACGTGATGTGTGTAGATGTCGGGATTTTCTCCTTTCAGCCACATCCAAACTTTTCCTCCTCGCACATTTTTATCCTGCTATCCTCCTCCTGACTCACCACACCCACTCATGCATCTGTTTCTCATTTCTTCATCAGCTCTCTAGTCATCATGAAACCGAATCCTACCTGCTCATTGTAAGAATGACGCTTTCCTTGATGTTATTCATGCTCTGGACTTTCTTGTCAGTTTGCTGTTGGTACTTAACAGCAAAACGGTAAAACTGCCACAACACCACCAAAGAAGTCCACTTAAATGCCTTTCCAGAAACAAACTTACCCACTCTAATATTTCATTGCAAGGCTTGAAAAGCTTTTGCAATGTCACGTTTATTTGCGTACAGAGTTGCTTTATTTTTTCTCCAAGATTCAATAGTGATGATGGGAGAGTCGGACCACAGCAAAACGCCTTCTCCAGCACATCCAAAATCAGTCATTAGTGAAGATGGAATAAACTGGTCTTTCAGTATATTCTGAATTACTGTTGAATGTGTATTTTAATCCCACTGGCAGGTACGGCGGAACAAAGGGGTGGATGTCTTCACTGTGTAGTAAATTCTGTTTTAGTTTGTGCAGGATCCAGGGCTTGGGAGTACTGGCAGGAGAAAATCCAATATTCTCCGTACTGGTTGGGGTAGCAGGCAGGGCAGCAGAAAGGCAGGCGGAATCCAGGGAATACTGCTGAAGATCAGACAGGCCAGGTAAACGACGAGCAGGCAGAAGCTGGTGAAGACTGCTGGGATCAGGCAGGCTAGGTAGACAAAAAGGCTGCCAGAAGCTTTCCTGGGGCAGTCTCAGGCCTAGTAGAGCAGACGATCTGGCAAGGAAGTTCTGCAGCTTGATATACCCAGCCTCTTGATTAGTGGATACAAGACAGGTGTGGTAGAGAGAGGATCCAAACAGGTCCACACCCCTCCTGCAGCTGACAGCACTTAACCTGAATAGACTCAGTTCCAAAACCATTTCTAGTCCAACCAACCACCCCATGACAGAATTACTGAATTCCTATTAAACATAGCTGTGAGTTCTATTGTTGCTTTATTTTTTAATATGATTTCAACAAATGTTTAAATGATCACTCATCATGATCGCGAAGCATTTTTTCTGACCAAAAATCTTCTTGGAGGATGATGGTTCCCCACTATCCTTCCAGTTTTAATAATGCACTGGACAGTTCTAAACCCAGTTTTAGTAGCTTCAGCGTCTTCTCAGATGTTTTCTTTTTCAGGCCCTAATTTTATGCGCTCAAGTCCTCCAGCTGTGCCAACAATTAAGTCTTTAATTAGACCTCAGAAAGGATATCAAGACTGAGCCATGGACATAATCTTTTTCCATAAAAGTCACTTTTACTGCTTGCATGCATCTGCATTCGGGACCATCGCTGAGAGCTTCATGTACTGACTGTGACACATCAATAAATGTACATAAAAAGAGCACCCATCCAGAAGGAAAATAGGGATCCTTTAGACCATTATAACCTAAGATTAATGCGTTGTAAATGATCAGATCACGTTATATTATTTTACTTCCTGTGTAGTTATGTGCCTAATTTGTTGAAGAGTAAATCAGCTTTATTGTTGCCTCCATAAGTGACAATAACAATAACTGCTATAAGTATGCTGTAGCTCCTAATATTTTACTATTTGGGCAATGAAATCTTTTCATATTTGAGTATTATTGTTTTTGTAAACAAGCAGCATGACCAGTGTACACCCCACATTTGCTTCACTCTATATTTTCAAGCTTTCCTTATGGCCCTTAAATTGATAATGAAATACAGTATATGTTATAAAATAACTTTTCATGATCCTGCTACTTAGACAGTCAAAACCATGACTTTTAAATGCATCCTATGGAATTAAATTTACATTTAAATTTGAAATAAAAAACAGTATTTCACTGACTTTAATGAGTCACTCTCAAGTTAATGAGGTGTGAGGGAAGTTTCATAAATAGTCAATACTAAAAAAGACAAAAGGAAAACATCAGATCAATATTTCTAAGCAGCTGGATCAGCCCACATAAAACTGGAAAAGTTTATGTGACATCTTGAATCTGAAGGAAGGAGGCTGCCAAACATTTGACATGTCCTTGTAAATTTACTTTAATGCAAAAAAATATGATGCATTATCTTTCTGGCTATCCATGCATTAAATTGAACTCTAAAACTGCTGTACCCCTTGGCTCTGATGCTGCTTACAGACTTGATGAGCCCTTCACACACAAGCAGCAGTTTTAAGATGCCTCCTCTTTATAAATCAAAAAGTTCAGAATTGACATACTGTGAAACTTGTGCATCTTCAAACTGCAGGTTACATGCTGTTTTTTAAATGACATGACGCCAGTTTTCACCTGCTGTCTGAGTTGATTGTTTTCTGCAGTGTTTTGGATTTCATGAATATATAACACATATACGTACAGTATATATCTGTATTAAATTCAGCATTGCGCAGCTTTGAAGCAGGTTTATTCTGCTTCTAAGCTATATATTTTTATAACCCTTTGCTAAGCCAATAATCATATGTATACCTGCAAATAGTCTGCGCATCATGTTTAACTGGTGAATGGTGACTTACCTAGAGCAGGCTCAGCACAATCTTTGTACTGCTCTGGTGTGCAGTATGAAGCATCACCTGAGAACATTTTTAATAGTACACGTTAGAGGAGGTGTCGATTCAATGTCAGTGTTTAAACATTAACTTCTTGGGAAAACTCAGCAAAGTGTACCATGTGGATGAATGTAGAAGAAGCACTTATTTTCCCTGCCTCCCTGATGCGTGCTGTAATCAAGGGGCTTTTTAAAATGCCCACACCTTCAATCAATATTGACTTGCCATATCAATATGAGGCCTCTCAATCTATAATTCTACATAAAAAGCTGCAACCTTGTTAAAAACCCTGAAGAAAACTCTGCTGATTAATGAATATTTCAATACACTGAATTTACCGGGCATGTGCACCATCCTACAGTTGCAGTTCTCCACGATGTAGCGTGTTTCGCAGTCGATCCTGCAGGCGGTTACACTGTAGACCTGGAAAAATCCCGACTTCAGTGCCTTGCACTCGCACTCTCCCCATGGAGGAGGCAGGTAGGTCAGCTACAGGTGAGAAAAGAAGTGGAAGGTCAGGTTAGTACCTTTTCACTATTTCCTGACATCTGTTTATTGACATGTACATTACCCTTCAAAAGTTTGGGATCACTTTTCCATAGCAGGTAATAGGAAAGTAATCCCAAACGTTTGAGCGGTGGTGTACATACCTTTTTTATTTCCCCGCTCTATATATATGCCAGTGAAAAAATTAATGGATGAATGATGGATGGCAAATGACATATGTTTAAAAAAAACTATGTTAATATAACAATAAATGTAAATTTTATTGCTGAGTTCAGATATTACTTTGAAATTTCACAATTTGGATCTATGATACCTCATTTGGATATTTACAAGTGCTATTTCTTAACACTCTTAAATATTATAAACCTATCAGAGAGGTTTCTTTGTGTGATATTTAATAATCCAAAGTAAATCTGTCAAGTGATTTAGATTTTCACTTTTAGTCATTGGCACATTTCATTTTGTAATCTGCTGAGATTTGAACCCACTCAACAAATAGTGCATATAAATGTACTAATACCAGCCACATTTTTTATATGTAAGAAGGCCGCTTTGCATCAGGGAAAATTTATTTTAAATAATGACCAGCTGATTTTAGAAGCTCCCCTAAATACATTCCTTAGTCCCTGGAAATCAAGGAAGCAGAAGTCTCACAGTAGACCAGGTGCTCAGGAAAACAACAGATCTGTCAACAACAACAAAAAAACCTAATCGCACAGTGATGGGAGCACATCCAAATGTTCTCCTCCTTGTCCTGTGGTTCTGAGGACTGGGACAACAGATGAGAAATGAGGGACATCACACTGAGCAGCGTGGAGGCCCATCTGCTCCACAGCAAAGGCACCAAAATCTAGTGGTGCACAGTATCCATCACCCTCTGTTCCCAGTTAGCTTCACTGTTATCACTCTGTATCCCACGTGAAGCAGTTTCCTCAATCCCTCTCTCCTTTTTTTTGGATGAGGTAAAAAGTAACATCCTGCCAAGTAAAATTTGGCTTCTGTCTGCTTGTTGGTACTGACACGATTTGAAACCCTGCCCCCACCCCTGTCAGGTGATTTTGTACCACTGCTTTGAGGTTGCAGATAAAGTCATTTCAACAACACTTACTGGGGAGTGGGAGAATAAACTAAAACTAAGCCAAAAATTGTTAAATATTTCTTTGTCCAGACACCTCTAACCATCTAGATGCAGCCATATTGCCTCATCTGATAATTAAAAATGTCTATTTTGGGGCCAGTGGAAAGCACAAGCAGTTTCCTGACATCCAGGAGCTATAAGTTTTACAAGAGACTTATGTAAGGTGCTCCTCAGCAATCCTTAACCTTTGCAAACCTCAGCTAATCATCACTTCTAGCCTAATTAGAGTCAGCTCTAGCTGATTCCAGATCAGATTATTTCTATGTAATCAGATATCTAAGGTGCTTAATATCACTTCTCACTGCGTTGAGACCTGCTGACCTGATTATGGTCAATTTAATAAGAACAGAGGCCTGTCTCCCACTAAGGGTGTTATTAATCAATGTTCCATTCTCCTGTTTTACCAGAGTAATACTCTAATTAGACCTTACCACTTGGTCAACCGGGGACATTGTTAAAAAGTTGAGAAAGAGTAACAGGAAGAACAGGAAGAGTTGCTTTAAGGTCAGTCTATAAGTGATGGTTGGATGAACTGGGTCTCAACAACAAATCTGAGCAAAACTGCCTTTGTGTGTTATTGTTCTGTTCAACAAAATATAGCTAAACTGCAACTCAATGACCCTGAGCTAAGTCTTCATGGAATAATGACTTTTTTTCCCATCTTTGTGAAGAATGACTTTCCCAATAAAAGGAGCAGCATGCCCTTTTAGTTTCAGTTAAAAACCCACAGAAGGGCAATTTCTGCGTCTGGAGAGCTTAAATAAAAAAATAGCTTTGAGAGGACTCATTCATCCTTTACTGTAGGGCCGGCAGTTTATGCCTGAAGCTCAGTTGATTGAAGCTGCTTTGATGTAGACCTAATGCTACAGGGCCAAAATTAATTCATTTGTACTCTTTTTATAGTCGTTTACCCAGGCTGACTGGTGAGTATACATTAAAAAGATCCACTAATAACCATTTTCTTTTCTACTAGCTCCACAAAGCTTCGTTTAGAAGATTTCTCTAAGATAATTAACCCAATCATCATTATGAGTTTTTTATTTTTTGGACATATTCAAAAGTGTCCTCGGTGAGGAAACAGGTTGAGATCCAAAGACATCTGATACAAAGTGAGGCTCTTCATTGATTAGCTGCAGCTATTTATTTATTTATTTTTTCCCCTCTGTGCAGGGTTGTGCAGACTGACTGGCATTTTCACAGAAGGCAGGCAGAAATTGCCTGTCTCGCCCTGCCAGTCACAGATCAGGACAGATAGAGACCTTGGAGGCTTTTTTCCCAAAACTGCCTAACCATCTCTGGATAAATACAGTATCTCATCCCTCCTGTCTGCTGTTGAGGGGACGGAACAGGATTTAATGCAAAAGGTATGAGATGGTGAAGCGTTGTTATGTTGGAGAAAGTTTTTTTTATTGCTAACTGAATCTGCCCATTGACTTAATCATTAATTAGATTTTTACTGATTCTATAAACCAACAATAAATAAAAAAAATAAAACAAATTTAAAAATCCCCACTGGGCCTCCAGCCCAACAGACCACCCTTTCACGAGCCTACAGCTTTCCTGTCACACCTCCACTCTGTTAACCTGCAGCTCAGTCACGGAGCGAAACACCATATTGGAGAGACTGAACTTTGGCTTAATGGGGTTTTATGTCGCCTGCGATGTGGCTTGCTCCAAAGCGTCCCCTTGTCACACCTGTGCTGTTGTGCTTTTGCAGCCTACCACCCGAGCCCTCGGCCCGTTGTCTGCCCCTCTGCAGCTCTCCTCCTGCAGCTCTCCCCCTGGGGCTCCCCCCTGTACCTGAGTCTGCCACGAAAAGATAAAGGGCCGGACCCACAAGCCAGTCTCTCTCCTTGTGTCTTTCCACTGAGGTGATGCTCATCTGCCATCACCACAAGGCGGGAAGGGCAAGACACACACACATACACAATTGTGACACATGGGCTTAGATATCTTTCAGATTTTAGGTGTCTTTCCACCGTAAAAACAGCCATCATCAAGCCACTACTGAAAAAGAAAAACCTAGACATGTCACTCATGAGCAGCTACAGGTCAATATCAAACCTCTCCTTTCTTAGTAAGATTATAGAAAAAGCTTCCAGACACTAAATAACTGTTTTGCTGTCTACCAGTCAGGTTTTCGTCCACACCACAGCACTTAGACCGCTCTAGTTAAGGTCTTTAATGACATTTGCTTGAGCACAGATAGTGGAAACATTTCAGTCCTGATAATACTGGATTTTAGTACTGCATTTGACACTGTCAACTGTATCTTGCTAGACCAGCTGAAAAGCTGGGTTGGACTTTCTAGTACTGCAATTAATTGGTTTGAGTCCCATTTAAAAGACAGGGACTCAATAGACCTTGTGTCTATAGGTAACTACAAATCTGAGCAAATCAAAATAACCTGCGGAGTTCCCCAAGGCTCAATCCTGGGGCCACTGCTGTTCAACATCGACACGCTGCTAGTCACTCAAATAAAAAAAACAACAGAACATGTTACCACAGTTATGTTGATAACACATATCTATATAACTCTCTTACCAGGAGACTACAGTCCGATCCAAACTCTAATCAACTGCATCCATCAAATTAAACAGGTGATGTGCCAGAACTTCCTTCAGTTAAATGAAGACAAAACTGAAATAATAGTTTTTGGAGCAAAGAAGAAAAAATAAAAGTCAGCACTCCGCTTCAAACATCTAAGTTAAAGACTAACTGTAATGCTGTCCTCACACACATCCCTTAAAGGTCCATCAGACAGCTGCAGTTAGTCCAGAACACTGCTGCTCGAGTCCTCACCTAGACCAAGAAAGTAGATTATATAACTCCAGCCCTCAGATCTTTACACTGGCTTTATGTCTGTCAAAGAATTGACTACAAAATCCTGCTGTTAGTTTACAAAGCACTGAATGGTTTAGGACCTAATTACGTTTAGGATCTTCTGATTTGTTATGAACCAACCAGATCCCTCAGGTCATCAGGGTCAAATCTACTTTCTGTTCCCAGAGTCAGAACTAAACATGGAGAGGCAGCGTTCAGCTTTTATGCTCCTCACATGTGGAAGAAACACCCAGAAAACTGCAAGTCTGCTGAAACTCAGCAGATTTAAATCATTGTTAAAACTGTTTTCTATTTACTGCCTTTTTTTCTTTCTGTTTTTATAAAATTTCTTTTAGAGTTTGTTTTTAATGCACTTGTTATTGCTTCCTGCACCTGCAGTGATGCTTTTAATGTTTTGTGTAAAGCACTTTGAATTGTCTTATACATGAAATGCGCTATGCAAATAAAGTTGCCTTGGCTTGCCGTACTCAAATTGGAGGAAGTGCTCCACCTACCAGCCATCTCACCCATGAGGTGTTCATGGCCCCAGGACACCACAACGCTGCTTCTTTTACGGCAACCCCACTCATTATCTCACAAAGCCAGTTCATATTAATACATAACAACACCTCATACTTCCAATACAACTTAGAGTCCTGTTATCTGCAGAAATATCACTGCAGAGGGCATATCAACGATGGACAAGAAGCTGTGAACAGAGAACTGGTCAGCCAATCTGTGAGATGGTGCAGAACCAATCACCTCATCTTAAACATAAACAAAAGAGATGATTGTTGACTTCAGAAGGAACAAGAGGTCCAGCTGCACAAGCTGCTGGAAATAATGGAAGGTTCCTCACATCCTCTACACAACACAGAAACAAAAGATGTGTTTAGTGTGAGACTTCCTCAAGTCTCAAGTCTCGTCAAATCAGAACGATACCAGAGATCATTCCTGCAACGGCAATCACCCAACGGAACAAGGCTTCTTAATATCTAATAATTATTATTTTTTAATGAAAAAAAAAAATTACAATTATATATATATATATATATATATATATATATATATATAATTGTATATTTGTATAATATTGTATAATATATATATATATATAATTGGGGTGAGCTGGAGCCTATCCCAGCAGTGTTTCGGGTGAAAGGCAGGGTACACCCTGGACAGGTCACCAGTCCATCG
>JBAMHW010000023.1:22112221-22125039 GCA_037177495.1 Rhadinocentrus ornatus
CCCCAGCCGAGGCTCGAACCAGCAACCTTCTTGCTGTGAGGCTGCGGTGCTAACCACCACACCACCGTGCAGCCCATATATATATATATATATATATATATAGGAAAACTTGTTTACCTTTGTTATGATATATATTTTTTTTAATAAAAACTCCATTCACCTGAAGTATAAAACTGAGGACAAATTAAGTAAGTCGACTAAGTTTTTTTAAAACAGAACATCAGAAAACATAATAATAACAATAATAATAATAATAATATTAAGCTGGCAATAAAAAGAAAGATATTAATTTAACATGCTGTTTTTTACACACATGTGAATTTAATCTATGCATTAAACCCATCTGTATGTCTTAAAGACACATAAAAGGATTAATGAGCACACAAGCCAAGCAGCGATTAGCTGGATGTGGCCCCTGTGAGGAGCAGCTTAAAAGATGTGTGCTTTGTTCTTCAGCTGATCACAGTGAAGCCCACTTCCTACATGTTTTTCTGCCATTAAGAGAGATAAACTGTTGACCTTTTCTCCCGAAGAGCCTCTCTAACCACTCATTCACAGCTGCTTGTTCGTCTTGATTAGTGGCCCTGACTTATCAGACGCAGTAGAGGGTTTCCCATGTCATCTCATGCATCTTACAAGTATCCAGTTGCATGCCAAGATAAACAAAATCAAACCTGGAAAAAACCTACATCGTTCCAGCAGCAAAGAATTCTAAAGTGTGATGTGAGTGTTATGTCAGAAAACATTTTTTCTTTCACACACTGTTGTGGGGGAAAAGGATCAGGAATGAGAACTGAAATCTTTACATTGCATAGAGGAAAAAAACTTTCTTCATGCACTGATAACTTTGATAATTACTATAAGAGTCACCTTATCTGGCTCCTCTCGATGTGGAGACACAGCGACTCTACTCTAAACCCCTCCCAGATGACCCTTTCTGTTAGGAATAGGCCAGACAACATGCAGAGGAAACTCATTCTTGAGGGTAAGAACGTAGATCAACCGGTAAATTGAGATCTTCGCCTATAAGTTCAGCTCATTCTTCACCATGACAGACTGATGCAGAGTCAACATCACTGCTGATGCAGCACCGATTTGCAAGTTGATATCTTGCTCCATTATTCCCTCACTCATGACCAAGGCTCTGAAATGCTTGAATTTATCCACCTGGTGTAGGATCTTATTCTCAAAGAAGAGTGGACACTCCACCTAGTTCCAGCTGAGGACCACGGTCTTGGATTCGGAGGCTCCTACTGGTTGCTTCAAACTTGGGCACAAACTTTTTTTCTGCAAAAAGCAGTCACCCAATCTTGAGTCCACCTGGACCCCCTCAAATCCCTGGCTGTGCCAAGAAATTCTGTTCATGAAAGGAATTTACAGAATCCAACACAAAGGGCGGTCCTAACATCCAAGTCTCACCAGAAAAGGATAAAACTTGTTGCCGGGAATGTGGACCAAGCTCTGTGCAAGGACCGAAGGGCCTTCAAGAAGGGGCTCAAACTATTAATGCATACCCCACATGAATCTTGGAAGGGCTTGGTCAAACGCCTTCTCCAGTTCCATAAAGCATATATTGACTGGGTGGGGGAACTCCCATGCACCCTGCCCTGCCACTGCAGTTCCCTGCCATGGTCCACCGTTCCAGGATGAAAACCCAAGTGTTCTTCATCAATATGATGTTCGACTATCCAATGGACCCTCCTCTCCAGGACCCCCAAATAGACTTTACCAATGACACTGAGAAGTCTGATCCCCCTGTATTTTGGAACAAACCCGGGTAGGTAAACTGAACAAATTAATCACTGGGAATAGCACAGATCTGAAAATGGTGTCTGCTTCATATCACATGCAGGGATTTTATTTAATAAATTCAGCTTGTTAAAAGCAGAAGCACGTGTGGGCACAAGCAAAACATTGACATGTGAAGTCTTCTTAAAGCTTGCATGACTAATAACACTTTGTGGCCAAAATTTATTAAATTGTGTGAACAGAAATACATTTTAAAGCTAAAATAAAACAGAAATGTTGTTGTTTTGTCTTCATTGTTTTCTGTTTTTTTCTACTGTCAGTCTAAAATGCATTTGCATTAATGCAATGAGACAGTGACATGTGAGCACAATGTAAAATATAACTTTCATATGCTCTCGTTTTCTTTCCATAATCTCACCCTGTCGGTTCAGCATTGACAAGTTGATGGATGACTGCTCCACAGACTCATTCTCTGCATTTATTGTATTTCCTCAACAGCCATCAGCTTATATCCATGGCATCTGAATTCTTATTCCAAGCCTCCAAAAATAGTCCAAAACCAGCAAATAAGATTGAATTTATTGAATTATCTATGATTGGCCAGTCCCTCCATGCTAATCTCATAATGCTGTTAGGGGGGAAAGTTACTCTTCTGGTATATTTGAATATAAATTTTAATAATTGAAAATTAAGCTAAGAAAACATGCAGGATGGAGTCACTGTGGGCAGGAAAAAGGACTGTTGGGTCATTAATGCAACTACTTTGAGTTGATTGAGATGGTCAAGACTCAAAAGCTGGACAAAGAAAGGAATAAAGTAGGCGATCTCTTCAAAGAAGGAATCCTAATAGCTATGTGAAGAGATTTCTATACTGTCATAACTTTTAAATGATGGGATTTCTTAGAGTATCTGCAAGTGCAGAAATGTATTCCTTCCCAGCAAAACGAGGCAGAGAGAATTTCTCCACTCATCCAAAGAGGAATTTTTCATAAAGAAATGTCATTGTACAGCTGGCTTGCATCTGGCTCATGTGAAACTTAAATAATAAGTGTAAAATATGGAGGGTGGACTTGAAAGAGGTCATTCAAGAAAATGACTGGAAAATAATATGTAAACGATCTTGGAAATAAAGTGAAAATACCCTGTTTCTGACTCATTTGAATGGCACAATGACATTTTTTATGTACATTCCTGAAGCAGTTGCCCTGCAGTATCCTGAGAAACTGCTCCTTGAAACTTTTTTCTGGCCTAGAGCATCACGTTACAGCCATGTTTTGCATGACATGCCAGCAACTGGATATAAACACACTGGCGGTTTTGTATGTACTGTGGCTGATTCAGCTAAGAAGCACAAGAGGACATTAACCAGGAAGCGAGTAAAAGAAAGAAAAAAGTGACAAAGCAACAGATATATGCTGAGGAAGATATATATATATATATATATATATATATATATATATACAAACGTGAAGCATAAATTGGACCTTCCTTTGCCTCTGGTTTGGTAAATCTTAGTCATAGCGAGAGGAATCTTTCAGTTTGGGGATTTATGAGATGTGTGCTTTCATGAACACTTATTAAACCCCTTCCCCAATTTCAGGACCTTGGTTGGCTAACAGTAAAATTGGGATCAGCTGAGCCCTGTCCATACAGGCCTACGGTATTTAAAGAGTGCAACAGACAAAGGGCATTCAGGCCACCAACACGGGGGACCCCCACCAGTAGCAGTGGTCTCTGACGTTGTCTTGATAGCTACAGTGCAACATTTTTACAGCTCAACACATTTAGAACAAAAACATTTCTACCTACCACTCTGAAATATGTTTTTGTACATATGTGCCAGGTACGCTTTGGGCTGTTATGGTTGCTTCCGTTGAGACGCAGAATTAATACAGGTCACACACACGTGTGCACGCACGGATACACACGCTATATCATTTTCACAAAATATGATGATGCATATTGATTATTGGGTTATTAATAAACTGAGCAGAGCCAATACATTTTATACAGAGACAATTCAACTGCTTTATGAGACCATCGTTGAACGTGAACAACTGACAGCAGGAGAGACAGGTGAGGCAGTGGCCAGCTGTGCCTCTCCTCTGACTGCGTGATTCAATACAAACTGGGTTGCATGACGCATGCCCTTTTCTCTTCCTTAGCATATCGCCAATATGAACTTTACAGAATTATCTGTTAAACACCTTGGCTCTCCACAGTCTGTGTAATGTCTTTAATGTATGTGTGAGAGAATTGTTCCTTCTGATCGTGCAATGAAGTGCAGAAAAAGGTCAGCAGGTGAGACAGGCAGTACTCTGCCTCACCTCAAGGGGGCATAGTTGCATGCTGTTGGATCAATAGTGAAATAAGATGCTCTTTTCAGTTCTTACAATAGTAAATTGGACTCCAGAGAAGTCAGTGCTTCACCCGCCATGAACCCCACTGCACATCACTGATCTCTATCAGCATTCTTTCCTCAGCTGCAGAGAAAATGACAGCTCTCAGCTTTCTCTCTTTTCTGCCAGCTCCTCTTTTCCACCATCCACTCGTCAGGGCTTTCTACGTTTCTCAGGACCTCCCACATAGCCAGGCCAGGCAAGCCTCGCTTAAACTAGCCTCAATTAGATGCAACTAAAATTTGTTAGTGGAACGGCTTGAGCCTTAATTCAGAGCTGGTGTTAGTTCAAGCGATGTAGCCTGGCTTTCTTTAGCTACATTCGTGGAATAGCCCCCTTGGTCTTTTAATTGTTTGTTGTCTTAACTGTGTTTGGTAATCATAGAAATGTTGTTACTGTGCTGTTAGCAGAGATTCTGGACTTTCTGTGGATACCACATGTTTATAGTTTACATTTACAGACCTGACGATACACCCGTAAAACCAAACATTAACCCCTTAACTCCTAGTAGCAGAGGTGCAGGCACAAGAGGTTAAGCTAAACAGTCAAGTGCAGTGCCAGTACTTCTAGGTGATTGGCTATGGGACTTACGATTGAGAATCCATCCTCCTCCACTGGGATTGGTCGCCAGCTGCTCTGGACTCTCCTTCATATACCGCGGTTTGCCTTCATTCGAGGCAGCTGTGTGTGATTGCAACACAGTTTACCACTTTTGGACGGAACACTGAGGTGTTTGCTGTTTGCTACCTGGCGTGGGTGTTGTTTGCTGTATGATTCTGTGTGTATTGTGGGATGATTGTTGAGCCTCATAGCTCTCTGATTGGCTGAACCCTTATAGGTCTGTGTAGGACACTTACCTGAGATTTATTTCTTTTTGTTACTTGTAAACCGCTGTTATGGGGTTACACTTGATACAGGACACTTTAATTTAGGTTTGTGTTTGTGATTTCCTGAGTTTGCCTTAGTGTCGGAGTTTGTATTATTTGCTTTTGGGATACTTTGCTTTTGGTTTATTTTAATAACCTTATTTACATAAAGTAGTTTTATTTTAAGTATCCTGATTCCGACTATATATAGTCGGATATTATTAATATAGAGATATTTACAGTCAGGTTTCATCACTGAGGCCAGAAATATGACTGGAAGAGAAACATGTTTACAGCTTAAGCTGGAATCTGGTTATAGTTGCTTGTATGTTTGCAGTTTAATTCTGCTTCCCTCAAGTCATTCAGACAACAAGCTGGTCCTGCACATATCAGAAACACTGGCAGCCAAGGTTGCGGTTAAAGAAGAAGACAAACAGAAACCTCTGTGTTACCACATTTGGACCAAACAATGTGTTTCTAAAAGCTAAGCTTGAAAACAGGAAGAAAAAAAAGAAAGAAACTGAGACACAAACGGGAAGTGTGACAAAACTAATAACTGCTGTGACCCGACAAGGCTCGTGGAGACACAATAGGAAGCCGTTCAGCTTAACAGTTAAGAAACAACATGAGCAGAGCTTGTTCAACTTGAGCAAAGAGGATTGAAAAAAAGAAGTGAAAAACAACTTCATGAAGTAGAAGAAGGGTGACAGAGAAAAAGCTATCTATATAAAAAACCACAAGATGTGTGTCTGTGAGCCCCGTGGCTTTAATATTGGCCGCCTGTGATGGAACAAAGCCTCGGTATGATTGAGTGGGGCTGCGACTGTGTTGAGAACCTCTCTAACAGAAAGGTCAAAGCATGTGATGGGCATGTGCGCCAAGAGTCCACAGAGGCCAACTGAGTTGTTGGAGATTAACCTATCCACACATCCACACACATAAATTCTGTTATGGCAGGTTATTTATCACATTATTTTTGAGCCATAAACTGAATGTGAGGATTGATGGTATAAAAGAGCAAAAGGAAGAGAGAAAAAATGCTATTAAATGTGCATCAGTGAAAATTGGGGACACCTACCCTCTGTTCCTGTGTGGCCACAAATGTCTGGAAGCCAGGGGCCACGCCAAAGCCGAGTTCATGAATGAATGGAGGCTCTGCCTGGCTGTGGATCTGCACCCGCACACCTGCTTCAAAGGCTGTATCCTCTGCAAGGAAGACAAAAAGATGGTTAGCTAATTTCCAGAAATATGCAAGCAAGGATAAATGTTGGCTCTTTGACGGGTTGAATCATACTGTTGAAAGAAAAGAGGAGGAGGAAAATAAAAAAAAAAGCCGTTAATGCTGTCAAAATATGAATTTCATGTTTGGGACAACCTTTTAACAGCAAATTCTGGGGCTTTCAACTCAAAGCCTCGAGCTTTTAAGATTCCCTGTGTGATAAACACACACACTTTCAGGCATCCCATTTGTCGTGACATCAAACATGGGTAGTAAAAAAAAAGCTTGGTGCTGACTTCATAGATGAAAGAGCTTTTATCCTTCCATTTAGAGCGCTTGTATATGTGCACACACACAAACACGCATGCAGGACCAAGGGAGCCATAACATTTGCACACAAAGAAGCAGTAGTGTTTGCAGGAATCAATAATGTCCTGACATTCAGTGGTGAGCGCTTACACACTCAATCATGGCTTTTCCCCACCAGCTGATCTGGCTGATACGTCGGGGTGCTCTGCAACCAAGACACTGGGATTTCTCAACAACACCTGCCTCACAAATGGACAGGTTGCACACACAGACACAACAGCATCATTCCATCACGATGCACTCATAAATCAAACATCTGCAGTGACGGATGTGGCGACAACTTGGATCCTTTCACATCGAGGGATAACTTAACAGATCAAATGGGCTTTTTCTGGACTGTAAGAGCATGTTGGTGTTGCCTAGGCTGATGGGAAATAAATGAGTTTGCATGGTCACGTCATCACATTATGAAATATGAAATTATTGATGAAATGAAATTTATGGATAAACAGTTCATATATAGTTTATATGTGAAAGGCTTCACTATCCCCACAAAACTACTGTAGTACATACTATAAGGCTGTGGGAGGCTCTGTTATAAATAAAGACTAGAACTCCAAAGCTAGAACAAGACGTAGCGCGTGCGTAGATAAAGGCTCACTGCGTGTTGCAGCAAGTTCACATTGGAAGAAGACGGCTGAGGATGCAGCGCAAGGCAAAAGAGAAACATTTGTTTAGACTGATGAAGAAGTTGAGCTTCTTTGAGTAACGCTGGACTGCAAAGCAAAAAATAAATAAATAAATTGAGGAGGGCGTGGATTTGGAATCGTAGCGTGTTCGTGACATTGACGCCATTATTCTCCAGTTGTTTGCGCTGTCCTCACGGAACACAAATATTAGATGTTTCAAACTACCCACCTCAGTACCTGGCTTTAGACATGATCAGTTTCATGGAGGCTAGTCCCTAGTTTTGTGGGGAGGAAAGGGTGGATAGCTAAAATACTTTTGCAGTTTTGCAGTTCTGCTCCATGGGGATGGCCCCTAAGTCCCTCTGCCAGCTGTTGCAGAAACTTCCTTTGAGCTATTTTTGTGCCATTGCACTTCTTAAAGATTAGAACCAGATTCAGAATACTTTCTTGATGCTGCAGGAAATTGTGTGCACACAGTTGCTCCATACCAAATAAAGAAAGGATAAGATAAAGATAAAAATCTCAATAAGAAAAATTACAAATTACAGTTCCTAATATCAATATAAACAGATGCAGCATAAATCCTGCCAGTGAGGAATATGTACAGTATTATCAATATGTTAGCAGTAAAATGTAAACGTAGTGCAAAGTGTAAATGTATAACAGTGTATGTTGTTGCTATATGGAGGACTGGTACAGTTTTATAGCCACTGGTAGGAATGATTTCCAGTGTCGTTCAGTGGAGCTTTTAGGTGGTTTCGGTCTCTCACTGAACGTGCTCCTGTGACTGATCAGCAGGTTGTGAAGCAGGTGGGAGGTATTGTTCAGTATTTTCTTTATTATGGACAACATTCTCCCCTCTGACACCACCAGTTCAGCTCCTTTACCACAACGTTACTGGCCTTGCAGATTAGTTTGTTCAGTTGATGATGATGTTGGGCTTTTAATCCTGCAAGGTAGAGTATACAGCACCAAGGCTTCTCAGCATTCCACACTTTACCAAATATGTCCACATCATCTTTTTACTGAACCCCTCTCGATTAGATAGAAAATTCTGAGTTCCGTGTAAACACGGCAATTTACAGATAATTTTAATTTATAATAAATAACTGTTTCTATTGGAACATTATCACTTAAAAAAATGTTATGTTTTTATTCCCTTAGAATTATCCATTCATACATCCTTGCTGTCAAATTGAAGACAAAACACATTTTTTAAGTAGTTACCTTTAGTGCAGTTATTGCTGTACACGAGTCTGCTGGATCCACTCACATATAAAAACATGCTTATGTCTGGAAGAATTTTGGCCACAGACTAATCCATCCATTAACAACTGTTGTTGGCATTTGAAGTAATTTCTTCACCCATCTTTACCACCAGGTGAGTCATTTTTACACACTGTAGCTTTAAAGCTAGTCTTGTGTTGTAAATTATTCTATTACAAGGTTAACTTAAAGTTGGGTCATGGGTAAGATTAACATTAGCCTCATGAAAATAAATTAAGGCAATGAAGACCTCTGAAGTCACAGAAATGTGTATTTCTGTGTGTATTTGTGTGTAAAATGGTGTGAAAGAAACATCAGCTTTGTGAGAGAGATAATCAGAGTCCACACCTCTGAATCAATCAGACATCAAGAAATCAATGACTGCATGTTGCGTCTGAGGCTGCGCACATCTGAATGTGTGTAAGTCCACTGAAGTGAGCATGGGAAACTTACAGATTTTATGTCACATATTTTATGTATTGATTGGATTGATTTATATGCACCTGCTATACAGCATCTGGCTGGGAGTGATTGGAGACTCATGGGTGATGTACACATTGCTGGTATTTGCCCACATTATGCCACAACCACGTTATTCAGATCTGCAGCTGTAGTTGCAGTTAGAACTCAAACCATTAAAAATGTCCCCCAAAAGATGTAATTTAGTAGGATTTTAACTTAAACTTCAAAGTGGTCATGGTGCAGTATGAAACCTGTACAAGTGTGATGGGAAAACTGCAAATGAATGGACTTTACAGTCAAGCAGAACACTTTTTGTCTGTGTGGTACTTAAACTTTTTGAAATAAACATCTGCATATTCAAGTAGTCTTAGAAGCTTTAATTTGGCATGCTACAACAAATATCTCGTTTAAAAATGTCTTCGTAATAGCTGCTGGAGAAATACCCCATTAGAAGCCAATGCACAGTTAGATCTTACATAATTAGCCACTGTTTGTCCAAAGGCAATTAAAAAACCATAAAGAAGCATAAAACCACACTGAGTGACAGATTCCTTCACTAAAACAAAGACAAAGCAGTGTAAACACAACACTGACCTTCGCACAACATGGAAATAGAGATATTACCAATTCATATAGACTCTGATAAGCAGCTAAAGATGTAAATGTACACAATCTGGTAATCACTAAAACTGTATACATTGCTGCAAACAGGACAGAATCTGCTGAAAAAGTGAACTGGTAGCTGCTGGTTTTCTTTAAACTTGTGGAACAATGAACTCGAATTAAATGTAATACAAGCAAAACATTTAAAAAATTGACTAGGGGCAAGAAAACGATTAGTTATGTAATGCTATGAAAAAAAAATGGTGGAAGATCTTACAACTAATTAGATGACCTGGTAACAGGTCAGCAATATGGTTATTCAGAAAGAAGAAAATCTGGCTGAGTCTATTAGAAGTAAAGTTAAAAAGAGGTTCACCACTCTGTAATACAGTGTCCATAAAACTTAAACATGCTTTAAATCAGATTTCATTGTCTTCATCTACTGTAAAGAGATTTGAAGAATTTGTAGAAATCTTTGTACATAGGGAACAAAAAACCAAAAAACAAATAAAACAGCGCAGAACCAGTATCACATGTTAGGTCTTAAGTTATCAATGCTTTAAAAAAACGATATTATTTAAAAAAAAAAAAAAAAAAAAAAAAAATTGGCTTGGGGTTGAAGAACCTGCATTGAACAGAAGTGAACCCCTGTGGGCCACAAATACTCCCCGGGCGCCGAAACATGGCAACCCACTGCTCTCTTGTACATCTAGAAATGGGTCAAATACAGAGCTGATTTTCCTAATTGGGATTAATAAAGTAAAAAGTTATTCGTATTATAAAACTTTTATAAAAACATTTAAAGTATAGAACATACCGAAGAGAAACTGAGGTAAAGGGAGAAATGTGATCTGATATATTTTTACATCCTGCCTGTCATCACTATATAAATGGTAATGATGGCATTAATACTGTCATCAATATATAGATACAGATTCTGCCTTTCAGATGCCATCCTATTTCAGAAATGGCCTTGCTTATTTTTATTTTACGAGTAGCGAAACAAGCTCTGAACAATCAGGGTGAGGACAGTAAAAAATCTGAGGGGATGGTAGAGATCCTTTCAGCCATGTAGATTGTAAGCATATGGTCAAGGTATCTCAGAAGTTGCATGTTATAAAATGATTTTTTATTGAGAAACATTTTTGCCTTAAAAACAAACCAAAAAAAAAAAAGGTTTCTCTTACATAAAAGGCTTCAGTGGCTGCGTGCCAGCTGTCGATAGAGGATTGTCTCCAATTTCTAACATAATATATATTTTGTGTGGGTTGAAGCTCAATATGATGCTGTGTGATGATGAGATGACATTTTAGCTGAAGCTAAATGGTCACTGCTTCTACCTTGCTGTAAGAATAAATACAACATAAACATCTGTTTGCTTGAATGAAAAAGTGTTTGCAGAAATTATGCTGTAAAATAAGATTTTTTTTTTAGTCCTTTGTCTTGTTTCCTGCTTTATTTTATAGGTTTATCCCTTTCTGTATTCTGTTCTCTTCATCTGGTTTATTTAGCTGATTACCTCACCTGCTGCTCATTTTGTGATTAGTTTTCTGTGTATGTCGACTCTTGGTTCTCAGTTGATGTTGTGAATTATGAGGAGTTTCAGACTCAGACTGCTTTATTGTCCAAAATGGAATTTTCTTTTGTTCTGGAAAAAGGCTAACTACAACATAATAGCTTAAATCAAGATAAAAAAAAAGACCAATGACAGCGAATAACAATAAATAAAAACAGCGAACACATCCCACTGATTAAAGTAAAGCAGCGAGGCAGATATCTAATGTATTTCATCACTAGAACCACAGATATTCCTACTTGGTTTCCTCTCACTTGTCTTCATTCTGCAATGGGATATATTTCCACACCTCATCCACCCTTGGACTCTAACAAACCTGGCATGTCCAATGTTGGTCCTGGAGGGCTGCCGTCCTGCCGGTTTTTGATGATTCCTGGTTCCAACACACCTGATTCAAATTAAATAGATGTCCTCAACAGCCTGTTGTTGAGTTCTGGCCAAGCCTGTTAATGACCATGACTGAGTCAGGTGTGTTGAAGCAGGAAACATTTCAAACTGGCAGCATAGGACAGCAGCCCTTGAGGACTGGAACTGGACATTCCAATGTGAAATTACACCTTGGATAACCAACATTCATTTCACCAGTTATTCAAAGTGGAAAGAGTTCAGCATGGTGTCATTTTTGTTTCTGTGTTATTTCCAAGAACACAGCTCAATAGTTGAAATTTTGTGGTTATTTGAGGCAATCCCCTGAGACTGTGTTGGACATAAATCAAATAGAGGAAGAGCCATTTAAAGAGCAAACACAACTTGGGATTGTGGATTGCTCATTATCAGCTGGTGTGGCATCATGATATCTGAAGCAAATAAATGGACTATTCAGTCAAGCAGAACACATTTTGTCTATGTGGTACTAAAACAGTTTCTTTTTATAACCTAACAAATACCAATTTAAGCCCTGCTCATTAGGTTATGAAAGTAAATAATGGAGGTCTTGGCTCTTTGCTGTCATGTTAGAGAAGCTGGAACTGTGAAATATTTTGTGTTTCTGTGCGATAAATCACTCTATCTCACTAATGAAATAAAAAATTGTTCAAGCTTTAAGTCGCTCCTAATTTATCCACAAAACACCCAACAAAGGATGATAAAGACATTGAGAAGACAATGCAATCTCATAGATCATCTTGTTCCGCTATTAAACACTAGAATTAGACTTTTTCTTTTATAATGGTGGTGCTTCGAGCAAAACTCAAAACATGAGACAATAATCTCTTGGTGAGAGAAAAAATAAATATCCACAAATACACATCAGTCTGTATGAAGTAGTCCTAGGGATTGTGTTTGAGTGCGTTTCTGTGTCTCAGAGATCAGATCAAATGGAGATCTATGTGCTTATTTCTGCCCCTGTCAGTCCAGCTGTCCTTATCAGAATATGATCCAAAAGATTGGGAGTAAATGACGTTTTGTTATATTTGACCATTGATTTGGCAGGATCAAAAACACCTCCATAGATCTGCAGTTAGATTGTGATCATCAGACTTATTGGACTAAGAATGACTCACCCGTCTAGATTAAATGATCAACGGCTACAATCTCTGATACTTTGTATTAAATGCATTAAGTTCTCTTTAGCATTACAACTGCTTACAAGAGCTTTCACTCATGTTTCATATTTTATTTCAGCTGATTTATCAACGGGATGGGGGTAGTTGTCCTCCTTCTAGTCAGACAAAATAGACC
>JBAMHW010000023.1:22133398-22145723 GCA_037177495.1 Rhadinocentrus ornatus
CTCAGTGTGAACCTGCTTTCATCTGTGAAGAGCACAGGGCACCAGTGGCCAATTTGCCAATCTTGGTGTTCTCTGGCCAAATGCCAAACGTCCTGCACGGTGTTAGGCTGTAAGCACAACCCCCACCTTTGGATGTCAGGCCCTCATACCACCCTCATGGAATCTGTTTCTCACTATTGGAGCAGACACATGCACATTTGTGGCCTGCTGGAGGTCGTTTTGCAGGGCTCTGGCAGGGCTTCTCCTGTTCCTACTTGCACAAAGGCGGCGGTAGCGGTCCTACTGCTGGGTTGCTGCGATCCTACGGCCGCCTTCACATCTCATGATGTACTAGCCTGTCTCCTGGTAGCAGACACAGCAAACCACCTTGCCACAGCTCGCATTGATGTGTCATCCTGGCTGAGCTGCACTACATCAGCCACTTGTGTGGGTTGTTGTCTCCGTCTCATGCTAGAGTGAAAGCACCACCAGCATTCAAAAGTGACTAAAACATCAGCCAGAAAGCAGAGGAACTGATAAATGGGGGGTGTCTTGCTAATTGCCTATAATTTCCACCTGTTGTCTATATCATTTGCACAACAGCATGTGAAATTTATTGTCCATCAGTGTTGCTTCCTAAGTGGATGGTTTGATTCCACAGAAGTGTGATTGACTTGGAGTTACATTGTGTTGTTTAAGTGTTCCCTTTATTTTTTTGAGCAGTGTATAATTATGATTGTGAATAGTAAAAGTTGGGTTTTGACATTCTTTGTATATTTTCAAATACTAATTTGAGCAATGTTTGCCTTATTATAAGCTTGTGTCTCAGATAAAAGAAAGGTCAACATATCTCTTGAAACCCTTGTTAGACCCTTCAGCCTTTCTTTAGTCTCAAGGTTATACAGATAATAAAATAGTGAAGAAAAACCCTTAAGGATAAATCATGACCTGATACTGCATCCTAATCACTTAGACGGATTGATTTTCTGGTGCTCTCTGCATAATTATTGATAAAAAAATGTGAAAAAAAATTCTTCTGGACAGCCAGACACGTCCAATTCATTTTCTTTTTCCTTCGGTGTGCAGTTTGGACAGCAGCAGAGTAAAGGAGAGCTTGGTAACCAGGCAACAGACCATCCGTTCTTGCCTACCATCAAAACATTTATCAGTCTTTTTTATTTTTAATAAAACACAACTTTTCTCACAATGTTTGACTATCATGATAAAGTGAGGAGTATCAGGTTTCACCTGCAGTTTCCTGTGTGTTAACAAAACTCCAGGGACCGACTGCTGGCCTCTTGATGATGGACAGAAAGAAAAAATTATGGAAACAAGAGGGGGGGTGTGGGGGGGGGTGTTCTCTCCGTGTATGTGTGGGTTCTGTCCGGGTTCTCCAGCTTTATCCCAATATCCAAAGGCATGCATGTTAGGTTAATTGGTTACTCTATATTCTCCTTAGGAGTGAGTCTGAGTGACTGTTTGTTTGTCTTTCTGTGTTGGCCCTGGGATGGACTGGTGACCTGTCCAGGGGTCCTTTCTCCTAATCGTTGTTCCTTCCTGCTTCTTTGATGCCCATCAGGCCTAGGATTATAAAACTGTGATCTCTTTTGTGAATTTGCATTCATATTTTCAGTCCAAACCAAAAATCCTCTGTGAATCCCTCTTATTTATCAATTAGATCTATAAATTAGGGATTTTTTTTCTTTCCTTTTTTAAAGTGTGAAAAAAAGTGTGATCGTTAAACAGCTCTAAATGTTATTAGTGGGCAAAGAATTTGCTTGCTGAATCTTTCTACACTTTATGTCTCTGAGGTTGGTAACTTGCAAATTGTACTTAAAATGAGTAACACAAGCTGAATTGGACAAACACAGGGCAAATAAAGTTTTAACTGGTTTCCATTATCTCTGATGGACTTTGCAGCAGAAGTGGGAAACCAGTGAGGTAAATCATGCTGCAAACTGTGCAGAAATGTGTTTTGTGTGACATTATGTGATAAGGTTGAAGTTAAATTAGAACAACACGGGGTTTCTTGGGAAAGTAGGTCTCAGAATCGAGATACTGTGCTGGCCTGGAGATAAGAACAAGGAGAACTGATTCAGACATGGATAGATCTGAAGGGCCAGCTTTGCATGGGTGCACATCATGGGTCGGTACAAACAGAAAAAAAAAGAAAGAGCTGAGTAAGATGTGTTATTCTCAAATTCAAGGTAAGAAACATGGGACATTTTGTTAACTGTCAGCATTTTGTTACACATATATAAACAAAACACAATAATGGACTTTCATTGAAGAAAACGAGACATTTGTGTTTTAGTCGACTGGCAACATGAATCTCATGGTATGTAAGTTTAATCTGATGGCAGAGTTAATTTAGAAAAATAAAGAAAGCAAGAACAGTAAAATAATATGAAGTTGATGTTTTTCAGAATTCTTGGATCTTGGAAGTAGAGGAAACATGAAAAGTGGTTGCCAGGCCTACCTGTGTCCCCCCAAACCGGCAGGTACTCATCCTGCTGAATGTCCAGCATGATCTCCAGGCCGTTTCCCGTCCCTCCCTTCATGGTGGTACGCAAGGTCTTCCCCTCCTCTGCAGCATTGAACATGTAGCACTTCCCATACCTGGTGAACACCTGAAGAGAAACGCAAAGGAAGGCTGAGTGATGAGTCCTTAATCGTCATACAAACACAATATCAAAATATCTGAGCCAGAAGATGTTTAGAGATTTAACTGTTTTTACATTTCTAATTTTACCATGAATCTTAAGCTCCAGCTACAATGATATCATAATTTCAGTCAAAATTCCTGTTACTAAGAATACTTGAAGAAGTAAAATATGAGTTTATTTTCCAGGAAAAGTGCCCAAAGTAAAGATTTTAACAGCTAGGATGATCGGTTTTAGTTTTAGTGAACAGTTCTAGTAAGTACTTTGTCACTTTTTATCAACTAAAGATCTTCTAGTGATTTTTGGAAGGAAATATTACCTTATTTTCACTGCGAAACGCTTGTCCTACATTAACAAGACCGGTCCATTTTGTATACACTGCTCCCCTTAAATGTCTTCACGACTTTTTATGATATATAAGTTAGGGGAGTATAAAGACAACAATAAAGCCTTTAGTTGGTGTCTCTTCAGATGGTTCATTGTGGATTTTAGGGAATTTTTATATTCACGATTCTAGTTTGGGTTCTATAATTTTGTCTGTTAAATTTTCTACTTTGACAACTTCAGTCTATGTGATATGTGATTTTTTTAAAATACATCCAACTAGTTTAAATGTTTGTTTGCAAAGTTGTGATGCTGAATGATGCAATGTAAAGACAGCAAAGGTCCTCTGGCAGTTCCTCAACAATTCTTAAAGGGCTTTTCTTTTTTTTTCTCTCTTTTTTTTAGCAGCCAAATGTGTCCTTTGATTTGCTTTTCCAGGAATCTGTTGGACAAATTTCTCAGAAAGTTTTCTTGGGTTTTCAAACCTCAGCTTCACCTCTGTGTCACCTGAGCAGACTTTTCTGTTTTCTTTTACTTTTTAGTTCCACTTGGAGAACTAAGCAGAGACCAAGAGGAGCCCAACTTTGGAAAATTTTTATTAAGCTTAAAAATTAGAATTATCCTGAAAGCTATATGTTGAGCCAAAACAGAAAATAAAACCCAACTTTTTAACCCAAAGAAAGTGTGTTATTCAGTAAAGGAAAAGTTCAAACTTTCCTCAGTCTAACAGACAAGAATGGCCAAGACGGCTTTCAAAACATAAAGCTTTCAAGCAGGAAACACAGAAGAGGCTGAGCACTCTGCTAAGAACATCAATGCATTCCCATCTCATACAGCACAGCTGCTGCATGAGGTCAGAGAAAGCAAACAGGCAGCAAAGGGCCCCAGGCCAGGATTTGAACTTGGGAAGGCCGCATCGGCGGGTTGTAGCCTTTGTTGACAGGGTTGCTGTTCTACCAGGTTAGCTAAACACCGCCCCCACACAAGTTTAGGTACAACAAAACCAGTAAATTTTCACCATCGTTTTGTCTTGTCTTTTTGCTTATAAAGCTCATCATTGTATTAGCATCTCAGTAAGCGGGTCCTGATTGTGCTGGTACAACAGAGGTGAGCGAGTTTTATCACATAATGTTCATTTGACTTTGTCGTCTAGTTGAGTGAAAAACTGTTGTGCTGCTCCTGTGCTACAGGTGTGAACTCCGACAGACACAGCTGTTTAACTTTCCTGCTTCTTCCTCCAGATGGTGGTCAGAGGACAAAGGGGAGATGATTCCTTCTGGGCCAAAGCTGCAGCTAGCTTCCAGGTTATCCTCTTTTATATACACTGCACAAAAAAATAAATAAAGGGAACACTAAAATAACACATCGTAGATCTGAATGAATGAACTATTCTTATTAAACACTCTGTTCTTTACATAGTTGAATGTGCTGAAAACAAAATCACACACAAATTATCAATGGAATTTAAATTTATTAACCCATGGAGGTCTGGATTTGGAGTCACACTCAAAATTAAAGTGAAAAAACACACTACAGGCTGATCCAACTTTGATGTAAAGTCCTTAAAACAGGTCAAAATGAGGCCCAGTAGTGTGTGTGGCCTCCACGTGCCTGTATGACCTCTCTACAGCGCCTGGGCATGCTCCTGATGAGGCTGGTCTCCTGAGGGATCTCCTCCCAGACCTGAACTAAAACATGCACTGTGGTGCAACGTGGCTTGGTGGATGGAGCGAGACATGATGTCCCAGATGTGCTCAATCGGATTCAGGTCTGGGGAACGGGCCAGTCCATAGCATCTATGCCTTCGTCTTGCAGGAACTGCTGATACACTCCAGCCACATGAGGTCTAGCATTGTCTTGCATTAGGAGGAACCCAGGGCGAACCGTACCAGCATTGGGCCCTCATACCATCCTCACAAAGTCTGTTTCTCACCGTTTGAGTAGTCACATGCACATTTGTGGCCTGCTGGAGGTCATTTTGCAGGGCTTCGGCAGTGCTCCTCCTGTTTCTTCTTGCACAAAGGCGGAGGTAGCGGTCCTGCTGCTGGGTTGTTGCCCCCCTACGGCCTCTTCCACGTCTCTGGCCTGTCTCCTGGTAGCGCCTCCATGCTCTGGACACTATGCTGACAGACACAGGAAACCTTCTTGCCACAGCTCGCATTGATGTGCCATCCCGGATGAGCTGCACTACCTGAGCCACTTGTGGGGGTTTTAGACTCCGTCTCATGCTACCACTTTGATTTCACAGAAGTGTGATTGACTTGGATTTATATTGTGTTGTTTAAGTGTTCCCTTTATTTTTTTGAGCACTATTTCAGCTCTGTTTACCGTTTAGCTCAGGCTATCTAAGTAGGGTAAGTATGTGGAGATTTTTAAAAGGAGCCAGCCAGCTTTCCAGAAGAAAGCTCGATGAACCGGAGAATAAATCAGCTTACAGCCCTGCCCAGAAAGTTCAGTAAAAAGTGATGGTTTGGATATAGCGGCACCTTCTGTCTGCTTTACGGCCCGGTTCCGCTCTCTTCTCACGCCCTAACTGTAGGCGGTAACACACCGGCGCGTGTTGTGCTGTCTGTTAACCTGTTAACTTAGCTTAGTTTTTTAACCTGAAGGGTGACCACAGCTGCATAACGGGCGTGACGTGACTCCGCGAGACAACGAACAGCTATAAACCGATCAACTGATAAAAAGAATAATAATATTGCTTATTATCATTATATTGATCAGTCGTTAAGTTCATTATTGTTTTAAATTAGCTTTTTTTATTATTGATGTTCTTTTTATATTCAATATGACTGATTTATTATGAATCAGATCAAAAAGCTTTAAATTTATTTATCAATTATTGTTATTTTTTAAGCAATAAAACAAAAAGCAGAAATCAGGGAGTATGATCCCATTAAGGCTGTAATGCTGTGGCACAAGGACTGTTAGGAGCAGGAGGCCTGTCTTCACGGACTGTGTGTGTGTGTTCTTTAACTTTCATGTTGCTTATTACTGATTTACTTTGTTTATTTACACCTATTTCTGTAAAGTCCTCTGAGACAACTTTGTTGTGATATAGGGCTATACAAATAAACTTGATTTGATTTGATTTGTGTGAAAGCACCAGGAGTAGAGAGGGAGGAGACTGATTAGGTTTTAGTTAATGAATTCAGACATTAACACTTTATCAAATAAAACCATTTTTCTTCTTGCTTTTGTTTAATGCTGCTGTGACTTCCACTTTCAGTTTGGACACAACACAACATTATTATAGAAATAATGTGCCTAGAGGTTTGTGTGTGTAAAATAATTTAATATTTTGGCCAGTAAAAAATATGTTTGGCCGGTGGATTTTTTCATCCGCGTTGTTGTTATTTCAGCCGGTGAGTCAAAACGTTAATTTCGGACACTGCCTACCAGAGAGATGTGCACACCTCCTGTTTGGTCAAGATAAACAAATAAAGATCCACAGAAACACACAAATGACAAATACATTGCCAATGTAACTCTTTAAAAGCACAGAAAATTTCATCCAGAGTCCAGCAAAGATGACCAAACATTCCTTCTATGATGTGTGTGTGTGTTAACAGTTCCACTTCATATCACCCATCTCAGACATAATGCGGTTTGACAAGAGTTTTTTCTTCCACTGAAGGCTTTTTACCACTCCTTTTTACCAGTAGCCACCAAATGGCCGGAAAGCAGCATCTAAATAATAGATTGTATTAAAACTGCAAATCGTTGCTTATGTGTGTATATGCATGTGTGTGTGTGTGTGTGTGTGTGTGCGTGTGTGTGTGTCTGTAGCACAAGCAAACATGTAAACAAGACTGTGGTTGAGAGGTCTCCACTCATGAATAATAATAATGATAACAAACATCCACTTTGATGTAATGGTGGCAGATTGAAAGGAAGTGACTGGTGGAAGCAGTTTGACAAACAGTAGCAGTGCTATATGGTCCCCATTAAGCAAAATTAAATATTATCCATACAATTCCAATGAACGCAATATTTATTAAAGTTTTCAAGGTTTCAGACTGTGATCCTATTAAACTAAACTGGATCACAGGAAGATCTGTGCTAAATATTAAATATGAGAAACATCTCCTTTTATGATTAAAAAAACAATCCAACAAGACTAAAAACTGCAGCCTCTAAAACCGTTAATTCATAAATAATTGCTCTAAACCAATTTAAAACTAAGCATAGTTACCTCTTTTTTAGCTTTTGTCTAATAAATAAACATTTGGCTGCAGATGTGGTAAAAAAAATGTATTAACAAAGGGGTAAAGAAATGAGAAAGGTGTTTTTATGAATGTTTCATAACTGTCTGTTTCTGCGACCTTACACCGAACATAAAAAAACTGCAGAAGTTTCTCTACACACATACTATGTTAATTGCACCAAATCAGAAGAATCCCCCCTGGCCTTAAATATATGGAAACTGTCAGATGGGCTCAATTAAGTTTCAAATCATGATGTTTTTATTTTTTTTTATATATTTTTTTTAAAATAAAATATGCAGAATAAAGATAACAGGAGTTCTTTATTGAACTGCAATGCAAATACATGATAATTCCTAATTAACCAGATAACAACCAGACACAGCTAATAGTATTCATCACTTCCTAAAATGACCTTCAGCATCTTTAGAAGAATCACTGACATCATGAGGAAGATAAAATTCATCACTTTGAGCCTAATAAATCACATGAAGTTCAAGCGCTGACTTTGAAACTCAGTTTGAATTTTTCTGAAGGTGTTAGCATCCAGCTAAATTAAAGCTACTGATAAAATGGCTTAATGTCGTTGTCACAGGGGGAAAATTATATGAATATTTAAAGGACAAATTGCAACAACAAGCTACATGTTGACATGACTGCACAGCTCTGGAGTTGTGCAGTCATGTCAAATCAAACTCTGTGTTGCTGTTCCAGTAGTGACACAAATTATCCTTTACAGGACCCCTTGGCATAAAGCCTTTAGCTTGACTTTTAATTTTAATTTATATAAAAGACAAACCCCGGTCTCACTAGAGAAAGTGAAACAGGACAGTTTGTCCACATGTCCAAACTGTAGATGTGCTACATTTCAGTGTTTAAACCTGAGACGGAAACATGTCCCTAAGCTTTTGTTTGCTTTAATCTGTGACGAGGATTACAATGTGAAATCTGTGTGCAATGTGAACCTGTCTAACACTGAACATACATGTTTAACTTCTAAACCTGAACAAAAGCATCAAATCTAACCCAAACCAGGAATTTTAAACACCTAACCCTTACCATTTATGGGTGAGAGCAATTGATAAAAAAAAGGATAAAAAGATTAGTCACGAAAAATACAAAAGTGAAAGTAAAACTTAAAGCACGTTGATTTTTGAGCATCAGCAGATTAATGCTTTCCACCATTTCCTCTCTTGCTTTATCTGGTGTCTTTGCTCAGTTCAAAGGTCTCAATGCCGTTATGTAGGACAGCTATCGATATCTATATCACGTCATCTGGTAGCAACATTTGAACAGCTTCTGATTAGGGAAATTTGTAAAAGCTGTACAGTTTTTCAACATCGTTCATATCTGATTCACATTATGATTAAGTTAAAAACAATAATTCGTAGTTCCACACTGGTTGAACTATGTTCACACTATTCATTGCCTCCCTCCTTAACATCCATCTAGGTTTCTTGTTAGTTCTCCATAAACAAACACTCCACAATTATGTAGGAGTATTTAAAGCAATAATAGATAAGTTTCTTAACTTAAAATTGTATTTCTGACTTGTTTTGATGTTAGACTGACATTCATTGACTCATGGAGCCATTGTTATTGTTGTCCAGAGGCTAAAAAACTGAACTTCATAACTTTGTGTTCCAGCCCTGAGCATCATGTTCAAGCTTCTGAACATAAACACACTCATTTTCAGATGAGAGAAGAGTCAATATCAGACTGACTTTAGCTGGTTGGAGAGAGCTCAGAAAAGAGACAGGATGCAGGATAGATATGTTAAATTAATCGAAGTTAAAAGGCATCAAAGTGTGAGTTTAAAGGTGCAGTGTGTAACAAAATTTAAGATCAACAATAGAAAATTATTTATATTTCATTGAAAAAAGTGTTTATATTGGTATCTAATCACTTTGCTAAAATAACAGTTTTTGTTTGGCCCTCAAGAGATGAAATCCTGTTATGCTGCTCTAACAAACCTGATTCAAAATAAATTGATCCAACAACTTATTAAGTTCTACTTTGTAACTTATTTTTAAAGATTTTAAAGATAGAAAAGTAAGTTCTGAATCTAAAGTCTTTATTTCCATTGAGAACCAACAGCAAATCAGATAATAGCGACATCACATGAGTCATGACAGTATTTGACAAATCTGTAAAAAACAAACAACATGCCTTCATTAGTTTGGTACTGAGTTGCTGGTTCTTTGGATGTTGATGTACAAATGTGAGCTAAAATAACATAAGCCTTTACTTATCTCAAGAAGCCAAAGTCTTTAACAGCACAAGTGTTTTACAGTCACAACTGGGATTGAGTTGTAATCGGCCAATGATGCATTAAAATCATTAGATTTTCCCCTCCATGACTGCATCTCAAATGATAACGGGCCTCCAGAAGCAAACCATTAGACTATCAAGCTTGAGAGAAAAAGTGTTAAAGGAGTTTGTGTTAGTGAAGATTTGGCTCCAGTTAACCAGAACATGATGTACAAACTTTACTATAAAATTTAAACCTTTAAATAATTGGGATGAAAACTAACATTTGTTCTTTGGATTTCCTGGGTTGGTTAAAAAACATCCAAATCAGGAAAGGAAACTTCACATTTCAAGTATAACAACCAATAGTGTTTCATTTACTGCTGCACTGTTTTAAATTGAGCGTGCAGACGTGCACCTGACAGATTCCTGCCTGCACAGAATAAATGACGACGTGAAAAGTTGTTGGAGCCTGACACAGAGAACCGCAGATGCATATTCATGCCACTGCTGCCTCTCATTTGCAGGTGCAAGGCGTAGGTGTTTGTCGTCCTAACAGTGAAAAAAACACCACCATGCGTGTTCTAAATTGGTGCTGGTTTAACAGGTATTCATTTGTCATGTAATTTTTATTAACTGAAAATGTGTGTTGACATTTGCCACATTGCCCTGACTTCTCCTGAGTGAACTCATTTTCTAATGATGCCTCTGATAAACCTAATTTACACAGCTTTCCCAACCCTCATGAGAGTGAAGTATTCCAATTAACACTCTCTAGCTAACTAGTCAGAGCCTGCACCATTAGAAGCAATTGCCCAGCAGCAATTGTCTATTCTGTTTCACATTTGTGTGAACATGTGAATAAAGCATAAATTGGATCAGATATTTTCCTTCAGAGCACTTGGCTCCCTAACGCCTACCTTCACCATCTTCACATCTTTTATGTGGGAGAGAATTGCTTTCAGGGGGACATTACTTGGCCATTTTTTGCTTCTTTTGAAGACTGACGATGCTCAACAGGCTGTGCAAAGGGTCGGGTCAGCATCCCATTAGACCTCAAACAGACAAAAGATGTCCTCTTCAGCTACTGGATGAGAAAAATCCTGAGAAACCCATCTTTGTCTAGCCCTTCACATTCTCTGACACCTCAGGTAGCACTGTCAGACAGAAAGCGCTAATGAGTTTTCAAACTGGACCAGAAATAAAGTCTAAAGCAGCAGAGGTAACAATGCTCAAACTGAAAACTGCTTGGGACTTAAAAACATATTAGTGCACATTAAATAAACAAATTGTACTGATAAAAAGGCGAACAGAGGAGACTGACAATGAGGTTTATATTGACCACTTGAATACAGTGTTAACATTTTTGTTAAAACTGGGAAACTCCTCCAATCTAACATGTCCATGCACGTGGAAGTTTTCTCCTGTCACAAAATGTATACATACTATATCTTTAATAATCAGGCTTTGACTTGACTTTATTGTCATTCGGCATTATTCACTATTCAGTACACAACTGAAAAAACTTCCATTTCCATATTAAAATAAGAAATTTTCCAGCTGCTAAAAAAGTTGCAGTTACAAAGATCAGGGACTTTTTTTTTTTTTTTTGTAGTAAAACACCAAAGAAGAAAAAAAAGTAGATACAAAGTCTGGATTTTATTAATTTACCAGAAAGCATGAATAAAGGAAGAAACATGTAGAGTGGAAAATGTTTCACTTTACTAATAAGAAGAGCCACTGTAGCTAACCAAACCCTTCAAGATAAATAACCAGTCATAAATTAATTACTTGAGTCCTGTGCTTATTTGTTGTGCCTTGACTTAAAATTTGTCTAACCAGGATGAAATAAGTAAATTTCTGCCAAACCACATTTTTTGGAGTCATTAAAAAGGGAGATTTATTAGAATGTGTAAATATCAGTATATGTGTTATGGGATTACATTGTACAAATGCAAAAGAGCTAGGATAAAGGTTGGGGAGGGATGTTTGTACTCCAGCTCAGAGACAGGGAGGAGATTCACCAAATCTGTGCCAACTTTCAGAGCGAAGAGTCTTTGTTCAGTCAGGCTTCGCCAACGCTGGATGTAGGGTTGCCAAATTTCAGAAGTGAAAATAAGGGACGCCAACCACGGCCGGACTCCCATGGAGTGGGGAACCCGCATCTGTGGTGTGTTTTATTTTGTACAAGTTTTTTTAGTAAAGGGGTGATCAAAAAAGCAATTAGTTATACTTAAAGCTTGAAATGCTTTATTACCAATGAACACATTGATTATTGCGCAAAATTATTGCATTTAAAGTGCTGTTTAATTAGGCTCCATAAAGCTGTAACAACATGCATCCCTATTTAACATTTAAGAGGAAAATACATAACAAAATAAGATTTTGTATATAACTTAGTCATTGCACAATCACATAACTTAAAGAGATTCTGTATAATCTACCACATGTAGATTTATAATGGCTGATATACTGTATATTAAATAAATGATCATTCATTCGACTTTAAAAACTCATCTTCCTAAATTCCCGACATGGATCAATCATGACATGATGTCCTGAACCGGATCAGTCTCAGAAGATGATTGGGGGATGAAGAACTGAAAACACGCACTGATACATTTTACAATGTGTCTTGTAAACATCTCCGACGCTGTCCAGCTAAGGATGAAAGCGTTTTCGCTTTTGAGGACGTGGTGGAGTATCGGGTGCAGAGGATATTTTAAAAAGGCACAGGTATTGTGAGCAGCGCCGGTATGGGCAATCGTGACCGCAACACACTGGCAAAGACAACAAGCAGCACTCAGAATATGGGACAGGAGACGCCCTGTAACGGGTGTCCCAGGAGGACCCGGAAATTCAGCCTACACACGGTGATGAGGTTTTAAATAGAGTTTTATTATG
>JBAMHW010000023.1:22146617-22165147 GCA_037177495.1 Rhadinocentrus ornatus
GATCCGGAAGAGACTCTCAGGCTGAAGTTGGCATAGTAGTCCAGGATAAGGTCTCTGAACTTTGTTGGGATATGATGATTTTCACAGAAAAGCCATTAAAATTCATCACTTTGACACTGTTTTGCAACTCCTTACAATAAAGACAGCTGTCTTCATAAATATAATAGGATTTAAGATTTATGTGATTGTAGTTATTGATGAAAAGTAGCAGTATGGTCATAAAGTAATTAAAGTATATAAGGCATGTTATAAAGCAATTGTTAACAGATGAATAATCAAGTCAAATCAAAAGGCCAGCAGAGCTCAGGAGCTCTAGTAAACATGTGCTTGATGAGGTCAGTGTTGTGTTCACTTTCTACCAAACAGAATTGATTTACAGATAATTAATTCTGCATTAGCTTTGCTGCCTTGTGTTAAAAGACAGAAAGACAGTGAGATTTCCCACTCACGCTGAGGCTGCTTTGTTCTTCTTCTTCGAGTTCTTGTTGCTGTGAACATTGTTAATTGTGTCAGGGTACTGTATAAAATGCCAGTGAAGTCCAACACATTTCCTGCCAACATCACATTAGCTTGCTTCTATCCAAGCCAGAGGTCTGAACGGCAGGCTGCGAGCAAGAGCACACGCATCTTGGCTGCCAATTAAAATGCCTTGACCAACAAAACACATTTCATTAGTATTCACAGCTGCAAGTGTGAATGTCTGGAACAACTGAGCTGCGAACATGGCTTGACCTCCCCTGTTTGCCGTGTAATGCCTCCTACAGAGTAGAAGTCAAAGATTACATGGCCTTTAGTGTGTATCCCCCTTTAGATTAAGTATGTAACATTTTTCTCCCCAATACTGTAAATTTTGCTCAGTCTTGATTAATTTGAGGTTTCCAGCAGATTTTACAGTCTAGTGTCCTTCCAAGAAAGACATTTGAAGCAGTAAGGAGTAAACAGTAATGTTTATTATAACTATCAGCTAGCTTTTATTATAAAGCGCCTCAAACCTTGAAGGCTAGAGCGCCTTAGCAAGAGCTGTTTTTGTAATCTTGTGTTATTGTTGACAAATCAATACTAGTTCTGTGAGAACTTAGCAAGTGCTATATAAAACCGTGCAGAAAAAAGCAGACTGAGAGCCAGAACATAAAGGGCTTTAATCCACAAAACTGATTTGAAGAAGAAAGGGGAAGTAAAGTTTATGAAAAGGGTCTTTGAGGTGCAAGGTGTGCATTTTCTCCGCTGTCTGGCAGCAGTAAAAGTAGTTGTACTGATGAGGACATAAATAATGCAGAGGGCTGCTGCGTTAGCGACAGGGTTGGCCATGAGCATGAGAAAGGAGGGTTTTATGTACGCACACACACATTCCTTACTCATCATTACAGCTTCCAGCGTGCCACTCTTCAACCTGCAAGTCAAGCTTGCTAGGGATGCAACTTACCCCCCACACCCACATTTGTCACATTAAACAAATTTTGTCATTTATTAGACATGTTGGGAATTTTATGGAATATATTTATCATTGCACCTGAATGTAATTTAACCATGGCGGTCTATAATATTTTATTTTACAAGACAGCACCTAAGTGAGGCAGGCATGCGATAGGACACAAAGAATTTCTGTCACTGCTGCCAGCAATCTATTTATGCTTGTGGAGAGCATGGACGAGGAAAGTGAACGATGAGGGAACAAAGAGAACCAAAGAAATAAAAAAGGAGAGGAAAGTAAAGAAAATAAGTGTGAAACTAAGCAAGACTTAAAGTACAAAAAAACAACAAAAAAACAAAACAAAAGAAGTAAATCACAGAGCCTTGCAACAGTATTTATGCACAGATGATTTAGAATTTTGTTGCATTTCAACCTTGTATTACAACTGATGCACAATTGATATCATACAACAGATCTACACCATATGTTAAAGTAAAAAACATATAAAATGTTACTTGAAAAGGATAAAGTGCATACTGTCTTTTCTATAACAACCTAAGTCCAGATATGATGCTAAACTCTTTTAAAAGTCATATAATTAGATCCTGTCCAATTACCCAATATTCTACTATATCTTTTAAATTCTCTAGTTGACAGAAAAGTCTGAAGATGTGATCTTCATTTTGTTTTTTATTGGTGGTTTTTCAAATAGGTCATGAACAAAGTTCTGTTAACATACAGACTGGGGTCCATCCCAGATCACCCCACAGTGCACCGTTACACTTTAACAAATCTGCTAAGAAAGAGCAAACTATCTGAACCCAAGGATCAGGCAACAGAGACACTTATCAGAGAGGAAACCAAAAGGTCAAAGGTAACCCTGTAGAAGCTGCAAAACTCCACAAACAAAAGGTACTGAAATTAAACTTTCCCACAATTTTTATGATCCAGTGAACACCATTCCCACAGCATTATAATGAGGGGATATTTGACAGATTGCTCATGATTGGTAAGATAAATGTTTTGTCCAAGAGAAGGGGTGAAAACTCATGCACAACTATGTTTTCAGTGTTTTTCTTCCTTATTTATCTGGCAGTTACAAACAGTGGTAGCCATATTGTGTTGATGAAATAATTTAAACCCCACAGAAATCCATTTACATTTCATAGAAAAATGTCAGTATAAATACATCTGATTCACGTAAGGCCCATCATGGGGTTGCAGGCAGAGGATACCGTTAACAAGAGTACATGCCACATAAGCCACAAGGACAGGATCTGACAAGGATGCTGCAGTGCAATCCATCATGGTATAAAGAGGCACATAGCTTACCAGTATGCAAAGGCCTTGCAATCAGCTCCAATTGTGCCTTAAAGGAAGAGTTAAATATTTTAAGGGATGTGTTATAAACTTCCCTCTTACCAAAAATGATAGGAGATGACTGACTCACCAAAAATGATAGGACATGAATGATATAAATCTGTGTGAAGCTGAAGTCATGATGCGGTTGGGGTAGTTTAATATGATGACTTGAGGCAGAAAAATAAAAATAGCTACCCTGGCTTCCTCGGTAGAAGAAAAACAGTCTACTAAAACCTGTAAAACTGTGCTGTGATAAACGGTAATTTGGAGGAAGGGGAAGGATGGTTAGCTTGATATCATGGGGAAAGCGTCATTCCTCAGTTTCTCAACAAATACTTTTAATGTGTTTTGTTGATGGTAATTTTTAAATTTTTTTTATTGTAACTTTAAAATCTGGATAAAAATCTAAAAGAAAAAATAAATAATAATAAAAAATTTACAGACGCACCCACCCATGCTTTAAAAACCACGCCAGAATAAACTAAATAATTAGTGTAAATTAGAAAATGTAAAGGGTAAAAACTGGTGTCAAAGTATATGCAAACAAGATCAGAAAGCCTTCCAGCTGCATCTTTGTAACTGATTATGATGTTTAGATGAACACAAACATTTTGTTTGTGGTTTAAAAAAAAAAAAAACTTTAAAAAAACTTCAAAAACACATTTTGAATCAATGAATCACAAAGTTAGGCAACAATGACATTTGAAGCTACAGAAGTCACAATAGTGTTTCCAAACAACCTCCGGCACAGTGTTTCGAATCATTCTTCTACGAGATGAGTAATGCAAACTCTGAACACTCTTCATAATTTATCCATAACTAGTATTTCTTTACATGGCGAAAATACATGCTGGAGCACACGTCATATAAACCAGACTTTTGGTGCCACAGCTGAACCAGAAGTTAGCTTATTTTTCTTCTGATCAGATGTCCATAATCCAATACTGCAATACAATAACGCCAGTGTTGTGTTGATCAACATGAATATATTGGTTTAATAGTAAATGTGGGTCATAAGAGAATAGAAGAAAAGAGAAAAAGTGATACAAATGTCAGAAAATTATTGCAGGCTATTTTTGGTTGCAGGACCAAGATGCCAGCCATCTTTGAACTTCTTATGCTACAACAATTAGCCACAATGATCAATGAATATTTATCTGGGACAGTCCATGCCTCATATACAGAGCGTTACAGTTCAGAGTGAATCAAACATTTCCCGCCAAGGCCAGGGGAGCAAATCATTAATAAAGAAACATTCCCACATGAAAGCTTTTAAAAACAGGACTTTGGCTTTTATAGTTTTCAATAGGAGCTTGCAAACATTAAACATCTTGTCAGAGCAAAACAACAATAATAATGAAAAGATAACTAATACATTTTTGCTGTTACCAAATTAACATAATTGAACTTCTGTTAACAATTAACCGAAAATGCAGTTGTAGCAGAACTAAATGAAATATGTGATTAAAATTTTGGATTTGGTAACTAAGAGTCTGAGCCTGAATGAACTTTCTGTGAAGTTTAGTGCTGTAGCATAAAAACTTACGGTGCAAGTTAAATAAGATCCATTTCATCTAAGTTTCATATATAGACTTAGTATTTCTGTTTTAATATTAATATTATTATTATTATTATTATTAATAATAATAATAATAATAATAATAATAATAATAATAATAATAATAATAATAATAATAATAATAATAATAATAATAGTAATAGTATTACTGCATAGCTCCATCATTGTAACTGATCATTGTAAGCTTATACATTATGTAACATAATAATGAGTATCACTATTATTGTTATTACTGCATTGTTAGTAAAGCTATTATTATTATATAGTTTCATGATAAAACCATATTCTATGAGGAGGACTTTTTTTTTGGGGGGGTTCTGTATTTTACTTTTATTTTTGTTTTCATATTTATCATTGTGTTCAAATTAACTTCCTAATCTCACCTGCTCTTCTCCAAGGGTGTACTGGCTTAGCCCTCACTACTGTCCTTACTTCTGTTCTACCACACTGCCATTCTTCATTTCTGCTGTTGTTATCCCTGTTCTTTAAATCTCATCTTCATTCTGCTCAATTTGTTTTTGATCCCACCTGCAAACTCCGCTGATCCACCAGCAGCAGCATCTAAACTGCCGGAGTAGTTCAGCAGCTCTTAGAAAACTGCTCTTAAACCTGCTAAGGCAGCATTTTTGTACTCAAAACAGAAGAGGTGAATTAAAATAAATGTATCTTTAAACTCTGCAACACTACATTTTTGTCTTTCTTAGCACATACTCTTCAAGGTCGTCAGAATCAGATGCCGCCACAGAAAGACATCATATAAAAGACAAGTTACTTTGGGTTGAACACCTTGCACTCCCTGCATAACAATTACACCACTGTCCTTCCCTTCAAACAAACTATCCTCTTGCTGGAGGAAAAAATTAAATATTAAAACTACATGTTCTGTTTAACCCTCAAACTCCCCTGATGTGTCATCATGTCATCTTGCGGAGGCGTTCAAATATAGCTATAGACTACTATCCGTCACCCCTCTCATCAATCACTTCACACACATCCAGTCATTATTTTTAATAAGTCACCTCTCAGAGAAGGCCAGTGGGGCTCTATCTCACCTGTCACAGTCTGGCTGTCTCTGCCAGCCCTGATGCAGGGCTGAGTAATGGCCCAAGGGTGATGAACCAGTGGCAGCTCCTAATCACCAACAGGAAACCAACTCATCTGACTGGATGACATGTCTTCTCTTCATCACAGAGGTACATGAGAGGATGTCAGCTCTAAGAGGCGGCTACAACACGTGTTATACACTGCAAAACTTACAGTCAGCTTAATGGGTGGCTTTAAAAGGGTGGAGAAATTTTCATGAGGAACCTTGAAATCCAGTTTGTTGCTTGGGGGGAAAAAAGACTTCATGGTTTGTGATTTCAGTTCACATCAGCTCTAAATCTATTGATAAATATGACCCGACAGCTTCCTGAAACCCTACTGTGATCAATACCAGCAGCTAAGCCTCATTATCCCTGGTATCCAAAAGAGCATTGAGTTCCCAAACAGAAATTAAAAGGTTCAAGACAAAAACTAATTTACCCATTACCTGTAACAGCAGCAGCTCTGGATACATGTGCTTTGAAAATGCAAAGCTTTATCAACATATGGTGTTCTCATTAAATAAATGTGCACCATGCAGTTAGTGTTCCAACACCGCTGCCAATGCTGAAATAGCATTAAAGCTGAGTGACAGATGGGCAACCTTGACTTGGAAGAGCAGTTTTTTACTAACTGGAAAGTTGGCGGATCGATTCCAGGCTTCCCCTGACTACATGCTCTGGTGTCCTTGGGCATAACACTGAACCCCACGTGGGTGGGTGGTGGAGCTGTGTGAAAGTTATTTTATGTTGGAAGACGTTTTTATGTGACAACAAAAACAACACCTCTGAACTTTGGCAGATTTTCACACTCTAGCCCCCCCATTGATGGGTGATTCAGCATCTGTATTGCATCCTGTCTCTTATCTGAGCTCTTTCCAGCCAGTAGAAGTCAGTCCGATGTTGACTCTTATCTTCTCTCTTGCTCTTTCTCCTTTTTTTTTCTTCGCTTCTTGTGATAACGTAGTCTTGCATTTCTTGGTGCTAATTGAAAACATGTTGATATTCAGTTGCTGGTGTGTGATGGTGAGGCACCGCCTCTCCTGGCTGCATGTCACTGATGGAGATGCATGAGGATTGTAAAAGTGTCATCACCAGAAAAGGTAATAAAGCTGTGATTAATAAAATGAGGGAAGCGGCATGGCAAACAATTGCTGACAGACTACATGCACAAGTTCTACAAGTTTTCATACCATTGTCAATTGTTACATGTTGATTTCACTGTCCTGATTAATTCATCTTCTCCTCTTGTGTTATAAATCTGTTTACATAAAGCAGCTGAATTGTCTCTGTATAAGATGTACTGGCCCTGCTCAGTTTAGTAATAACCCAATAATCAAAATGCATCATCATATTTTTTTAATATATTATCGTGTGTGTGTGTGTGCGCGCATGTGTGTGCAGCCTACATTAATTCTGCACTGTTACATCTCAACAGAAGCAATCTTAATAGGCCACAGCGTACCTGGCAGCAGGTGAAAATAAAGTACAATTAAGCGTGCACCCTCTGCAGGGTCATTTATAAAAGGCCAAGCCATGGTTACCAAAAAGGAACCCTGTCACTATCTATCTATATCTTTCTCCATCTTTCTCTTTGGATTAGCTTTCTCTTTCTTTGTCTCGCTCTATCTCTCCCTCTCTCTTTCCCTCAGCCTTTATGGACAGGGCTGATTCCAGTTTTACTGTTAGTCAACCAGAGGCAGTGTTTGTGAAATTGGAGGGGGGGTTTTATAAAGTAATAGTTTTAATGAATACCATGTTCTTTTTTATTTTATTTCATGTTCAGTCCTTGTTACGTTTCTTTAATTACATTGGCACTGACAGATATATTAATTATTCAAGAGTCAAAGTAGTGATTTGATAAGTGTTTTTTTCTTTTTGCACCTTAGCTTTAGCCCGCCTACCTCCGTTAGCTGGTTAGCTACCGTTAGGTCCAGGTTAGCTCTTAGCTACAGGCCCCAACCTTCACAGGCTCCACCTCTTTGCCGATTTTTGGATTTTCCGGGAATGACGACGTGTGGCATCAAATGCCTACAGGTGATGTCACGGAGGCTCCGTCCATCTTTTCTATACAGTTTATGGTAGCAACTTTATACAAGACACTTTGATCCAAACTGAAAACATATATAAAAATGGCTGACTTCATTCCCTCTCTTTGTGCCCTTTAGTTAGTTCTTAATGAGTTCATGGTCCTATTTAAATATCTGACTTCTTATTTGATGGAACCTAAGGGTCATTTTGTCATTTTTGTTGCCATTAACAGCAAAATATTCAAATAAAGTTCACTTGTTTTAGGGAGTGACCTCATAATGACTGACAAGCCGCTTTACAGTGAGTGTGTATTTTTCCCCAACAGCCAAATGGCTCAATTCATCCACAACCTAATGGGCTACATCACATAAAATGTCTGTCTATTTTATACAGTTGATTGACCTAAAATGGCTTGAAGAAAGTTATTCACATTCCCCTAAGGATGGCTGATTTTGTGGACCAACAGCAGGTAAGCATTTGTAATTTAAAGGAAATGTTCTTATTGGGTTGAAATTTGGTGCAGACATGGCTCAGGATAAAATCCATCTACAGCAACAGCAGCTTCTCTTCTTGTTTTTTTTCTTTACTGCCAACAAACAAAACGTTGTAGCAAATTTGAAAAAGTATTGAACTTGAAGGTAATCATGTTTTTGTTGGGAAATTGCATTGTTTTACCCTTTAAAACCTTGTCCCAGAAGGTCGTTCATGGTACAACACACTTGCTCAGACCCGACTGCTTTTCCACATTGCTCTGCGCAGACCAGACAGGAAGCTTCTCTGCTGAGTTTTGCTGTGGAGTATTTTAATTTTGAATGATTCTTTGGTAAATCTGCATCCATGTGTGAAAACAAGACTTGACAATTCTTCATATGTGTCTAAGATGCTTTGCAAGAGGAGCCTGGAGACGCTTGTAAATTCACACAGAAGAAGCCGTGTGCATGAACTCGTCTTTCCACTAAACTACTTCTGTGGGGGTAAATACTCAGGCCAGAAAAGGCAGTAGTATAAAACCTGTTTCATGTTTGCAGTCTGAAAATAGATTTTAGAGGACCGTATATAACTCCAGGACATGTTATTTTGTATACTAAGCTGTTTCCTGGCTCCATGTATGACCGTAAAAAGTATGACTTTGTTTGGGTACAAAAGTACATGTTTGTTACCCATTACTGTTTTAATGTGTGACTATTTAACTATTGTTACTATAATATCACCTTAACCATTAGTAAAAAAAAAACAGAAAAAAGAAAAAAAAAACATTGATTCTTATAAATATTGTGCCAAGAATAAAAAAAGCAAACAAAATGTTTCCATTGCTTTTTTTCTTTATGTAAACATTAAAGCGATGAAACTATTTTCGCAGAATGAGTGACTTATTTGTAAAACTGAGCATAAATCTTTGCCTTATACTCCAGCAAGACATATTTTTTGCTCCTATTTCAAGTTATTAATACAAAGCAGAGTTAGACAAACTTCAGTAAAAAATGTATGTTTGCTCATTGAGTATAAAATTCTAACATTATTACAGAATGAAATTAAATTTTCTTATTAACCTGAGGTTTGTAGAAAATATTAATGATTTTTAATCCAAACTAAAATCAAACATTTTAACCAGACCTTTATTTAAACTAAGGAAAGAGACTTAATGTACCATATTTAAGCATTATATACTTATAAAATGTTCTACTCTTGATTGTAATGTATGCTTTGTAAAAAAAAAAAAAAAAAAAAGTACTATATTTTGTTTCTACATTTATGTATTTATGTATAATCTATTTTCTTAAAAAAATCCCACTTAGTCTTTTTGAATGTATATTAGTTTTTATCTTATTTACCACATCCCTAATGTTTCCTCACTGATAGCCTTTTCCCAACTTGGTTTTATACTGTGGCCTAAAATCAGATTAGAGGGAGAGAGAAAGGGACGGACATAAAGACTTTTTGGCTTTTTGAGTTGCAAAATTGTATGAAAAGTGCTAAATGAATTAAGTCTAACTGGCTAATTAAGAAGTTAAATAAAAGCAGCTTAAAACTGGGCAGAAAAAATGGCTGAGAATACAACCCTCTCTATATCTATTAGTTTTTCTCACTTTCATAGTGACACCTTCGACATTACTGTTGTTTGTTCACTCCCCTGAAAATAAAGAAGAATGACCCTCAGATAATGGCACAATGTAATATAGTGACCTGACACCAGCTTGTAGCCATGCTGGGGAAGCATTTCATATCTGCTGCACAGCAGCACCACTGATCCATAAAATAACAGACAGAAACCAACTAACCGCTGATAACAAAAATTACTTCCGATTTTCCAGCTTCACTTTAGAAGATTACATATGTGTTTAGAGAGAAAAGACAGGAGAAGGTATGCTTTTTGCTGCATTTGTGTTGTTTACTGGCAGTCAAGACAAGAATGAAAGAAAAGCTGGGAAAAGAATGGAAAATCAGTATAACTGGTGATTTTCAGCTCATTGTTTGGGTCATATTAAATAGAGAAGGCCAGGAGCGGGAGGATTCCCTCATGCACTGAAGATTATGTTAAGCACCAGCCATTGTGTGAAACTACAATTACCATGACAGTAGTAAAAAAAAACAATAATCAACTGCACACCAAAGCTTTCTACTTGGAAGTTAACTGAGCGGCTGGGCGTTTCCCCATGGCTCCTTAATCAGTGAGCAAATTAACATATATATAAAGCTGTGTTGAACCAAAAGGGTTTCTTACAATGGTGCTTGTTTTTCTGATCAGAATTAAAACTGTTTCACTAGTTTCAATGACAATGTCCATTGCTTTCACTGCAAGGTGAAGCTGCAAGGCTAGTCACTGTCTCTTTGGAAAGATCAAAATTGTTAAAGATTATTAAATTGGCTTTATGCACTGAGTTCATTTACTGTTCCATGCAGTGCATCCCATATGAGTGTTTTGTGATACACACAGAATTAAACAGCAGCTCGGCCTCATTTCTAACTACAGGCTCGTGGAAATGAGCTCGTCAAATATACAGCAGATCCACACATTTTAGCTCCATGGAAACAGTAAGTCCGTACTTACTCCAGAAGTACATGACCTGACAGTCGATTTCTCCAGCTCTCACGTCTCATCCTGAAGGAAAACTGCTCAGTTCTGACAACTTTAATCCACAAAAACAAAACAAAACAAAAAAAAACAATATATTAAATAGAAGAAAACAATATTTGACTCCATCTCAACCTCAGAAAACTGAGTTTTGTTATTTTTAAGCCTCATTAAAGCGAGTGATCAATGTGACTAAGTCCTATAGAAAAAATCATTTTAATCCAGGAATGGTTTAAGAAGTTGGGTGCACCCAATACAACTAATGAACTTTGTGCTACTAAGCTGCCTGAGCATTAAAAACTGACATAGTTGTATCTTTTCAGCGATATAAAGCTTGAGGACCCCTGCATGAGCAGAAAGGCGGCTGCATTGCTTCTCTGGTTGAGGAGAACTGAGCCCGATCTGAAGAAATGGTTTGATTTCCCCAATAAATCAACTCATTTCTCCAGTTTTCCATAATTTTGCAACAAGATTCTACTTTTTGCATTCTTTGTGAGTTTTTCTCTTAGTTTGCCAAATGCAACTCGAAGCTGCATGTCATTTGGTAAATTAAGTTTGAAAAATGATATTTACATATCAAAGAGCCCTGGAATCCAGGTGAATTAAAATTTATTAGACAACCTTTCAACTCCTCATCTGGAAGAAAAACAGCTAACAAAATCCTCAGGATATTTCTGTAGGATAAGTCCAGTATTCTAAATAGCTCACTGCTTTTGCATAAATTGTCATGTAGTACTGCAATTTAAATGCATGTTGGAAAAGGGAGGTGAAGATCGTGGGAATGTACAGAGCATGGGAGGATTGGTCTTCATTGATCTTCTGCTACTGTAAAGTTCATGTCAAACAGAGCTGGAATGCTACACTGACTCAGATAAACAGTGATTACAGAAAAGCCTTCGACAGGGTGGAGCTCGTGCCGGCTTCCAATCCTGCCAGCCAGAACAGCATCTGAAGCAGCAGTGCGCGCTGACAGAGCAGATGAAGTCTGCAAAAAGGTAGCTCGGTCGAGTCACATGCAGCACATGAATCCAGTCTGGTGTGTGTCAGTAGTCTGGGCTGCTATTGAACTTTTTTCTAATATTTATTTGTGCATGAATAGATGCTTTCTATCTAATCTTAGAGTTGCATCCATCTTTATAAAAAAAGTCCCTAAATACTGAAATTAACTTTATTTCAAACAGATTTCATGAATATGATATTTAGTTAAATGGTCCGGAATTAGATGTGAATCCTTTAGAACATCTCTGGGGTGTTGCTGTAAAGCTCAGGGTGCATTCACACCAGGATAGTCTGGGGAACTTGGTTCGGTAATTCCTGGTTTGGTTACTTTGCTTTCAAAGTGCACTTCATTCAAGTGGACCAACCCACATGGACGAAAACAGAAATCCTTCCCCTTCAGCTGGCTCGTTTACCACAAGTAAAAATGAAGCAAGACCAAGTTTATATTTTCTTGGGGGTTTCTGTTTTTACTTGCGGGTCTTATCCTAATACGGTTTTCAGTAGAAGCTGTCCAGTAAGAGCAGTTTGCAAAGCAGTGAGCTATTTAGAATCCTGGACTACAACACACTTTACTTTAGTTAACTTCCTCTCTTTAGTTAACAGGATATCACAATGCCAGCAGACCCCACCAGGGTTCACATGCAAGTGAACTGAGACCCCTGGTTCCAAAGCAGACCAGAGTTAGCATTTTTGGTCCACACCAGAATGTGAATGAGTGTTCACACCACTCTAAACAAACCATGCTATCCGTGAAAGAAGACGTGTTTAAAGCGGACCAAACAGCACCTATCTTATAACAGAACACATGGATGCAGTCATGTCGTGGATCAGAACTCCAAGAGAATATTTGCAACATCTTGTGGTTTTAATCCATTTAAGAGCAGAAACTGTTTTAAGTGCAAAGTACTTGTGTGGTAGTCTTACTGAGAGTGTTTCTGACTAAAGCTACAGGATTTAGTGGGGTTTATTTAGGATGAGGATTGAGCCGGGTAGGTGGGGTGAGCTCTGAATAATCACAAGTTATATGCTGTTTGATATTCATATAGCAGATCAAAGGAGAAGGACCATGGGCAAGGCCTCTGCGTGTAGGGTGCTCTGAGTAATCCTCACACTCATATCAGAGGGGTGTATTAAACAGCTCATGTTGTCACTAGAGAGCAGAGGTGTGTATGAGGAGAATATGATTTACAATCAAATAACAACATGGTGGTGAGTTCCCTCTGCTGTTCGGATAATTTTACAGAATCAGCGAGATAACAAGTGACACGGACGGATAAAATGCGATCGGGAAGCCATCTGGAGAAATGAATACAGCTGATGGTGCCTTCTCATTATGTCACATCGGTGTGTCGTCTCCCTCCATTATGATTCGGCATACAGGAATTCTGGCTGTGGATGCCTCTGCTTCCTGTAAGTTCATGGTCGGAGCAGAGATAATGTCTATGTTGTCTCATTCAGCTGTGTGAAATTGGACAAACTGATGGGAAATAGATGAACAGTAATGTGGGAATCTCAGAGAACAGACATGCCAAATACACAAAAAGCTTTTCACAAATACACAAAAAAATTTCCTGAGTTTGTCGTATTCACGAGGACGAATAGAGTGGGTGGGGGGTGCAAAGCTTTGTGAAATATCATTAAATTGATACCTGCTTCTTGATGTATTGTATGTTTTTGAAAGTGGATCTCTATGGAGGACCCAGTGATTGAAAAGTAAACAGTGTACTAGCAGTCAGAGGCTACCTTCATAATTTTCATCAACAGATGATCAGTCAGTCTGTGCAGGATTGTTGCAAAGAAACGTGTGTGTATGTGCTCTATATGAGTGTGTTTGCTGGCAGGATCTCAGCAGGGCTGAAATGCATCTAATGAGCATATTAAAGGATACATTTACTAACATATGGTGCAAGCACTAACCTCCTTTTGGCTTTAAATTGGACTTGGGATCAACTAAAAGTCAGTTTTGCATTTGGCCTTGCTGCATATATTTGATGAGTGTTTTTTTCTCTCAGAATGCTATGAGCAGGTTATAAAAACCAACCTTGCAGCATACAAAGGTTTGCTGTTTAGTCAGTTTACTGGTAATCGAGCAATTACTTCTGAAAAGAAGCGCAATCTGATTTTGCATTCAACAATGCTGAGAGAAGTGAGTACATATTGATTACAAAGCCACATGCTTTATTTTCTGAAGAACCCTGAAGACTAGTTGGTTACTAGTTGCAGTAAATACAATGTGGTAAAAAAAAAATTGCTAATTTTTATCTGTGTCATTTTTTGTCAGGTACCTGAAATCACAGATAGGTGATTTAAAGGTTCAGAGCCATTCTATCTTAACATACCTTTTGAGGGATACAACCAGAGATAAAATTAACCACAGCAACCTGAAGCAGCTACAGCTGGCTCATTCTGTCCATGCAAGTGTGAAACATTGTGTTTCAGCTCTCTTTGGTGTGATTTATTGGGCTCTGCTGTAACAATTATGGCTGCAAAACAAGTTCAAACATCAGTTACAAACGCATAGATTATCATGGCTCTGTTCGTACACCTGCTTGTGTCTTTACTGCGTTGAACCACACCAAGGTCGATAGAGCCACTGGCAGCACTGATCAGAAATGTATCAATGTCTCAAAGCCACTTCTTTGATGTTATCAGCAGTGGGACTGAAAAGGACAACCTGCCTGCTCGGTTTGCAGAAGAAAAAAAATCCCAGAGAATGTCAACAACAGGGTAAATACTCCTTTGGCTTTCAACATCAGCAGGGAAGACATTCACAAATGTCAAGCCTTCAATCATAGAAGCTGCTGGCCTTTCTAAAACTCAGGTAGCCAGACACACCCATTTCACCTCCACAATGTTGATGAAAAGAAGAAAAACAAATATGTAAAACACTGTCACCTCCAGCACATTGCCTCCTCTAAATGAAGCACTCATCACGCTACATTACCTCCCTCATATCAAGGACAAACAGCAGAATTTAAGCAAAACCTCCTAGATTACCTACCCTTCCCTTTCCAACACTCACACACAGGTATCGATTCAGCTCTTTTTTTTCTTTTTCCTGCTGGCTGAACATGACGTAATGGCTAAGTCCACGCTGCAGCAGCATGAAGTCATAAGGCTTTTCCCCAGCAGACACGTGAATGATTAGAGGTGGAGAGCAAGTCCATCTGTTCATGAGAGCATCCATCGGCTTCACAGATTCATCCTTTCCATCTACATTACCATCTACACTGGACTACTCTTATGAATGAGTTACTAGGTTTTCCATCATACATTATAAATACACTGAACTCTGACTGATGCATGAGGTTGTAGATTGACAAAGCTTTCTAACCCAAGAAAAATAACACACACACACACACACACACATATATATATATATATATATATGTATAAAACATAAGAATTTAGCAACCAAAGTTTTGAGTAACTTGGTGGTCATGGAAATGTAAGTAACTATTCCTTTTTGTTAATTCTACTTCGAAGAGAATAGGTTAATAAAGTACATTGACCATGACCAGAAACTCTGCCCTTAGTCAGTGTTTCTGTAGCTGCTCCATCACAGATCCGAAACAGATCTTCATCTTGTACTTTTCTGTACATCTGCAGCATACTGAGGAAAGCTGCTGTAATCTTAATAAGCAATGCTCTAATTACATATTTCAATTTCATGCCATTCAATACTTCGACACCACTTCATTTTAAACAGAAAGAATGGATTTGGTAATCCAGAGTTTTTGTCACAAGCTAGCATTTGGATAAAGCTTTAAAAATTTAATCAGTAATACATGTTACACAATGGGTTTTTAAACTTAGTTTCTGTACTGCAAAAAAAAAGCAAAGTGTCTGTTACATTTCAGAGGACAAGTAATTCATAATAGTAGTGATCTGATTGGTCAGGCACTGATTGTTTTAGCAGATCATTCCTATTTTTTTATTTTAGAGTGCTGTACTCGTCAGCAAAAAAGCCCAAACAGAGGTTATCGAAAACGGTATATTGGTGAAAATACCATTAAAACGTTTGTACAAGCTTTCTATCTTCTATCCAACTGAGCCTGTAATAAGTTAGCTTCTTTCTTTAAACAAAGCAAACGAACAAAAGCAAAAGAAGTGTGCTGCTTACAAGAGCATCAGTCTCCCATGTGGGAGATCAGGGTTCAAATCCCCCAGGGGATGAATTTTAACCCCTTTCAGTTGGTCCTTAGAGTCTTAATGCTACTGCCTAACCATTTTAAGTCACTTTGGATAAAACTGTTAGCTAAATGACTGTAATGTACTGAAAAAGAAAAACCTCGTCACTCATGAGCAGCTACAGACTGATATCAAACCTCCTCTTTCTTAGTTAGATTAAAGAAAAAGCTGTCTTTTACCAGCTACACGACTTCCTGACACTAAGTTACTGTTTTGATATTAACCGGTCGGGTTTCCGGCCACACCACAGCACTTAGACCACTGTAGTTAAGGTCTTTAATGACATCTGCTTAATCACAGATAGTGGAAACATTTCAGTCCTGGTACTACTAGATCTCAGTGATGCATTTGGCACGGTCAATCAAAACTGTGTTGGACTTTCTGGCACTGCCATTAATTGGTTTGAATCCTATTTTAAAGACAGGGACTATTTTGTGTCTTAAGGTAACTATAAATCTGAGCAAACTAAAATAACTTGTGGATTTCCCAAAGGCTCTATCCCGGGGCCACTGCTGTTAACATCTATATTCTAGCTTAAAGATGTGTCCCATGACGCAGTAAATGTATAAGTACCACCAGAAGCAGTAGGGCCGTGTTGAGCAGTAAAGCTGACATACGACTAGTAAAAGGAATAAAGAAGAAGCCACAAAATATTTAATGGCCTCAAAGATCATCACCATCTACTGTGATAGCTCTTATTATGCCTCTTTCTCAGAATGTGCATCATCGTAAACCCCTCCACTGTCACCATGTTTGCTCTGGTCTGACACTGATCAATGTCGGAACTCTGGGATAAACATGTATTACCTAACAATCATGCCGTAAGGGACGCATAGATGTATGTGTGCAGTGACGTTTGAAACAGATTTCCCAAGTTAAGTACAAAATAGGAACTTAAACGAGCCTGAAAACACAACCAACCTGAATCTTGAAAAACTCAACAGAAATGAACTAGCACAAAGCTAATTAGCAAATGGATACAGATGTGCACTATAAACCCATTTCTTAGCAGGTGTGGCTTTAGTTGTAAGTCATTGATAATACACACACACCTCTAATTACTCTGGCACGAAGAAAACCAAAACTCATCCAAATGAATGAATCAGTTCAGCACAAAAGTTATTGTTCCATAATTACTGATATGAATAACACCTTGCCTTGTGATGAATGAACAGATGTTCAATCATCACATTGTTTTCTTTAATTTTAATACTTATCAACCAAAAGATAATATACAACATAATACATCATCAGTGTTCAAAATCAAACATCAGAGATAGTCCAAGAACTGAAAACAAATTAATTTTTCATTCTCTTTTCTCTATTTAAATGCTCCTAACCCTTTAGATTTACAGCATCTGGTGCAGTGTTGTTTCTGGCAGGCATCTCAGTTTTAGTCTTCATGACGAAAATGCTTGTTAGTTTTAGTCACATTTTAGTCAATTCTAAGTTTGATAGTTTTAGTCCAGTTTTAGTCGATGAAAACTCAACAAGGTTTTAGTCTAGTTTTAGTCAAGTTCATGAATTGATGCCCTACTTCATCATACAAAAATGTCACATAAGATAATAGCAGATCTATAAGTTCAACATAAAGCAACACATTGTGAGCTTGTCATTTTAGTATTTTTTATAAATAATTACTAAATAAAAAGGAATGGTATAACACTTCGAAGGTTTTCCAACCAACAGCAGATACTTTCTGATCTACTTAGGGTTATGCATTGCACAGATAAAGTGTTAACTGTGGAATCAAAGCAAAGAGCAACAACATCCTGACTTGGATAACTGTGGCTAAAGTGCAATACTCCACCCTGAACATACACATGCCCAAAACATGAGCAATGGATGAGGAACATATATGCTCAACTTGACCTAGTCTGCCAGTGAATTTATGATGGATTATAGTTAAAATATGTCCATATATTGTTTCCTCGCTTCCAACCACCAAATCCCTTCGTCGACGCTGCCGCCATGATTGATCTATGTGTTATGGGATGTGTTTAACTCCTGTGTGTGTGTGGTTCAGCCAGCTCAGTGTGTGTGTGGGCGTGAGAAGACAGATCTCCCCCGTGTCTTCTGACCACGAGGGAGATCAGGAAACCGGGAAAGGTTAACATTTAAATGAATAAACTGCTTGTCTGTGCGCGCTGTACGTCTGGTGGTGGGCGTGGCCAAGGTGCAGCAGCACTGCTGACTGACAGATTGCGCTCAAAATAGGCAGAAATGTCGTGCATGTTTAATGTCGGACAATCAGCCCTTGAAAATTTTTGTATCGTCAACAAAATGTCACAAATGTCTCGTCATGTTTTCGTCATCATAGAGCCATTTTTAGCTGGTCACTGTCTCGATATCATGAAAAAGGTTTGTCAACGAAATAAATTGTCATCGTCATTGTTGACAAAAGCAATACTGGTCTGGTGTCCCTGCTTATGAAACTATATATAAAGTAGTTAAAACCAAATCGGACTCCTGCAACAATAACGTGCTGCTTGCACATTCTCATTCTTCAGCATTAATAATTTAATTATCTCATATATAACAATATATCAGCATAAAGGGACTAAACCATTACTTTCACTTTAAAATTTAAATACAGTTTTGCAGCTTCTTCAGGCTGGAATCTCAAAGTGGTTACTAGGGTGACAATACTCAAGATTATTAAAGAACGATTTAGGAAACACATTCGCAACCAAACTTTCTCTTTCTCTGTCTCTACGTCTCTCTGTCTCTCTCTCTCTCTCTCTCTCTCTCACACACACACACACACACACACACACACACACACACACACACACACACACA
>JBAMHW010000023.1:22165360-22178854 GCA_037177495.1 Rhadinocentrus ornatus
CACACACACACACACACACACACACACACACACACACACACACACACACACACACACACACACACACACACACAGAACCCACCCTACCCCCATTCTAAACAGACTGTCTCAAACACAATATGTCTATAAAAATAACAACATAAACACGTATATGTCTTTGCCCTGATGTACCAGGTGAGGAAACTATCAAAGGGATCCGGATCCTAAAGGATCCGTTTTACTTATTGCAAAGGGCCTTTGGAAAAGCCAAATTTAAAGAACAAATTATTAATGCAAACTGATTTGTAGTCAAACCACAGTATAACACAACCCATGTCTTTAGAAATTAATTCTCCTGCCACATATAGCTGGGGTATACTGACTACATATTTTACTAGGGCTGTCCATTACATTACATTCCAGAGATTGTTTTTATATGGATTTTTAAATAGTTTCTGCAGCACATAGCATCAGTACAGGGGTAAGATTGAACTTATCTGCTCTCCACTGAGCCTTTTTCAGCATCAGCAGGTGTGCTAGCAGGTTTATGCTGAGGAACATTCCTTAAACTTCTGCAGAGCTCACACAAAGCCAGCAAATGGTTACTGGTAGCATTCAACAGGAGGGAATGATAATGATGAAAATAAATTAAAAAGTAAGCAGCAACTGGCTGATACTGACACATATATTGTTGCTTTATGCATGTGGGAATTACAAGGCTCCAGCATTAAGTGTAATGATCTTAAGTTAACTAGAGAAGAGAATGATTCATGAGCCTTACGCGGCTGGAAAAGACATTGTCTAAAGGCACAAATTCGGTTGCCTGCTTACATTAAGAGTAAAAATTGAGAGGCATGAGCAGCTGCGTTAGATGGTGTGATGTATGAAGTGCTGTGTGCATGTGTGGGGCTTTAATTCTCATCGGAGTGCCGTTTCTCTGGAAAAAAGCGCCTTACATAAAAAATAAAAAGCAATAAACAAGATTTTTAACAGATTCAGCTCTCATTCATGATATAAACACCTAAATGAGCTGATAACATCCCTACACAAATTATTCCTAAACTATCTCAAGTGAATTCGAGTATTCAAATGATTCATTTGCTCAATCTACTGAAGGCTTTGGAGATACGATCAACTCATTATTTATTCTTTGTCTTTGTTTGTTATCTCAGTTTTTACCATTCGTTTCTCTGACTTCAAATTTCAGTCTTATCACTTGTTAAAATGTGCCACATTTAAGAAGCACAAGCACACACACACGCACACACACACACACGCACACACACACACACACACACACACACAGAGAAGTGTACTATCTGATTAATAATTTTATCTGTGTGATGCTGGCTCACAGCTAACCTCAATTAGCTGACTGGAAGTGTAAGGAAGCCAATGTGAGTGTTGGATGTGCTGTCATATGTGATGTACTGATAATGATGAAGAGCAACCTGGTTTATTTTCTGGCCTATCTTTAAAGAAATGGGTTTAAAGCATCTACTGATGATTTCATAACTTTATGCAAAGGTTTTTGGGGGTTTTATGTACTTTGATTCAGCAAGCAAAGCCAAACATGGCCTTTAAAAAATACAAAGTGTTTTCTGACTCTGGTTCTGCTGCATTTATCGCATATGTTAGGATTGTTATTCTTTATGAAAACTCTATTTTCAACCTGAAAGAGCTGCAGGGCGGCAGTGATAAATTGACTCTTAACATGAGCAGTCTTTTCCATTAAATATTTCAACACCTTACACTCTGTAAAAAAAAACAAGTGTTCCTAGAAAAAGGAAAAAAAATAATTAATTTTACAGTGAGTATAAATATTGTATATAACATGTACACCTCCTTGGAAACACCTTGTTCTTTTCCAGCTCAGGGGTGGAGCGTCATCAATAAAAAAAAATAAAAGGGAGCTAGAAGCATTTCCTAGCTAGCTCTCAGTCAGTCTCACCTCCCAAAGAGAGAGCGCTTGATGAGGCATTTCTGCCCGAGAGATGGAGTGTTCCATGGAGTCCAGCCAGGATGGGAGGTGGACAGAAAGCCTCTTCAAAACCATCTGAAAGGATGATGTGAATGTTCTCGGAGGTCATGATGGTGACCTGTGTCTTCCAAATTGTCCATCCATCACCATGGGGAATCACACTTACCAAACTGCTTTCAAAAACTAAAAGAGGGAACAGGAAACTCTTAAGCCATCATCGTTTGGTTCACCAGAATGTGGATTTTACACACAGGTGTGAAACTTCTCCTTTACTGCGACAGCAGAAGGAAGACTTTAAATGTAATTCTGTAGACACCATCAGTGTCATTACTTGTTAGGAATCACAATGCCTCATTTGCATCTTTTTATACTGCACTTACGCAGGCAGACTGACTTTCTACCCAGTTAAATTTAATAACATAAATGCAGTATTTCAGTCCCTGATTTACATTTTTGTCAGTGCACCTTTCATTCTTACGAAAAAGAAAGAAAGAAAAAAAAATTAAGTAGAATAATAAGAGTTTTTTTTCTCCCCATTTTCTGCAGTGCATTATCCAAATGTCTGCTGAAATTTACATTTTAAGGCATTGTGGGTTTTATGGACAGTGGTAAGATATTAGCGTTTTAAATGGGCTTTTTAATCAGCCAAAGAAACCTAAATATTTAAATTACCCAGCCAATGAAAAGAAAAATCATTATTTTTGTCTGGAATCCACCAACCAGATTAAGACCAGTGATGATTTACTACTTTCATTTAAATACGTTTCCTTGATTCAGCTGAAAAACAATGTAGAATAAATATTGCTGCCAGGCTACACTTGCAAAATAAACCTTTGGTGATGTCAACAATATTGACTTATTGTATATTTCTTTTATATCAGTCAAAGGTTTGGCTAGTGAAACATCAGCTGGCCACATACTGACGAAGTCAGATCAGTAATTGCTGTGGTTTCAGTGTTCCTAGACAAATCTAATATCACACATATAATTGTGCAGACTTTAATCAGTGTATCCCAATCAGAACCGAATAGCATCGTGGAGATATGATGAACTGCAGCAGGTGCACTTTAGAAGGTTCTTGCTACTGAATAGCAGCTGACTGTAAATGAATATCTGCCAAATGTTGGTTAGAAATAATTTTGGCAGGTACAAACATGCTTGTTTGGGAGGTAATAAATGAAGCTAATAGTAGCTATCTGACGTGGCAGTCCTATCACTACATGTCCTATGAGCACATTTCCATGACATATCTTCCATCCTTTGGCTGCGTGCTGCCTTCAGGGTGCGAGGTGTTGTTTATGTGCTACTGCCTGACTGAACAAAGTGCAGCTCAGTGAGGAGTGAAATTTAAATAAGTGACATGTAGAAGGAAAAAGAAAAATGTGGCGGTGGTTGGACGGTGTGAAGAACAAGGCTGGTTACAAGAAATGAAAGGAGGTAGGGGACAAATTTGAGTAGAAAAGAGGAGCTGAAAGCCACTGAGATCTGGCATGCAGATAGTTTGCGCTCACACAAACACCAAGCTGAGAAAACTGAGAATATCCAGAGTAGCACAGATCCAGACAGGTGGCTCTGAAAACATCTGACTACATCTCAATTAAATGAGGCATTATGATGACTGGTTTTAATAATATATTTGATTTCTGGCTATTTCATTTTTCACTTAATACATCTTTGACTTTTGTTAAAAAAAACACCAAAATGATAAGAGACAAAATTCTTCTTATTGTTTAAATAATGTAAAAAAAAGTTGATTATTTCAAGATGATTAGGAGAATAAATCACTTGTTCGTTGCTGGAAAAGAGAGCATTGAGGGAATGTTGATGTTTGGCATTTTAATGAAAATAAAAAAACAATTTAAAGGAACGTTTATGATTAAGTGAATTCAGATGTACCTGTAATCTGGATTATTTTGCTTGAAAGTAGTCAAGCTACTTTTGACTAGTGATAGAAAGCCCTCGATATTAGTACTAATACTACTTTTGGTATCAATGCACATTGCCAACAAAGACATAGCATGTAAATGTGGATAAGATTTTAGCAAAAGTATGACCAGAATAATATTTCTGTTGATGCTTTTGCTGTTTCATTACCAAAATTGTATTAGGAGGAATAAAACTACTGAGTAAGCTACATTTACATTAGCTTCTATACCTTTTTACTCTATAAGTACACATTCTACTTGTGTTAGTACACTGCATTTTCTCTCATTTTTTTATGTACTGACCTGATCTGCAATGACTGTTCTGCTTCTAACACTTTGCACGTTGTGTGTATGTGATGCCATTATGTGAGCTGCTGCCACTGTACAAAAACCACACAATGTTTAGCTTGTCATCTCCAGCTGCAGCTTCAGCCAATATCGTTCTAAAAATAGAGACGTGCAAGGTAAATGTGTAGTGTGCAGCCAAACAAGCCCAGCCCCAACATAAAGCACTTTATTGCACGGTCTATCAACAGTTCAAAATATGAAATATAATCTATACAAAATCAGTTGGTTTACATTAGGGTTTAGTTTGACATTTTATTATTATTATTATTAATAGTAGTATTTTTTTTTTTTTTTTACCGAGTTGACTTCACAATGCGATCAGCTTTCTGAATTAATCCCTAGCCATCCTCGTTGTCTGTGTTAATGCATGTCTCTGATATTTGGTCCCAGACCCTCTAAGAGGATGGTAAATGGTTCCATTGTGAACTTATAGCAGCAGTGACACGTGTCAGTGCAGCAGGTAATTGCAGATGCTTGAAAATAAATTGCAGTATTAAGTAGTATTAGTGGTAAATGGTAGTGAGGGTTATGATGGAGGGCTGCACATTTTGCCTGCTATTTCAACAACAATACAACTTCTACAGCCAAGGAGAAAAGCATTCAGTCAATGATGATGAAGGAAAACAGCCTGGGAGAGGGATCAGTCTGTTAGAGGACAAGTCAAGAGTAAAGATGCTGTAATCATCCATAGATTGCAAATAGATTTTCCTCTTGTGTTGAAACATCACGTGTTTGACATACAGTGTAGACAGACAGGTGGACAGACAGTGGGAGTTTGCGGTAAATAGAGGGGATAAGGACAATGTCACGGTAAATAATGAGTTTGGGGAGCTTCATTTCCCAGACCCTCCTTATGTTTAGAGAGGCTAGTCACCAACTGAGCTGCAGGCTAACTGACTTTTAATTAGTGTCTGATCAAGCACACATGAAGCCATGCTGGCGCACACACCAGCCCTGCCAACTCGACATCAAGGTTATCACAAAACATCCTTCGGCATCAGATATGACTTTATCACAGACACCTGCGTTATGCATGTGAGGAGGCTTCTGCTGGAATGAGGAAGACAAAAAGGCACCAGCTACACTCATGAACTGATCTTTTAGTCTTCAAGGAAAGTAAATGACCTTTTAAAATGCTTTAACAACCACATCTTGTTTTCCAGGAGCGTTGAGACCACTAATTTATGATCTCTGCAGCTTGTAAGTCAGTAACACTCAAAGGAGGAGAAAAAAAAAGCAAAAAAAGCCATGTATTATTTTGAGCATTTCTATTAAACTATTTGATTAAAAAAAAAACTATTTAGAGGACAGAAAAACAAAAAGAAAAGGGGAGATCTCTGTATTTGTGGAGCAATGTAGTGCCTTTCATCAAAAAGCACGACATTGCTTTTTACAGATCCTGAAGATGTTAAGAGATGTTATGCTAAGAAGCCTGCTCTGGATATTCCGACTGCATATCCTGAAAATTGCTCATGCTTTTTTTCATCTCATGTTTTCATAGTGCCTGATTTCAGATAGTTTGCTGTGGTGTAACAGATTACAGTCACATTTAAGTGTCACACATATGCAGCAGATATTTAGAAAATGATGGTACTTCAGACAAGTGTTTTTTTTTGGTGTAATGATGGCAGACTTATATTTTTACTGCACATCAGAGTGAAACTGCAATCTAAAAGCTGACTGTCAGTAAAATAATAAAGTCAATCTGATGTTATGTGTTATAGCCTGACCAAAGCTGCGATGGGGCTGTCTGTAGTTTAAAGCAGGGGTTCCCAAACGTTTTGAGCCACGATCACCATGATAACATATGTTTGTGTTCACACACACACACACACACACACACACACACACCCGCGATGGCTATGTGGTTAATTATGTGATAAATCAAATAGGTCATCCTGCAGCCGTTTTGTAAATCTAAGGCTGGAAAACTGACAGAATCTTCATAAATATGGAGGATAAAGTGTTTTTTGGTGGATTCGGTTCACCGCTTTGACAATGCACCTACATGCCCAAAACCAGCTTCTCTCACTGAGATAATGGCAAATTCAGATATTTTATATGACATGAGTAATAACTTTGTCATTTATGCATTAATGTATTAAAAAGGTTTTCACAAAAAATAATACAGATTAAACTCTTTGCATTAATGCATTCAGGAGTATGTACTGAGGTCCGGGTGGAAGCTCAGTGCCCCCCCATTCTAAACTTAGTCTATTAGGTGGCAAAACCTAAATGCTCTTATGTTTGTTTGTTTTAGACAGTTTGAAGGTCTTCTGCTCCACTTATTAGATAATTTCTCACATTCATCCTCCCACCAACTTCTTTCTCTGTACGTGTACAACTGCTTAATTTAAAGACTCTCCACCGGCTTACTCTGACTATGACAAAAGCAGAAGCTCCTTTTAAGTTTTAAACTTTTGTCTTTCCTGCAGATTTTGCTCAGTTAAGAACCTTTCTGAACAAAAACATATATTCACAGACGTGGCTAAGAATGCACTAATACTGGTTAAACAAAGAGGAAGAGCACTGGTGAGGTGGCTGTCACACTAAAACACTGTGAACTTGTAGATCTCTTCCCTCTTTTGGAGCATCGTATCACAAGTCGATTTACTCCTTCCAACATATGAACCGCTCTTTAAAAGACTCAAGCCAGCTGTTAAGTCAGTTAAATGTTAGACTGAAGACAGTATTGCCTCACTCCGGTCATGTTTCGACTGTACAGAGTGGAATATCTTTTATGAATCATGTACTGGAATCAGGAATTAGATGATCTGACTGACACTTTTTCTTCATACATATCCTTCTGTGTTGATTGTAACATTCCCGGTAAAACAATCAAATTATACCCAAACAACAAACCATGGGTTACAAAAGATCTAAAACAGGTGATAAATAAGAAAAAGGCCATATATTTACACAGGAACCAGTCAGGAAAAAAAAGACATTCAGAAAGAATTAAAGTAGGAAATAAGGAAAGGTAGGAGGTTGTACAAAGATAAAGTAGAACATAAGTACAGCAGTGGAAATCTGCATGGCGCATGGAATCGTATCAACTACGGCCTCCGTTTCTCAAATGAAAAACGAAATTGACAAAAACCTACTAAAGTGGAGGGAAACTTTCTGATGCTTTTGATTCATTTTATCGTCGCTTTAAAAAATTAGATTTTTCTAATGAGCTCTTATCTTTTAAAGAAAACACGTCCCCCGGCTCTACTATTGTGATCAGTCTGGAGTGTATCAGGGACCTGATGAGACGGGTGAACATTGGAAAGGCTCCTGGTCCAGACCAGATTTGTGGGCGCACTTTGAGATATTGCGCTGACCAACTGAGCCCTGTCCTACATTATATTTTTCAATTGTCTCTGGATATGAATCATGTCCCTGTTGGCTGGAAGACCTCTACTGTAATTCCTGTGAACAAGATAAATCTGCCCAAAAAACTAAATGACTTTAGACCTGTCGCATAAACCTCCTTGTGTATGAAACTTTTTGAGAAAATTGTGAAACGCATGATCCTGGGGTATGTTGAAGGGAAAATTGACCGCAAGCAATTTGCTTACCAAGCAGGGAATGAAGTTAAACTTTTCATTCTTGACTCTACTTAAGCATTTAGAAAAGCCCCGAGCTCATGCTAGACTTTTATTTGCAGATTTTCCGTCTGCTTTTAATACAATGCAGCCACATCTTTTGATTAAGAGGCTCTTAAATAAATTTAGATTGCCTCACCGACTGGTCCTCTGGATTTTAGATTTCTTGACTATGAGGAAACAGAGAGTTCTTGTTAATAACCATTTGTCAGACTGTGTCACTGTATCAACAGGTTCGCCTGTGTTTTATCACCTCTTCTTTTTATTTCATACACTAATGAATGTAAAAGCACTTCTGAGCACAGCTACTTGGTCAAGTTTTCAGATGACACTGCACTGCTGTCTCTTCTCAGCGGTCTGGAATCAGAACATGGACTGCGTTATCTGATTTTATTTCTTGGTGTGACTCTGATTTCTTGGAGAAAAACGGCACAAAAACAAAGGAACTCGTTTTTGATTTTAGACTTAGCAAAGTTCTTTCCACTCAAAGTACTATTCATAACGAGGCCGTTGAAATTGTTTCCTCCTATAAGTACCGTGGCACTTTTTGTGACAACCAGTTTAAATTTGATGTCAACACTGCAGCTGCCCTGAAACGGACACAACAAAGAATCTACCTCTTGAGGAAACTGAACTTGTTTTCAGTCAGTTCCATGTGTAGGTTCTATCAGGCTTTCTTTGAGAACCTTTTGCGTTTCGCATTTGTCTGCTGGCATAACTGCCTCTCTATCAAAGACAAGAACAGTCTCAATTGTATTGTGGAAATTTGTTCTAAAATCATTGTGCAGCAGAGGGACCTGACTTTGTTCTGCAATAATCAGATTGTCCAGAAAGCTAATGTGATCATGTCTTCATCTGGTCACGTTTTAAAATATAAGTTTTCCTTGTGGCCTTCAGGCCGTCTCTATGCTTTGCCACATTGTAAAACAAACCGTTATGCAAAATTTTTTATCCCAACTGCTATTCGTCTTTTAAATTCTCTGTAAATTCTTTTTTTAAATTTTATTATTATCAATATTTATTTTTTTATGTATGTATATATATGTGTATATGCATATATGTATATGTCTAGGTGTGTGTATGTATGTATGTCTATGTATGTATGAGTGTGTGTATGAATGTATATGTTTATATACATTTTAAAAATATTTTATATATATTATAGATCACAAGCTCTTCTTTTTCTTTACTTTTCTTTTTATTGTCATTCATACTATACTGTATGGTTGTATGTTGTGCTGCTCAAACTAATTGCCCCTGGTGGGATTAATAAAGTTGTCCAAGTCTAAGTCTTAGTCTGAACACATTAACAAACATAATATCCACATACTGCCTACAAGCTTCAGAGATGCCAAGAGAAACAACTATTTTATGAAAATGGAAATGTGAAAACACCAAAACACCAACAAAATAAAAACATTTTGCCTTGTTAAAACTTGACTCTCTCTTTTTGAAATTAGTAAAATAATTCTTTGTTGTTTTTTTCTGTGAATCATTTCTGTGAAGAAGAAAAAAGGTCTTTGAGCTGCTCTCTGATCACAAAATCAACGTTTGTTTGCTCTGCATGGTTCCACACTGAGCGGCGCAGAATCAAAGCATGGCCAGTTTTAAAGCGTCTGCTTGACAGAATACAACAAACTTGTCATGCTTTTATCAAATAAAAAGGCATGGACTTCTTTCACTTTCCTTACATTCTTCTTCTTCAGACTTTCTTTTGTCTTAGATTTAGTTTCAAAATGAAGAAGAAAAAAAAATATCTTAACAGTGTTAAAATATTTAGGAAGCTAAAAAGAGCTAAAACCGATTTGCTGTGTTTTCTCTCCTCCTCAGTCTCCATGTCCGTTTCTGACTCATCATGTCCTTTCATTTCTTCTGGGGGAAGCAAAAGGTGAGTTTCAACGTGAAGATTGTTGGGGTTTTGCCATAGCTGTGAAAGTGTCTGTCACCAGCGGATCAGCTCCTCCACTCTGAGCTCAGTGTCCTGTCACGCCCACTCATGCCTAGATGTGACTTCAGGCAAACAGAGGAGGAAATTGAAAGGTGGTGATAGCTGACGTACAGCACAAAGGACTTTTCAAAGCAGATACACATTCTGCCCAACAGAACAACATACACACCACAGATAAACCAAAGGATAAGCTTAAGATAAAGAGATCATGCTCTCCTTCAGAGTCAAACAATGTCGCATCATCAAGTCTTCATTATTGAAGGTGTCTGTGTGGGCACAGATGAATCATCTGAGTCTGATGTGGTCTGATCGTAATCTTCTTTGAGGTGCATGTCAGTAAGCATAGTGGTGTCCCATTGTGAGTGCTGCACCCTGGGCAGCAGTGTCACTGACATTTAACTCTGACAGGCATGAAAACCTGAACGTGCGGCGACTGATGATGCAGGCCAGCCTCCATGACTCAGCCACACTCTGCTGAGCTGCGACAGCGAAAAGAGAGGAATCAGATCTCCTCCTCTCTCAGAACAGAGAGAATGCACAATGGCAAGATTAAAATCTGCTGCACCGCTAAGTCACTTTGACAATTAATGAACTAATGTGTCTTTATATGAAAAATGCATCACTACTGCTTGGTAGGTCGTCATGATGAATGACTCTAACATGAAAGGTCAAGATCCAGCTCATGCCTTTTTCTTCATGAGCATCATTTTAGGATCTGATAGAATCCTAGATAATCTATTTTAGGCATCCAAAAACTCAAAAGAAGTCTACTAATTATCTACACACAGTTTTCACAAACAGCCAGAAGACAGAAACCAGCCAATGGCAAGTAAAAACCAAGTGTAAACGTCTACAACTCCCATGGAATATAACAACACATTGTTAGCCAGTGTTGTTATTAATGTGCTAAATCATTTATGCCGTCTACTGTCTGTTGGGTCAAGCTACAACTAACAAAACAAAGAAGCTACTGTTGTTTCAAAGAGAGAGATTCAGGGACAGGAAACAGTCAGAAATAACCTCTGTGTTTTGTGATGGGTTCGTAAAGCCATTTCCCATATGACTTGATATATAAATGGTTTCTGTCTGTTGTCTAAAGTAAAATTACACTCAGTACCCTTGAAGTGAGAAATACAACTAGATTGTGACAGAAAATGAAAAAAAACCAACAAGTACAATTAATTACAGTTCTGTTCAATTCAGTGTAATCCAAGTCATTATAATTATACCCATTCATTAAAAGGAAGGAAACTTGTTATGAAATGGTTTTATATAAACAATGATTTTGGACAATATGAATTATAATTAACTTGATTTAAATATTTTAATTGGATGAAAGACAACTGGATTATATTTGATTTTAACTTGATTGGACTGCATCTTTGAATTAACTCTACATATCTTTCTGACATTAAAACTGTGCTTCTGACCTATCTTGATGACATATTAACATTCATTATGTACTTTTCTGGAGCCGTCATTGCCCTGCAGTGTCCCAAAGCTCAAATACCACACTTCACAACTTTGTGTTTCAGCCCAGGGCATCATGTTCCAGCTGCATTCCGCTACACAGCAACGTGTCACATGCCAGCAACTGTCTGTCAGTACAATGGCCGTTTTGAATTTGTACACTGGCTTATCCAGCAAAGAAACCCAAGGAGACATCATAAGAAAGAGCAAAAAAAGAAAAGAAAGAAAGAGAGACAGTAATAGAGCAAGAGATAAGACAAGAGACAATATCATGCAGGAGTCAATATCACTTTTACATGCTGGAGAGAGCTCAGAGAAAAGAAAGGATGCAAGACGGATGCTGAATTATTTGTCATTCGGAGGTGCCACAGTGTAAAAATCTGCCAAATCTCAGTAGTGGGCATCTTAAAAATGATATATTCAAGATAATTTTTGTTCTAAATTAGTGCAATTAATAAAATAAGTAAATAAACTGAACGTAGGTCATACAAGGTCACCAAGCAAAGGGAACCAAGAGATAAGATCAAATCTTTGATTGAGTGAATCACTTACATCTTCATGACAGAAACCTGAGTGATATCGGCACAATTTAACTATTATTATTTCATTTTTGTTTTTTAATCACTACTGAGTGGTTTCATTTGTGTCCTTTCATTTGATTTCATCTTCTGGTAAGAAGTTTGGTCAATTCTCAAATCTCAGATTCTATTCTATTCTATTCTACAGTCATTTGGCAGACGCTTTTATCGGAAGCGACTTACATCTGAGAATAAGAACAACACAAGCAAGAATTCAAACAGGGTGCGACATCATAATTAAGTAGTAGTCAGACTGCTGTGAGTCCAGTTGGACCCAGGTGCTGTCATGTGGTGCAAGACGCAGGTTTTTTTAGTTGTTGTTTTTTTGTTTAAATACAAGATTGCGATTTTACACAATATCATCTTGGGCATAAGTGCATGCAGCATATTCAGTTCTGAGTTGAGCCAAAGAGCTGGACCAATCTTTCTAACTCATTCCGACGAGTAGAAGAGTTAAGCTAAGTGCGGAAATGTTTGCTCTTAAAAGTGAAGACTGCGGATCGGACAGAGTTTGGTAGATCGTTCCACCACCGAGGAACAACAGAGGAAAAGAGTCAAGCTACAGATTTTGCACCGTGTTGTGGTGGGATTTCTGCAGTTAACACAGTGGGAGGCTGAGCATGTGGTGGAAATAGAAGAGAGTTAAACGCCTTGAACAGGTGTCTTGTGTTGGGAGCATTGCAGATCTTGTTCTGATAAAGGTCTATCTTGGCAGCCTTTAGGCTGGATGTAAAAGTTTTTGCCAGTACTCAGACAAGCCAGACAAGATCAAGTCACCATGCTGAAGGGTACTCAGATGATGCTGAACCCCAAAACCATCCCTGACATTTGTGTAAAATGAAAAAAGCCCAATGTAAAGAATGAAAACTCAAGTACAAGGATGTGGGTTTGAGTCAAAAGCATTTTGTCAGAACAAAAAAAAGAGCTAATGAACAAGTTCAACAACTGTCAACACAGCTGCTTGTTTAAATCTATTGTAACATCAGTTTGACACCAACAAGCATGTTCCTAGTTAATCTTGGTCAGTTTTGAACAAACGTGACAACTATGACACAAAACTTTTAGTCGAAATCACAGCAACAAGGATTTATGTTTAAAGGTTTATTACAACAAACTTCTCAGAAACTTAGCTGAAACATTCAAAACTTTTAAAATTGTGCAGGAGATTTATGTGTTTCTAAGATTCACCAATCAACAACTCAATGACATTTATAAGCAGCAACCACAAATCACTCCAAAACTTCAACTGGTAAAGCTGAACTGGGCAGCAATCAATTGAGGGGTATGTCTGGAGATGCAGAAAAGTTCCTGAATTCAAATATAGTCTGAACTGTGTTTAGAGGGCGTGTACTGGATGTATTGGTGCTCGCAGTTGCCCAGATATATAAAAAAAAACTGTCCTGTAAGACACTGACAGATTCCAAATGCTCGTGCATCCCCACAGAATCACACAGGCCGCTTATTAAATGGGTAGTGCACCCAAAAATGTGCTTTTTGAGCATTTGAGATTTTTATGCCTGTTTTTATTGCTGTTATTTTCCTTTTACACTTTCTTATCCCCAAAATAATTTATTTCTGTATTTTATTTACATTTATCTTCGGGTGCAGTGTGAGCTGGGCGGCTGCCAGAGGCGGGGACCCTGGCGGTCTGATCCTCGGCTGCAAAAGCTAGCTC
>JBAMHW010000023.1:22190629-22202808 GCA_037177495.1 Rhadinocentrus ornatus
AGATGCAGGAGCAGAGGTTGTATATGACGCATGGCTGTTGTGAATTCAACACTTTATTCTTTGTAAATCAATTAAATAACAGGCATGTTTCAGAGAAGTATTTCACTTTGTGGTAAACAAAAAAAAAAGAAAAAAGGAGGAGGATACTGCAATAAAAGACAAGTGAGAGAAAAAGTAGAACAGCTTTGTCCTGTGAAACCTTAAGTTTGACAGGGCGTTCCTCAGCGACTTAATATTTCACGCTGTTTTGTCATTTTCTTACTCTTTTATTCTCACTTTGAGAATATTTTCATTTGGAAGCCATCAATAGTTCAGCCCTTGTCTCAAATCATTTGTCAAATGCAGCTATCACACAAATTCAGAGACTTCGTATTGTTGACACTGATGCCACCAGTCATCACTCAACCAAAACATCTTCATCCTTCAACCTACTTTATCTTCTTTCATTTCCTTAATCCTCCTGCAACTCACCACAATATGCACACAACACTCCACAATGTCAAAACAAACTGAATGGAAAAAAAGCATTTTAATAACTTGTTTCTCCATTTTTATTTCCCCTTTTTTAAGCAGCGAAATCCCACTGAGATACACAGCCTCTTCTTTCAGACATGTTATATCAGTTCCCCAAGACTTGCATCTAAACTCTACAAGTGGTCTTCTGCAGGGGGGAAAGTAGTTTAAAAATTTTTGTCGATGCTATTTCCAAAACCTTTATCTCTCTTTTACTTCATGCATTTTAAAATAAAAAACTCAAAACTGATACAAATAAAAACAATTTTTTATTGTAGGCTACATGTAGGCCCATGGAGTAGGGAAAAATTAAAACACTTGACAATATGTTAAAGAGCCCTGAGGAAGAGGGGGATGCCTGGTCAAAGCTCCGTTCAGTATGGACTAGAACAGCACTGACAGTTCAGAAACAATTCGGAGTGAAGGAATTTTTAAACACACAAAGTAGTTTTCAAAACTGTATGTTGCTAATGGGCCTGTAGTCTTACCCAGAGTGCAGTTGTTACTGGTTCTGGCCTTTATTGCAGCCACTCTCCCATCTTCCCGGTACTGCGTACCGCCAGTTAATCTTCTAGTGGTACGCAGTACCGGACCGTACCGGCTTACTTTCATCCCTGGTCTTCTGTCTGCTAGTAAGGACAAATGTCTGTGTCCCCTCATTGTGGTTGTTTCCATTCCTGGTGTCATGATCTGTTGGTTTTGGGTTTGGTAGTCTTGTCATGTTCTGTTTTTCTAGTCTTATTTTGTTGGATTTCCCCATATTCTGCTTTGCTCTCTACTTCCATTTCATTAGTACACCTGGTTTGATTTACTGAGGCAATTTACACTTTATTCTCTAATAAACTAAATCAATTTCTTGTAAAATCTCTATTTCTAGACCAACATTCACACCTTACCTTTTTATGAAGGTGCTTAAAATCGATCATCATCATGTAGCCCATCTGAAATAGATAAAAAGAGACGTGGGCTTTCCCCAACCTGGATTTGATATTTCCCTGCTTCTGTGCACAGAGTACACACAGTAAAATAAATAGCATAATCGGTTGGTTTCTAAACAACTTGGCACCAGCTGAAAAGGATCATAGATGACGCAATGTGGAAGTGTGTAGAGGAGGAGTAGAGGAGAATCTGCAGGCTTGGATGAGACTGTGTGAAATCTGTAAATCCTTGATTAGGAGGAACTGTCTCCTCCTCTAAATAGAGATTAAAGTGGGACATTTTTTCTAGAAATGGGACATAAAATATAGGAATTTGAGACAAAGCTTCATGAAAACAGGAGTAAACTTGTTAAAGTGAAGTTTCCACAGTTCAAACAGGGATAAGAAAGAACACTGGCTAGAGGTAAAATCTTTATTTGCTCTTTATTGAGATGTGTTTATATGAGGGGCCGTATAGGACATAATCCATTCTTGACTCTCACACACACCTCTAAAATCATTTACATACAACTATAATTATTTGCACATAAACATTAAATCGACGCTCACATACACACTTCAGCAGAAAATTGCATATAAACTGATTAAAATTCACACATACATACTACTAAAACCCCACGCACATACATACAAGACACCCTTTATGTGTGTGTGTGTGAACCTAAAGTAGTTTAAATGAGAGGTTATATATGTGTGTGTGTGAACCTAAAGTAGTTTAAATGAGAAGTTATACATGTGTGTGTGTGTGTGTGTGTGTGAACCTAAAGTAGTTTAAATGAGAGGTTATATATGTTTATGTGTGTGTGTGTGTGTGAACCTAAAGTAGTTTAAATGAAAGGTTATATGTGTGTGTGTGTGTGTGTGTGAACCTAAAGTAGTTTAAGTGAGAGGTTATATATGTGTGTGTGTGTGTGTGTGTGTGTGAACCTAAAGTAGTTTAAATGAGAGGTTATATATGTGTATGTGTGTGTGTGTGTGTGAACCTAAAGTAGTTTAAATGAGAGGTTATATATGTGTGTGTGAACCTAAAGTAGTTTAAAAGAGAGGTTATATGTGTGTGCGTGTGAATCTGAAGTAGTTTAAATGAGAAGTTATACATGTGTGTGTGTGTGTGTGAACCTAAAGTAGTTTAAATGAGAGGTTATATATGTTTATGTGTGTGTGTGTGAACCTAAAGTAGTTTAAATGAGAGGTTATATATGTGTGTGTGTGTGAACCTAAAGTAGTTTAAATGAGAGGTTATATGTGTGTGCGTGTGAATCTAAAGCAGTTTAAATGAGAAGTTATACATGTGTGTGTGTGTGTGAACCTAAAGTAGTTTAAATGAGAGGTTATATATGTTTATGTGTGTGTGTGTGTGTGTGTGTGAACCTAAAGTAGTTTAAAAGAGAGGTTATATCTGTGTGCGTGTGAATCTAAAGTAGTTTTAATGAGAAGTTATACATGTGTGTGTCAACCTAAAGTAGTTTAAATGAGAGGCTATATGTGTGTGTGTGAACCTAAAGTAGTTTAAATGAGGTTATATATGTGTGTATGTGAGCTGATGCTAGTTTGAATGAGCACCTGTAGTATGTGTGAGTGAGAGGTCATTTTGTCACGGAAAGGAGGGGGCTTAAACTTGTGAACTTGTTCGGATTATGTGAGGTCCTGCAATAGTCACTGTCTACATTTTCTCACGCTACTCTGAGTTCACACTACATTACCCACCATGCATTGCACCCTCTTGTATAACAAATCGGCAATGCTCCTGGTCAACGTTGGTGCAGTCCTGCTCTGAAAAAACTTAACTAAAAAAAACCACTTATGAAGCCAATTTTTTCAATCAGGTTCTTGAAACAAAGACACAATGATGGTAGGATAAACAAGCAGGATGAAGGAACAAAAGGAAAGAAACCTAATAAAAAATAAAAAGTTAGGATCAAGCGGTAACCTCTGGCGGTGAAATGTGAAGCCTATGTGGAAGTGCAAAAAAATTGCAGTCAACCCCTCAACTGCTAGGGTCAGGCTCCAAATCCCTGCAAATCCCCATAGACTCCCATGTTAAAAAGAGCAAATTTAAAGCAGAAATAAACATGTTTAAAGCCTGGTGCAAAAGTCCATTTTACGATTATTTGGTCAAGTTTACCTTCATGACAACTGTGAGGAGGGGTGATTTTTTTTTCCAACTCATCTGTTTGGATGTTATTTAATCTTGAAATATGGCATAGTTAGGGGCGTGTCCTTTTGATTGACATGTATCCAAAATCCATGGCAAAAAGGGAGAGTGCAGCACAACCGTGGTTTTTAGCCGCCTAACAGCGCGCCTTAGCTTTAGCCTGCCTACCTCCGTTAGCCAGTGAGCTCACGTTAGATGCAAGTAGGCTCAGTTATTCTTAGCTTCAAGCAGTTCGGAGTTTGATAGACGTCAATCATCCATCCCCACGCTCACAGCCCCCTCTCAGCTTCACAACTTTGCCCATTTTTGTATTTTCCGGGAGCAACGGCAGGCGTGATGCTGCCAAGATGGCGATGGTAGGAACGCCGCACGAGCTTCACCTTTGCTCTTCAGAAACCTACGGGTGACATCACGGAGGCTCTGTCCATCTTTTATATACAGTCTATGGTTAGGATGTTACTAATGATAAAACATTAAGACAAGCAAGAATGGGGGAATGATGAATAAAACTCAAAGTGGATGATTTAAATTATTTAATAGCTAAAAATTTGTATTAAAGTGTAACTACACACCCTACTTTTTGCATAACTCCACCCACTTCCAAATATGAAAAATGCCTGAGGGTGGGGGGGTACACAGGCAGAAATGATTGACAGACAGCAGCTCAGCTCACATACCTTCACATGCGTTGGTGGGTGTGGTTTTCTATTTCTGCAAGGCGAGGACCCATCTATCTGCATCTGGAGGGAGGGAGCTATGAGGTTTTTAATTTTTTCATGATGTAGATACCGCTCTGTCATAAAAAACATAACCTAGTTTTATCCTGTAGAGGGCGTTATGAGCCAATTTTTACTAATAAAAATACTAATACTAAAATACTTAAAATACTACTTTTATCAACAGTATATGTGTTTTTTATCACAATTAAGTAATACTGTGTTGTTTACAGCTCAAAAAACACATTTTTGAGTGCACTACCCATGAGCTGAGCTATAAACAACCAATGCAAGAAGCAGAGTTCAGTCAAAAGCTTCATTGCTTCAGTGTTGGGGTACAATGTTTATCCCACCTGTGATCAGTATGTAGGTCTAGACAAATTTAACATCATACTATATGATCAAAGGAAAAAAGAAATAAAAACAAAAGTGAGAAAAATTTTAATACGTGAATTACTTGAATCTTTGAAAATTACACCGCAATCACTTCTGTCCATTTTACCTAAATTTTATGGAAATGTGATAATACTGTTTAGTTGTTCCTTTTTTTTAAACACACTTACTCAAAATCCTTTAAACATCTTTGCTTTTCTTGTTTGAGTCTACTCTAATTATTTATGAATCCAATTAATCTGCTTCAGCTAAAGAAATGTTAACTAAAAAAAGAAAAAATGTTTGCAATTCTGACATATTTTCAGTAGACTGGAAATGACCTTTAAGAGTAGAAGAAATGGTGAATTATCCTCCTCAAGTAGTTAACACTAATAAAGCGGTGATTTTGTGATGTTTTGACAATCATGGAAATTGTTGTAAACCTTTAATTTCCACAAACAATAAATTCAGCCGTGTAACATTTAGAAGCTCAGGTGTGTTTAATGGTTAACAGGAGTTTTCAATTTGCATAATCTCTCCTGGAAAAGTGAGGCCGATGAAAGCTTTCAGGGTGAAGTTGTGAGATTTTAGCTGTCGGCAGTTTTTAACCCAGAGGTCGTGTTTTGTGGGCAAACATAAAAGCCCAGAACGGACCGATAATGGCTGAACATGCCTGCTGGGGATAGCCTCTGCATGGACATTCATTAAAAACAAAAGAAGAGGAAATACAGACGTGACTACCTCAGACAAAGCCTGAGCAGTCACAGAGTCCTGGAACAATTTCTCTGCCACGTATCTGCACGTCTCAATTCCCTCTGCTGCTCCCACTGATAACTTGTAATGAGAAGCAGAGGATTGCAGTTGTTCCATTACGTCTCAGGAGGACTTCAGCCAGCTTATCTCCCTCTGGACCAGCCAGGAGGAGCCGCCTCTGACCTCAGATCCTGTGCTGCCCACTGGGGAGACAGGTACTGTAATAAAGTAAACTAAGAAAAGACTGATTCAATCTGGAGTGTCTAATGAAGAGCAACATTCCCAAGAAAAAAAACAAAAAACTATTATAAAAACTAAAAAACTCATTACATCTACAGAAAACATCAGATGTAACAAATGCTTGTAGTGACTTCATTGTTGCAGGTTAATCGATTCTGAGCCGCCTCGGCTGCACACATTACAAACAGCCCCATAAAAGCAGGTGCAGTCTGACAACAGAAATATGTTGGCAATTTTCTGCAGAGTGGCTCAAACTAAAGAGCTTAGCCACAACCTTCTTTCCATTAAGTCTATTTGTCAAATTAGTGTTCTTCCAGGTTTGCCCCTGTCAGCTGTAGCTGGGCTGGTATTATGATGTGAAAATACCTCGGAGCCAAACAGCTCAGTCATGCCACATGAGCTTACAGACGGGCAGTTCGCAGCGTGTAAAGATAATTTGTCCTTGCATGTTGCAACAAGTTTCAAGCTGCCTCAAGAAGCAACATCAGCAATCTGCTCCCTGACACTTTTCTGACTTTGCAGCAGCCAGACCACCATCAGATGTGCCGGGCACTGCCAATGAAGCGCTAACAATCTGTTGTCTGATGCTGCAGACTTCAGGATCTGTCTGTGTAATGGATTCATTTGGGTTAAATGCATACCAGGAGACTGGGATCAATCTGAGGAATGAGAGCAGAGTAGCGAACAAGAAAGTTTTCCACTGAAGAAAGTGAGCTGAGAATGAATGGAAAAGTTTCTCAGTTTTTCAGTGTGTAGATTCAGTTATTTTCCATCTGTAATCATAAGTTTTTGATTTTAGAGCTGGATACCTTGTCTTCATGGATATAGTTCTGCTCTCCTTTAGAGCTTCTCACACATCCCTGCTGGCTTGTAAATAAGTTCTGCTTCACCTCAGATTTGCTGCTGCTCTCCAGTTTGAACCCTTCTGCGTCACTCAGGCTTCCTCTGGGCTCACAAAACTCCTCTCAGATTTGCTCTACACGCTTTCAGATTGTTGCATAGAGTTATGAGCAGAACCTGTCAAAGTTCCTTCAGCCAATAGGATGCTAGATATGTCACAGCTTCCCCTCCGGATGATTAGTGGTTTACTGATTTCAGCTAATCACTTGCAAACAGGGATCTCTCAAACCAGTAATGAGAGCACATTAATAATATTACTTCTGCAGTTTAAAGGTGGAACTGCTGTTTAGGTATGTCAGGGTGCATTGTCCTGCTGTGTCTCATTCAGAGGTAAAACATAATTTCATGGTTTTTTTTATGGTGTTTAAAAGCAATCTAGAACATTGTAAATCGTGTACTGTAAACAAACGAAGCCGGTACTGCAGTTTTAAAGTGCAAAGGGTTCTCACTTCACCAACAGTTGTTTGCCCCTTCACAGACACCGTAGTAAAAATGGTGGCACAAATATGAAAGATTCCATATGTGGACCCACAAAAAGTAGACATAAATGGCTCATCGTAAAAGGATAAAAACACAGTATTTTTAGTTAAATGATTTATTGTTTATTGATGTCTTTTTTTTCTGTTGTACTTCTTTCTGTTTTGTTACACACTGCACCTTTAAACTTTAAATTAACTACGTGTTCAGAGTTTGAGGTCTCAAAATGTTCTTAAGCAAATTAGGCCCCTAACCCCAGTAACTTTTTGGGAGCAAGCTCCTCCTTGCTAGCTGACATGTTTTGTTTTGTGTACATGTTTCTGTGAAGTATGGGGAGAGAGTAGAGCCTGCTATTAGCGACAGAGAGCATTGGACGTGAATGTTAACCGTTTTCACTAAGAAAAAACACATAAGAAAATGTTTCTTTCATTTTTTTTTTTTTTTTTGTGTACTGGACAATAATATTAAGAATCTGTTTTTTAACAAATGGTTAAGATTACAGTTAATTATATAGTAACAATAGTGAAATGATCCAAAATTGAAACCGTAACGAGATAACAGACACTTACTTATGCATTACATACCAGAACCAAGTAGTAGAGATGGCTCAGTCAGGTTTATTTGCACTTTTTAAAAATAAATAAATAACATTCAATATAGTCACCAGAAAAATGCTCTCCCAAACAGCAGAGCAAGCACTTAAAGGGTTAAAAGGAAAAAAATCTGATTTTCATAAATACAAATGCTCATAAAAAGCAAATTAACATCACCCAGGCTAACAAATGATGAGAAATTCTTAGGATAAAAACATGTAAAGATTTATTTATGTAAAATTAAATTTAAGTTTGCTATTGTGAGAAGTTAACTTGCACGCACCAAACTAGCAAGCACCAAAAGGAAATGGTTTCTAGCTGTAAGAAGTTTAGCAATCAGCACAGAGGTCTGACTTCGGCCCGACGCTGGATGCAAACCACACCTTTTTACCCAACATGATTTATATCAGCCAGAAAACAGCAGCTCTGGAGTGTTTTTCTTTCACAAATACAGCAGCACCAGATGAAGGAGGGAAGAATGAGCTTGCTGACATGGAAAAGAAGCGATAAGGCGCTCCACAGAGAAAAATTCAAATTACACAGACAGGCAGGTCTATTAATATGGAAGAAGAGGAGTTCTTATTCTGCAGCTGTCTCTACCTGACATGCTCTGTGTATCTGTGGCACGCAAACACACCGCACCAATGTCCCCAGAGAGGTGGTTGCCATGTCGTAGTGGGGATATGCGTTGCTGCATACTGTAAATACACAGCACATCACTGGATGAAGCTAGCAGGCGTTTGAAGTTTCAGCTGCAGCGCTGCTCAATATGACCTCAATCCACATGCTTCATCATTCGCCTTCCCCCTGCCAATCTCAAAGTACAAACATAGATGAGTGGGGAAAGTCACCATACGAATATGGACACACTGATAAAAAGTTATGATGCACCAGAATCTTCAAAATAAAGTGCTCAGCATCTAGCCAGGAGTCTTTTTTTTTTTTTCTTCACATCAAAAGATTTCCAGCTGATGATAAATTGTGTCAGATTAGTGCCTCTCAAGTTTTAAACTCAGGGGATCTCCATCCCAGTCATTTTTAGGCTTAACTCTAAATTCGACAGGAGTTTGACAAAATAAATCAGATTTGCACCTGCAGTGCTCATGATACGGTAAACTGGACTGTGATTTATTTCATATTTGCTGTTTTTTCATGGCTGTCATCAAAGCTCCTCTCACCTAGTTTTATACACAGAAGAATCGCATTCAAACAGATGCACGCTGCACTGGCTGCGCATATCTTCTCCACCCGCTGATGGATTGACTGATCATTTATAACAAACATCTGCTTCCATCTTTTTGAATCATAAAAAAGCCTCGTCATAAAAAACTCTACTACAGGGTGTGCATGAATAAAACCTGACAGAAATGGTGGGGTGGAGGGGGGGAATAAAAATTCAGCGGGAGGGGAGGGGACAGACGGCAAGAGCGAACCAGCTTAGAGTCAGTGAGGAGGAGAAATCATAATGATGAGCCCAGGGAGTGAAGACTATTTTAAGACTTCCTTAAAGTGAAATAGCAGTTTTAACAGACTAGAATATTACTGGTTTTCCATAGAAGCCCACACAGTTTATTTCACTGACATGTTCAAGCACCTAACGACAGTGTTCGATAATCAATAAATGAACCAGCTGTCCAGGAAGTTCATAAACAGAACCAAGGCTGCAAATAACTTAATGGTTTTCAATTTTGCTTAATAAAGAAGCTCTGACTGTTCCATCCATTAAAGGCCTGAAAGCTTTTTCAGTTCATAGTCACGTTAAATAAAACTGAGTCAAACATCTTTCAATATTTCATTTGCAACATTTGCTTTTCTTCAGGGACTCCAGATTCTGTTGGCTCCGGTCACACCTGGCATTAACGTGCATCTTGGATGATCCAAACACAGATGGACGGCTCTAAATAAATTAGCTCACTCCTGCCATGAGGCTGCATAAGTTTATTTTGAGTGTCCACTTGTGATTGGACTGAACTTCCTCACTTCACATGCAAAGAAAGCTGCATATCATTTCTGTTTGCATATTCCAGTGTTACACATGGGTCTGATTTCCTGCCTACAGTACGCCCACTTACAGCCGTTCACCAGACCACCAGTACACAACTTTCAGCAGCAATCAGCCCTGTGACCTGACCTGTGATTACACACAGGTTACACAATCACTCATTTAAAGAGCTTTATTTTTATCCGCTCAAAAGACCGACTGCCTTATATAAGAAGAAAGGTTAAGAACAACCGCAGGTTATCCAACCAAGACAACTTGCTTTCATGCTGAGAAAACTAAAACAAACTGGATGAATCCAGCTCAAACCAGCTCTAAGCATTGCATAGTTTTATGCAAATCCACACTACATGCCATCGTTGAGCATTTCTTTGTGTTTTGGGTAACATTCTGTCATGCAGTGTCGAGGGATGCTACTCTGTCTTGTGCTTTTACACTTAAGAAAAGGAAACTTTTTGACCCTGTCCCACTGCTTCAGTCATTCCTGTCGGCTCTGAAACATCAGGTCAAAAACAGCAGCAAACCTGCTGCTTTCTGCTTTTTAAATGTATTCCTGAAAAATGTTTCTTTTCTGGTCAGAAGGAGAAGCTCAAGTCCTCCAGCAAGCTTAAATTTCTGTATCACTGACCAGATATTTTCTCATTGCATCGATAATCACAGCTCTCCACATTCAAGTACAGTTCACTTGTTAAATCATGTGTTTGAAACTTTTCCTCACAAACAAAATGAACACCTTCACCCCTGTGATACTGTTGACTTTAGGCATGAAATAATAAAAAAACATAACTGCCACATTTTCACACAGAATATTTCTATATACCCTGCGATGGACTGGTGACCTGTCCAGGGTGTACCCTGCCTTCACCTGAAACACTGCTGGGATAGGCTCCAGCTCACCCCGCGACCCCTAATGGGAAGAAGCGGTACAGAAAATGACTGACTGACTGACTGATATTTCTATATAAATGATTTCTACTTATTCTATAAACATTAGGGTTGTCAAAATTGACATGTTAATGCAAAATGATTAATTTGTGGAATTAAAGTGATGATTTTATAAATAATTGCATGTGCAGAATGACCGTTTGATATATCACAAAATGAACCGCTCAGCCATCTGATGTCCTGGTTACGATTGATGTGTAACTTGGACTGATTAAAAGCAAAGTAGGAATTTCACAGCTGGGATTAATAAAGTATAAAAAAAATAAAAATAAAAAAAAGCCATTTGAGGACTTTGCAGAAATGAGTTTTCATTTCACTGAAGCACTTCTAGCCAGGCACACATTCAACTTCATGTGTAACACTAGCAGGCTGCAAGCTAGGTGTTTATATTTTGGAATGTGATTAATATTATTATATTTACAACTTGGTAACACCGGTTTTGCACAGACGTGGCTGGTCTTGTAGCTCTCTGGTCATTTCTGCATCAGCAGCTTCCTTCTTTCCTCCTCCTCTCCTGTTGTTCCATGAATCATTACGGCTCAGCTGGTCTGCTTTTCTGTCACTAGTACGTCTTTCGTGCTTTTCTTTATTCTTCAGCCTAGAAGAAGGAAACTAGCAGTTCATGGTTCACACTGGCACAGATTTACCCCAAAGTATTGTTTTTGGCAGGACCTTCTCTAACACAGTAGTTGGCTGGTGGTAGACAGTATTTATACTTCAGCTATGCAGGGGCGGGTCTAGAAAAGTTTTGATGGGGGACCCAAGCAGGGGCACTGACCAGGAAAGGGGGGGGGGGGGGGGGGGGGGGGGAGACCCCTCTTTCTTTTTTTCTCCCGCCTCTATATTCCTTTTCGCACCCCTTCCTCCACTTTTCCTCTCTACTCCCCCCTCCTCCCCCCCATCTCCCGAAAAATTATACCTTTTTTTAGGTCTAGATATTTATGAAATATTGAACTGATTATTACAACTAAAGTGTTCATCTAAAGTAAAAAAGCAAAGAAAAACTTATCTAGTATAAAAACAGGTGTTTTTGGGTGATGCTGCTGTAGGACTTTTATCACTGCTGCACATACACTCACACTTCAATGACAAAAAAAGGAAAAACCTGTTTTGAGCCAAATCATCAGTTTACAGAGTTTATCATCAATATTGGCTGTTTAATTTCAATCTGCCATGTTCTAGATCATAACTCAGAATTCATCCAGCATTATCTCACCAACCGTCTCCATGGTAATAAAATCGGTCATAAAACTACCAGAGATTATGCAGAACAACATGTAGAAAGACATTACATGCTGCCTTTACTGACCCTTGGACATTGGATGTTTACCCAAGTAAAGGTCACTTAACATTAAATATTTTTAAGCATTAATTCTTCCAGTTAATACAGTACAGTAAAAATGGGCAAATTTCAGGCATTGTTGTGAATGGTGATTAATCATGATTAATTAATTTGCAAGCTGTGATTAATCTGATGAGAACCTTTATTAATTTGATAGCCCTAATTATATTATATTATATTATATTATATTATATTATATTATATTATATTATATTATATTATATTATATTATATTA
>JBAMHW010000023.1:22202908-22226603 GCA_037177495.1 Rhadinocentrus ornatus
ATTATCAGGGTGGCAGTATATTGGGTGACTCACTTTCGACTGAAGTGTCTACTTTATAAATATACCATCCATACCACCCTTTTAAATCAGAGTCCACCATTGTGGACACTGCATGAATAGGTTAACAGAGTTCGTTTTAGTATTTGAGCAACGTCCAGAGTTTGATGATTAATAATGGTTACCCCAAACTGTTTCTGAATTTCATCTGGCACCTATAGATCATTGTAAACATTTGGTTCAGTGAACTTTCATGTTTGGTGATGAGGTTTCTCAGAATTAATGTTTTAAATCATGAAAAAGAAGTTGAATAATCAGCTTAGTTCTGACACAGAAGTCAGAAAAGTAAAGCATGAAGGCGTAAATCATATAAACGAATCTATATAATTTTTTTAAGGTTTTGTTGTCTCATACAGGCAAGCTCTGCACATCTAAAATCCATGACCTTGTTTCTCCAGTGGATGTCAGACTTTACGTAACATGTTCTGACAAGAACATCACACCCTCTGGATTCACAAATTTAGGCAGGAGGAATAACCAGCTACACACACATAAATAAATACATACAATCCCACTAGCAGTAGATCTTACAGTCGCCTGTCCCACCAGGAAGGTATGACTGACAACAGACTGACAAACAACCTGTGAAAGAAAACCTTCAAAAATAAAAATGAGAAGAGATCTGTCACCTAACTCAACGCAGGCTGCTGGATTTAAAAGCTTACTCTGAGGATATCAGCTAATTGGCAGAGAAATGTTTAGGTGAGGCTGTTTGTTTGAGATGCTGGGGTCCATGTTGGCTGAACCCAGAAATAAACACAATGTGACTTTGCTTACTCACATCTCACTCAGCAGACAAGCAAGCTGATGACAAAGCTGCAGCTCTCACTGAAAGAGGAAGGCTGTGATTTCAGACCAGGGGGATTAGAGAGGGCTTCTTGTTCGTTGCACTCTTTGATCTTTCTTATTTTACTTTATTCAAGTGTTTTCAGGAAGCGGATGTTGTTAGTTGAGCTATCTAAGCTAGCAAAGCGTAGAGCAGAGCTGAGAAACTGTTGACCTGATTCTGCGGCAGACAAACAGATAAAAATGGAGCTAATGCCAAGGAAGATTACCTTTAAATATTAGTATCATGCCTGTTTAATATACATCACCATCAGGCTTGTGAGTCAATGTAAAAAGTTTCTAAAGAATTAGATGAAAAAAATGTTAATTACTGACTCTGCACACGTCGTCCATGAATAATTTTTAACTTGCTGTATGATTTAATTATAAAGTTTTCATTATTCAGTATTTTTTGTGCAAAAACATAGATTTATTTACTTTTCAAATTATATTTTTCATTGAATTTCTTTTCGTAATTTAATTTTCACTCAGTTTCGTATTTAATTGTTTTATTTTTAATATTTTTTATCTTCTGTTATTTAAAAATAGATATATTTTATATGTTGAAAAACAAATGACAATCACCTGATATAGAAATACCCTTTCATTTAGTTTGTGTTTCTTCCTCACAAGTTCCTTAGAGGCTGAGAAATACAGTTTTTAACAGACAGAGACATTTCTGGCAAGTTTTGAAATGAGGTTGTTTCCATATAATGCTTATGTTTAAAAATGCCACTTAAGGTCTTCAAGTTTCTGCACAGTTTATGATCCAATCAGCCACAACATCATGGCCGCCTGCCGGATAGTAATGTCAATGATGCCAAAAGTGCCAGTCATTGTGTGGAGAAGAACAACTTGAGGGTCATTAAGAGTCTGGAATGAGAGCATCCATCGGGCCCTGAGGGGTTGTGGGGGTTTTCCCACAGATGCCATCAGACTGGTATGTGTGGAGATTGGAGAAAAGGTGAACATCTTGGACTTTTCATCCTTAAGTCTCACTGATGTTCTGCCAGTAACATCCATATGAATGTCAGGATTTGGATTTTATAGTAAAGTGTGATTTACTTTTACACACTTTTCCTGTTAGTCGTGTTAATTTTATGGCACATCTATGTAAATACCAAATATAACATTGTAAAAACAAATTATAATGATGCTCCAGTCTCAAATAGGATATTTATGAAAAGCGTCACTTGTTTCAGTCAATTCAAGAAAGATAAGGTCAGCTAATCTTAGAAGTGATGAAAGAAAATCACATTCTGTGAAAGAAATCATTTGTCATATAAATTTTCTCAGAGGACTTCTAAACTTTTCTGCTCTAAAACAGAAAGTGTGTTTTACTGGGACGTATAGAGAAGCCCACCTAGTGGATGCGTTACTAATCCTGGTTCTTGTAAACAAATTACCACATGGTGGATAAAGAACTGGGGCAAGTGCAGCAACAGAACACCGTCTAAATGCTGGCAATGGCTGGTTGATGATGTACGTGTCTGAAAATAAAGTAATTGGAAAACTAATCAGTTATACTACAGACCCCCTAAAAACAATAAGAGTATCTGATGTTGTCATGGATAAATATTGGATTTAATTTATATTTCTGATCTTTGGTAAAAATTAATTTACTTCATCAGAATGCATTTAATGAAAATATGTAGTTTATATACATTTTCTGCACAACAGTATGGCCAATATTAGTGAAAGCTTGACATGAAGTAGGTGGATGGGTATAAATTACAGAGAGAAACCAGACATTTGCAGCTAACTGTCAAAAGCAGGATTCAGTATTTTTTAATAAGAGGTAGCATAGAATGCGTTAGTTAGTTAGCTGAACCTATGAGTATAAAACTCAGCTTAACATAAGCCACACTTTCACATAAATAAAACATCCCCCTCACATTAAACAGCCGGACGCAAAATGAATTGTCGAAAACTTGCAGCTTTTCTGGACCAGCAAGTAAAACTGGTAAATCCAAAAAATGTTGAGGATAAGTAATAAATTCATCAGCATTTGCTCTTTATGTATCGATGGTCTTATTCCAATTCATGATTAAATTGTGAAGTGCAGGTCATACCCAAATTAGATAAAGTATATATTCACAACTACAAGGGCTGTATGTATAATGTATGTCTCAAAAGAAAGCTGAGACATGTGAGATTACTACAAGATATGTATTACAGTGAATTTTAAATGAAAACTAGACGATAGCAGCAGTATTAATAAGATAGTGTCTGGGGGGGAACTGTGCAAAAGTAGAAGCAAAAAAAAAACTAACCTGAAGATATTTTAATATCTCAGGAACCCATCAGCCAATTTCAAAGATGGACTCTTCTAACAACGGTCAGAGTCAGTTGTGGAACAGACTCCTTCGAAATAACATGAGGGTCCAAAAAGAAGAAACACTCAAGATAGTCAGATATCAAAGGAAGAGTAAATGCTTCACTATAAAACCACCTTTATCTTAAAAGAAACTACCAGGACCTTCGTGATTCATTTTAAACAAAGGCAGCATCATAGGTGAAAACATTAGCAGAGTTTTTTAAGTCTGGAATTAAAAGTTTGACCACAAAACTGCAAAAGTAAGAAATGATTCATGATTTTGTGATTTTCTTTTTCCGTTTGCAAATCTTGGGCTGGTAGCTGGCAGAGTTTTCGCAGCATGGCGATGAGACAGACATCTTTGTAATTAGAATAAGAATAAGGTTTATTGCCAAGTAGATTTACACACACAAGGAATTTGTTTGGGTGAGTTGGTGCCAACAAGAGCAGATATATACAAAAAAAAGGAGGAAGAATTAAGTAAAACTACTAAATATGAGATTTATGTTTATATTATATATAAATATATATATTATATATATATTATATATATGAGAAATATGAGGGGGTTATGGTTTAGAAATGAGTAGAAGCTCTAAAGTGGACAGTGCTGCTGTCATGTTCTTGGTACACTCCATATAACTGCTTGGGGTTTGAGTTGCGTTTCATTTTGACGCCAGTGCTTGAAGTCTTTTAGCTGTGTTTCTCCCTGTCATTTTGGTTTGCAACATGTTTGTTTTGGTGCTTTCTAGCATATGCATATAGCATATTTTTCCACACATGTATCTCATGTTGCCCCTTGTGCAGGGGGCCCTAGTCAAGAAGACATTTTAGCTAGTTGAGTGTAAAGGTCTTAGTTAGTCATTGTTTAAATCAACATTACGGCAGTTAGTCAACATGGAGTGACAAGTTCTGGAGTTGTGCATCATCTGTACTCTGTGTTTTCATACGTGTGACAACCTCCATCTCAGCTGCTTTTATTGGTGTTGTACAGGTCAGACTGAGGCATTCTAGTGAAGACAGAAGAGAGAAAAAAGTTGTTTTTCTGTACAGAGGGCAGGATGAGCAGCAACATGTTGAATCACAAAGGTGTGAGGTCTGGCTTGTGGCCTCAGAGGAAAGACATATTCCTGAACTGTTAAGATGAGGTTTCTCTGAGTGCCAGAAAAATGTTGAGGCCTGTTCAGCTGCTGCATCGAAGCTCAGACCTGTCAGAGGATGTCACTCACAGCTGAGTCTCGTCTCAGGCTGAAAACAACCAAACAGGCCTCTGCTGCTGCTTCTAAAGATCCAAATAACTGACATGAACAGATTTGTAAACATGCATTCTGAGATGCTCCGTCTTTGTGGAGGATCTGACTGAAGGCTGATTCAAGGATTGTCAGCAGAAAACATATCCAAAGATATCCTGCATGGGAATTACTTTAGGGAGAGTTTAATGGACTTAGAGCGGAAATACACACCAACAAGATCTGCCTTCACATGTCTCATCTCGCCTATGTCCCCTCTTTGTGGACATACTGATCACTCTCCTTCTGAGTCTTCTGATCTTTTTTTTTTGTTTTCACACAAACAGATCTATGTTGATGTCTTTTTAAGATTGTGCTTCATAAAAAGTACAACACATAATTTTAAAAATGAAAAGACAGCAAACACAAGATTGCGCATGCAACACGTTTTTCAGATGATTCAGAGAAGTGGAAAATGTTGTTATGCCTCAATGGCTCTGGCTCCTGACCAGACGATTACAGAGCAACGCAGTCGTGATGGAAACAAAGGTCAGAGCTCTGCGGGTGGTTGGTCAGGCCACACAGGCACACGGTTCAGCGTGCATGTAGCTGTGCTGTGGATTTATCACACAGCAAACACTCACAAATGAAACAGGTATTTAGGTTAAATGAGATTTAAAATTACTGCTGTAAGAGGGTCTTGGGGGTTTCCCAGATAATCCCAAAATATCCAGAAATAATAAACAAGGCTGACAGGCAGAAGAGAAATATCATTCTATAAAAATAACTACAGCTTTAAAGCGATAAAAAGCTCTGAAGTTTTCAAAATTAACTTTAAATGTTTGAAAAGAACTTCTCTGTTGCAGAGATAAAGAGGAAAACTTCTAAAGTCACAGCACTTCTTACAGGCAGAGTAATGCATCATGGATTGAACCTTGTCTCTGAGGATCTGCACTAGAGGAAGCAGCCACTGTAACAGTATTATTCATTTATTTAACCTTTGTTCAAATTCTTTTATAAAAAAAGAACAAACCAGGAGAACAGATTTATTATCACAATGCAAACAAATAAATAAATGATTTACATGACGTGAAGTTAAAATAAGAAATGGTACAAAGCAAATGTCAGTATTACAAAGAAAACAAATAAACTGATCTAATGATTATTTATTGACTGCAGAACTTATGCTGGTGTCCTAAAATCCCACATCTAAGTTGTAGCTTTCCAAGTAGTTTTTAGATTTTTGCATCCCTGAATAACCAGAGCTGTGCTGTATTCCTTTTTCCACTCTGGGAAGCTTACAGCCAAAGAACATGATTTATAAATTAAAGAAAGATCTGGAAATGTGCCCGCTAGAGACGCCCAGACTGCCACAAGAAGGGTAATGACTCGTTTTTCAGGTAAAAACACTTTCACACCACGAAATCTTCGCAGAGCAAAAAGTTGTTTGCTGCTCAAATAATCATGTAATTATGATTATTATTTTTTTTAACTACTTTTATTAGCAATTTCACAGTCATATGTGATTAACTTTAATTATTGTGTTTACAAAACTGTTGGAGTTGATTGGAAAATAATGTGAACTGAGCAACTCCATTAATGAGGTGGTCTCAGTAGGTTTTCCCAGATGAAATGGAAGCTAATGAACATTTCCTTGATGAATTCATTTAACTTGTTTCCCTTAATCAGTATTATTTGTTAGATAAGCCCGGCCTGACCCAGGCAGTCCCATCATTGGATGCAAGTCACGGGAAACAGGGGCAGAAGCCATCATTAGAAGTCATTATGGTTAATGGTCTGCAGGGTGAGTTTAAAAGAAAATCTGGAAAAAAAATGTATGCATGGTGTGATAATATGTGAGCTCAAATCCGCTTATTAGCTTGCAGAGCTGAACATGACGGGTGCTGCAAATTGCCACAGGACCACTGATAAGAGCACACTCCTTCATTACAAAGACTGTTACTTTGCAAGTTCAGTTTACAACAGGAAATTAGAGTCTGTGATATTCTGAGCATGCTTTGCTGACTGTTTACAGCAGAAAATGGGCCAGATATTTACTGTGTGACGAACTAAGGGAGTTCTTTACTTGCATTACTCAGTGAATTGCTCGGTATGATACACTTATGATATTGTGTTGCTCTGAAAAGACAATGAATGTAATAGGCTAGACTAATCAACAAATGGCGTGTTGTGTGAGTGAGGGTTCATTATATTTATAGAGAAATGAATGCATCTTATTTATAAGCTTTTAAACTAGATTTATAGTCTCTGCTGCACCCAGGAACATGTTACGTTTGGGTAATTTTGGGAATAGCACGTGGTTAAATAGAAAGTCTGCTGTGGGGTGACTTATCAATTCCCTGGATAACAAGCTGAGAATGGATCATAAATGGGAAGCATAATGGCCGTCATTCCTCGGCTGAATAAAACCAGTTGTCTGGGACATTCAGCTTCTTACAGCTTCCATGTGAATATGAGGTAACCAAATGCCCACTGAACAGATGAGTTTAGGCTCTGCGTCTGGATATAAGTTACAGCAGTAATCAACGTGAAGGTTGTTTGCTGTGATGAAAGTTCCAACACATGCCACGAAGTATGTGTAACATCCATGTGTCTTGTTAATGAGGCTTAAGAGACAAGAAGCCAAGCCTTCAATAAGACTTGTGAAGATAAATTTTTGGAGCTTGTCTATATAAATGAAATCTAAATGATAGCCTTTCTGAGAATGAACACAGCGGGTTCAGCTGGAAAGATCTTTCAATTAAATGATGGACACATTTTCTTTAAAATTTGTGTTATTGGATGCATAACAGCTGTGATTTCTCACCCGGTTACAGTTAAGGAATAAAATATCTGCTGCTTGTTGTGAAATCTGAATAAAAACATAACTGATATGACTGGGAGGTGATTGTGCTCAAGTTTTGGCTGCATTAATGTGTAGGTGTGCTGAAGAGAATGACAACAAGGTAGATGTGCACGTGGGAGCGAACACAGACAGATTTGGATGGTACACTAATATAATCCTAACCTTCATCTCAAACTCATTTGATTTAAAACACTGATTTATGAGTGTTTGCATAAAAACAGCCACCTCACTGACAAGTCAATGTAGGATTGATGTGACAGTGAAATAAAGGAGATAATCACAAATAATGAAGATATTGCTTGTTTTTTTCTTTCTCCTCTTAACATTGTTCTACTTCATTTTCCACTGCAGACAAGATCTCCTCAAATGCTGAGTAAGGGTGCATTAAATTTCTCAATCTCATGTTGATCTGTCCTGTTTGTGTTTAAAAGCCTGATTGACACAGGGGTAATTGAGTATTTAAATCTATTTAACCTGCATTGAGTAATTCTGCATCTCCTCCCCAATGGCAGCAGCTCATACACTGTGCAGAACATGAGTCATGTGATTGATTATTTTATGGGCTTTTCTGTGAGAGGGCTGTTTATAGATGGAGTTCACGGATACGAGATCTTCAATGCCTGTGATTTTCTATGCAGTTTTTAATAAGTGTAGTAGCTTTTATTTATACTTTAGTACTGAAAACCTATGTCTCCATCAACTAAAGTTAGTCCAGAATGCTGCTGCACGTCTTTTGACAGGTCACAGAAGGCATGAAGTTATCAAACCCCTTTTAGCAGATTTATACTGGCTACCTCTTCATTTCGATTTTAAGAGTCTTTTACTAACTTTCAAAGCTTAAATCATTTGGCACCGAACTATTTATCTGATCTTATTTTTTTTTTATAATCCCAAAAGATCACTTAGCTTATCCATCCAGACCCAGATAGCAGACATGTTTGAGCTTAATCTGGACTATGGTTAGCACTTGTGGCTAATTTACAGCACTGAAAAATGTGTTGTGTGGGCAGATTTGCTCCAAATGTCAGTTGCCGGTCTGGAGGTTGGTTACAAAAAGTGTCTTGTGGGCCACATGTGGTCAGTTGTTGGCTTGGATGTGGTTTACGAAAGGTGTTGTGTGGGCCAGAAGTGGTTCAGATTTGAGGAGCCGGCATAGACATAGATTACAGCAAGTTCCTTTTGAGCCATATGATGCAGCTGATGTGGCTGAGCTATGGCAGTTATACTCACATGGAGTCAATGCTGTATATCAGGGTCATATATGGCCAACAAAACTGCCGATGTGGGCCATATTTGGGCCAAAATGTTTTCGTTATTTGGGATTGTTCTTAAACCAAGGTTTGGTTCGAAGCACAGAGGGTATCAGGCTTCTGTGGTTTTTCATTGGCATTGAAAAAGAGACAGAAAGTAAAAGAGTAAGAGTCGCCATCAGACTGACTTTTACTGGCTGGAGAGTACATAGAGAAGAGACAGGATGCAAGACAGACGCTGGGTTACCTGTCGTCAGGGGGCACCAAAGTGTGAAACTTTGCCAAAGTTCAGTAGTTCAGCTTTAAAGCATTTCTAATTGGGAAAATATAAAAATTTGCAAAGTTTTATTCCAGCCTTTTCATCTCAATTATCTCATGTTTGATGTCTCCCATATGGTTGAATAAATGAGGAGAGGAGCACCAATAATGACTAATCCAGGCTAAATAAATAAATAAGATAAAATTAAGAAAGAAACAAACAAAGAAACAAACAAAACCATACAATTAGAGCAAGGCAACAAGTCGTTATGGATCACATGAGTTAATTATTCTGTTGTACCAAGATAACAGCTCATTTTTACTTGCTGGGGTTAATTTATCTTGTTATCTTCAGGAATCAGCCTTGATTTCTCCAGACCCTGACATACAGTGACTTCTTATTAAGAAAAAAAAAACTGATAGAAGGAAAAAATAAAAACGTTCTCTCAGAAGACACCTCAACCTGTTTAAGTTCTTGGTGTTTGTTGGCAAATTCTACCTGGTGTGTCTCTCTAGGGATCATTGTTTTGTGTGCGTTTGTGACTATTTCAATCTTGTGCACATTTCTACACAGTTTCTCTCTTTATCTCAGTTCACTTTAAACCTTTGCTGGTAGTGCTGATAGAAGTCATGCGCGGTATATATCTGAGATAGGAAGTAAGCTATGTATGATTATGGAAATCTGTGCTCGTTATTTTTTTTTAAAGTGTGTGTAGATCTTTGTGGATGTGAGATGGAAATTTAATGTTCATGGATGATATTTCATGATCAAATCCCATCTGAACAGGCTAAGGATGACTTGTGTCATAAATTATTTTAAAAAAAAAAGTATTGTGCAGCCTAAACTAATAACATTGCATATTAGAGGGTTATACTCTTCCTTTTTCTGGAGAGACTGCTTCATCCAAACTCAATTATTTACCACAGCACTCTTTCAGCCACATCACAAACAATACCTAATAAATGGGCTGGGTCCTGAGGCATTTATGTGCTGCTCAACCATTGTAAGTATTAAAGAAAAGAGCACCTTGTTAACTATTGAGAGCCACCAAATTTATCATCAATGACAGAATAAAAGAAAAACCACTGAGCCACTTGTTTTATGACTCTTTTTGACTAATGACATCTTAAAAATTGGTCCGAAGTAGAACAGGAGCTACTCGGACCTGATGGTGTGCATCCAAATCGAACTGGATGCAGATTACTTAGTGCACACTTGCGTCATGCTGTTGAGATGGCAAACCCAAACATGAGTGTACAGATACACAGATACAGATATAGCTCTTATGTCATCTTTTCTGGCAGAGCAGGGCATGGGAGGGTGTGCACGAGTTTCACAGAGCAGCAGCAGAATTCACAACAAAAATAACATGCAATGATGCGTTCATGGTCCTGGCTGTGGTAAAGCTACTACAGAGAGCTGTTCTGAGATCAAACCTGGACCCGGTAGGATTCCTGTGTTAGTTAGTAAAATAAGGAATCGAACACGGTCAACTTGTAGGGTAAATCGATCTAATCTGTTAACTGTACCATGTATAAGAATACAACAGAGACCAGTGTAAGTTAGTTGTACTTAATATTAGATCTCTGTCCGACATGGACATGGGAGGAAAAGGGGAAGAGACGCAGCCTTATTTAAAGATTCATTTCAGTGGAAAGAGATTTCATTTGGTGATTTTACTTCTTTTGAATATCTTAGTTTTATTTTAAGGGGCGTTTCAAAAATCCTTTTTTTAATCGTCTACGTAAGACCAGGACACTGCAAATTTTATTGAGAAATTTTCTTAATTATTGTTGGTTATCTGTACTGATTTTAACCATTTTATTTTAACTGGGGATTTTAACATTTTTTTTTTAACACCTATAATGTTAGGTTTATGGCAACATGTAAAAGAACCGACCCACATTCGAGGTCACATTCTGGACCTGGTTATTTCAAAAGGTGTTGATATTTCTTCTTTTGCGGTCACTGACTGGCCTTTATATCAGGTAGCCTCATCTAAATCAATAAACAAAAAATAAATCCTTTAGCACTGCAAGGCAGCACCTGTGTCCAACCGGACTCACGGCAGTCTGAGCAGCACTTATCCATGATGTACCCTCCTGTTCTCTCAGATGTAAGTCGCTTACAAAAAAGCGTCTGCTAAATAACAGTAGTAGAAGTAATAATCACATTGACAAAATCTACATGAATAACTGAAAACATGAAACACAGCGGTCTTTGCACTCAGTCAGAAGAAAAGTAAAACTGTAGATTTAATCAGTAGCACAGCCTAGTTTAGTCTAGTGGTATACTACGATTTTTCCTTCCCAGTCTCGGTCACCCCCGTCCTGGAGCAACACACACATACAACAACCACCAGTCTCATTAATACATAAAGTATACACCCACACAAAGGTGAGATCATGAAAGACTGGTTTTGTATTCCAAATATAAATGTTGCAACATGAGATGTAAAACGGTCTTTAACAGCTGGACTTTAACTATTGACCAGCCAGTAACCTGGAGGTAAATAAAAGCATCAGTAAATAACAATAAAGCTGTTCTGAACTAAAGCAGCATCTTGAAACTAAACATCTAACTCCAATGGAAAAGCCGTTTTCATCTACTACAACACAAATGCATACACACACTCACAGCAGCACCTCCTTCTTAGTGGTTTTGGGAAATTTGTGACCTCACCCAGCGGGTATACCAGCGAATCATGTAGACTTCACCACTGGATTTAATGCAAATGTGTATGACAGAAAAGGGCAAGGCTAATGGTTTAGTGTGGCTAGCTTAACCTTCAAAATATCAAGTACTGTCACGAATGATCTGCCTAATGTTCATTCACTTTTTAAGACATACAGGGTTTAAATTGTCTGTTTACCTGTTTCGTGTTGGTCCAGAGTCTTGCTGCCCATTGGTAGCCACCACAACCAAAGAGTTGTCTTTCTTCTTTAAATAAAAAAATGTCTGATGTCCATTTTTGACCGTTCGAAATAACACCAGAGTTCAGATTAGGGATAAAACGTTGGGCTGTCAGCTAATGAAACACAGAGGATTCCCCGCTTCCATAAAAGTCTTCTGTGATTGGTCATATAGTTGTACCTGTGTTGCATACACAGAAGCCAAATTACAAAAAAACCCCATCTTCTTTAATGTCATAAGGCAGCTCAGTTAATTTAAACGTATTCCTTCTGGGGTGAAAAAACATTCGGGGCTTGATGTGAAATGTTTGGGGCTAGAGCCGGAAATGCCCCGGCCAGGCGATGCCATTGCTCTAGACGCCTCTTTAATGAACAACTATAGACCTGTCTCTAACCTTTCTTTTATATCCAAGATTATTGAGAAACTTGTATTACACCAACTTAATGACTTTTTATATAAAAAGTGGAACTCTTGATAAATTCCAATCCGGCTTCCGATCTCATCACAGCACTTAAACAGCTCTGGTCAAAGTGTTAAATGACATAAGGTCAAATACTGATCTCAGTGTTGCGTTTAATACTGTAGATCACAGAATCCTGTTGCACAAGCTGGAAAACTGGGTTGGACTTTCTGGAGTGGTCCTTAACTGGTTCAGATCCTATTTAGAAGGCTGGAGTTATTTTGTTACAATCGGCAGCTATGAATCCGAGCGAGTGGCCATGACTTGTGGAGTCCCCCAGGGGTAAGTCCTTGGACCTTTTCTGTTCAATTTGTATATGCTCCCTTTGGGTCAAATATTACAGAACTTTAGCATTAAGTATCAAAGTTGTGCAGATGATACACAACTTTGTGTCTTTGTCACCAGACGACTGCAGCCCAATAGACTTACTGTGTCAGTGTCTGGAGCAAATAAACAGCTGAATGAGGGAGAATTTTCTACAATTAAATGAAGACAAAACCGAGATTATTCTGTTTGGTAGCAAAGAGAAGAGGGTCAGCATTCTCTTAAAATCACCGAACAAGTTTGTAACCTTGGAGTGTTGATAGACTCAGATCTGACTTTCAGCAGCTAAATCAAAGCTGTCACTAAGAAGCTTTTTACCAGCTCAACAACAACAGAATTAAACGTTTAGTCTCCCAGAAAAAAACAAGAGAAACTCATCCATGCATTCATCTCCAGTAGACTTGATTACTGTAATAGTCTTTTAACAGGGCTTCCTAAAAAGAGCATTAAACATCTGCAGCTCATCCAAAATGCTGCTGCTTGAGTTTGAACCAGGACTAAGAGATCTGAACACATCGCACTAGTTTTGAAATCTTTACACTGGCTTCCAGTTAGTCACAGAATAGATTTTAAAACCCTTCTGACCGTTTACAAATCCCTGAACGGTTTAGGCCCGGAGTACATCTATGATATGTTAAGAGAATATAAACCTGGAAGAGCTCTTAGATCCAAAGATTCTGGTCAACTAGTCCAGACCAGAGTCCAGACCAAACATGGAAAAGCAGCATTTAGCTGTTATGCTGCAAACAAGTGAACAAACTGCCAGTGGAGATGAAACTTTCACCAAATGTAGACATTTTAAAATCCAAGTTAAAAAATTTCTTTTCTCATGTGCCTATGCATGAATTCTGCACGGTAACTTTTTAACATAATAATTATAATGTAATTTATGATTTTATTGTGATTCTTGTCGTTTGTTGCTGCCTTTTACTTTTTCTTAATATCTGTAATACTTTTCTTTTATGTAAACCACTTGTCCTGTACATGAAATGTGCTATACAAATAAACTGCCTTGCCTTAACACAATGCCAAGGTGTGTGTGTAAATAAATAAATAAATGCTTTATGTTTCCCATCAATCTGGGAAGGATTATAAGTTCATTCCTTAACAATTTAGCCTCAATCATTCTTAAGTGAGAGAGGTTATTCACAAGTGGAAAATTTCGAAGATAGTTGTCAGCCTTGCCAGGAGTGAAGGGCTCTGCAAGTTCACCCTAAGGACAGACCGTGCAACATTCAGTGTAACTGCAAAAAGCCCAGAGCTGTGTTTCAGGTTCTGTGTGTCTCAGCTAGCTTGTTAAATGTTAAAATGTGAGGACAGTAAAATAAACGACTGAATAAGTATGACTTGTTTGACAGGCTGCAGGAGAAAGTCTACTCTTTTAAAATGAACATGATAGCTCTGTTTCCAAAGCTACATCTATATAAACCATAAGACTTCTGGATCAATGTTCTTTGAACAGACGAGACCAAACTGGAGATGCTTGGTCATAGTTTACAGCACCATGATTGGGGGAAACCAAACACAACACACAAACACCTCATACCAACTGTAAAGCATGGTGGTGGAGGGATGATGATTTTCAGTCACTGTCAACCATGAACTTCTATGTTCACTAAAGTTTTTAATAGTCAAAATGGAGGCCATCTGTCTAAAATCTCAAACACGCTTAAACCTATGTGCAACAGGACAATGATAACAACCTCAAACTAGAAAGTTACTTGAAGTTATTATTGCTAAACATGGATCTCCAATTTTTTCAAGTTTTTCACACTTTTTTTGCATTTTATCTATGGTTTTGTTCAATAAATGATGACATGATGTAATAAGTAACATGTTGTTGTTCATTTGAGGTTGTATCTACATGATTTTAAGTCGTGCTGTGGACCAGATTACATTTATTTATTTTATACAAAAAGTAAAATACAAAAAAAAGAGTGAAAAGCTTGCAGTGTGTTTGTACAGGGAGGTGTGCACATTCACTAATGTAAAAATACACAAATGCATAAAGCTATCCACAAACATGTCCCCACAGTCTTTATCTTCCCCTTCTTTCACACAAGCAGGGGAACAGAGATGTGACAGAGGAGAGTCTTTGATCCCTCTAATGTGGTCCAGAGAGATTTGAGTGAGGATGGTGGCTCAGATAAAATCCTGCATCACAGGTCTGCAGAGCTGCTGCGAGGTCAAGCTCTGTGGGCATGATAGGATGGCTGCAGAGGTATTGTGATGTTTACAGGGGATCAACAAAATACTACCTGTCATGCACTTACTGCTCAGAAACATGCTGACCATTCGTGATGCTGAATCTGGCTGACAGGAAGAGAGACAGAGATGGCACATGAAAAGGAAGAGAGCAGACTAACTCTGTGAGAGGGGGGTCAGCTTTAATAAGTTGGGAAGTAAAACATGCTGCCAACTGGCATGTTATGAGGTGTTTATTGTTCTAAAAGCAGTGACTTTCAGGAAAATATGGCAGGTGACACCTTGAATCAGGAGGGCTGCTTTGATTAAGTCATTAACGATGGGAGGGTACATGGCTAATTGTTGCGGTGGCTTTCTGACACCTCCTTAATTGTCCTCTAATTAAAAGATGTGATGGTGTGGCTGGTACAGTTTTCAGTTTGTGAGTCAGTCTCTGTCTGTTAATATGGTAAAATATGATCCTGGAGTCATTTATTGTTCCAAGAAACACCGCTATAACACTTTCAATATTGTGCTTTGCATTTTTGTGTTTATGGCCAATCAACTAAAATGAAGTTACAGATCTTTACATGTGTGGGGATTAAACTTAAGGCCAGGTTTAACAACACCCTGTCCAAATGATCCATCTGGGTAGACACTTTTACTGAAGTTATTCTGAAACAATGTTTTTTTTATTTTGGAAACAATCTTTTGGGTGCTCACATGTGCCACCAGTGGCTACGCGGTTTTACACAAATCAAGTTGGTGCTTTAAACCAGGACACCTTAACCTTTATGACTTGAGGCCCAGCTTTTCCAGTGTGAAGTGACCCGGGTCCCGTTCAAATATTAAAACTGTATTGGCTGGACTGATCTCACTCTGGGTTTAATTCATATTCATTAACTTACAGTTTACCAAGTTAAAGCCTTGCCAATAAATGACATGATGCAATAAGATCATCACAATAATTTATCATACCCATGTGAACCTGCAACAACACACCAAATAGGCTAATAATTAAATTTTGGCTGATACATGAACACATTTAAAAGCTGACATCAGGCTTATACACAAAATATACTTTTTACTACAGTGAAAAATGAGGGACTAAAAAACATAATAAAAGTCGAAATTTAATACTGTGACACAATAAATACATAAAATAATAATAAAAAAATTAAATCAGCAAAAAAAATGTTATTTTAATGAAATAAAAAAAGTTTGAATAAATTTGCCAGTGATACAACATTTTCTGCATCTGTAGCTAATATCTTTTAGCTTTTTATTGTTGATATATATTTTTTTTTTTCCCCAGCTTTCCCATTAGCGTTGGATGTTTGGTTTCTGGAAGCTTTAGTACTGCAGAGTGTTAGCTCAAACAACACACCATAGGTTCATGGCTTCATCTCGTTATCTTTGTTTAAAAAAGCGCATTTAATTAACTGGATAGCACTTGCACAAAATGTTGGCTTTTTAGGGCATTTGGGACCATTTTAGTCTTCTTCTTTCTTGGATTACATACCTATCCCTGGTAGTGGATACTGTCATTGACCGGCCTCCCGGCTAGCTGAGCCTGCCCTCTAAAATCACTGAACAGGCGCCAGCGAAAGCCAGATCTTCTCCCAGAGAGGGATGTGGACAGGCGCCCCTCATTAACTTTTAAAGGTTCAGACACAGAAACAGCCCGTTCTCACTAGAGCTCACAAGAGCCACATTTGAAATGGCTGAAATTAAGGACCAAGACTGAATTTGGGGTAATACACTTTGAAAAAAATGTTGCTGGACCTCTGATACCCATAAAATATTATTGAAAAAATGTATAATAATGGGACCTTTAGCAATGCTGCTTCAGCAGCAAGACATCTGGAACATTTGCGTCCACTGTAATGCCATTAGTTTGTGAACCACTCTGCCTTCTGCCATTAGCATCTCTGACAGTGTTTGAGTGAGCTAGTGGAGCTGGAAGCATTACTCACATAAATCTAACCACTAAATAATTTCCGAGAGGAACACCAGCAGACTGATCTAAAAGAGTAATGCTTAAGACCCATAACAACGAAGCAGAGCAGCAGGGATTTTTTTGGGCCAGTGACTAGCAAACATCAGTGGTATTTCCATGTGGGCATCATTGTTTTTTCTATATAGTCTTCGTTCTCATGCTCATGAGGAAAGGTGTGATGGAAGAAGGATGGGCTCCTTCTCTACAATTTTCCACAAATCTGTGCCACATATATTTAGAATGGTTGTTGTCTGAGGCTGGCGAAGTCCATGGTGCAATCCTATCCTGCAAGATAGTCTAGTTTATGATGATTTTTATCTGCTGGATTTTCAACTGGATTTATGTGACCTTGTAATTAAAGATAGAATAAATATTTCCATAATGCATGGTGACACCTAAACTAAAATATGATTTAATCTTTTAGAAGCTGGAGAGTGCAATGACAGAAATAGTATTTTTCTGCTTGACAACATACAAATTGACACTAAACTCTTACAGAAATAAATTATGCATTATTATGAGTTTAAAGCTTGTCGCCTCTTATCTGTGATTAAAATGAAGTAACATTTAAAAAATGGTCAAATAATAAAAAGTCAATGACTAATCCACCATGAAAAAAAACAGGTTAGAAAAGTCAAATAATCTGAATAAATAGATGAAATCAGTCCATTTGCACAAGAAAACTAAACCTACCACAACTGTTAAAACGAGATTAGCAATAAAACATCACACATGTAGCCCTGTGTCATTTAATCTGACAGGTTCAGATCTATCTGCTCTAGTAAATTGGTGTAAAATGCAATCTGCATGGCAGCAAATGATGGATTTTCAAAGCTGCTTCTAGCCGTCGTTTGTTTAAGGAGCTGTGAAATCAAACCAATATGTGATGCTTCGTTGCTTCCGCAGCATCAGTGTGGTGTTTATCCAGACAACTCTTTTATTTCCTCAATCAGGGGGATTTTTGTCAAGACTCCGAAAGAACAAATGTCAAAAAAAGAGTAATCTGGAACATACTCCACCATCTTTATTTCATTCCATATTTCATTTATTTAAAAACCTGCCTTTTTGTTCATGATTAATACATCACCACACTCCTGCACCTCCTCCCACACTGATTCAAATGAAGCTTGAAGCTACTAAACAGAAACAACGAGGTCTGAAAAGTACTTATGGCTGGCAGAAAGGTGACGATGCTGCACAATATTTTATGTAGATAAGGATGTGAGACAAAAGCCGCATCCTGGACAATCTGAGGTAGGTGGAAAACTCCCCACAACACTTCAAAACATGAAACCAGTGACGTTTCAGTGCTGCCAACTAGTGAATGGGACCTCAAAGAGGCCGGTTTTAATCCGGTGAGCTCGACTTTGAAAAAGAGAAACATTTCTGGTCATCAGTCAGTGTTGTGTAGAGACCTTTGATATGGCTTGTTGACACCAGCGGAGGCTTGGTCGGTCCAGGATCCATCCTGCAGGATCTGGCTCGTCTCAGTGCAGTTACACAGCCTGCCCATCTCATGCGCCTGAGCCTCAGCTTGTTTTATCTTTGTGCATTTGGTTTAAAGCTTTTAGAAAGCTACCATCATCAATGAGGACAGCTTCAGCATGTCCTCTTTCTGTCCTCTGTCCAGTAAAGCTCCTGAGGGGCTAAAAGCACCTGTCCTTCAGAAGGACAGCTCAGCCTCAGATGAACGCTGCTGTCAGAACCAACGTTCTTTCTGCACATCATCAATCCTCAGGGGAAGAGGTGAAGTGATGTTGACAGAAGATTGAGTGACACTAAGTGAAAGCAGGGGTGAGTGTAGGTTGTTCTAAAAATGACTAATTATTACTGTAACATTTAGCAATGTACAAAAGCAATTAATGGAGACAAAGTTATTAATTTCTCTGCAAATTTCAAAACATCTACAGTGTAGCACTCAAAGAAGCACTAAACACATTAATATCTTAATGAACTGTTAAATAAAGTAACTGCTGACTAAATCAATGCTGCTACTATTTTTCAGTTTTTGCTAAGCTTAAAGTCAGTATTTAAAGGGTTGCACTGCAAATCATCCTGACCCTCATCAAGCTAACACTGACACAGAGTTGCTCCTAAACCCTAAAAACTCTGCCATATTTAGATATTTTTGGTATTTTATTTAATTGTAAAAATGTAAATGTAGAAGCTCAATCCTTTCAAACACAGTCAACATACAGACTAGCTAAAATGAGCTAAAATGAATGTATCGATAGAAAAAGCATCATAAAGGTCATCTACAAAAGCAAAACAGAATTTCTTACTAAGAGTAATTTGTAGAAGTAACACACAGATCATCAGTAACCAAGTCTTTTCTTATGTGCATATTATTCTCTCAAGTCTCGGCTTTCAGGAGAAAAAAAATGGCTTTGAAACCAACAGAAACTATTTAAATATTTACACTTTTTCTTTCAGGTTTTTTTTCTTTTTCTTTTTTTGTCAATTTACATTTATTTATGCTACTATTTATCCACTATCCCTTTTATTGCACCATGTGTCTAAAACATCTTCCTCTCACTCCAGGCATTGAGGAGGATAATATTGATATTTGATTGGATATCACCATCAGTTTAAGCTACCTAATTGGTTGAAAGTTTGATAGGAAATTATATGGTCACAATTTCTAACAATAGAGGTCTCTTAGCAACGTTATAGTTATGACAAATTTTCTTTTATAGCAAAAGTGTAATAAACAAACATGTTAGCATGGATCAATCATTGGGGATTTACCAATATAAAGACTCTGAATAAGCAATTCATTTTCTGGATGAATTGTAAAGCTCCTGGGTGGTATATAAATGGCTGGAAAACCTCTGTAGATCACCTAAAGGATACACTACCAACCACAATTTACCTTACTGTGTTGCACACTACCGTTCCTTAGACATTGTTGACAATGTAAGCGATAGAGTTCTGGGTCACCGGTGATTCAACAGAGTTTTAAGGGTTCAGGACTTTCCTACATAATGAACTTCTTGCCTATTTAAATGGTAATAAATGCAACACAATACTTCATTCATCCCACTCTAAGTAACATTAAATCACCTCCGCTCTTATTACATCAACAAGGGAGCCAGTCCTGAGCAGTACAGCATACGAAGCCACCGACAGATCAGGACCACTGAAGAGTGCTCTGAGACACCTGAGACTAATTATTCTTATGGACCTCACAAAGTAGGTCCTTCCTCATACCTAATGGCTGATTATGCTAAATATATTGATCGCTGGGTGAGTGAATTATGATGACAGCACAGCGTCACGCAAAAATGACAACAAGAGCGTCAATCATTTAAAAAAAGAAATACACAGTAAAAATGCTTTTCTTGTTTTCAAATGTTAAATATAAGAAATATCAGAGGATGTTATTATCAGCAAAAATGACAACAGAAAGAATTATGCATCTTTAAAGGTTTATTCACCTAACCGAAGGATAAACTGTCAGTTTTTCTGAGAAGTGGTTACCATTAATAACCTATCCTAACTTTTGTTAGAACAGGCTAAGCAGATTTAGTGAGTTACGGCAGATTTATTGTTATCGTCAGCAGCAAGTTTAAAACAAGATTTCACAAACTGCAGGGTGACATCCTGGTTGCTACGTCCATGTCTTCTCTGCCGTCTGTATGAAAACCTCAAGAGAGATGAGAAATGTTGCAGTTGTTGCTGGCCAACAATCTGCTGTGACATGTTTTAAGATTCCCACAATCCAGATTATCGCTCTGTATTTACTTTTCATGTTACCTCCGGCAAGGTGGAGGTCATGTATTTGGCAGCCTTGGTTTGTCTGTCTGTCTGTTAGCAACACAACTCAAAAAGTTAAGGATTTTTATTAAAATTGTCTGGAAATCTCAGAAATTAAATAAGGAACAAGTAATTAGATTTTGGGGGTGATCTGGATCACCGTCTGGATCCAGGAATTTTTCTTCAAAGGATTCTTTACTATAGGGACATAAAGATAATTTTACCATTAGAGCTTCTAACTCAAAAATAACTCCCATAATCATTGGCAGTTTAAGGGTATTGTTAGTTCAACATTCCCCCCGTATGATAAAGTTTATCAGACACTCCGAATACCCCCACAGAGTTCCCTGTACTGACTAAGTTTACAGGATGGTTGGCTGTTCTTTTGCATCACATCTATGTTTTATCGAATCTTTGAAAAACACTCACTTCTACGTTGCTACCTGTCAGTGGATGAAAGCAGAGAAAGACATTTTTTTTTTTTCTATTCTGATGCAGAGCGAGGTTTGTGTAACCCGATCAGGTTTTTGCTCAGGAGTTATGTTATGCTGGTTCTGCTGCTGCTGCAATGTCAAAGAGACACAAATATGGAGGCCTCAGCACCTGGCGATGTTCTAGCATCAGCAGCATCAGTTTCTTGCGTCTACAAATATCTAAATCAGCAAATAGATACATTTATATATTTATTAAGGTTAGCTTCCCTTTAAACAATTACTTTTAATGCTAATTCCTCTTCAGTTCAGGGCTCTCAGCCTGATGCTCGTTGTGGATAGTGCCATGAGTTCTGATAACATGAGGAACATACACCCTGCAGGACAGAAAGATTAAAGACATAACAAAGATACCACTCTGTGTTCCCATGTTCCATGTTTCGTATCATGTGGGATTAACATGATCTGCATGCACCCATGCATTAGATAAGCACAACTGTATTAAGCCTGCAGGGATGTGTTCATAACCAATGGTATCTCTGATTGTGTGGTGGGTATGCGTCTGTGAAAGTGTGACAGAGAGCGACAGCTTCAAAAAACACTTTGATCCTGCCAAGTCTGACAGCAACCCCCTGTCAGTCGATCAAGCTTCTTTGGCCTTATTTCGGTGTATGAAACATCTAATTTTACCTGTGGGCTTGTTTTTTTTTTTGTTTTTTTTCTGTCTCCCTCGATGTAACTTTCTATATTTACACGGTCTGCAGAAATACAGGTGAACTGGTGGGTAACATTAGTTAAGACCTAATTTATTAGCCTGTGTTTGTTCTGCACTTTATAATGAGAAGAAACAAATGATCTTCACTCTAATGAGATACGAAATCTCAGACTTTGAAGTCATTTATTTATCTTTCAAATATAAATCATATTTTCTCCTTTTTGTCTGGCTGTTTATTTGTCACAACATCCCAAACAAGCCTTGACTCACACAAATACTGCATGCCACGGCAGGGGGTGTGCTAATAGGACTGCACTTCTTTTTACCCATGAAAGAGTGATTGGAGTAATGAGCCAGAGCCACCTGTGCCCACAGTGCCAGGGGGCTGTAAAGCATGATGTTGGTAAGCTTCTGAACGCCAATATGACACCGTGCCTCTTTGCTCCTGCCTCTGTGTCCTCATCCATCATGGAAAAAATTCTTGGTGAAGAAGAAAAAGGTCTCAACAATGTAAAAAAAAAATATAAATCACTTGCTGTGCTGGGTCTCACTAAGGAGGGCACAGTGGAAGTACATTTACAGTAATGCAAAGCTAATAACGCCGAGCTTTCACAGAAAAACTTCCATTTGCAAGGAAAAAACAGAAAAGACTATCTGATGCACTAAGGGAGCAGCAATTAGCTTTCACAGACTTAGCATTAAACAATCAAACGCAAACAAAAAAAATCTTCACACAGATAAGAGGGAATGTATAGGATCAAGGATGTGTGTTTTTTTTTTACAAAGAAGCAAGAAGGAATATAAAGAGCAAGGATATTTCTAAACAAGTCAGCAGCATGGGGCTCATTCCCCAATATCTTCTTAAATTTGTTCTTAAGTTATTTGTGAAAAACTGTATCTTTCCACTCAGATCGGTGAATACCAATCTCTTTGTAAGTTCAAAGGACGTGTCAGATGGTCCAATTCTGCACAGGTAAATGCCCCAAAAATAGCCATAAAAGGTCAAGACTGATTGGCCATGTACAAACAGCTGATAGTGGTGAGACAATAGAGTAAAAATATTGAACAGAATTCCAAAATAATGTACAAAAAAGAAAAATGCTTATTAAAATGTGCATTGAAACCTGCTGGTCTTCATTTTTATAGTAATACACTTGATTAAATAATAAAAAAATCACATAGTGAGATTAATATCATAAAAAATCAGCTCTATGTACAACAGGTGATTTATTGCTCCTGAACCTGGACAGTGAGCCTGCAGTCTGGTACCATCAGAGCATCAGGACTCACATCCCCGTGGTGTAGCGGCTAAAGAGAGAGAAGTGGTACACCGCAGAAAAAAAGCTTTTCTATGTACATGCTGCATTCTGCAGTTTGTAGAGCAAATTTCCACCTGCTGTGTACACATCCAGCATCCTTTTAAGATGTGGTGCACCGATGCAGCAAGTGGTGCATCTGATAAAATAAAAACTCCTGGACTGAAGGTTTGTTATACACCAGGCAACCAAGAAAAACCCTGATTTCCTTAAAACATGATTTATTCAAAATATGAGACACCTAGTAAATAGTTTTTATTAAATATCAAGGTCTGCAGGTGGGAGTCGCAGGTGACTTGGACATATAAGGAGTAAAATTCATGCAGTTGAGGTGTGTGCAGTATGTTGAGCGGACAGTTTTAGGATGACCAGCAATTGAATTAAATCCTCTTTTTACTGTAACTTGTTCTTGAATGAAATGAATATGAAAAATGTTTTATTTTCCCTGAGAGAAATTATATTGGTTCATGATCTGCTGATCTACTTATTTCAAAATAAGAAAATGTTTTCTAAATTACTAAAAGTCACTTTAAAAATCTGCGGTTTTATTATTGTATCTCAATGAATTGAACTGCAGAAAAAACACAAATACTGACTTTATTCAAACGTATCGGCCCTCAAAACCTTGTAAGAGTGTTCATAGGATTTGTTTGCATAGACAGTTGGTGAATGAGGCTTAATGTTCTAGAGAAGCAAAAATTAGGACTTGGTATTAAAAAAAACAAATAAATAAATTAAAATCTTACAATACCCAAGACAGAACCATTTAACCCATTAATACAACACATTAAAGC
>JBAMHW010000023.1:22238023-22260002 GCA_037177495.1 Rhadinocentrus ornatus
CTATCTATCTATCTATCTATCTATCTATCTATCTATCTATCTATCTATCTATCTATCTATCTATCTATCTATCTGATAAAAACACGCAAAACCAAAAGACAAATTAAATTAAGAGAAAATGAAAAATATTCAGCAGAAGTGAAACATTTTCTTAAAGGATCAAACATCAACATTATTTTGTGATCATAAAGTAAAGGATTTATTCCTTGATCTCTCTTGCAGTGAATAACCTGCGTTTACTTTCTTCAGCAGATTTTAATGTCACACTATTAATAACAAACCCCCTGCACAGGTTAATAAAGCTGAAGCTGCATGAACAGATTCTTGGCAGTGTTTAACAGAGACATATTATTAACATTTAAACTACCAAAGCAAACAAGTTAGTTAAATAAAAGATGTATTTAAATATGCATGTATGTAAATGCAGAGGCAGTACAGGATAACAGTTCCTTTCTGACATATCTGAATGTCTGGGAGCTTCTTTTTAAAAGGGTTTTTAAACAGGTGTAAAGTAATATAGCAACTTTCTATTGATATACAACTTCGAGTTAAATATTTGACACTCATATAGTAATTTCAACCACTGCTGATAAAACAGAGGATAACAGATGTGATTTAAAAAGGGCAGCATTAATAACAGAGTCCCAAAATACATTCGAACAAACTCTCTGAAGCTAAACTCTTATGTTATGTATTAAATTGTGTCTCTGCAGATTTCTCTGGAGAAAGAGCCGATGGAGACGTTACGGTATCCACACCCTCCCTGCCTACAGCATGATTAGGTGCTTCTCTCTAACTCGTACCAATGTTTAATTTGTCATTGCAGGTGCAGTTATCTATTCCTGATGGAGTTCTGAGAATCAGGGTAGAGATGGTATCTGCTTCACAAATGGAGGCTTGGCTTGCTAAGGCATCATTTATTTTTATTGAGGATGGTGGGAACGGTTCACCTCTGCCTTCGGCACACTTCCTCCACTCCGTCCTCTCTGATGGGATTCGCTGTGGGGTAGCTGAGAGTACAACACTATTGCAGATGTGGGAGCAAAACAGACCATCATAAAATACAGCATGAATCTAATAGATTTATTGATTAGCCAGCCTGCTGCTAGCTCTATGATACAGAAGATTCAGCACTTGAAGACTTGCTGCTGGAAGGACACCGGCCAGAGTTATGAGACCGATTTGTATTCCGATCCAGCTACCTTTTCCTCTTAACATGTAGTCATACTTTTATTCTTTCTGCTGCTTGGCAGTTCAAAGCGTTCTCTGGACTTGAAAGTCTCTAATAACCAGCTTCTACCAAAAGGAGATTTCACACTTACTCTAAAAGACAATAACACACCCCTTTGTACAAATCTGTACCCACACAAGTCAAATACACATGTTGGTTTACTTCCACGTCTACGCACCTGCGTTCCCTTATGTCCTGTTTACTGTAGCTGTTGCATGCTTTAGGTATTGGAGTGACAGCGTACTAAATGCAGTAATAATGAATGGGCCTCAGGGAGTCTTTGCTGAAGGCTGCAAGACAGTAATTAGATTAATAAAAACCAGTAAGGCCCCGCTAACAGCACGAAGCTTCCTTTAAGGTAAAACAAGATGAGAAAGAAGACATGACTGAAGCATCCGGCAAACCGTTGATGTAACAACCAAATCATTTGAATGTATGTCTTGCTAAATTTAAAGACTTACTCACTGTTGTGTTTGCAGTGAGGCAGCGGTCGCAGCTTCTTCCATCATACTTGACCTGTTTTGATCATATTTTCAAGAGATTGCAAAGATTGGATGTTTAAGTGTGCACAGCGGTTGCTTTCAGAAAATGTTTTTTTATCAGCAGATTGAGACATTTGTACACAATGTTTGGACTTAAAATGTGAGAAAAAGTCTTTCAGCCCGGGTGAATTTATTGCAATTTTATGAAAAATCATAGGCTTCACATTGGGATTGAATTTTCACATTGTTATCCGCTCAGCTGAACGCATTGCCTTGACCAGTGACCTGTGAATATTGAGGTAACAAAGCAAACAACTCAATCTTTTTCTTATGCTGAACTGGAGCATACAGTATATTTGAATTCAAACAAGTGGGAAAATGTCTGCCTCCATGCTAAAAAGAGGGAACTTTCTAAATGATTTGAACAAATAATAATGTGGGGCCTTGTGCTGATTACATACTTGCATGGCTGGGGACTGACAAGCCTTGTTTAGTTTTGACATGGCAAAAAGATGAAACAAGGTGGACGGAAAGGACAGTAGTGCTCACTTCAGCTGGATAAACATAAATTTTATCCACTTTGACAATATCATGCATTTACATTGTATGTACGGCAGTTTAGTGAAAGGAGGGGAGCAATTTTAGGCCATCAGCTTTGTTAATCATGCTGCTTTCAAATGGCAATGAATGTAAAGAGTTACAAAATGCCATTCCTTACTGCTTAGATCCTTACAAATGCTAAATGATTGTTTGTTTACTTCTTTTAACTGCATGAGAAGAATAAATTACCAGCCTAAAAAAAAATTGAGATCGAGACAATAAATGGGCTGCAAACCCAGAAGTCCCCAGTAGCTGGCTGTAAGACATTTCCATTCAAGACGGCATGTGGGTGAAACTTTCCTAATGCCTTGCGATCTTTATGCATTGGATACATTATGCAAATGTGTCTTGCATCCCTTAAGCAAAAAAGAAGTTATGAATGAACACAATTTTCTTTATTCAATAGAAATTTTAATGCATTAATGTAATTTGTGATTCATGATTATGTTTAATTCTCATGTTATTATTTTTTCATTTCATTCATCTGTTTTAATCAGATTAAAATCCCATTGCAATTAAGATTTTTGTTTTATTATTATTATTATTTTAAGTTAACCTGGCCACAATGAACCATTTAAGCTTCTGTCTGTGGCTTTTTCTGAAATAATAGCAAAATAAAGGCAGCAGAGCCATCTTTATTTGACTAGGATGCAGGTCATATGTAAATGTTTAACATGGTGATGTAAACAAGAAAAACACATCTAGATTGTCTATATATAGGCAAAAATGCGGTCATAATTTTCTTTGTGGCTGCAGCTATTGACCATGGATCAGGAGAAAAGACTCCAGCTAAGCCCCAAGAAGTTCGAAACACCCACCCAGGTCTCATCAGCCAGTGATGGTCCTGCCTCAGCAGAGGAGTAATATGAATAGAAACACAATGACACCGGGGCACACAACTGAAGATGTGTACCCCAAGCCATCTGTGGCAAATCGTGTGCAGAAGATCTTCTTACCAAAAACACGATTTTTACCATCAAACATGCTTTGAAAACATCTTGGTCTTTGACTACTGAGGCGCTGCTGTAAACCACTTCACAGCTTTTTTATAAGGTGGCAATGAAAAGCAACATAACACAAAAAGTTCTTAATGCTGTGATGCTGTTTTGGTTTATTAAAAAAATCTTTTGCACAGCTGGAATATGTAGTACTGGCTTGAAGTTAACATGTGTCTCTTTTAAAGGAAATTGTCTTTTTCCATTCTGGTCTTTTAAAAATATTTTTAAAGAGGTTTGAAGAAATGTTTTATGGAAGTCGAGGTTGAGTTAAAGATAATTTTTATGGTCATTTTGAACCCTTTGCACTTGATTTTGCTCAGTATCAGCACATTTAAATTGAGCTTTTAGCTGTATCTAGTAAATATCTGCATTTAAATAAATAAATATTCAAATAAATGAACGACAGAAAGTATAATTTCACCTTGAAGGTAATAACGTGCATTGTTAAATTTCATGTGTGGTTGGCTTTGTCTTTGAACAGAGAGGCAGATAAAGACAAGAAAACCATACAAGGTTTAAATGATCTGTGACATAAGAAACTAAGAGAATATATCAGTTTTCAGTTGGAGCCAGAGGCAGACAGGACCAGAACCAAGACACAGTGCTGTTGGACCTTGTTAAAATATATTTAAAGGACTCTCTTTCTAAGCCATGTCAAACTTATGATCAAATGTTGCATTAAACAAGTTAATTTGAAGAAAGGCTTAAAGTTTAAGAGGCAGAATTAGATATGTTGAAGCCTACACTTTCCACAATCCCACTTGACCATTAACAGTGAGACCAGACTTTGGGGTTTGTTACTCAAGTCGCAGGTTATGCAAATGCAGAGGGCTGCAGAAGGCTGATAAATTCACTTCTTTTAAACCCCAAGTGTTGTCTTCAGTTCTAGCCAAAGAGACGTCACTTCAGGCAATTTATCTGATCTGACACAGCTTCCTTTAGCAGATATGAATCAGAGCCAAGAGGCAAATTAAGCGGCTCCCCCCTCCATGTATCCCTTCAGTATTTCTCAAGGCCTGTAAGCAGAATGTGTAGATCATGTCCTTCACAGTTGACATCTGATCTGGATTACACCTAACATGCTGTATGCATGTATGTTATATTTCCTCACTCTCTCACTATCTAATCTGTACCACAAATTAATGTAAAGTAGATTTTTAAAAAGTCACTTGTAAGAGTCATAATTAAATATTACTATTTGTGATTTAGTTTGCTAAACCTTCTCAACGAAATAAGTATAAAGTGAGCGGGCAGCAATCAACAAAGCAACAATCATAGAACAAATAATGAAAACCATGAGATGACAATGACACCAGTCACTGCTTTGTGTGGAGGAGGAACGTCTTGAAATTTGCTTGTTGAGGCCACAGAAAGTCAAAAATCTGTCCTCTACTGTGTTGGTTTTCATGCCACAGTATGCAGTTATAACATTGTCGCTTGTGAGAAATGTTGGACCTTGGACCCTAAACCAGACTAAAGACTCACGTATGGATGCAGAGACCATCATACAGCTGATTGGCATGTGTACTAAGACCTTGCTTTTAACTGCTACGTTTCTTTAGCTCAGGGAAAACGCCATCAACATATGCAGGTTTGGTGACTCAGACACTTTCACTGTGCAGCAGCTCTGTGAGCTTTTGGAGAAGTAAAAACTTCTAGAAAGATGTGCATAATTCTAGCACATGTCAACACTGTTGCACGCAGCCATCAAACCTTTGTTGTTGATTTTAGGATATCATCAAAACCGTCCGTACTTATATAGCGCTTTTATCAAAAGCATTCACCCATTTACACACACATTCACGCACTGATGGCAGAAGCTGCCATGCAAGGCGCTCACCACGACCCATCTCAACTTGGCCAAGAATCGAACCGGCAACCCTAGGGTTACAAGACAACCGCTCTACCTTGCCGAGCCACGCCGCCCAATTATCTGCAACAACAAAGCTGGAAAATGGCGTTCCATAAACATTTTCTTTTGTCTGGTGTCAGGACGTATAATCAACACAGCAAGAAAAGAGTGTGGTCAACCAGATTACTGCATCCCTGAAATACTCTAGTTTCAATCTGCAAATCTGAGAAAAAGAAAAAGATCCAAAAAAACAGCTGTTGTGGTTTAAACATGCCAAGGGAGGAAGAGTGGGCAGAGTTGCTTCACTATAAGCACATAACTAGCCTATTTTAATCATGTTAATATACACTGCCTGACGCAAAAAAAAAAAAAAAGGTCATTATTTCGTGTAACCACTGCTGTCCACTGTGAAATTGTTTAATTAAGCTTCTGCAACGTCCCAAGACTTATTTCCCTCCAGTGTTGTGTTATTTTTTCACCAATACCTTGTACAGATGGTGGGAGAGTCTGACCACAGTGCAAAGCCTTCTCTAGCATATCCCAGAGAATCTCAATGGGTTTCAGGTCTGGATTAATGGTGGCCAATCCATGCGTGAAAATGATGTCTCATGCTCCCTGAACCACTCTTTCACAGTTCTTAACCTAATCTTAGTAGTTTCTGTATCTCCTTAGATTGTTTTCTCTGCGTGGGGCCATTGATTTGACTCTTCTTAAACAGACTAACATATTTTTCACAACCACCTGATGTGTCTTTGCAAATGGTTGTTTAAGAAACTAGAAGCTGCTCGTTGCATTTGTTGGAGTTAAATAACCTGTTGTCAGCTGAAAATTGCCAATGCAGTAACTATCCAATAGGAATCACTACAGGGAAGCTGCTTATTTAACTCCAGGTGGCCAATTTTCTTTTTTGTCAGGCAGCGTATGATCATAGCTATGCTTTGTATTGTTATGCTTTTTAAAGAGTTTATTCTTTTACTCTCTGTGTTATCCATACTGATCCTACTTGAACAAGTTAAAGTAGAAAACTTTCACATTAAGTATCGGAAACAAATGTGCAGGATAATGATCTAACATTGTTTCAGCAGGATGTGAACATCTTTGTTTCGTTTGATGTTCAGGCTGAGATCACTGAAAATAAAGAAAAATGTGTAGAAAGGTAGAAGCACAGAAGGAGACAGTGGGTTGCCTTGCTGTATGGTGATGATGATAAACTTTCCAGAAAACACAACGATGGAAGAAGGACTTACCGAGGAGAAGTTGTGAGCTCCGCAGGGCTCTCCTCTGTATTTGCACGATAGCAGCATGTCATCCAGTTGGTGGCTCAGTCTGTCCATAAACTCTAGGTTGGTTCCCTCAAAGTTTCTGGGTGGCAGAAAGAGCCTGAAGTCTGATAGTTTTCTGAACCAAGCCTGACGGTCCTCCTGTAGCAAATCCAAAACCATGGGCCTAACTGTCCGGTTGGCCAGCAGCAGGCCAAGCCAGTGGCCAGCAAAGTACAGGTCACTCTTGGTAAGTTTGTAGATGCGAATAGGGTTGTTGTTGCAGATAGTGACTGTGGGGAAGGCCAGTTCTTTGGCCCATTCAGTGTGAACCCGGGTGTATGTGGGGAAGGAGAGCCAGTGGAGCAGACGGTTAGAGGACCAGGATACGAGCAATCCTAGGGAGGTGCAGAGGGCCAGCAGCCAGAAAGCCCTGCGGCCCACAGAGCCACCGGGGATGCAAACATACCTCAGGCCATGTAGGCGTGTCCTTGACAGCAAAGTGGATGTGACCTGAGCCAGAGTCGGCTTAGTGCGACGCCGCTGACGACCCTTTCTGATCATGGCCGGGGATCCCCTCTGGAGACAGCGCCCCTCCAGGGCCATTGCTGCCCACAGTGCTCCTACAACCGCAGGAGAGGAATCATTTCCCAGCCAGGCCTCCGGGGCTGGGGCCCACATGAAGCTCCAGGATAAATCCACTACTTCAATCCACACATGAATGTGTTTTGCCTTATGAATGCAAATAACACATGCAATCTTAACCCCAACAACACTGCCACATGTAAAAGTACCTTCACGTTAATGCTGTATGTTCCTAAGTTGTCCTGGTGTTGCTGCAGCTGGGATGAACTCTGCTCAGCTACGTGTTGGTCTTCTCTCCTGATCTCAGTCTGATCATGCTCAGATCATCCAACCCAGCAGGGGAAGAGCAGAAAACATCAGAAAGGCAAATGTGCTCTGAGCAAGGTGTCTTCTACATGAGTGAGTCCAGCATCCACAGCAGTTAGTGTGACAGCGAACAGGAGAGGATGAGACACAGAGTGAGGAAAAAAGGAGAGGGAGGGGGAGAGAGAGAGGGAGAAGGCAGCATACAAAATACCAAGGGCTTAGCAACGACGACAGAAAACAAATGAAAGAAGGGAAGGTTAATTAAAATAATGAGATGACAGTAGGGGGGGTTTGATTGGTGTGGTGCAGTGTGTTGGAGGAGATCTCGCCTTGTTCCAGCGCTGTGGCTTCTATTCTTATGAGTTGTGTCTGCCAGCCACAGACTGCAATCAGTTTCTTCTCACTATAAAGTGTAAGCATTAATTAACTCACAAAGGTCTCCCACGTTCGGCTGTTTTCTGTCCCACTGTAGATGTCTTGACTTTGTAATACCACTGATGTGCTGGGCTTCAACCGGTGCCGTTAGCTCCTTCAGGTGGCCACAGGGCAGTTTCATCTGGTCCATCAGCGTCTCAGCACCACAGCCACAGTTAAAAACACACAACGCCGCACTTCCACAGGGAGAAGAAGGCATTCATGCACATTCACGGACAGGCTCAGTAGTTTCCTGCAGGAAACCAGACCAGCTAATCTATTCTGTCACACTCTGATCTCAACATCTTTCCCCCCTCTTTTATCTGTCCTCTGTTATTCTCTCTTCCTCTTCTTCCTCCCTAGTTTTCCTCCCAACTCAGAGAGAGCATCTCTAATCTCAGTATTCTTCTCATGTCTCCGCTACTCCTTCTAAAAATACTCCCTCCAAATCAAATCCATCAACTTGCCCTCACGCTCCTCCTTCTTTTCTCTCTCTTATGTCAGTCAAGCGCTGTAATCTCGACCTCCTGTCGGATTGCCTCTCCTCCTCCTTTTCTTCTTTTCCACTTCATGCATGCACTCTCCAGCTTTTCTCCCCATGAGGAAAATCTTCTCTGTGCGCTTTCCTCCTTCTGTGTCCTTGCCTGGTCTTTCCCCTTCTCCCTGCTTTCAATGACTTCTCTGTAATCGCTCTGTTTATCCCGCCGCCCTCTCTTGCGCCTTTTCCTCCAGTTTTCAGGCAGCTGGTCCCCCCGTTGCACCTCTTCTCCTCCTCCTGTGCCACAGTTCTGTCCACGCAGCCGGTGAGTCCGTCACTGATGAGAGCGCTTGACTCTCTCCACGCTAACTCACGCCGTCCTTCGCCCCCCTCTGTTTGTCTGCTGCTGCTGCTGCTGAGCTGCCACAGAGCGAAGAGAGACTGTTGTGCATGCAGTGAACATGAGCCAGATACACAATGTTTTGCATTATCAGATGGAATCAACATTTTCTGTGTGGAGATTTGAAATGCATTTTTTCGGAAAGTGTATGTGAATAAAAATGGAGGGTTTTTATGAAAACCTTTTATTTTTTTGCTGTTTATAAAATTGTCTAAGATTTTGCCATTTTTCTGTAAATTGTTGCTTAAAGCTGGGCAGTAAGTCTGTTTATTGACCAGTCTGAGACAGTAATCAGAACTTTTCTACTTTTCATATTCTAAGGGCAGTATCATTGTTCTGCATAGAAAAGAAAAAGATCCTACAGGAACTGAAATAAATGATTTTGAAAGGATGCTAGAACAACAGTAACCAACTACAATCAGTGAACCCACAGCTGCAGCATTAACTGGGAAGTAAAGAACCATCTGCGGAGCTGCAGTGGCTGCTCACCTGAAATGCCATGAGCTGTGCTCTGAATCTGGCTCTGAAAACTAGAGGAATTCATTTTCAGACAGAGAATAATAAAACCTGGATCCTTAATTAGGACTTGTATATGCATCTCTTCTACTTCCTGTTTAAATTTTAATATAGTCAGTCAGAATTTGTGAAAGATGATAATTAAAGCCTCATAAAGCAACATTCACAATCAAAACGTTTGCAGCTACATATAAAAATATTATTAGGTCTTTTAATATCACCGGCTAGCATTTCAAACATAATTTGGAAGAGATATCTAAAATGTAATGACACAGCTCTGTATTGGCTTTCTGGCTGTGGAAAACCAACAGTTATCATATATTCAAGTTAAACCAGTTCTGAACTAAGACAGATTTATAAATGACACCATATATGTCCACGTATATCTACACATTTCTCAAGATTTCTCCCAGTCTAGGAGGGTTTGTAATGTTAAAAAATTATTACCTGTCCCAGAAGTCATCTGACAGAAATTTATCAGAACACCTGCAGAAGCTTTAAAAACAAACGTTAAGCAACAAACTGAGCAAAAAGAGCCTTATGAGCATGCTCAGTAAGCTCTAGTTTGCTCAGATTTTCCTTTTGTTGTGATACCAAAACCAAAATAAAATTGTAGCGCATTTTACACCATGAAACCAGCAAACAGGTGCAACAGTTGTTGTTTCTGAGACATTCACAACATAAAACAATCATGGGCATGCAAACATATCACTCTTACCCCCAAAACCCTATGATAGGGTTAAGCTTTCATTTTTTTTTTTTCAACCAACATTTTTTTTTATTAATACGTTGATTTTTCTTAGTTTGCTCAGGAGGATTTATATTTCCTTTTATGAGGCATTTTTTTTCCCAAGTGAACAATGGATGTCAACAAAGTGATTTCAAGAAAATGTAAACAAACAAGATCACCAAAAGGTAAATGGGCCAGAGACTCATATTTATTTAGTTTGATTGAAGAAGCCTTCTAGTTTTGCAGCATGTCCGTAGTTGATTTGTGTAAAACCATCACTCACACAGAATGATATACTTATAGTTCATGTCTCCTGTAAACTTTTAAGCAGCAAAGTTTTAGCTTATAATGTTTTAAGGATCTGCAAACACCACATAAACCAACAAGCAATTTCTTTTTTCACCCAGAGCTGCAATTGAAGCTTCTCTAAATTTCAAGGTTTCACTCATTAGTATTCTGTGTTCTTCTGCCAATTATAGAAATCATTTTCTGTCTGATGAGGGAAATCATATTTTGTTACTTCATTTCATTTTCTTTCTTTTTTTTTCCAAACAACTTCAGAAAACACCTTCAAGCTCTTTTTTTTTTTTTTACAGAAAAACATCTTACTCTTTTCTTTTTCTTTTGTCAGGACTTGTGTGACAGCCCTGAATAATCATCAGATCATCAGATAAACTAGGGACAGAGACATGATTAGGTCTGTCCAACATGACTTAAAACAGGGCATGAGACTATAGGGCAAGGCTGGACAGAAAACTGAAACAGACATTACTCGCTATAAGGAGAAGGTAATGGGGACACCAGATGATACCGCTATGGCCAATGAGTTTAACCACTTCTACAGTAGGTTTGACTCTGCCTTTGGTCTTTCTGTCACATCCACCCAGCGAATGTCTCACCTTGGCTGCTGTTCCCTGCCCTCCTTCATACAGCAGCTGTTCCACCTCTGCTGACAGGGCACCATGCGTTGATTTTTTCAATGTGGATAAGGTGAGGGCAAAGCTGAAAAAAGTGGGCCCTGGCAAGTCAGTTGGACCTGATGGAATAACACCAAGGCTTCTGAAGGACTGTGCTCAGGTACCAAGCCAGTGGAAGACATTCTGCATTGTGCCAGTACGGGAGGCCGTCCGGCATCAAGAATTACAGGCCAGTGGGCCTGACTTCTGTGTGATTATGAACACCCTTGAAAGGCTCCTCCTCCGGCTCATGGGGCCACAACTGCAGAAGGCCTCTTACAGTTTGCCTAGAAAGAGAACATGGGGTGGACGATGCTATCTTGTACATGCTTCACTGGGGGGATATATAAAGCTAATGGTTTTGTTATTTCTCAAGTGCTTTTAATATTATCCAGCCTTAGATCCTGAGAGGCAAACTTGAGAATCTGTGCATGGAGCCTGCCTTTATTGAGTGGATAATTATCTACATGACAGAGCAGCCACAGTTTGTCAACCTGAGGAATTCAATTTCTGAGACTTTGAGCACCAGCACTGGATCCCCCAGGGAATTGTGTTATCCCCTTTTCTCTTCTCCATGTATATATCTGACTTTGCCTACAGGTCTCCATCATGCCACATACTGAAGTACTCGGATGATACAGCTGTGGTGGCTTGTGTAAAGGAAGGGGGCGAGGGAAAATACAGGAGGGTCATCTCAGACTTTGCACGCTGGTGCAGGTGCAATAGACTAATCCTCAATACATCTTCTATCAGTCAGTTGGTGCCAGTGCTGTATTTTTTGCTGTTGTGTGCTGGGGGGACTGCATGACAGCCAGAGAGGGGAAATGGCTCTACAAACTGGTCAGGAAGTGTGTGTCACTGATGGGGAGAGGGGCGGACCCTGTTGGAGAACTTGTGGAAAAGTGCATTACGAGCAAGATGCAGGCCATCCTCAGGAACAGAATGACACTGTGGTCGCCCAGAGAAGCAGTCGCAGGGACCAACTCCTCTCCATACGCTGCAGGACTGAGAGGCTCAGGAGGTTGTTTATCCCGGCCGCAATAAGACTCCACAATAAAGCATGTTAATGTGCACTTCATTACTATTGATAGTAGCTTTTAACTTATTTTATACACTGTTGTCATATTGTGGTTTTGTATGGTAGTGGGAGTGCTTGAAAATGGCAAAAATTGTATGTTGCTGGACACCTGAACATCCCCAGTTGGGGATAAAGTATTTCTTTTCTCATCTTATCTTATTTTAATTTTTATAAGCAAGGCTGTAATTTAACATCCTCCAACCTGCCAAATGCGGGTTCAAATTTATTTTGTATCATCTATCCACTTGCTCCATATAGCATCTTTATAGCATGCACGGCGTTGTTTACACATGACAACCTTACCAAACAAAGCACAGCTGAGAGAGGAGTGAACTTTAAGCACCATAGTTAGAGGAGAAGAAAACCATAAAGATTTGGCGTGTAGATAGTTAGTGCTCATGCAGTCCATGTTCTGTCAAAACATTCCAAAATGTCCAACAGACAAAAATCCCTAATTATTTAAAGCAACACCACAAAAGTTTCTCACCTTAAAACCTGACACACACTGACATTTGTTGTTCCCATGCAGGATCCCAAGGCTGAGAAATTGCAAATCACATTTTTTTGCCCCAGCCTGGAACATCCCATGACAGCTTTAATACACCGCGTACACAGCTGAAACCAGATATCAACATACTGACCATTTTGGATGCACACCATGGCTGATTCTGCAATGAAACCCAAATGGACTTAATTGGAGTAAGAGTGAAAAAGACAGAGCAGAAAATGAGACAATACTCAATATCAAACTGACTTTTACTAGCTGGAGAGAGCTCAGAAGAGACACTGGATGGAAAACAAATACAAATTTGCAATCCAAAGTGAGAAAATCAAAGTTCTGTAATGTTGCTTTAAGTAAAGTAAAAATTCTACCCTGCTTTTCTCTGCTGGAAAACACAATTATATAACAAAATTATATAACAAGTCTAGAAAATCAACTTAAAGCAACATGTACGATGAATAGTAATGAAGTGCACATCTGGTTTATTCTGAAAGAAGAAAAAAAAAAGGCTCAGACCTTCTGATTGGCTGGTAAGTGTAAAATCTACCAATCACATTGACTGGTGATTTAAAAACAAGTTAATTTAGAAACGCGGTTGTAAATTACAACTATCTGGAGCAGCAACAAATAATCTTAAATTTCAAATTTCCTCCAAAATCAGCTATATGTGCTTGCTTCACATAATTTTGATGATCTCACGGTGCCTCTGAAGGTCTTTGTGCGTGCTTTGCAACACTGCCTAAGTGCTCCTTGTGACCTCATTGTTAAAACAATGTAAGTCAAGTCTGAAACCATAAAGCACCCACATGAGTTTAAAAAAATCCTTTTAGAATTTTTTTTCAGCTTTATTTCAAAAGAAATTAACATAAATATCCAAAGTGGCATGAGCTCACATGCAAATAGACTAAGGCACTCACACAATGAGGCAAGTCATCCCTGAACAGCAGAGCCAGGACTGTGAAAAAAGTAACATTTCCATGTATAATGAATAACTGGCAAAAGTACAAAACAGAATCGAAGGACTGGGATATCGAATGCGGCACACACTTTTAATTCTTCCAACAATTACAGGACTGCTGTGGAAACCACATGTGCAAATGCATCCCCAAAAACATGCACATGCATACAGCCTACAGCTAGATTCAGAGGCAGCCTTCCAGAGCCTGGATCTGCAGGCTGAATAATTAGCTTATAAAGAGGGTTTCTCGATCCAGCTATGCAGCCAGTGTGAAGAACTCCTCAAAGGCTCAACATTTTCCATTTGCAATTCTAAAGCATGCAGGAAATCATAGATTAATTAGGGATATAGCCAAGCCAAGTATCAGATACAATTACACAGCAGCCTATAGATGCAGCTTGATGGCATGCATTTATATCCTTGTATGTTTTCATCTGCAACACTTTCTGAGATCAAAGGACACGTTGCTGTAAACTGCTTGTGAGACATATTAAAACCACAAACAAACACCCAAAGATTCATGTTAATGAGTCGTAGACTGTTTTGGTGAATGTCTGGCTTAGCAGAACAATGGTGCTTCTCAGAGCTCCTGCCCATCGAGAGAGGATGGTGGTAGTTGGAGATGATTGATAAGGATGTGAACTTCACGCTGGCCTCATCAGTGAATGCTCAGGTGAGCTTGTGTCAAAGGCAAGCAGATGAAAAATGAGGGAGGTGAATGAAAACTGCTTCTTGCTGTTAATCAAGCTCCAGCTTGATTTAAAATGACAGTGATGGCAGGGAGGCAATCAATGGCTTTTTTCTACTTTATGAGTTCTCTGAACTAAAAACAGTCAAATGTGTCTTCCGGGGGTAAAAGCTTGCACTGAAAGGCAGCAGCAGCTTCCATCTTGTCTCTAGATCTTCCACGAATGAAAGCACTAAAGCTCCTCAATAGCAAGTGATTATATTTTAGGATTAATGGCAGCTGTTTGCACAGCCTACGTTACATGTAGTTCTTGTTGTTAAGGTTGCTGCCATGACACTGCCTCCTTTGTAATATCAAAGTGTAGGTTTTGTAGGGCTTGTCTATCATTTTCGAGTCACTGCTGCAGATAGTAACTCATTGTGCTCGGGGAGCTTTTCTGACCAGAACGCTGCTTTCATTAACAGATTGCTCATGGGTGTGTACATCAAAGTGTTTACACACCCAGAAACAAGCAGGAAATGTTGCAGTGCTCATCTATATTGTTTCATTTTCTGCTCAAGATTTGACTTTAAACCAACAGCTGGCTTTGCATTAAAGGAAGAAAAAATAAAAAAGACAATCTCTGATCTAGCTGATGCAAGCAATACTTTTGTGCTGCATTTTTCTCCTAGACAGGAGAGTGTCTACAGTTTATGATTGCAGCTGGTCTGGTTATCCATAAGCTTCATGCAAAAGCACTATCTATATTGAATTCCTGGTAGACAAACAATTACAGCGCTGTAAGCCTTATTGTAAAGGACCACTTGTGCTTGTAGTCAGTGTTTCCCACTTTTGCTGAGGTATTGCTATTCTGTCTTGTTAAAAACTGTTAGTTAGGTTCCCCAAAAAAAGTAAAAAATCACTGGTCTATGCCACAAATGCAAGACAAGAACTAAGACTAACTATATCTATTTCTTTTTGTTTGCTTGTAGTTAGTGGAACAATTTGCATAAGGAGGGGAGTGGTGGCCCTTGTGGTTCCAGAGATGGGCTTGGGTCTGGGTCTGGAGAACCTGGGTTCAAGTCCCCGGGCAACTAGCAACTAGGATGGGTTAAATGAGATTGCCAAGTTTAACAACAATCAAATGTCAGTGCAGTGCCATCTTTTCAGCATTTAAATATATAACCAACCACTGATTTTAACCCAAACTAAAAAGCCAAATCAATGCTGATTCTCAGCTGAAGAATTATATTTAAGAAGCTGCTATATTGGTGTATTTTCTCAATGATGCGTCCCCTTTTACTTAAGTTGATTCGACATCTATCTTGCATTACCTCTACTCTGAGCTCTATCCAGCAAGTAAAAGTAAGCCTGATGTTGACTCTTATTTTATCTTTTGTTTCGATAATTTCCTCCTGAGTTTCTTTAATCGATCGACCACATCGTGCTTTTAAAACTGCCAGTATGTTAATTTTTAATTCCTGGTATTTAACGTGGTGCATCAAGTAGAACTCAGCCGCAACATAGTTTTCCAGGCTAGGAATAAAAAGAAAAAGCTCTGTTTCTCAGCTGCTTCAGCCATTTAACGGGTCAAAAATGTATGTCGCCGATGCAGATTGAGTCACAAATGTTTTTTAAATTTTTTTTTCAATTTTCTAGCCTTGTTTGTCGTACTGCTGCTCAGATCCAATTCAAACTGGAACATTAATGACTCTGGTATAATCTATCAGAAAATATCCAATCAAGAAAAATCTTCTTTGACATGGTCATTGACTTGTGTTTTCTACATCGTCATGAGTCCAAGTCAGAGCTTAACTAACTTCTTATCATGTTTAATGTGCAGCTGGCATTAAATAAACAGCAAACATTAATTAGGCTCGGTGGGTAAACATTGATCATTTTAATGTGATACCGACTCTTAGATGAACTTTAATTTAACCTTCGAGCAGAGGGGGAGTCCTTTTTAGAGAAAGAAATAACTGCAGGGAATAGTTGCATGTGATAGTAAGTATTTTTTATTTCATACCTCATTTTAATAAAAGCAATAAATATCTGAAGCCTGTACTGTAGCTGACCTCAAAACAGCTCACTGGTGGAGTCGGGGTCAGGATTAGATTTAATTACAGGAAGCTCTAATGATCTCTGCTGGGATTTGAGGAACAGAAACGAACAGTTGTAGTATTACAAAACAACTTCCTAACATTCAGTTTTATTTGGTTTCATTTTATCCATGCAGGGTAATCTCTCAGTTATCTAAAGAAGCACAATGTTTTTAAGCACAGAAACTGGGCTTTATTTTGGACACGAGCATTCACATGCTGTATTCCATTCTCAGTCTCTGAATATGTTGTGTTGTTCTCACACTAGATGGGATAGATTTTTATAAAACATATTAAATTCCTGTGAACATCATATTGGCCCCCTTTTGTAAAAAAAACCAACAAAAAAAAACCAACGCTTTTTTAACATCACAACATGCTGCACTTTGGATGATAAAGAACACATGAACACCAGTTATAAATGAACATCATACATACATAAATATGTAATCAAACTTTAGTGAAATGACCTGCAAACATTAGTATCCACATTAAAGGTCCAAACTAATATATGTTTGTCATATTGGAGGAACTACTGCATAAAGTCAGGAGTTCACAAATAATGTGGCTAGTGTCTCAGTGCACAGACACTGTGTGACTATAACAGTGTCCTCAACACATATACTAAGTAGAGTCCTTTAGGACAGGTAGGCAGGGGGACGTCTGTTGTTCCTCGAGGGATATCTTAGTAAGTATGTGACTGAAGTGTTGTCACGGTGACCATACACATCACTATCTGGATTGAATGGAACGTCCACGATCTCCGGAGAAATCTTCTTGAAGGTGGAAGAGTTCTTCACAATGCAGTGTCCATTTCTGGTGGCTGTTATCATTGAGCCTTTGACCGTTTAGAGTAGGGCTGCTCGATTATGGGAAAAAGGATAATCCCGATTATTTTGATTGAAATTGAGATCTCGATTATCTAACAAGATTAGAGAAAGAAAAAAGAGATTTTATTTTTATTTTTTTTGTGGGTGGGGTTGCATTTAAAGTGGCATTTAAAGCGTTGTCTGTGGTAATACAGACTAGTTTCTTTCCACCAGGTTCCAGTAGCTATTGTTTTTCTCAGACCAGCAGATGTTCTGTCCGGTGTGATATGGAAAAAAATTAGACTAGAGACATTTCAAGAAAAGTTTAGTTTGTTTATAACGTTTGTTATCTCTCTGTCTCTCTGGGAGCTGTTGGATTATTTAGTCGTGACTCAAAAATTTTATATTTTTCCATTTCCTTGTGTCCGTCGTAAGCTCCCGTGTGCACGTCTACGAGAATGAGTGCAACATTTCACATGCACAAATGTCTCCTGTCACTTAGTTGGAGGAGGGCAGTGATTTTCGCCTCGTTGCGCAAGTTCCATAGAAAATTAAAAGAAAAGGAGCGACATTGCCTCCCATGTGTCCAGCCCATAACTTGAGAGGTGTTTGAATCTCGAGTTGAATTAAACCAAAGCACCTGGGACTGTGGGGAGAGTCTGCAGCAGAGTGCACGCAGCAATGCCAGTGATGCTCGATTTGAAGCTGAAAACAGCACCAGAATAAACTGCGAAGGAGCAAAATAATTGGACCATTTCATTTTTATGATCGTTGAAAACCCAGATCGTAATTGTGATTAAAACTCGATTAATCGCCCAGCCCTAGTTTTGAGTGTGAATGGCCTGGCATCATAAGGTGTGGCGAGGTTGTGACGCTTAGGCTGACGGTGTAGCACTCCAGGAGAGAGAATATGTGGTATCATGATGATGTGCATCTGCATGAGATTTCATCTTAGCTTTGATGTCTCTTGTCACAGCAGAGTCTGAACTGTTTTTATGATAGAAGTGAGTGATGGCATCTTTGTCTGCATCTTGTGCTGAAGAAGTAGTTCAGCAAGTGAGCTTTCTGTCGTGCAATAAGGTGTGGATCCATACTCATGCAAATAGATGTTTAGTTACTGTTCCCAAGGAATCCTTGGGTGTCTGCCACATATATGAATTTGTCAAGTGTGCGCCTGAATCCTTCAGCTGTGCCACTTTCTTGAGGCCAAAGTAGTGTTGAAATCCAACATAGCTTGCAATCTGTGAGAATTGGTCACTGTTGATGGGGGATCATTGTCAGCATACACAGCTGTGGGAATCCCAAACAGAGAGAAGACCTTGTCCATGACAATGATGACAGTGTTGGCAGAAGTTGATCTCACTCTTTCAACTACTGGATAACGTGTATACTCATCCATAATGATGAGCAAACACTCCTGAGATGGAAGTGGTCCATAGAAATCTGCACTCACGCTATGACAAGGTGCTTCTGGAAGCTCTGTCATTCTCAGTGGCTCATTATCTGTAACTGGGGTTGCAGCCTGGCATGCAAAGCAAAGACATACTGCTGCTTCTGCTTTGCCATTAATGTCTGGAAGCTAAACTTTGGATCTAAGCAGTGTTTTGGTCTTGCCTTTGGTATTCCCTTTTTTTAATTTTTTTTTTATTGGTATTCCTTTACATCCCTCATGGGTGAGCTGGATTACCTTGTCTAGTAGGGCACCAGGAATCATTATTCTAGTGCCCTACTAAGAATTATATCAGATTCATGTGATGTCAGTTAATCGCTGTTTCAGAACGTCAGCATGATGTGACTTGTCAGCTTTTTACCAGGTGTTGTATCTGATGGTAAGTACTGACCTCTTGAAGAACTGGGTCTTTGAGCATTTCTGCCTTTATTTCTGAGAGTTTCAAAGCTTTAGGTGAGGCATGAGCTGCAAAAAAGTTCACATACTCTTCTGCTACCTCTGCTGCACGTGTGCTCTATTATGTGCTTCACCCCACCTTCATGCTTTTGGCAGGCGATGGCACCCAGTCCTACAGGACTAGCATCCACAAGTAGCTCTGTTGTTCTGCCTGGGTAAAAGTATGACATAATAGTGTCACTGGTAAGACTGTTCTTCAGATTCTGTAGTGCAGCTTGTTGATCTGGACCCCACACCCAGGGTGAAATCTTTTCTGGTGAGCTTGCATAGAGTATCAGAAATGGATGAGAAGTCCATGATAAACCTGGGACAGTAGTTAGCCATGCCAAGCAGACTTTTGATGTCACTGAGAGTGTAGAGATCAGCAGCGTGCTGGACAGCAGTAGCCTTTTTGGGATCAGCAGACACACTTTCTGCAGAGAAAATTAAACCAAAAAACTCCAGCCTGGACTTGTTGAATTCAAATTTTTCAAAACTGAGGGTGAGACCACTTTCAATGAGCTTCTGGATCAATGCTCTGAGGGTATTGCCATGTTCAGTCTGGGAGGTGCATTACACTATGTCATCACTAAGGTTCTTGACACCTGTAAGGCACTGTAAAGTTTGGCAGACGGCAATGTGGGCGTGGTGTTCACTGAGACAGTTAAGAGACATTAGAACTTACCAAAACCATTTAGTTTGATCTGGGTCTGCGGCAACTCTGAAATCTTATCATCAACTACAAAAATGTACGAATAATCATTGCTACAAGAATTATGATCTGGTTTCTCATCTGTTGTGGACTCTACAGAGTGTTGAACTTCTTTTGATTGTTCTTTGTACTTACTTTTGTGTTTGTGTGTTTTGATCTGCATTGCCTTACAAAATGGTTCAGTTTTTTACAGGCTGTACATTGTTTATTTTTAGCTGGGCACTCTCCAATGTAGGTAAATACCTGGCTTTGTATGATGGGTTAAAATCTCTGCTTTTACATGTGCAAAAACAGTTCTTGCATCTTCAGTTTGGTGTGATAGCTTTCCAAATTTTCTCCATGTTCCTTACTGGCTTTTCTGAACATGCAAACCTGATATTGAATGTTTTTATTCGGTGAGACATGCTGCTGACTACGGCTTTGTGTCTGCATATTTGTCGTCTTCTGCCAATAACATGGCATACATGTCTTTCACTTGTTCTCCTGCAACGTGCAACAACAATGCCTTATCCCTTGCATCACCTGTTATGTTCATGGAGGTGATGTAAATTTCAAACCTCTGCACCAATTTGTTCCACCGAGGTCCAATGGAACCAGGATCGATTTTAGTGTCCAAAGGCAGAGAGACGTTGTGTGTCCTGCCATGCTTGCTGCAGCGTACGGACTGCTGTTTGCTAATGTTTTAGCTTAGCTTGAGTGACGATGCACAGTCTCCTACTGTTTTTTTTTTCTCATGAATGTCAGTGACAATATCCAGAGTGTCTCCATATTCGTCGCCAATATAATGTCTTGGTTGTTTGAAGAAGCACAATGTTTTTAGGCACAGAAAATGGGCTTTCTTTTGGACACAAGCATTCACAAGTTGTATTCCACTCTCAGTCTGTCTCTCTGATTATATGGGTTTTTCACACACTAGGTGCCATAAATTTTGATAAAACATTATATTCCTGTGAACATCACATGTTGTTAATTCAGTATGTGTACATGCAACATGCTGCTGTTTTTTTTTAATTTGATTTATGTGGAAATTTTTACAAAACAGTGACAAGACCAGGTGCAGTCAACATTATAAACTAGACTGTACATCCAGTTTTATTAATATTATTCACAAAAATTGTGAACAGCCTAATTCATAAAGATTTAAATCCTTAAAAAATGTTTCTTCAACATATGCCCTTATATTATATTATATTGCTGTTGCATTATGATGCATCTGAGGAGAGCACTGGACCTATCTTGAGAGAAAACTAATAAACAAAATTTTTATGCTATTTGTTCATATTGTTTTATTGTTAGTTTAGATTTGGTAAGTCAAGCTGTGATCTGATTGTGTTTTCTTACTCGGTTGCAACTCAAGGCTGCTGCATATTATCTGTTTACAAAAAATGTGTTTAGAGAAAAGAATATATCTGTTCAACATCTGTAACTCAGTCCCAGAGCGATTCTGATTGTTTATAGGGATGGAAAAAAAGACCTAAATCAAGCTTTTATGGCATGTGGTTCTGGAAAAGTTATCAATTTACTTTGAGTATGTTTTAGATGTAATTTGGGCTAATTTTATTGGAATAGCATGGGAAAAGAAAAAACACCTGTTAAATAATTAACAAATAATTTTCCTACAACTCAGAGTAAATGAATTAATTAGCATAATGAACCAAAGACTCCTCCTCATTCATCTAAATCATTGGGGATGAAGTGAAACAGCTTTAGACCTATGTCCTGATGATGCCTGTAGGCCACATTAAGCTGCTGCAACAATATCTAAGTCAGTCTGTTTTACAGTGCAATGGCTTAATTTAATGATAAAACACCAGCTGATATTTATCAGTTGCATGTGCAGATCAACAGGTTCTCTACTTTGCCCTGATGAGGAAAACTGAGAGGCAAAGTGGCCAATAAATTGTTTAACCTTCATCCCTGTCCCCATGGGACAGGTAGAGATGAGCTCCTCCCTGGATGCTGTAAGGGGCTCAGACTTGAAAAAGAGTGATAAGATTAGCACCAACAAGGGTCAGTTTTAAAAAACAAGGCATTTCCATCCATCATGTTAACTGGAAAAAACAATTATCAAGTACACGGGTTTAGTTGGTTTTGTTAAAAAACATTGCACTAAACACCAACCCTTTAACCATTTTTACCAATGGGTTTTATTATTGTGGAGCAAAAAGCTGAAAAACATTCTCCTGCATCCACAATGTTAGAAACTTTTTACTTTCACATATATATGTTCCTTTTTTTTTTTTAAACCATTTTGGGTAATTTTGTACCTTTGTGGCTAAACATGATGTCTTTGTTTGAAGGTGTGGTGATGAAGCCAATTTTTGCTTACCAGGAATAATAATGATCCTCTGACACCCGAGGTTTTGACACATGTGCCATAGCTCATGAAGCAAACACATCAAATTGCTGTGTTGAAGCGTGGTAATGTTTAAGAAACAGTAAATAAAAGCTCACTGCCAGGC
>JBAMHW010000023.1:22267859-22278493 GCA_037177495.1 Rhadinocentrus ornatus
TGCTGGGATAGGCTCCAGCTCACCCCGCGACCCCTAATGGGAACAAGCGGTACAGAAAATGACATGACATGACATTTGCAAGTACCTTAAGTTGCGCACAAATTGGTTGACATGATTTACAAATCATGAATTATATACAATATTCTCTTCAAACTTGGGCCAATCTCGACAACAGGGGTCACATGGAAAACCTGCAGGACGGCAGTCCTAAAGAACTGATGTAAAGAATCGCTCCTCTCTCAATTTTAAGTTTATGCTCAGTTCTTGTTGTATTTAAATGTTATTATTGAGGCTATTTTGTATCAGCCTGGAAGAGGCAACATGGAGTAGACTTTAAGTCTTGTATTACAGTTAAACCTCCAGCTGCTTCTTTATCACTCTGTCTTCAATGACACTTCTTCCTACAGGGTTTGCTTGCCAACATAGTGTTGTCATTTCTTTTATTACAGGGTTTGTCCCAAGGTTTCCATGGTAACAACAGCCCCAGCTTGACCCACAAAAGGAGGTGTGGTGGGAGCGGGGTTAATGATAAGCCTCTGCTTGCCAGTGATTTATGTATTACAGTTTCTGAGATTTAAAGCCAATCAGATTTAAAATGAACCTGTCCCAAGCTGTGTTCCAAATAATAAAGGAAAGGAATAAAAAAAAATCTCAGGGAAGGAATAAAGAGCTCAGAGCTGAGACTGCCACAACAGTTCCAGCTAATGATGCCATTAGTGCTACAGAGCAGCACAATCAATCAGAGAAGTGATTAGCATGGGCATGTAGAGAGAGACGGACCATTAGTCAGATGTGCTGTGTATAACCTTCAGGACTTTGCGCACTAAGAAGCGCTACATCACAGTATAAGTGCAAAAAATATACAAATTGTCATTATAATGTTGTGTGAAATAGCGTTATTATGTGCTGATGAAAGTCGTCAATAAATAAAACATTCACAGGTATTCAAAAACAGTTCTGTAGAGATTTTGTAAAGTCGTATCACTTGAGTAGGAGAGGCAATGTTAGTTTTCCCCTCTGCAGCACGGGGCAGACTGATTATGTACTCCTGAGCAGACACGTGTGAATGCTTTCTGGCGTGTCACAAAAGAAAATGAAAAGTAGTTTAGCTGTACAGTCAGAGGATTTGATGGTGAAATGCTGTGAGCTGACTCTGAGGCAGGCCAGACGAGGGTGCTGAGGTGAAGCTAGAGAGAAACACACACCAGTTACAAGGCTGCTTTTGAAATGTAACCATGGCAATCCATCAGCAATCATTGGCGTTTCTTGTGGGTTTAAGGTCTCCAAAAACAGCGAGATGTATCCTCTGTGAGCGAAGCTTTATTTGGATTAAAAGGCCTTAAATGGGGAAGTTTAAGGCAGATGTGGAAATGGTGTGATTACAATCTGAGTGTGTATGTCAGTGAAGAGAATCAATACATTTTAATCAAATGGGAAATTAACAAATTTGTGAAATGTTACTGGGTTATGAAATATTATTTCATTGATTACTTCATTATAAGTAAAATATAAATGATGCAGGAGCCATGAGACTCAGAGCTATTAAATATATCATAATTTAGCCAAATGATGAGTTTAAGGCCTTTATCATGTTTTGTTCAAAATCTTTATAACTATAAGCAGAAAGAGGGCAGAGTGTTTGAACAATGGGGTTGGATTGCATATTTTTCTTTATACAGATGATGTGTTCCTATTGTCCTCACACTGCAGCTGAGTTTAAATAAACTCAGATGAGAATCAGCAGCTGGTGTGTGTCTCCATGGTGCTACAGGGAAAAGAGTAGATTGTTTGTTCCAAAACAGGCAGACTGGACTAGCGTCTGCAGCGAAGTGGATTTAGTTACATTCTACCATGTTGAACATCCAGCAGATTTACCGGCCTATGTGTCATTGGTCAACTGAGATAATAAATACAAGTGGCATTAAATGACCATCTTACAAGGGGTGGGGAATGGCTGAGGAACATCTGGCTGCCAGTGGAGCTGCAGCTCCTATGGGGTGGTTCTGGGTCTGGTCATAATGCCTTGCATACATCTGAGATTGTTTCAGATATTTCCCACTGGGATGAGGCTGTGGTGTAGATGCAGGACCCATTTGAGAGATGACAACTCTTGGTTGGCTTGGGAACACCTCAGAGTCCCTCCAAAAGGGCTAGAAGAGAGAGCTCAGGAGAAGGAGACTTAGGAATAGCTGCTGTGACTGGGAGACTTGACAGATTATTATTATTGATAGATGGATGGAGTCCACTTTTAGAGTCATATATGAAGTTAAAACAATATCTTATTATTTAAAAAAATGCCAAAATTGTGCTGAGGGTGTTGTTTGTCAGGACACAAAGCCAAAAAATAGAGGAAGAAAATACGGACCTTTCACCTCAATCTTATTTCTATAGAGCAAACATTGCCTGGTGAATAGTAGCAGTGTTTTCTTATCCAATCAGAATCATCAGTTTTTAACAATATCAATAAATCACGGAGCTCATTCAGCTCAATTCATTCATTCATTCATTGTCTGTACCACTTATTCCAATACGGGTTGCTGGACTCCATCCCAGCATTGTATCAGGTGAGAGGCAGGGTACACCCTGGACAGGTCACCAGTCCATCGCAGGGCCATCATAGATAGGGACAAACAACCATTCCTAGGAAACATTCCTAGGGAATATTTAGTGTCACCAACATGCCTCACATGCATCTTTGGACAGTGGGAGGAAGCCGGAGAACCCAGAGAGAACCCCCACATACACGGGGAGAGCGTGCACACCCCACAAAGAAAGCCCACATTCGCAACCTCCCCCAGCCAAGGCTCGAGCCACCGACCTTCTTGCTGTGATCCACTATACCAACATGCAGCGAAGCTCAATATCCTCAGTGAAGTACTAGCGAAGTGTTTCATGTTAGCCAAAGGATAATATGCTTTGGATTCAGTATTCAAGAAATTGTATTTTAAATGTAAAATTTGGGCTCAAAAAGCATTTGAAATAATTAGATTCAGTCTTTCATCAGACAATGAGGAGAGAAATGTCACAACTAAAGAAAATATGCAAAAACAAATTACTTCTGCAATGATTTTGATATAAAAAGCATGATGATAGAACTTATTTACTGTGGCAGAATTCACCTGCATTTTTCCAATTTCCCCTGACAGATTCACACAAGATTTGCAACGCAAACAATTTGTCAATGCAAATCACAATAAAGCTTGTCCTGCTCTTTCACTCTTCAACAGGAATTTGCTGCTTCGGTGCCAACATTTCAGCAAAGAAATGATTTTCCTTCCCCCTTTTCGTGCAGTGGCTTATCAACCAGCAGGAAGCTGCTGCAGAGCAAACTTTCTGAATCACAGTTCACAGCAGGAGCAGCTGCAGCAGTGTGGCTGGAGGTGGAGATCATTCCTGTGCACCATCAACACCTCCAACCAAAACACCCCCACAAAGTCTGCACTCTTTGATCTTGCACTGAAGTTAATTTCACAGGGTTCAACATTTTTCTTCTATGCTAAATCAATGAAACTGTATTTCTCCTAAAACTGATAAAATAATAAAAATGCAGAATTGGAGTTTTTATGTTTCATAAAATATTACATTTTTCTTTAGTGCAGATTTACACTTATGATCCTGACTTCTAATTTTTAAGTTCAGCTTCAGTTATATGATAAACATTCATTTATCAGGATGCCTTTGGGAGACAGAGGAATGAGAACAGGATGGAACCTGTGGGCCACATTCAATGGAAGGTCTATGTCCAGCTGTTACCTCAAGAAAATTGTTGACCCTTCTGGGAAATCTACTTTAAGCTGGGTGCAGGAATATGATTGCCCTGGCACAGTACTGTAGGTGTTCCCATGAATTAAAGATAAGCTTAAGTTATTTTCTGGTATGAAGTGATGGTAACAGATTTAATGTAAACATTTTATTTAAAGGGCTTTAACCTTTAGCTTCTTTCCGTTTTAGAATCATTATTGTCCAATGTGGCCAGTTTTCAAGGTTAGTTTGGGCGTAATGGATATCAGTAACCATACCTGTCTGTAATTGGCTCATTACTTCCATTCTGGGCAGTAAGGATTAAGGAATTTTTAAAGTACAAGATTATACAAGTGTATGGATAAATAAAGTTATCATGTAACATTTAATATGTGCTGAAAAAACTTTGTAAAATACATATATTTGATGCAGGGAAGAGAAACTAATCTCTGATGTTTCCATTAGCACTTCAGAGCCAGGTCCACAAAGACAAAAAAAAAGAAAAAAAAGAAAAGAAAGGTTTGACAAGCTCATAACAGTTTCATACTGAGACGTTTTCCATCAAAGCATCTCCCCAGAGCGGGATTTCTTCCCAGCAGCTTCCTGCGTCTGCTGAAACCAATTTGTGATAGTTAGACAAAAGATGATGTTATCCCCTTATAAGTGTTTCCAGCTCTGATGAGCAATTGTGATGTTGAGAAGTCAAGCCCATCAAGGACATCATCGTTCTTCCATGCAGTAACTTCTGCTCTTACAATAGACATCTTGGCATCAGAGGAAGTTCATCAGGTCAGTAGGATTTAAAACATTTTTTGAACAAAAGAACAAAACAAGGCCAATTAACTGGATAGGAACATACTCTCAGAAAGTCTGAGAATAGGTCCCAGTCACTTGAAAATCCTCAGAGAACCGGTACCGGTGAATACAGCATTCATGAATGGCTCTTTAGGTCCAGCAGAGTGAAAGGATAACTGAGGAGTACCTACAGTTAAAGTGCATACAGCAAGTTCCCAGATCCTTTCAAGCTTCTCAAATTATATTTCAGTAGATGGATTTCAATCATAACCATTGAATAAGTATTCAGTTTCTTGAGTTACTACTTGATTGAAGCACCGCTGGCAGAAGAGGCAGCCTCAAGTCTTCTTCTGAAGGATCATCTAACCTTGGCACTCACTCTGCTTTGGACTTTTTTCTCACTTTTTTAGCCAGAAATGTTAAACTTACATAGAACAGCTCTATTCAGGCCTGTACTTTGTTTAGTTGTTTCTGGATTCTCAGCACTTTGGAAGAGGTTTTCAACCAAAAATTGTTGTATAATTTTCTTTCTATCCTGGATGTGTTCCACCGATATTATTAGAAAAAAAGGATGGTGCTGTGGGGATGGTATAACTGAAGTGATGTTCAGTCCATCATCTCCACATGGTAGCTTTGGCAAACTGTTTTCAGTCTTTCAGGTGACTTTTAGTCAGGAATGGCTTCAGTCAGTCCTCTCAACCATGAATGCCTGACGGATCAAGTTACACTAAAAAGTTCTCCTACAGAGAACTGACTGAGGCCTTTGATCCTGGTGAAATACTGATTCAAAACAACAACTTATTGAGACTGGTAAAAGACTTGTAACATCATAGAAATACAATGTACCATGTAAGGAGGATGAATAAGGAAAGCTTTCAGATCTTCAAGCATGGTGTTTCTCATTCAAGAGCTGGGTTGCTATTAGTTTTCACTTTTGTGTTTAAATGATGTGAATGAGAAAAGATGAATGAAAACTGTAAAATGAAAGTCTGACCTGGCCAAAAATAAAATGACATAATCCACCAAATATTGTCTGTCTGAGCCAAAAAACAATAAACCCAGATTACAGACCTGCAGCTTCCCAAATATATCAGTTATTTCAGAGACTTAAGTAATTTGTGAAGATGATATTTGTTAATAGAAGTACATATGACATTTATAAAGCAGTGCGTTATTTCAGTCCGCAAATAAATAAACCCTTTATCTGTTATGATTGAAGGCCGGATATTTCACTGAACCATGGAAACAAGATGATTACTTACATTCTTAAAATTCATCTGACTCAAACACACAGCTGGTTTACATCACCTGAAAGGTCATTCACACAAAGTTTCAGTGGATAGTCTGCACCTACAGCCCAATTACCTGAAGTAAATGCTTACAAAAGCATAAAACAGCAGAAATTCAAAAGTGCTGTGCCCACTTATATCCTGTCCTTAAAGTTCTCTAGGTCTGCTGCTGTTTAACTAAATAAGTTTTCTACTCCTTCAAAAGAGGCAAAGAAGAAGAAAGCTGGAATAAAAATGTTTCTGTGCTCTCCACATTCTCTTCCATTCAGATTCTTTGTTATACAGTCAATGAAGGCACCTGGCAAACTTATGAACTGGCAAGCTCTCTCAGCACACTCCATTCAGACAATGACATTGGCAACAGTTGCTGCTTGTTCCAGTGCCACCAGTTATGAATTGGGACCTACTGTGGGACATCATGTCAGTGTCACAGCGGGAGCTCTACCCATTAAGGAGCACCAGATGCTCTACAACCTTCTCGTATTGGAAGGAGAGGACCAAAACATTTATTGTGAGCAGAAAATGTGGCTCAGCGCCTGGTGGAAGCTTCAGTAATCCAGATTGATGATGGCAGTGTGCTCTACAAACTTTACAGTGGATTTCCTTTATGTGTGTAGGCAGCTCTGGTATTCAGATATAGAGTTAAGAAAATGTGACTGCCAATCTTAAGAATTTAGACTCTTTGAGGTAGAAAATCTTCCCAGCATTATCGGTAACATAGCAACAAGATCATACATCATTCAACAAGATAAACATTATTTAAGACACACTGATAACAATGTTAAACTGCACACTGCTGAACGTACTGAAGAACATTTCAGTAAACACATCTCTTAAGAGAAACTCAATCCAATATGTACTTTTTAGTGTGATTGGCTGTGTGTAAATACCAGTCATTATCTCCTCAGAGCATATTGAGAGGCGGCTTAGCATAGAGCTGTTAGGAAAACTCTCTAATATCACAACCTTCAAACTCCAGATAAAGACCAATAGACATCTAAAGTAGACTGTAAATAACATGCTGTTTCTCAGTTATTACCTTCTCTTGTATTTGCCCTTCCAGTCTATTTACTTATATGTTGTTTCTTTACTGACAAACACAGTAGATTTTAGAGTTTAAACTGTAAAGGTCAGACTGGTTGGTACAGGGTAAAGCAATACAGTAATGGAATTTGTTGAAGGTTACCTGCATTAGATGTACACCAGCACATAGCATTTTGAAGTCTAAAAAAGAAATATCAAAAGTTAAAAGTCAGTTGTTCACCTTCCATTTTTTAGCTTTTATCTATCGTGCTTGTAATTTTTACTATTCCACTGTACAATGACCTGAGGAAATACTTGATCACCTGTCTATAAATCTAAGACAAGATGCATCAGATGTTGGGAACTGATGGGTATGCCGGGTTGAACATGTTTTATTAAGCAAGGCTTTTAACAAAGCTTACAAAGTAAAAAATGAATAAATAAATAAAAGTTAGAAAAGAAAATCTGATAAATGTTTGACCCTGCAATCATTTTATAGATTTTCATTAAGAATAACTTGCTTGTATTTATTTAGCAAATTACATACAAAATAGTTTTTTGAAAAGTTTTGAAAATGTTATCGTTAAATTTTTATTTTATTTTATTAGACATAAAATTTTGAAATAAAGAAGAAAAAAATTATTTTGGAAAGTGCTTCTACAAATGCTATTTATGCAGTTTTCATCAATGATTATAGAAGTAAAAACGAGACAACAGAATGAAAACAGTTGTCGCCCCAAAATGTATAAAAAAAACACAATTCAAGATGGAATTAAACAATAAGAAATACAAACAGCAAACCCTTAAAAATAACTAAAATATTCACTGAACTTTGAAGGACCTTCTGTTGGAGCGGATTAAGAGAAATTAAAACCTTTAGTTTTGTGACTGATGGATCTATATCATCTCCAAGAAGGTGATAAATTCTTCTATGAGTGAAGAATGTGAGATTTGTTTGAGATACTGTGAGCCTAATTCAGCACAGCTTGTTTATAAATATAATTCAATGATTTGAACTGTTTGTTTCCGGTCACTTTGAAAGTGAGTGAAACTTGATGATCGTGCTTGGATTTGTTCTGTATAGTAAGAGGATCTAGTAAGAGGCAGCCATCCCATAACTTATGATGCTCCCAGGCACAGCAGAATAAAGGTACGTCAGAATTTCTGTGCACTCATGATACAGTCTTGGTCTCCCTAGACAGTCTCTGGGCTAGTTTAGTACATAGATAATCAATATGACCGTTCCACCTAAAAGTGAATCAGTATAGATGCCCAGATATGTGATTGGACTAAAATTTGGTTGTGGGATGTGACATCTGTAGTCCCCCTCACCTGTTCTTTACCTGTTCTCTTATTACTGAAAGCAATTATTTTAACAAAGACTGGGCAGACAATCCATCTTTACATGAAAAAACAGATCCACGTATGCAGCAGATACATTTTGCAACAACACACCACCTCCCTAAACACGTCCATAATGACACCATGTTCAAGACAGTCTGAGCTCCTCATTATCTGTGACAATGACAACTCTTAGCTGCTACACAAATTATTCAGACCCCGGTGTGCTTCACACACTGAAGTAGGAAACATTGTGACTAATTGTCACTCATCAGGAATTTATTTCCTCTGTGGCTGTAAAATGTGTTGAACAAGCTGCCATGGACTCCCATGGGCTGCCGTAGGCTCAACACATCTCACAAAGAGCAGAAACGACCGAGATTGGATCATAAAGGAGATTATTTAGATACAAGAATGTTCATTAATCAGTCTAATACTTGTATGCAGATGATTTTTATCAATTATACTTATATGGTAAGAACTGCATATTTAAATAACAGGCCAAATGGACTTAGAAAAACACAAATACAGAGACTTGTGAACTAAAAGTATTTGTGTTGTGATGTTTGTATGTAAATGATGAAATCTCTTGAGAGCTGTGCACAGATCACTGGAGTCCTTTGAAAAATTCATCACAAAAGGCTGATCCGCAAACATAAGAGAGACACATGGTGCCCCCAAACAGCAACAACGTTCCATGAGCATCTGAGCTACAGGCTTTTCAGCTGCTCTTTGTTTACAGTAATAGCAGAGTGCAAATGATATACTGCTCCACAGGCCATCAGACTGACTTCGGATTAAATGCATGGGTGATAACGATATCCTCACAGAGCACTCAAACTATGGCGGATGAGTTCATTTTTTGAGCAAACTGCATATAAATAGGGCACGTAGCCATCGTGTCACCCACCAGTTTGTGGACAACTATTTTGATGACTCAGATTTGGCTGTTGCAATCTTGGGAGACAGATTTAAAGTGCAAAAGATGGATCTGACAGAAACTCCAAACTCATTAGGTAGTAGGCACAGGAATATGAAAACTCATCACATGTTCAGTTTCTACTGGAGTTTCAGGAATATAACTTTAAAATATGCAGCAAAAACAAACAGAAAAAAGTGTCAGTTCAAAAAGTTAGGCTCTTGACACTTGAACATTTTGGGCCAGGGATATTTTCTATTTCTTTTTCTATTGTTTGGAATTGAAATGCAATTAAATGCATTTTTCCAGATATTACTAGTGCTTGAGTTGAAAATGTTAATGTCTGTGTCTAATATTTGATTCAGTTGATTACTAAAATCTATTTTTTTTTTAATTGCTTTGTGGGGCAAATAACGTGAAGCAATTAAAATGTGATTAATCAAGATTAATTAATTGATTACAAAGCCTGTAAACAATTACATTAGGCTTTAATCGAGTCCCACCCGTAATACTGGATTTCTAAACATTACTGCCTCCTGCTACACTTTTCCATTATGTCTTTCTCCCAAGTTAAATGTATTAAACATGCTTTCCACAGAGCAATTTGTTCAGATGTGAGATTCCGTAGTTTTGCCCTCCTACGTTTCAGTTAACATGGAAATCAGATTCTAGTCAGAGATTAGGAGACTGGAGCTCCTTTCAGGTCCAATATTTTCATTTCCTTCTGTGGCAGCAATCGATCGGTTATCAGTGTTTTGTGTTGATACATTTGGGGCCTGTGGAAACAGATATTACACAAGAATATATCCGTATCCGATTCCCAGAGACATTTCCTACAATATTCATTGTGACTACAGATCTCACCACATTCTGTATATAAAATGGTTGGTGGCATGGTGGGAAGCAGGGACCACCAGAAATGTGGGTACGAGTACGAGTATGGGTACAGGTATAAATATGATAAAGTGTATGTAAGTGTGTGTATGCAAGTGTATGTTTACATTAAACATGGCTGTAGTATGTGTATAAAAAATTAAGTATTTAAGTAATTATTTAACTACAAATATGAGGTTAGCTTCTAAACATGTCTAAGTCAGGAAGTTTATCATTGGTATTTATTATTTAAGGAGAAGGGGTGGGAGTCACAATTTATACTTCTTCTCACTCCCTTTAGAATATGTATTTGTATGTCTTATATTTGTGTGTTGATTTTTTTTATTTTGTTTTTCGTGCTTATTTAAACAAACTATTTCAATGTGTTTCTTTTATATAAACAAAATGCAACAGCAGGAAATTAACTAAAATAACATTTACATTTTTACATATACTCATTCATTATAGTAATGGTAGTAAACTGTATGTAGCCATATTTAGAAGCAATTTAACTTTTATTAGCTAAATATATTGCATGTATGTATCAATTGACACTGCTCAATAAATAAAAGGAACACTAAAATAACATCCTAGATCTGAATGAATGAACTATTCTTATTAAACACTTTGTTCTTTACATAGCTGAATGTGCT
>JBAMHW010000023.1:22283538-22294628 GCA_037177495.1 Rhadinocentrus ornatus
TATTATACTTCAAGATTAAGAATATATTTAAATATATGGCTTTCATCATGGATCACATCATATACCGTGAGAAACACATCACATAATCCTAAATTTGTGTTTATAATTAAAGACTTCAATTTTCAGCAGCAGGAAGATTAGGGGAACATGATGAAAAACTGCAAATGAACCCAACGGGAAATCGAACATTTCAAAACTTTACATTTGAAAAGTCCACCACGCTGGAAATGCTCTGATGTCTTTCTAAATTTCCAAACATCATCTACGTCCTTAAAAAGAGAAAAAAAATGTCGCTTCATTGTCCACGTTTAATTCAATTGGCATTTAATCATCGGACTGTGTGCCAGACATAACACAGACGATGTGCGCCACAAAGCTTCACAGTGAAATTGCTGCCAGGTTTGGGAAATGGGAAAGCATGAATCTGAATGCTGTGTTTGGAGAAAAGCTTTTACTTATCCAATAACCACCTGCAGACACATATGCAGCAGCCAAATCTTCTTTAGCCCACATTCCATCCAAATAAGGCTAAAGAAGACAAGAATGTCTTTTTCTAAAAAAGGATAATGTATTAAATCTTGCTATCACCATCTTCCATTCAGCTGACTCTCCATCCAGTAAGAATGGAGGTAACAATCTTATCTCTGATCCCCTCAACATGTTTTCTTTAATGGAGTCGTCATTCTGCAATATAAACCTCCATTCCCCTTATAGGAAATGCATCGATCTGGGATCATGTTTTTTTCTTCTTCTTCTAGGTTTTCTGCTACCTTTCAAATCCTGTTAGAGAACATGCTGAGGTGTCTTCAGATATTTGGCAGAAGGGGACACATGAAAATGTTGGGCAGCCACTGGCTAAAAGAGAGTCCTAATGAGGGTAACAAAAGCACACTCTGATCCTCATTAAGTAGGCTTTTGTTTGCCTCTGCTTCTCATTAGCACCCTTCATTACCATAAAATGGGCTTGGATGCAGGGCTTGTTGCAGCAATACTTCATCCATCTATCCTTTTTTTTTCCCTTTCCCCCAAAGAGAAGGTGATTATTCTTCAAAGTGAACCTCACTGGACAATTATAGTCGTGCTTTTTATGTCCCTTCACAGCAATACAGAATTTAGAAAGCAGAGATGTGATGAGATCCCAGAAACGTCTGACAGTGGTCATAAAAGAAAAGAGCCGTGGTTTAGTCTGAATACGAACAAGTGAAACTAAATGCAATCTAGTTTTCAACTTGGTATCTGTTTTAGATGGTGACCTCACCTGAGCTCATTCTCTGATTTCAAAAGGTTCATGCTCTCTAATGATGTCCACATCTACTGCAGCTAACGCAGGATGTTGAACTCAGAAGTTATTTTGTACTTGTATAGATCCATGTTAAAGGTTTTGTGAAGCCAAAACTGATATTGATGTCGGAGGTGGTCTGTGGAGCTTTGCTGTAAACAAAACATGGGTGTATTTATGTTAGCAAAGCCCATCTCTGATTGCTTGTGTAGCACTGCAGACTTGTCTCTGCATACTTGCTTTTTATAGCAAGAAAGAAAAATCCAATGTAACCAGTGTGTTTTATAAAAACTAGGGCAGACTACACTGCTTTTAAGCATTCATTTTTGACATTAATTTTACCAGGACTGCTTTTATCCCTTTAATTTAATTAATTCAGCCTGCTTGTGAGTTTGCCAAAACCCTTTCATCTGAAACGAAACTAACAATTAGCATTTATGAAACATGTGCATTAGTGTCCACTGCAGGCGCCAGGAAATGGTTTGTTTTTTAATGCATTGATTACATGCTCTGTGCATGAATGTGCATCCATGTGTTAATGCTGATAAGCACACAAACAATGACCAGGCATGCTAGAGGAAACAAAGCAACAGCATCTCTGGAGAAACAATCTGACGGAGACTAAAATTGTGATTCTCCTCATGTATTTCATTTCAGTCATGTTTTTTTCAGTTTGAATTATTAGCTTCAGGTTTGCAGTTGTGTAGATGAGGTAGACTCCATTTCTCTATTTGTATAAAGATGAAGGCTTTTCTTGGTAATTTAATTTTCTCTGATGGTGTCCTCATGAGGTCACCATCAGGGTATTACAGGCTGTGCAAACAGCTGGTTTCCCCACAAACATTTTTATGCTGATTGAAATGACTTTATTAAAGTTAAATTGACATCTGATTCCTTCTCTGTAACTTTCCAAGGGGTTCAGATATGATGAGATATAGATGATTATTTTAGAGTAGACATCAGCTTGCAGAATGGATATGATATGTGTCTGTTGTTACCTGCTGTATTGGTGTGACTTTAAAAATCATTTTAGGAAAAGCTGTCAGCTATTTTGAGGTAAGCAGAGTAAAAACTGTAACGCAACATGCTAACATTGAGTCTTGGATCTGATTCCAGAGGGATTAACATTATAAGCAGAGGTAGGGATTTAATTGGTAACTCCTGGTTTAAACATGCAACACTACAGGATTTAGACCTTCAACATGCTCAACTTGCAGCTGACCAAATCTTTTTTGTGAGCCGAGTTTCATAATAAGCAGGATGAAACCAACACACTAAAAAGGACGGAGCAGCTTGATGATGAGCTGAGTAAATAAACCATGTTAAATCCACCAAATAACAGAGATGATGTCGAAATTCAAAAACTTTTTCCAATGACTGCAAATCCGTCAGTTTAGAAATAAAGAAAAAGCTTATTGAATGGAAAGAAAAGCAGTCGCGCCGCCAGGACAGACTACCAGGAAGGGCAACTGATTGCTGTGGGCGAGCCCCATTTATCAAATAAATTTTGGTATTTTGACAAATTCCAGTTTAACAATGCAATATATGAGCCACGTCATAGTAGATTAGGGTAAGCATTCCAAAAAAAAGTTTTGCCAACACTTAAAATAGGATCCAACACGTCAGATATAACAGGCCAGATTTAACAGAAAATAGAACAGTGAATTCATGAATAACAAAGTTAATCTAGTCATTTCAACCAATAATCAGACTTTAGAATTAAATGATCAGTTAATCACAAAAACCTAAACAGCAACATTATATGAGAGATGTTCCATAAATCCAATTTTACATAAAACAACAAACGCTCAGCATAATGCCGATGTTTCCATCATGCTCTAGCCATTCAACAATCTTCCAGATCCCAGCCAAAGACGAACGGTGGTGGAACACTCAGTATGCTACTAACCTGCACAAGTTTACATAGGTTTGTCTTAGAGAAAGGCAACTAGAGCTCAACCAAGCTGATCCTGTTTCATTTTGTGCAACTTCAACTTAGTAAAACATCAGGAAACATCTGCAGCAGGCAAAAAACTGGACATACTAAACATGTAATTGCAACTTACTATAACATATGCTTGTATTAAGAACCCTTAATAACTTTGTTTCTGGATATCGGATTATTAAAATTCTAAATGTAAGGCTTGAAAACTAAAAGAGATTTCAGAAATAAGGAGGAAAAGTGGTTTTCTCAGGGATTTGGTACATCACTGTAACAGACGACCTACATGCCCCAAAAAATGACCTTCTCTCACTAAGATAATGCCAAATTCAGATTTTTATTATGGCATGGGTTAAAGTTTTAATATGAAAAACAATCAAAGTTCAAATTTGACAGATTAATCTTTTTTTATTCATGCATTAATTTTGACAGTCCTAATAATAAACTTTGTGATAAATGTAAATTATTATTATTATTTATTAATTTATTTTTTTTACAATTATCTGGTGACCCCCTGAAATTATCTTGGGATCCCCTGTTTGGGAAAAGCTGGTCTAGAAGGTGGTGAGCTTACAATGTCCAATTGGTTCTGGCCCTGGTCATCTTAAGCTCCCCCTGGTTATCATTTAGGTACAATCAGAGCTAAATCAGAAGTTGTCTAACAGCTCAATCTTGTTCTAAAGGAAGCCGTATTTCGTCCAACATCACTTTGTGTTCTAACAGGGGTTATATGAATGTGATTTAATATCCAGGGTGTCATTCAGTGTCCTCCACAGGCCTAAGACCCAAATGTCTAAAGGTTCAGATAATGTGCTTTTATTTAGTGAGATTCATCTCATTGTGTCATTCTGCAAATTAAAGAAACAGGATCTCAAACATGGTTTCTAATTTCATCTGTAAACATGTATTAAAGTTCTGTAATGCAAAACCACACAAATCCTTTTTTTTTTTTACACTCATCAGTGTTCTTTTAGCACATTAATCCATTTCATGTAAAAACAGCTGATTTACTGGTGATGGAGAACCAGAGAAACAGATAAAGGCAATGATGATGGTTGCAGACCAGGATGGCTACTTAATTAAAAGAGAGAGAAATTAAAGTTGAGACGGAGGTGTAGAAGTACCACCAGGAGAGCCTTTAAGTTTTTTACAAGGTTGCAGAAGCTTCTAATGTTCTGATGTAAGCTGAAGAAATGTAGGTGCCTGTCAAGTGCATTAAACCAGCTTGGAGTGATGAAGATGAGGTCTTAAAAGCAGGTGAATTATCAAAAGAAAAGTAAGGGACAATTGTACAGAGTTAATGGTGCACAGAAAGACACTGTACTAGACATTTGTCTCTCTGTCTACCTCCACTGAAACACACGTACACACAAATGCTGAGAGAGCTTATGCGATCATATCTTTCTCGCATTTCAAGCCAATACTGTGAGATTAATAGTGGAAGAGAAATGGTTTAGCCATCAAAGTAAGGTGGCCTCGTTTTTTAAAAGTGCTCGGCACAGAATGTGGAAGTACTTGCATGAGCAGCGGGCTAGCTGCTTTGATCTCGTCATAAAAGGAAGAGCTCAGACTCTGCGTTTAATCATGTTTTTTTTAAATAAAGAGAAAAAAAAAGATAGATTGTGACTTTATTCGCAATGGGGGAAGTCACTTGATTGAAATAAATCTGTGGTTACATTAACATGGATGTGCAAAAAGAGTAAAACGATGTGGGTGGCAATGTGTGCCTCAAAAGAAAAGCAATCAAAAGTTTAACTGACTGACTGAAGGTTTTTATTTTGTACAGTAGGAGTTCAGAAAAGTGTCAGAGATTCTAAAGAGATAATGTGTCTACATTTTTTTATAAAAGCCTTAAATTAAATCGGCTAAATTTCTGCACACAATATCCTCGTTCTCAGTTAAGAATAAAGAATGAAGATTCCATTTCTTTATGTAAAAATCATAAATGCAAGCAAGACAGGGTCAGCAAATAAACTGGAAACGTATTGAGGGGGAAAAGTATGGAAAAATAGTAGAAAATTCTCATTGAAATTGAAGATTTCAGTAGTTACCAACCTTCCAAATTCTATAATAATGAAGTCATTACATATTTTAAATATCAATGTGTACGCAGCGATCTCTGAAACATGCAATAGTATGTCAGATATAAAAATGAAATAAAAACTTAAACATGATATAATAATCTGCTCCTTTGCAAGCTTGTTCTTAAAAATATGTATGTTTTGCTCAGTTTGTTATGATATATTGTTTTCTATTTATTTAAATTTAAAGAACAAGGATTAAGAGGCAGAAGCGTCAAAAAAGAGCCAGCAAAATAGCCTAATTCCCAGTCATGATGATGAATGTTGTTGCTGTTTTGGAGACAAAACAGACAAAAAAGAGAAATTAAGGAGGTAATAAAAGTCAGAAAGCGAGCCCAAAACACAGTCAGCAGTGATGAAGAAGCGTTTATGCTCTCACACAGTGACCACCGGGCGGCGAGTAACCTGACGGATGCCAGGTCCATCAGCTGATGAAGGACACGTTACAGCGGTCAGATGACGCTGGCAGAATGCAGATGAAATAGTTTAAATAAAGAAGATTAAATGATCATTTTTGAGCCTGAAGATCCTCAAGAGAAGCCAGCATCATGAATTTTTTGCATAATTGCCCCAACTTCCTCTTAATAATAAGCTGTAGCAGTTAATAATTTAGTCATGATAATAAATTACCAATAAATGATATTAATCTCACTTTACAGTCTAAACACAAGCAGCCAAAAACAGTAAAGCAGTAAGATGCTTGATACAGTTTCTGATTGCAGCAACCCTCTTTGTCTACTAAGCCGTTAGTTAGTTAGCCAACAGTAGATTTTTTTGGAGAAAAAAAACTTTCCTTGCTTAAATGCAAAGGTTTGCAGCTTCATACCACAACAAGACTAAATTAAATTAAAGCTAATATATATTTTTTTTTTACTTGCTTTATAAAGCAGAGTTTTTAATAATAATAAAAATAATAATAATTAAAAAAAAAAGGTTTAAGAGTTTAAAACTGAAGAAATCTTCATTTTAGTAATAGGTGTGTTTTTCTTGTGGGCTAACACAATCAAAGGATCAAACCATTCTGTTGATCAGAGTTTTATTGTCCAAAAACACACGCACACACACACACACACACAACAATGAGCTTTCTGTGTGCCTCGTGTGTGATGCTCGCTTCATTTGAATGGGCACAAATTCTTCCTTTTGTTCGGCCTCACTGGTGTGAAAGTACAGTGGTCGTTCAAGCTGGCCTTTTCCCTGAGATGTGTTAATATCTGTGAACTAATCACCATCATATAAAGTTGGGAATATCTGTGAAGACAATTTTAGTGCAACTTTTATATTTGAGGAAAATGAAAGAAGAAAACAGAATCTGCATCAAATTAAATGCAGTCACAATTTAATCTTCCATGTCTTAATCTTCTGCAGTTAGTTACACTGATTTATTAAAGAGGAATGCAGCTGGAAACGGCTCCTTCAACTGTCTGTCTCACCACCACACATGAACCAATGAAGTATGAAGATGTGCATGAGCAGCAACACCCACATATTCCATGCCATTCCTTAGGCAAGGCTCTCAGTCCATAAGTCTTGCAGTGGAGGAGCGAGCTACTGATGCAAGACAAAGACCATGTTACTCCCATGGCTGGTAGTGAAAACATGAGCCGGCCCTCTCTGGAGTAAATGCAACACTTAGATGCATCTGCTCCCATGTGGTCAGCTCTGCATGCGTGTAAACAGATGGCAAGCACGCTTTTCCTGATAATCTTCTCTTTTTTTTGAATATCCTGTTGCTCAATTAAAGATAGCGCACACTGAAATGAATTATTAACGTAAATCTATCAAATCCATTTATGATATTATTTCAGATAGTTGACCGAAAGTGCTTTTTTGGTTTGTTTTTGCAAAGCTGAAAAGATAATAGGGCAAAGTGACCTAAAACTGGAACATGCTACTCAGCGACAACCTTAATGTATTAAATTTAGACAAATGTATCTCAAATTGATTCCATCAGCATTAACATTCCCCTCTATTAAGTCGCTCCATTGTACTATAAATAATGCAAACTCGGCAGTTTTGTCTTGCCCCTGGAAATGCAGCTTTTGCATCTTGTTCTGCAGAGAATCACATGGATCTAATGCAAGGCATTACAAGAAATAATTGCTTGATTTCTGCATGGAGGGTTAAAGCACGCTGGGACTCTTTAAAGGACTTCTGTTTTCTGTCGTATACGTCAACTCATGCGTGCCTAACGGGATAAAAAAAACACTGATTTAAAAAAAAAGGTAATATAAGAAGAATTATTATAAATGAATAGAGTTAGTTGGACTGAAAATAGACTGCAGATGGAAAGTAGCCCAAGGTTACACCTACATTTTTGTTTGGAATCGGACATGGTCCCTAATAGACAAAATAAAAATAACAAATATATATCAAGGCTCAAAATACATTATATAGAAATAGATTATTTGCACCAAACGTGATTGGTAACCCCTAACCTTTAATTTAATCTTAGAAAATATTCGAAAAATCACAAAAAAAATTTAAACACACATATATAAGTCTTTCCTAGTTTAATTTCCTGATGTCTGGTTTGGTTTTTAATTAGTACTGGGCAACAATTAAAAACTTGTGCATTGCAAACTTTTACATTAAAAGTAATTCCTAAAACTATTATCAAAATTGCAATAACCTCTGGTTGAAATAAAATGTCATGAAGAGAGCAAGAGAGAGAGAGAGAAAGCATAAATAAGTGGCACTGGACTATAAGTCTAATTTATTTAGAAATTTAACAACAGGCTGAATATGTGTGAGGTATGTTAATATAACACCAGGGTTTCCTCTAGGATTTTCTTTAAACTACAAGGGAGAACTGCAAGTGTCCTTATTACACTTATCGAACAGCGGATGTAGGTGCTGGGAAAGTAGGAATATCTTTCACATTTGGCATTTAAAGACACAGACACCACAACATGCACAACCCCCAGAGGAAGATGTACATTAAATATGAAATAACCAGTGATGGTCATTGCACATACAGACACAAGACACAGACATTCACCACCTTTTTTGTTTCTTTATTTTCTTGTTCTCGTGACCTTGAGAACAAGAACAAAGTTCTCGCTTCTCGTGGGGAATGTCAGAAGCTTTATTCTGCTCTGTCACCTCTTTGCTGTCACTCTCAAGCGAGTCGCAGTAGAACCGGACAGAAAGTTGAGACTCCGGTTTTCAAGCCATCCATACATTCATCCATTATCTGCAGCTTATCCGGAGTTGGGTCGCGGGGGCAGTCGCCTAAGCAGGGAAACCCAGACTTCCCTCTCCCCGGCCACATTCGCCAGCTCATCCGGGGGGATCCCGAGGTGTTACCAGGCCAGCCGAGAGATGTAGTCCGTCTAGCGTTTCCTGGGTCTTTCCCGGGGCCTTTTTCCAGTGGGACGTGCTCGGAACACCTCACTAGGGAGGTGTCCAGAAGGCGTCCTGACCAGATGCTCGAGCCACCTTATCTAGCTCCTTTCGATGTGGAGGAGCAGCGACTCTACTCTGAGCCCCTTCCGGATCACCGAGCTTCTCACCCTATCTCTAAGGGAGAGCCCGGCCACCCTGCGGAGAAAACTCATTTCGGCCGCTTGCATTCGCGGTCTTGTTCTTTCGGTCACTACCCACAGCTCGTGACCATAGGTGAGGATAATGTAGATCGACCGGTAAATCGAGAGCTTTGCTTTTTGGCTCAGCTCCCTCTTCACCACAACAGACCAATGCAGAGTCTGCATCACTGCAGGCGCACTGATCCACTCCATCCTTCCCTCACTCGTGAACAAGACCCCGAGATACGTGAACTCCTCCACTTGGGGCACGACTTTACTGCAGACCCGGAGAAGGCACTCCGCCCTTTTCCGGCTGAGGACCATGGTTTCGGATTTGGAGGTGGTGATTTAGATCCCAGCTGCTTCACACTCGGCTGCGAGTGAGAGCTGAAGATTACGGCCCGATGAACATAACCAACATAACCACATCATCCGCAAAGAGCAGAGACCCAATCCTGAGACCATCAACCATCAATCCCCTCAGCATGTCGGTTGCGCCTAGAATTTTTGTCCATAAAAGTTATGAACAGAATCGATACTGTTCAAGTCAATTAGACTAATTTGACCACAAATCCCTTTTAGAGAAATTCTGATTGAATAAGATCAATTTATATTCACTGATTGACAATACATATTATTGATGTTTTTCCCCAGCCATATATTTTGTTGATGGATTGCTATGAGATCAGACAAATGCCCCAGAGACCCAATGGAACAAAGGACCCTTTTGTTCTGACTCACAGATTTGTCAAACTTTGATGGAAACAACACTATATTCTCTGTTCTGGTTCTTCACAGTACATCACATTTATATGTCAGTTATCTTTTGTTAGCGCAAAGTGTCAGGTTCACATGTTAAAATATCAAATACTTTGTTTATAAATGATTTGCATTACCTAAGTTATTTGATGATAATTAACATTGACATTTGCTATGATGTGGTTAACGTGCTCACTGGAGGCCAGCGTTGTGTTTGAGACACTTCAAGTCCTTCAGCTAAAAGCTAACAAAAAGGAACTGATTAAAACTATTGTGAGAGAATAACTGATATTAGAGGACTCTACAGGGTTATGAAAGAAAAAGAATTTCATTCAGACAGCATCAACATGTAATGTTATCATTATTGCGAGTAGAGTTGATAAGAAGACCATTCTGAGGGTTTTACAAACAGACTAAAGTTTAGTAGGAAGACTTTTCAAAACAGAATTACAAAAGGCTGTAAATAAACACAGAAATACAAAACAAATGCAGAATTAACAAAAGAAATGCACAAAGATGCATAAATAAGATTTATTTTCACAAACGTGCTGTGGGCTCCTGAATAAGAGGAAAGAAGAGAAGTGCTCTGAGTATTAAACATGTGCACTGATGGACTGAATGTGCAGAGTAAATTTTCATGTGAAAGGAAATCCAGTTGGCAGAGCAGGGCATGATTTCCTCTGCTTTGTCCTTCACTATGTCCCTGTATACATAACATCGCCTGAGGCTGATGGATGAGTTTTTGCTCTCATCATTAGGATGCTGGGAACTACGTAAATCACAGAGGTTACCTTAACCTGGCATATCTCAGCCAACTACTGGAAAAGGAAGCCTGTATTTTTTTACATGCCTTCAACAGCGTGCCTCCAATACTTTAATACTGTCTTCTGATTGACAAAGCCTTTTACATTACTGGATGTGAAGTTTATTTGTGTCCGGGCACAGTTTTGATCACAGTTTTGATTGTTTTGATCTAAAATATGAAATCCATGAATACAATGAATTCTCATTTGTATTTGTATTTGTATTCTCAGACTTATATTACTAAGGTAATATAAGTCTGAAGTTATACAAAGTTATTCTTCATCGTGTATGTTGCAAGATCTTCTTCCTTAAAAGGAGATGTCCATTAAGCTTGTTTGGGGGTTTGATTAGAAAGTTTCCTTGGTACTTTTGTTTGGGAGTTTTCCACTTACATTTATTTAGGAGAAAACCTCAAGATATTCCAGGAGATCATGGATAATGGAGAGATTACATGCCCCATTTGACCTGAGGACGCTTTATAATCCTCCCAGTAATAGTTGGAAAACACTGCAGAGAAAAAAGATTTCTTGCAATAACCTGCTTAGCCTGTTGCCACTATGACCCAAACTTAGACAGGTGGAAGATAACGGACAGACGGCTGGAAAACATAGAAAACAAGTCACACGTCTCAGTGCTTTACAAAACACAGATCTGGTACAGATGATAATGACAACATAACCCTCCTCAAAGGCACACTG
>JBAMHW010000023.1:22296008-22309595 GCA_037177495.1 Rhadinocentrus ornatus
GGTTTCTAGAGGCATAATTTATTTAATCCATACTATTATGGATGCTAAATATACTCAAGCTAAATTATTAACATGTTGTTAATGAGCTGTAACTAAGTGGCTAACTGTAGGCTTCAAATCTCACATTAGCAGCAAGTTTTTTTTTTATTCAATCAAATTATTGGATCAGGATGCTGCCAATGAAGTGATGTTGTTTCCACATTTGGTTTGATGTTTTTCTCAGGATAAAATAAAAGATCAGATATGAAGAGCTACTGTATGTGTATTCCTACTAGACCTCAACAAAACAGCACACACGACAGTAAACACCCTCACTGTCCTTGAACAACAGATAATGTTTATGTCTACTGGCTATGCGCACACAGTCAGTTGGTTGGAGGTTATGAGCTTTGCTTCTTCATGTATCCAAACAGCTCGTTGCTGGGTGACTTCTCTGCATTTCAAATCACAAAACCTTTACATTTACACAATTTAGTTCTGTTAACAGATGACACAGTTGATCCCATTCCAGTCCTTTTCCAACTCAAACTAAAGCTTCTTCTACTGTAATTTTAAAGGCAAAACATGTTTGGCACCTTCTCCACATGCGTGCATCAGTAGCATATGCAAACTGGTCAAACAAGAACACACACTTAGCTAAATGTGAATTAATTATGAGCATGTTGACACAGGGGAGTCGGTTTGGACAAGGTGGAGCTTAATGACTGTCACTGTGGCTGATATGAGGGTCAGATTAAACTCACTAAGCCTGGAGGTTGCTGCTGCCTCTGGGTGGATGGTGTGAGCACTCTCCCTCCACAACAAAAATCGGCTCAGCCCTGTCCTGCTGTCTGTTTCTTCCTATCAGGTCTCTCAGACAGAAACCAATGGCCTGATTTAGCTGCTGGAGGCTACAAAAGTGTCCTGGTATAAAAATACTTGGAATAAAATATCACACAGTGTTCCTTGTAGAGCGGTTTAAAAAAAAAAAAAAAATGTCTCATGGGGTTTCAGTAATACATTTTAACTACTGGCTCGAGCATTTAATTTATCACAAAGAAAAATTTTTAGAAGGCCATTATATTAAATTAGTTTTCCCTGTCAGAGGATAAAAGGATAAAATGAGTAAAGTTTGATGATAAATCACCAAGTTTAAAATTTTTTATATCACTACAACATTAAAATGTTATTCTCTCACACGTTAGGCTAATGATGAGTTTTATTTAACTCTTCTTACAACAATGTTTTAAAGAAATAAATGGGCATGGACCAGTTTGGGGTGAAAAATCTGCAGTTAAGTTGGTAGAAAATGACTAAACTACTTCATTTAAAGAAAGTGCTGAAATAAGTAAAGAGTCTTTCAGTTTCTTTGGTGTATTTTCATTCATCCCTTCTGCTAAATTCTTCTAATTTGATTAGATTTTCAGCCTTCTTGCTTCAAGTGCTCTCTTGAGATCCATCCACATACTTTGAATAGCTCAGCTTACATTTACATCAATATTAACCTTATTCTATACAGGAAAATATTTTGATGATCGTGCACACACTCCTTTAATTTTAGTTTATGTGTTAAGTTGGATTAACTTTTCACATCTACACTGTTCCTCTTCAGATGTATCGTTCTTTCCTTTTTTTGTAAGGAAAAATGGAATAGTTCTGTGATAGTTCACTAAATTTTACAGATTCCTTTAGACCAAGAGTAAAGCATAGATTTTCTAAGCTGCCTTTTTGGCAGTTAGATATGTAATATGTGCTCCTTTTAATGTTTACCATGACAGAACTTTGGATGTTTAATATTAAAGATTTTAAAATCATTTACCGTTTGGCCAAACTCAGTTATTGTGCTTTGAAAAACTTTTGTCCAACATTGACAAAAATAGTCCCAAAAAAAGATAATACAAGAAACGTTTGAGCAAAAGAAAGAGAAAATAACATGGCTGAAGGCGATGAGGACCAAATCTGAAAAGGGGGCTGCATTGTCAAATATCAAGTAAGTCTAAACAAAGTTTATTTAGTCAAATTTCAGATCACAGCTTATCCTACACGGGTCCTGTTAGCAGCCATGTTGTATGCTTTAATAAACAGTTACATCAAGACTTTTTCCTCTTAAAGGTCTGCTTTCTGAGTGATGTTTATCTTATGTTCCAAACCATAAGAAAAACAGCAATTAATGCATTAAACATGCTGATAAAAAGAGAAGAAAAGGAAGAAATCATAAACAAGTCATGAACTGAATCTTTTATGTACTTTAGTCTCAGCACAATCCCTCCAAGACATGGTTCACAAAAAAGTGGAATACAAAATGAATCTAAATAAATAAATGCAAAAAACTCAATCTCCATCAGACTGTATAAAACTTAAACTTTTATTAGTACTTTCTTCACGTTTCCTTTACTAAGCCAATTAAAAGATGCTCACAGCTCTTCAGCTGCAACATTTAACTGATTTCCTGTTTTATAAAATCCAACCTATGCTCTTTTTTCCCTCCTTAATCAAATACAGGAGAGAAGCAAGGCTTCACTGAACTATAGCAGTGACATTTCAGTCAGGAAGTCTTTTGCTTGTGTCTGTTCCCAACTTAACTTTATTTCTCATTCGGCTGCTTTGACAAAAAGTGAATGGATCAACTCCAGAGCCAAATGCATTTCTCAGGGCTTTGCTGGAGATCCCAATCAAATCCTGTCTATATGCTGCAGATAGTTTTAAAGCAGCTGCTACTTTTTTCCAGTATCCTCAAATGCTTTAAAGACACTGCACAGCATGCTGAGATCAGCCAAGATTTTGGCAAATAGCTCTTTGTAAATGATCTTGTTGATGAAACAAAAATGTCTGTCAAACTGTCTCATTTTTGGCATTGTTTGAAGATGCAACTAAGGATATTGGGATAAACTCGAGTGTCTAAAGACACTTTGTCATTAGCTGGTAAACACCAAAACAGGAAAAATTCATTTGTTTTATTAATTAATTAATTAATCAGTTTTATCTATTTGGCAAATCTTAAACCAGAAAAGTCCTGGCCAAGAAAGGCACAGCATAACCCCAAAACAAGACACAATCAGAATTAAAAACAATAAAAACAATCTGAATAAATTAAGAAAATGAACCTGTATAAAAAAAAACTAAAAGCAGTTACAGGTCAATGTTTAAGTATGAGAGGTTTTATAGATTCAGTTCCTGCCTGAAAGAACACTTATAGAAAGCATGAAAATACAGGTCCGTTAAAGCATCAAACAGAAAGGCATCACTTGAAGGTGCCACACCCTATGAAAATGATTTAAAACAAAGTGCCCAACAGCAGTTTTACAGTTTATAGCAAAAAAATATGATACACTATACAATCAATATTACAGAACTTTTAAACATTAATCAAAAATGTACTTCAAGTCAGGACTAAGATCATTTATTATATTTATATATATATATGTTGTTGTTTTTTATCACATCGCCTATCTCCTAAATCAGTGTTAGAGAACAAAGAAAACATCACATTTCTCTGAAAAAGGCCAGATACAAGGACTGGAACAAAAACAAATGAAACAGCAGCTAATGTCCACCAGAAATTTTTAAAAAGAGCTTCAAAATTCCTGAAAAACTATTGATCAAGACAAGTTAAACAGTTTAAATTCTGGCTCCATTAAAGCAAATATGAAGAAATAATGAACAGATCAAGACAGAGCGCTGCGCATGATTCACTGAAACAAACAGGAAGGTTTTGCTTTGGGGAATAATGTGCACAGACCCACGCAAACACACCTTCCTGAAGTGAGAAGAAGAAAACTTTATTTTGGAGTCATCCAGTTTACAATTATTATGTAAATTTGGCCTTTTCAAATGATAAACTACGCAGGCCTTCTTATGTCTGGTTGAGATTTTTTTGTGAAAGCCATTGAAACATGTACAAACATTAGGGATGTACAAATTTGAATTGGCCAAACTTTTTTGGCCAGTAACTGCTATTGATATCGATATCTGCCATATCTGCATACTCAGGGGTGAGAATTTAACGCATTAATTATAATTAATTAGTTACAAAAAAATGCACGCATTAAAAAATGAAGGCACTTAATTCCAAGCAGCTCGGAACAGTCAGTGCACTAATTTCCGGTACACCAATTAAATTGAGACACACCTCAGAGCTCGGCTAAACCAGTGTTGCCAATTTAACTACTGTGGTGCTATATTAAGCGAGTTTTCAGACCCATCTATTAACTATCTTACTTAGAAGCAACTAGCAACAAATCTAGTGACTTTTTCTGGTGTAATTGCAGACTTTTGGAAACTGATCAAGCAGCGCTACCGCCCCTCCCCCGTTCATTAGCCTCACAGCTGCAGTCAGAGCAGGAGACGTTCACCTCTGCTATATGACCAGACTGAAAACTGCACACAAAGTTCCCACTTGCTGATCCTGCCATGGCTTACAGTCACATGTTAATGTCTATTAATGAAGAGTGTGGAAAATATTTAAAAAGTTAAAAGTACTGTAAGATGTTGCAGACTCTTAATCAGAGAACACAAAGAGCTATTAGTTCAAGTACTTAAAATGACACAATTTAAATGAAGGTCTGTTCTATTTTGGGCCAGGGATATTTTCTACATCTTTTTCTACTGTTTGGAATTTAAATGCAATAAAAAAATTTCAGACATTGCTAGAGCTTGAGTTACAATATTAATGTCTGTATCTATTATTTGATCCGGTCCTCCACTAAAATCCATTTAAGTAAAATAAAAGAAATATTATTTGTGGGAAATGTTATGCGATTTAAATGTGATTAATCAAGATTAATTACAAAGCCTGTCAATAATTGATACATTTTTTAATCAAGTCCCACCCCTATATTAAACATAAAAATGCTAAATGATGATGTAATATTCACTGCTTGTGCAAAATAAGAAAAATATTTCATCTAGCATAACGTACAACATGACTTGTTTTTAACAAATAAGATATGTGCATCCTATTCTTCTAAAAACAGATTTATGTTCTCCCACTTCTTGTTTTTTTTTAATTTTTTTATTTTTTATTTTATCAGTTAATTATATCGAAGGAATGGCCGATATTCAATATTTAATTCTAAAGCAGATATTGGCTGATACCGATATTGCGCCAATTTTCCCCACATTCTATATATAATTGACATATTTTCAGATTTGTTAGTTCTGTACTTCTGGCTAACCAAGTATACTAATCTGCATTCATATATTTCTGGAAATAGATTAACAAGTTTTATTTCCTTCTAAAACACTGACAAAAATTTACGTTGTGGTAAGGGAATATTCTGATGGGATCACGATCCTCATCAGTTATTTACGAGGGTTACTCAGCAGCACTCAACACGATACAACACTGCTTCTAACTGGCCTGCAGCAACCCCTGGCTCAATGCAAGACTGACAGAAAACAGCAGCTGTTCACATATAGATGTGTAACAGGGAGGCTGTGAACCCAAATGCAACACAATGAGTTGGGAATAAAGGAAGAGCAAGCTTTATGACTTTCTTCGGGTAAGGTTGGATGGCTCGGTCTGCAACTGCTGTGGGTACGGGTTGGTATCAAATCCCAGTCTCCCGCTTAACCCTAACCCCCCCTCAAGGGATGGCCCCCCAACATCCCCAAGAGCACCACGCCGGGCAGGCGGCGGGGGAACCGGAGGATTGCACAAAAAGGCAGAAGGACCAGCAACCGGAGGGGGGCAGCAACCGGAGGGGGGCAGCAACCGACGACACCGATGGGCAGGAACAGGGGCAGGCTGGTCAGGGTGAAGCCGATGGAAGTCAGCCTTAAGGTCAGTGCACACAACAAAACGGGCTGGAACCCAGGATCTCTCTTCAGGGCCGTAGCCCTCCCAGTCCACGAGATAATGGAGACCCCTTCCCCGCTGATGGAGCGAAGAAGACGGCCCACAGAATAGACAGGATCACAATCAACCATGCCACGAGGGGGGAGGAGTAGGCACTGCAGGAACCAGGGGACTGTTGTGAGCAGGCTTAATCTTAGAGATGTGGAAAGTGGGGTAAATCCATGTGGACCATGGGAGGGACAACTGGAAAGATGGAATGTGAAACTCCCACTTCTCAGCTTTGACAAACTGAGTTTTCCAGCAAAGGTTGAAGGACGCACTGCACATGATGGACATGTTGTTCTGTGGTCTGTGAGAATATCAAAATATCATCCAAATAGACAAAGACATATTGGTTGATCATGTCCCGGAGGACGTCGTTGACGAGAGCCTGGAAGACGGCAGGAGCATTGGTGAGTCCAAACGGCATGACTGGATATTCATACTGTCCGGAGGGAGTGTTGAATGCTGTCTTCCACTCATTGCCTTTTCTTTTCACTCATTTTTTAAACAGGAAGCCACGGCTGAGAGTGACATAGATGACTCCATACAGTAATACTAAGAGTACCTAGAGCAGCTCACTCTGACCCAGAAAATGAGCAAAAGGACATAAATGTTTCCCTAGTATTGTAATAAATGGCTTTATCCATTATTCACCAATGCACTGGGTTTGCCTTCTGTTTGCCTGAGCTGAAGGAAAATCACTTGATTGTTTGACCCTACGATCCTTACTAGACATTTCCAGCCTCAAGAGAAAACTCGCTTGGTGTGTACTTTATCTTCTCTGTTGCACACGTGCAGCAGATAATGTCTTGATTGTTAATCACAGACTGAATTGAAACGCTAAGCAGTCAGTGACGGAGAGAAGCGAGATAAAACTCAGCATTCAACGCACAACCAACCGCCGCAGTCACTCAATTAATTTCGACAATGTGAAGTCTAGTTTGCATTACTGCTCACTTAGATGGTGATGAGCAGCTGTGGTTGAGACCGATGGGAATAATGTTCTCTTTGTAAGGCATGTGTTGGATGAGGATGGTCTGATACTTCACAGAAAACTTCAGCTGACAGTACAGAAGCAACAAAAGAAAGCTAATGAGTGGAGAAATTGATAACTGCTATGGATAAAATAAATAAATAAAAAAAAATAAAAAAGAGCCACCATAGTTAATGTAATAAGCATTTCTACAATGTCTACATGAAGGGGAAAGATCCATAAAAGAGAAACCCTAAGTTTTAAACAGTAAAGTTTCAACAACTTGCAAAGCAATCAATAAATATGACAGTGAAGATAAGTGAAGAGAATAACAGGGACATGTTGAGTGACAGATGAGGCAGGATGTGTCTAGACAGCTGGGATAAAAACAGATCAGAAACAGAGAAACAATACAATGCCTAATTATGATTTTCTTTCCAAATACTTCCAGCAGTATATTAATGGCAGTTTGCACGATTAGAAAATGTCGTGCTATAAATATGAGAACAGATTTGTGCCTATACACAACAGAGACTGAGGTCCTGAGGCAACAAGAAGACCATCTGCATGTTTTACCAACTGGATGTAAATATAGCCATTAGCTTGAATGTTAAGTCAGCATCCAAAAAAGAAAAAAAAAACAGAATAAATGAATTCAGCCATCTTTAATTCTCGATGTAAGTGTAGCGCATGCTAACACATCACACTCGACTTTCAGACTACCAAAAGTCCTCCCATTCAGCTTCTGACAACTCAAAGTGTGCAAAGATGAATGTGTACAGCAGCAGCCCCTCTGCTGTGAAAAAGGCGTCATGCACAAGAAAGGCTTTCTTCATGTGTGTGCTTCTCTTCCTCCCCCATCTCTTTCTGCCTGGGGGGGACAGAGTTTGGATACCCTCCCACTAATTACTCCACATGGGGTTATATGCCTGGGACCTCCTACCTGTCAGTTGAATTTGAGAAAGTGTCTTGAATGAGAAGAGAAGCATCTTCAAGAAGTTTTGCCTGAGATAACTGAGACTCTACAACTCCAGTCCTTTGGGGCCACAACCCGGCAAGCTGTAGGTGTTTCAATGTTTGAATAAACCAGGATAAAAAACAAATGGAACTCTTTCTCTGTGTATGAAAACACAGGCCTGGTGCTGACCTGTTATTTCGAGCTGGGAGACATTTAAACCCCACAGGGCAGGGGACCCCAAGGAGCAGGTTTAAAGACCAATGCACTACATAAACATCTTCCAATTATCACAATTCTTTTCTTCAATATTCAAGAAAAATTGCTGATGATTGGAAGATGTTTAGATGATATCTGGGAGAAATCCGATTAGTGTATCAATTTGTTATGACAAGTCAACATGCACTTCTGTAATACAATATTTGAAAGATTGTCCTTTACCAGTCCATCATCAGATTTATTTCATATGTACGTGCATCATGACGTCACTTCCAGTTATTTTCAAAACATTCAGTCATTAGCTGCTAAAGTAAGGTGTAATAAGCTGTTAAATAGTTTACAGGTGAATGTCATCCAATAGTAAAGGAAAAAAAAAAAGATATACGAAATAACTGATATAGGTGCCTTTTCACGGCTGTGAACATAATCAATCAAAAGCCATTTATCCTTATTATTACCTGAGATACAAGACAAGCAGCAGAGAATTCTGAAAGCTGTGGCTGATTACCCAGATGTGAGAAACATTGTTCTACATACAGGGTCCAATGATGTGTCCAAGCAACAATCTGAGGTTCTGAAACAGGACTTTACTGGACTGTTAAACACTGTGAGCTCTCTGAAAGCAGTTTTTTTTTTATCAGTGGACCTGTGCTCCCAATCAGAAGAGGAGAGGAAAGACTCAGTAGATTACTGGCACTAAATAATTGCCGTTATTTTGTCATTACAACAAACTGCATTTTATTAATAGTTTTTACATTTTTTTTTAGAAATGAAGACATCTTTTTAAGTGAAATGGATTAAATTTTAACAAGTCACAGGTGAAACCGTCCATGTAGACAACCCTCAGGACAAGGGTACTAAAGAACTGAGTAACAGTCTGGACAACTTTGGGCTGACTCAGCATATAACAGAGCCCACACACATAAGACACACTCTAGATTTACTGATTTCGAAGGGTTTGGACTTTTCAAAATTACTGTATGTAATGTTGGCTTATCCAATCAATACTGTGCTTTCTTTGAGAGTACGATTCCTGTTCCCACAAATGACTCAATGGAGGTGATCACAAAACAGTATATTACTGAAAACACAAGTGGGATGTTTAACCAGGTCTTCTCTTTTACACCTGCCCAATCAGTGGGTTCAGCCAATGAGCTTTTCACTAGTTTTAATGCTAAAATGTTAAGTATTATGGATGCTATTGCTCCTATTAAGTGTCCAGGAAGCAATTATGAATGCTTATAAAAAAAAATCAGAATTTGGCATTATCACAGCAAGAGAAGCAACCTTTCAATCCTTTAATTTGCTAAGATCTCAGCAAACATCCGTGAGTCACACAAGAGTAGGGTCATGTTGTCACAGGAAAAGGAAACGTGTAAAACAAAACTGATTTCTGAGTTTTATGCGTCGATACTGAATTAATTAAATTTGAATAGATTCAAATCAACCAAATTTTGTTTAATGGAAAGTGAGGATAATCACAGATCTTTATTATTAAAATCTAATGAAATTGAATATCATGAATAATCGTGAAATCAAGTAATCATGATGTCCCAATTGGCCAAACCTAAAAAGTATCATAGTGTCTTTACTTTGACAGACAAGTTTTTGCTGTTAAAATAAAGTTTGTGCCAAGAAATAAATATCATAAGTCATTTAAAGCAGGAAGGTTCAGCCACACATTGGCGCATGCAGAGCGCTGTCCAAGTTGCTGATTCTGAGGAGGCTATAATAAATGTGAGCGCTGCTCGTGGCTCTAACTTAGATGGCAGCGGACTGAGTAACGACCCAAGATTCAGATCTGAAGCAGATGAACAGACTGCAGCGACGCCGGAAGCCATGGCTCTAAGGCATCTGCTGCTAATTCAGAGGAGTTCCACATAAAGAACTGGTTCACTGCCAAATTTTGACATTAATTCTGTATGTCTGCTAAAAGCTCTGCCTTTTATTTAGCTTGTCCAGGAATAGAGGGGCTCCAAATTATGGTCAGACTTGACTAGAGAAAGATGTTAAGACGTGAAATACTAATATTTTATATTTGCACATCTTGGGAAAGCAGATTATCTTACCATGAACTTCAAACATGGATTTTCTTTTTTACCTTGTGGATTTTAGCATTTAGTGAATCTTTTTTGTTTTATGTGTGAAGCTGTCTTGACAGGTCTGTCTTCTCAAAGAGATCATCAAGCTCTTATGCCCTACTGGTAAAATAAAGATGAATGAAAGAAAGTATAAACAAAACCAAAGAAATAATAATACTTGTTTATTTTCTACTACTAAAACCCATCTCTTCAAACATCAAGATAAACATCTATAAAAATTCTTTTTAATTCTTGTCATTTGTTGCTTTTAAAGACGGCAACACTTGCAGATACTCTGCACTCAAGCAATTAATAGCAGATGCTGTTGATAAAAAGAATCTTGTTATGCTTCTTCTGATGGTTTCATCTTTGTTTGTTTTGTTTTTTCACCAAAAGTCATCTGAGGCACTCCCAAAGATACAGTCCAGTCTCAATTAAAACAAATCCATTTTGTGACCCATGTTGGTCCAATTTATCATACCTGCACATAAACCAACTAGTAAAATCTAATTCCCTAGCTATGGAAACTAATTGACTGCAAGGAAAAATAAATCTCATCTTGGATAATCTTGTGTGTGTAACTTAAAATGAGTTTCTAGCAGAGTGGACAAAGTTGTTTAGATCGAGCCAGTTTCTCAGCCACATTTCCGTTGGTGTAAATTCCGCCTTAATTTACAGCTAATACAAACAGAATTACCTCTACCTGATGAAACTCAGCACTACACCGATGGGAATTGATTTAGTGAGAGCTATTTATTAGTATCTTAGCCTGGTGAAAGTCTATTTAAGTGAAGTAAGCTGCTAATGTGATGCACCATCATCAGTCAATAGTTAATTGTAGCCCTGCTTTGTTCCCTTTAAAAGTGTGTGTGTAAGCTCTGATGTTGATCTGTTCTGCTGTTGTTAAAGTCAAGGCAACACTGCTAATTCTTGCTCAGCCATTTTAGCTGCAACAGCGGATGTTGAGCCTTTAACCAAAAAAAAAAAAAAATAATAATAATAATTCTGTTTGCTCCAGAAATCTAAATTCCACACAGAGAAAAATCTTGTGCATGAATTGGCTGAGTGAGTGGGAGCACGTTCCACTGAGTGCTTGTTTTTAGTGAAAAACATGAAAACTAACACCACATAAAACAAAATACACAGTGAGTCAGATTTAATTTAATAAATACAAAAGAGATCAGGGGAGTATTTTCATTTTATTTTATTTTTTTCACAGATACAGAAAGAACAAAATAAAATTTCTCAGACTGGCCCAGGCGCAGTCTATATATAAATGTTGGGAAAAACATTTTTGAATGGCTTCAAATGGCAAAAACAAGTTGAAATAACTGATGAGTTACCTCAAAGTACACGTTACTGTTCTCAGTGAAAAGGGTGATTCACTCTGCGATTAGTGGGATAAATTCAGAAAGGCACTGGATGTTTGCAGTGTGGACAAAAGCTGCTAGTCAGAGGTGAAGGCAGAAGAACTGGCTTTCAATAAACGTGTCTGACATTTGCTGCTGCTCTTATGGTTAGTGCTTCACACCATGAAGGTGTGATGGTGTCGACGCTTACAACTTATCAACATCTGTTAACATCTTATGAGAACCCATTGGAATATTGCAGCAGACAGGCAAAAACTTGCTTTATAGTGTAATAAACAACATTTTCTAGTGGCCGTAGAGCCAAAGGAGGGATTTTATTTATTTATTTTTTCCAACCACTGTCATAATGATTATGTTGTGACTGAGTTAACCAAATTCATAGTATTAAATGATTAAAAGGACTGGGCCTGGCATTGCAAAAGCCCCATTTAAATAAACAAAAATTGAATTAAGTATATCTTCACAACCACATGGGCTGTATGGTATATATTGGTCTCAAAAGAACGCAAAAACACATGAGATTACCACAAAAAAGTCTGAATCAAGATGTGCTACTGTGTCAGAGTACATTTAACTGGAGCATAGTAGAAAATAATAGTTACCTCAGAAAAGAAAAGCAGCCCAATTCATCTATGAATTAGTAATGTCTATTGCGGAACTCCATATAAATATAAGATTAAAAAAAAAAAAAAAAAGTGATGCTGAGGATTTTTTATTTATATACTTTTTTAGAGGTGTTTGGCAGGTAAATATCTCAGGAATAAGCTGATGTCGATAATAGACAAAGCCAATAATGGTTAGAGTCATGAGATTCCAGGGATTGACCCCAAATTCACCTTAGAAACGCCATGAGGATCCAGAAAGAAGTGAAGCCCAAGATAGTTTATCATAGGAACAGTGAATTCTTCATTATAAAACCTTGTTCATCTCCTTGGAAACTACCAGGACCTTCATCATTCATTCCAAACAAACACAGAGTCATATGAGAACACATTAATCAAAATTTATTCAAGGAGAAATAAAAATTTTGTCCACAACAATATCAAAAATAAAACATAATTAATGATAATCCATAATAGCAATTTTGTGATGTTTTACTCTTTGCTTGCTAACTCACCTGCTTGAGTGTTGTGCCTTATCTAAGCAGTCCCCAAGCTTTGTTGCGCCACGGACCAGTTTAATGTCAAACAACATATTCACGGGCCGGTCTTTAGATAAATACAACAAAAAAACGGCCGGCATAAAAACTGGTATTTTCTAAATATATTAATAAGTGTGAGTCCACTGTGTATGCAACAGCGTCCTCGTAACATTGCTTCAACATCATGAACAATGGTCTCTCAACTCCACACTCTCTGGTCATAATAGCAAAGGTTAAACATGCCTTTAATTTAAGATACAACACTAAAACAAATATAAAGTTCATGAAAAATACAACTCATCACAACGCTAAATCAGTGGGAGCTCTGATTTTGTTTCTCTGCAACAAGACAGTCCCATCTAGAGGTAATGGGAGACAATGATACTTGAAGTGTGTTGCTTATGTCTAGTCTGCTTCGTAATTCTGTTTAGGTTGCTGTCACTGCAAAAAAACCCTGCTTTACACAGATACAATGTCGGAAATGGTAACAGGGTTTTCAGTGCTGTTGTGGAAATCTCGGGGTATTCCGCCATGAATTTAATCCAGAAAACCAGCAAAGCTGTTGTCTCAGGCATACTTCTAAGGCTGCCATCATTTGCAATCTCCAGCAGTTGATCACCTTTGCATTGACATGTTTGATTCCCCTGGTTTGTTGGAAAATGGGTGGCAGATCCATTCCCTGGCAGTTTTGGGGTTCCTTTGTGGTTGGGAAGTAGCACTTGAACTCTTTTGAAAGCAAAGAAAAGTGATCCTGCACCAGCTGGGAGAATGAAAGCTCCGACTGAGTCTCTTCCAAAATCCCTGCTAATGTTTGAAAATACACTGCTCAAAAAAATAAAAGGAGCACTAAAATAACACATCTTAGATCTGAAAGAATGAACTATTCTTATTAAAAACTTTGTTCTTTACATAGTTGAATGTGCTGACAACAAAATCACACAGAAATTATCAACGGAAATCAAATTTATTAACCCATGGAGGTCTGGATTTGGAGTCACACTCAAAATGAAAGTGGAAAAACACACTACAG
>JBAMHW010000023.1:22348092-22371061 GCA_037177495.1 Rhadinocentrus ornatus
GAATGTATGACATTTCATGTTTTTTAATTGCATTACAGGAAATAAAGAACTTTATCACAATATTCTAATTTTCTGAGCCATTCCTTTCCCCTTAGTGTGGGCTGCTTTAAAAGTGATTTCCCAAATACATTTGTCTTACTACAAATTATCAGTATCATATCGAATCAAAGAGAAAATCTGTATCGCACATCGCTAGTGCAAAATGTGTCTTCTGACACCCTTTTATAAGAATCAATACGAGTTTTTCCACCTATTTTAGATACATTACCTCCTCTCTTGGATCGAAAAATGAGTCAATGAGCCTTGGCAGCTTACTGGTTTTCCTGTGTTCAGGGCCTGAACAATAGAAACATTTTAAAGGGGCTGCTGCTATGGAGATGATACCAGCTGTCTAGCCTTCACAATTTGGCCCTTTTCAAAGTCGCTGAAATCATTATGGTTGCCCATTTTTCAGCATCCTTAAGTCCAGGGACAGAATTTTTACCTGCTGCCTATTTTCCACCCAACGCAAAGAGATAATCAATATTTTTTACCTGCTCTGTCTAAGTTATTGAGTTGTATAAAAGGAAGGTAAAAGCAAATGAAAAACTATGAGTTCATACAAAACAAATTCTTAAACTTGAACTAATAATAAAGAGCTAATAATATTAATTCTAATAATAATTAATAACTAATAATATGCAATTCATTTCCATTTAATCTTGCAGAGGTGGAAATCACCCAGACTAAAATAGTAATCCAGTACTGTCTTTTTCCATTTCTTCTTTACTCTAGTTGACAAATGGTCAAAGAAAGACAAGAGAATGAACAGCTACCCAATAAGTGTACTGAGCCAATCAGGAAACCATTTTTTAGTCTAATTTTTCTGTGATCAATCAAACCCCAAAGGATCTGGCCTTCACTGAATATCTGAGGAAGCAGTAAGAACTTTTGTAAAGGACTCCTTGGCAGAAGTGCCAATTTTCCTCATCCATGAAAAAGGTCAAACATTTCAACTGTAATTTCCATCATGATAGCAGAGGCGGAAAATCACGATCATGACTGCATAAAGAAGTGAAATGTAAATAATTGTGAGCAGTCTTTAGATGGAGTTCTGAACTGCTTCATAATACTGATCAGAGCTTCCTGATGCATGCTGTTTACTGAGAGAATGAAAAAGGCAAATATTGATTTATGATTGTTTTGATTTATCTGGTATAGGTTGACTAATCAAGATCAAATTATGCCTAAAGCTGTCACACCGGGGCTTATGATTTATGCAACCATAAAAATTGTAGACATGCCACACTGAGTCACAGGTGGCCTGGAGAGAAAACTCACCAGCTTTTCATCATTGGCACAAAACCAGCGCAGATTTCAGCATAAATGTCACCCTATTTACACTAAAAAAAAAGTGAACAGCCTTGGCAGTACAACTCCTTCGTGTTGCTTGTTCACTTCATGTCCTGTAGCCCAGGTATTCTTTGTGCACAAATCATGCAACTACATTTACAAGCTCAATTTGTTTGTGTAAACATGTAAAGTACAAAAGTCTAAACAAGTGCAACATTGGGAGGCTGCTGCTTGCAAGAGGCATATGTTTTTAGAGCAACAAATAACTGATTCAGAAAGAATTTAAAATTGCATTTCTATGCAGCAAAGCAGCCAAAAAGCAGACTTTGAGAAAACAAAGAACAAAGAAATCGCACTGCGCTCTCATCGTGCCACGAGCCAGTCCATGATTATCCATGCTGTCTCTTTGGACAGAGAGAATTTTCTAATTCAACAGCTTCTTCTGCCGTGATCACTGTCATTTAGTAGTCGTGCATTAAGACAAGCCTGCCTGTCTGAGGACAGAAAAGGAGACTCTGTTTGTAATTTAACACTTCTAACTAAACGTTTCAAGACATTTAGAGATAATGCTTTTACCTTTGCCCCTAATTTTCACCAATATTAGCATTTATCTGACAGCTGGCATCAAGGAAAATAACAACCAACAGGGCTCATTTCCAAAGTCCTGCACACATTCAGTCCAAGTGATGAATTTGTTTTTCACCTTGTTTACTGGACAATTCTGAGGCCTGAAAAGAAAAAAACCATGGCATGCTGTTGGTTGATTCTGTATGGAAAGTTACTGACAATCTCAGCTTTCAACATGAACATGACATGAATCAACAAGGCACCATTTAATACTGCTCTCCCGCACAAGGCTGAATAAAACTCAGGTCAGCCTGTGTTTTCCTGTCATATTTCACAGTAATTGTCGGGGCTAAAATACAGAAACAACCTCCAGACCCATCTATGCAATTTACCTCTGAAGGCACACTGTCAAAACATGTTTATCGTCACATCTGAAGACGAAGAATGGATGCGCTCAAGAATAATGCTGAAAATGTTACATTGTGTGCCAACTTTCAGCTGCTAATTGTCAGTTTCAATCCATGCCTCATTGCTTAACCATTTGAATCAAACGTGGTTCATGAAACAGGTTTTCAAGTCACTCCATTATTATTGATAAGTTCTATCTTCTGGTTTCAGATTAATATAGTTGTAATATGTTCATGTCAAACCATAATTGTGGGATTTAATCACAGCTTAGAAGTGTCCAGGATGCAGCTTGGACTCTACCAAAAATATCTGGCTGGTCAATTGTTGACAAATACAAAAATTTGCAAATGAAACCAGCAGCTCCAAGCCCTGATATCAACAAAATATGAGGATTTTCATATGATAAACAAACAATTCAGCAGCCGGGAATCAAATGCTAGTATATATATGCACGGGCATGTAACTGCTCCTCGGGACTCTGTCTGGAAAAAGAACTATTTTCCTGGAGAGTCTTTTCTCATAAAAAGTGTCCATGTCTGTTTTGCCTAGTGTGTTTTCTTCTGAATTAGAGCTCAATCCAGCACACATGTAGTCACATGTAGTTTAGTTTTTTTTCAGAAAAAAAAAAAACTTCTGCCACTTAATACTCCCTCCTTCATTCAACCATCTATGAGTTGTTGCTTCATAAATATTCTGTTGTCAATTAAATCTAGGAAGGTTAAAAGACAAGGTGTTGTAATTCTTAATGACATTAAATTTCAAAATAATAATATAATAATACCATCATATTTTGATGATACATTTAAATGCACAGGAGAGATTCAGTGTTTATTTTTTGTCTTTAATCGTAGCACTGAGACCCATGAAGAACACTTGTATCTGGTGTTTCATAGTTCGAACAAAACTTATCTAAATAAACTTAAACAGGAATATGTTTACAAAGGCAAATGCAACACTACAAAATCTAAGTTTTATTGGATAAAGTAAAGCAATAAAAGTGCAAACTGGTCATTTCACTGGGATACTGTTGGCTGTTACCTGAGGTGCTGTGGACCTGCACTGGGCATATTCCCTTGACATCACGGAGGCAGAACAAATAATTAGATATTAGACTCATATAACCTGAACACATGGCCTTAGATGTGGAACACAGAGCAATTACACTATGCTTTACAAAAATACACAAATGGGAGTTTCACTGTGGGTGCAATGTACCAACAAGACTGAAAACAGCAATATAAACTCATGTGACAGCTTGAGAATTACATCCTGTGGATATATGCGTCATGTTTGCCCCTCATCACTGATATCTCCCCTGTGTTTTCTCCTGCCCACTCACCCATCATCCCGGAGGCATAACACAGGTGTAGATGAATGAATATATTAATATATAAGATTTTGAGCCGACTGTATATCATCATACTTGTACACACATGCACACGCATAGACAGGTTATGGAAGTAAATGGAGAGCAGTTTCTTTCAGCCCCGAGGCTGCAAATCCTTCAGAAGCTTTTTTTTTTTGTTGGGTTTCAGCTGCCAACACATCAACCTGCATCAACCAGGAAAAACAAGTTAAAATCCCTATTTTTAGGACTGGGTTACAGAATTGGAACAGCCATGAATGAGCTTATGAATGATCAAATTAAATTTATTTGATCATTAATAAAATTATGTATTTAAAATTTTGCCAAATTGACTGTCTTGCTGATGTAATACATTTAGCTCTACCTTTACTAATTCTGCCGTAAGTAAGATAAGATTCTTTATTGATCCCACGGTGGGGAAATTTCATGGTTACAGCAGCTCAAACACAAAATAAGAGAGACATTAAACATTAGACAAAATAAAAAACAAAGACACAAAAAACAGTATGTATAATAAATAGTAAATAATAACAGAAAAAGAAAGAAACAGTATTTATATACACAGCCTCACCCAGTTTGATGTGCAGTGGCGAGGTGTTATTACACAGCGGAACATGGATATATAGAAGATATTAATTAACCGTATATGTAAATGAGTGGAATGGAAAAAAGACCATAAAGTGCATAGATAGGACATAAGTAAACATCAGTGCAATGATGAAAGATCAGTCCTACTGAGATGTGAAAATTTTTGTTGCATTAACAGAATTATAGTGCAGCATTTTAGTGTGATGGTGTTTGGTATGAAAGACCTGCGGAAGCGCTCTGTCCTACACCTGGGATGTCTAAGTCTGTTACTGAAGGAGCTGCTTAAGGCCCCACAGTCTGATGCAGAGGGTGGGAGGTGTTAGTGAGGGCTATTTTTCCATTCAGTTGATTTAAATGAAATGAAATGGAAAAAAAAATATAAATTTATAGCTGTATTTAGACACCTTTTTTTTCCTTTCAGTGCTTAATGTGTATTTTTCTATTGTAAAGCTGGCATAGAAGCATAGGATCTGTGTCATATAGATGTGTACTTTAAGGAGTTTCAGCTCCAGGGGTGATACAATCTTACAGCACGGATGAAATTCTAAGCAAACTTTTTATTTACAAAGAGAAAGGAACAATAACAAACAGCAAAATAGAAGAAGCAAACAAATGTCTTCATAAAGTATTTAAAATACTATTTTTTTCTGTATGGACCAGGATAACTAACACCACAAAGACAAAACTGATTTTCTGAAAGTGAATGTACTTTCTACCAGATCATAAATATTTTCCAACCATCTGCTGGTGGCTGCTAAGTACACTTATCTGGCTCTAATTATGCAAAGGATACCTCACATCTCTCACTGAAACTGATTCCTTGCATCATCACATGCACAAATGCAACAGAGGCAAAGAGAGTGGAACCAAAATTCTCAAATCTCAAATCCTTTGCATTGGTCTGAAGATAAAGATGAAGAAGTACGAATATGTGTGCAACATGTGGAGGTGCTGAATTATGTCACACCACTTTACAAACGATGGCTGCTTAGACTGCACACGTAGTTGGGTTAGAAGTGGGTTAGATTGATCCTTTTTATCCATACTGTATACTTCTATACCAAATAAAACATATATAAAGAAAAACTAATCAGAACTTCAAACAAAACTAGCTTAGCCACTCATCAAATAGACAGCATAACCCTGTATAACCCAACTGTACAACCCTTACTATCATCAGGGAGCACACTCTTTCTTGCATCAAAAAACACATTTCTATTCCTGGAACGTCTCATCTATTTATTCTAATAATGTCATTGATGCAGGCTGAGTCAACGTGCAGCCCTGCAGCAGCACATCACTTGCTGCTTTTTATCTGCTTCCCATCAACTTCAGTCATCACCTTCTCAGCAGGGCTCCTCTACATAACCAACCTGTACCTAACAGCTTCACTGAAATGACACACTGGCATCCAAAGATGGAGCTGTGATGCTTTGACTGGAAGTGGAAAATGCATAAATCATCAGTGCTTGAAGATCGCGTGTTGGAATAAAAAAACAATCTAATGGTACCATTTATATCAAACGCCAACTCATATCCCCTCTTGAAACACGATTGTGATGGCTGGAGAAGGTAATACATTTGTTCTCTTTTTGCACTCTCCGTCCTTCATTCAGGACCGTCCCCTGCAGTTCTTCTAATCTTCCACAACACAAGCGACCGGAGAAGCTTTTATTCCTCAGCACAGAGGGAGAAAAAAAGGATGTATAGAGTTAGGTTTGTAAATTAAAGAGTGTGAGGACAGGACAGACTCCCACTGGGTCGCTGCAGGAGTGTGTATTGAATGGCTGCGGTTCCAAAGTGCAGCATGACATTAAGGAGCTGATGGCTTTCAGATGCAGCCAAGCTGGAACTGAACTACTACTGGTCAATGAGGAGGTGGGTTTTTATAATCTCTGTGATCCTTTGAACTGTTTTTGACTTCATCCCACAACACACAAACACGTTATTTATATATATAATATTTATTTTATTGGTATATTTTTTCAATAATAAAATATAAAATCTTATAATAGTATCTAAACTGCAGCAGCATATCATCTGACAATGGGTCTGAGGATGTCATCCCAGAACCTAATGGTAGTCAAGGTACCTTTGCCTAGCACACGGAGGTCTGTGCGGCCCTCTAAGGATATGCCTCCCTAGACCATCGTTGACACACTGCCAAACCGGTCATACTGGAAGATGTTGCAGGCTGCAGAACATTCTCAACAGCGTTCCCAGACTCTCACATCTGTCACATGTGCTTAATGTGAATCTGCTCTAACCCAGGAAGAGCACAGGGCGCCAACGGCTAATCTGCCAATCTTGGTGATCAGGCTGCAAGCACAGGCTTCATTTGTAGATGTGGTGTCCTCATTCCACTCTTTTAGAGTCTGTTTCTGACAGTTTAAGCAGAAACATGCACATTGGTTGCCTGCTGGAGGTCATTTTGTAGGGCCCTGGCAGTGCTCTTCCTGTTCCTCCTTGTGCAAAGGAGCAGATAGCAGTCCTGCTGCCGAGTTGTTGTCCTCCTATGGCCCCCACAATTTCTCCTGGTATACTGGCCCGTCTCCCTAGTGTCTCTTCCATTCTCTCCACACTGTGCTTGGCAACACAGCAAACCTTCTTGCCACAGTGTACATTGATGTGCCATCCTGCATTAACTACACTACCTGAGCAAAATCTGTGGGTCGCAGACACCGCTTCATGTTACCTCTAGTGGTGAGGGCACTCATGGCCAAAATCTGCCAGACAGGAAGGAAATGGCCTGTGGCCACTGCCTGCAGGACCATTCCTTTATAAGCGTTGTCTTGCTAATTGTCCCTTATTTCCACCTGTTGTCTATTCCATTTGTACAACAGCAGGTGACATTGACTCATAATCAGTGTTTCTTCATATTTGGACAGACTTACATACCAGAAGGCAAACTGACTTTGTGTCACATGCTAATGATGATTCTTTTTATTTATTTAGCAATGTAAATAATTTGCTTCAGTTTGGTTTTAAATCATAACGTTACAGTAAAACAAGTCAGGTGTGTTGAAGCAGGGATACATGGAAAACCTGCTGGATTGTGGACCTTGTAGGACCAAATTGAATAACCCTGGTCTACGGTTTAAATCAGATCCTGGTCCTTTGAAACCCCTGCCCTGCATTTTTTTAGATGTTTACATTTCCAGATTTAACTGAACTGCTTGTCAAGTCTTTTTGCAAAATTGTTAATGAGCCAATTACTTCAGTCAGGTGTGCTAAAGTACGGAAGAATCTAAAACATGCAGGGCAGGGGGTCTTGAGGAATGAGAAACACTGGCCTACCTACATACTAGGGTGAACTAACACCCTCTTTTACCCAGACATATCTTCTTTTTGAGGTAAAGTTTTGAGGTAAAAAAAAATGCCTCCAGCCGGAATTTTAAAATTGTCCAGGAATTTGCTCTATCACAGCCTTAAATACGTTCACACAACAAACAACAGGAAAGGGAGAGCTAGGGACAGGAGGGAGCCGCAGCACTGAGAGGACAGTTACCTGGTAATGATGTTACGTCATTTATCACTCGCAAATCAAACACATCACTGCAGAGAAAGTGTGCGTGAATCTCAAATAGTCTCGGATGGGTGAGAGGATTCAGCTCTGTCACTTTCTCTGCAGTTTAACATTAATAAGAAGAGCTGAAGACCAGGTTCATGTTTTGGACTGATGGCTTTGATGGCCTGGGGAAGACGTTGTTCAGGAGTTTTAGATTTGAGTGTCAAGTATCCAGTAAAACTAGAAAATTCAGAAACGTAAATTCACAGACAGGCTACAGAAAAATTCCCATGTTCGTCTTGATGGTGATTCATGGGAAGCTCAGTGCATGATGTACAACGCAGGGAGCTGGAAGCTCACATCAGTTCTGCATAAAGACATAGGTTTGTTTTTCCTTTTTTTTATTTGCTTGTGTTTTTATTTATTAAATTATTGTTTTATGAAGGGACAAACACCAAGTAGAAAGACACTTGTTCAAAAGATTCCTCTTGAAAATGCATTCCTCATCAATCTTTGCACAATTGGTACTAAATTGTTTGAGTATGTCTGACTGTTGAGTTGAACCAACTTAAAAAATATTATTTAGTAAAGTAGGTAAATTGTTTTCACTAACCAAAATAGTTAAGTGAGATTCACGGTAAAAAGTACAGCCCAAGCAATCTTTTTAGATTTTACTGAGCCCAAAAGCCAGGCTCTGTGATGGTATGGTCTGTCAGCGCTCTGGGCAAAGCTCATTTCCACATTTGTGATAGTACACTTAGATTTTAAAGAAGAATATTCTGCCTTTAACACATTTTTTCTGGCATCTTCATGCCTTTTTCATTAATCGGGCAACATGAAACTACACTTCACACATTACAAAAGCAGAAAAAAAGGGTTCAGGTCCTGGCCTGTTCTCACTACCGAACGCTGGAGAATTTGAAAAACGGTAAAACAAAAACCATACATTACTGTTTCACAGAATTTCCTGTATTTGAAATAATAATGAAACAATAATGAAATAAAGCTTTACCGTCCAATCTTCTTTTCTTTTTTTCTCCACAGGAATGTGCTGCAGTCTTAAATAAAATATTACATTTATACATAAAAAATAATATTATAAAGTTGGTATCTGTGGTAAAAGAAATAAAAAATATAGGTGCCCTGACTTCCTGCTTCTGAAACTCAATTTTGCAATACTGGAGCACACATTCAACTCTCTGTGAGCCTAAATATCGACTCCTTTGCTTGTAAGCCAAGAATCTCCATGATTTCTAGCCTTTACTTGCTTAGCACAGCAGGGAACATTCGGCTTTGAAATAAACAATTTATTGATTTTGCTGCACAGAAGGTGACTGAGACCTGTATTTGATTTGATATGAGTGCATGTTTGTGTGTAAGGCACAAAGAAAAGAGGATAAGTGCTTAAATAAGTGTATGTGCATGTTTCGGTGCCTTTATTTTTGTCTGAACAGGAAAAAATAAACAAGTTCAGACTATCTCCTACTGCTAAAATCATTACAGAATCAACAGCCACCATTGCTCATGGATGCCCTTCCAGAATTTCAGCTCCCCTGTAAAAGGACCAGCTTTCTGTTGAGGGGCTCCTCTGATCTCACCCCAGGCATCACCACAAATCTGCACCACTAACGCTACCGGCTGTCCATGATGCCTCAACACACAGAGATACAGTCTTTTCCTTCCAAAGTGCCTCCTTTTCATCCTTAGAATCACAACAGAGTCAAGTTTTTACTTAGTCGCTGTGAAAATGAAAATGCTTCCTAGCAGTTGGACACAGAGGCAACGTGGGGCAACGTGCTCAGCTGTGGCAGATAAGTGAATGTTTAAGGGTTGGAGTTAGTCATTTCATCAATTTCAGCAGGAATGGAGGCATGCATTATAGCAATAGTTCATTATATTAAGGCAATTTTATTGTTTGGCGCACTCCAACGTACCGGAAGATTGTTCATGCTAAGGCAAATTCTTCAGGCTGAGCAAATGAATTCCTTATGAAAATGAGATGTGAAACCAATTCATTAGAGTGTTGGATCTTATCAGAGAAAGTGAAGGGAAACAATTATTGAGACAAGGACAGGCCTAAATTGTTCATTAGCCTCTGTCACACAACTGATGTAACTCAAGTCTTTCCACAATGATGGAAATAAAATACATTTTAAGGATTTTATATTGAGGCCCATGAAGTACTCTGATGGAAAATTCCACAGAACTGCAAACTTACAGATCTGTCAGTCAGGGTGGTATTGAGTTAGCGTCAAACCTTTAAAATGAAACACAGTTTGAAAATGTTCAACTAAATGTTGATGCATGACGAAGATGGACTGAAATCTGCACAACTATGCTCATACAACTTTTTGAAAAGTCAGTTTTAGGAAAAAAGTTTTCTTTCCATTCAATCTCTTTGTATGCTCTAGTGCCTACTGGGGTGTTGGTGTGTGTGTGTGTGGGGGGGAGGGGGGGGGGAGATAAGGAGCTATAGGAGCTTTTAGGAGCTATAGCCTCTGTCTGTGGGCTACTCCACGGAGTGTGCTATGTGACCACAAACATTGTGCTATGCTTTTTGTAAAGGCTTTAAGGTACAGTGTGTAGTTTTTTTGGTATTACATACAAAAAATAAATAAATAAATAAATAAAATCAAGAATTTCTTTAATAAATACGTATTTTATCCCAATTTTGCCCCTTCCTTACCAATGACAGCAAATGCCAGATTATCTTAAATCTTATAAGATTATCCTGTAAAATGGTCTGAGGTGTGTTAAGATGGAATTCATCCCAAAAATCGGCTTCGAAACGGGTCGTGGCCAACAATCAGAAGTATAAAACATGTTTAATATATACAACCCAAAATCTTCATGTGTGAGGAAAGCCAAAGACTCCTGAGCTGTGACTCTGTGGATGGTGACGTGGAACGCAATGTTGCCAGTGCAAGCTGACTGGGGAGCAAGGAAGTCTGTGTTCACGCTGTCTCCAGTCTGTTATTTTTTTATTTCTGGATTTTTCTGTTAATAATAGTTGCAAAACCACCATCACTACTATCATCATGTATGTCCTCTGCAGACAAACCTGTTTTCCGGTTGCTGTCATGGAGGTTCTTCGTTATTCTTTGCTCCCGTCTGTGGAACCTCCCGGTCGCCCTCTAGTGATTCAGCTTCTGTCTGTGCAACCTCCCGGTCGTCCCCCAGACGATGAATTATTCCTTGTATATCTTCCAGAGCTCCAGTCAGTGCATCCTCTTATGATCCAGCAGTACGTCCTCCAGCAGTCCCGTCTGCACGTCCCTGGGTCCAGGTACTGTCAGTCTGTCCTGCCAGTTCCCAGTAATCACTCCCCTGATCATACGCACCTGTCCCTGATCCTCTCACTGTGCCATATTCCCTCTAGTTCAACACTGCAGCCACTCTTTCCTGATTAGTTACACATGTTTCCCATTTGCTCACCAGTCCTTATATTCCCTAGCAGAACATTCATTCCCTGTCAGACCTTGATGTTCTCACCAGCATGGACCAGTTCTCTCTCCCTTTTCAGCTCCCTGGTTTAAGGATGCCCAGTCAGCTCTCCTGCCGCCTGTCTGAGTAAGAGGATTCATTTGTGTGCTGTAACTAAATAAAGTCCTGTTAACCTATCTTCTGTCTCTATGAGGTCCATGCATGACAACTAGATTCTGAATTGGTTGCCGGACAGAATTGTGATGTTTGTGCTGAGATAATCGGAGCACACCACACACAGTACACTGTTAAATTTTTTTTATCCTCCTGTGTGGCGTCTCTAACAGATAAAAAAAATCTCATCAGATTAAGAAAATCCTTCTGTGTGTACCAGCCTTTAGTGAGCGCTCATCATCTCACTAGAACTGTGGTGAGCTAGCTTCATCCTGCAATATGTGCATGAGATTTTGTAGCCCAATTGGATAAAATACTGACTTGCTGATGTGGTCTGTGACTTCCTCTCTCTCTCTCTCTGAGTCTCTGCTGAATCAGCCATTGGGGGTGGGGGGGTTACTGCAACAAAATTACAGAGGTCTTAGTAAAGAGCTGGCGAGGCGTTTTTACATTTCGGCTGAGTTCAGTACATTTCAGCAGTGAGTACAGGTCCTCGTCATCCGATGGTAAATCTGGGACACAACTCTGTCCCGATCTCTTTAAAATTCTCTCCAGCACTTCTTCTGCAGTGTGCTTTTTCTTTTGGGATGCAAATTTATTTAAAAGTAGCTAAAAGTGGACAAAAATACCACAAACAGGTGCATCATCATGAATAGAACAGTTTTTACTATGTCTGTTTCTTTCATATGAACTTCAGTGTTTGTGGATCATGTTCATATCTGGCTTCTTCTTTGCATAATGGGCATCTAACCTGCATTTGAGGACTGCACAGTGAACAGATGCAGTTTCAGGAAGAGTTCCAGAATTCATGCAGTGATTTCCATGAAAAAAATCACGCCCGCAATGAGTACGAGTTTTCAAAACTAATTTTTGGGTAAGTTTTGGCAATTATACATTAAGTAACATTGTAGTGTTACTTTCCAGAATTTGGAGCAGCCACATTTATTTCTTATTAATTCACTCGTTTAAGGTTTTTTTTAACCTCTGTCAATTTTTGCTTCTGAGAGACTCTGCCTCTTTAAGATGCTCCTTGTATATCAGATAATGTTACTCAGTTACAAATCAAAGTGGGGCTACAAGTTTTCATGCAACAGCATAAATCTTTGACTTTAAATAGTTAATATAATAAAATCATTATCACTTATATATTTAAATTCTTAATCGAACTGCCTAAATCACAAATGCATGAAAAGTGTTGAGTTTCTTGTGCATCTTTTTAATGTTTTAATCAGTGTTAAATTGTCTGGAATTTCCTTATCAACACTAATGCAGTTATATTAAATGTGTTGACAAGCATCTTTAGATTTCATGGGTCTCATTATCTTAAATACTAATGCTCATTACAATAAAGTTAATATAAAGTACTTACAGTTTTCTCAAAATTAATCATAACTGAAGCCAAATTAAAACTAAACCGGGTTAGATTCAGTAATGGCTGTGAAACTGAATGTATTATTAAAGTCTGAACAAAAATACTGTTGAGCCACAGCTTTTCTACAGTGTAAGGAAGCATTTATACCCACTGCTGCATAGCTGAGGTTTCCGTTGCATCTGTAATATGAGCCTGAGATAAAATCTTCCATCTCAACACTTTTATTTATTGTCTCCTTCTTTTTTTACTTGATGATACTTGTAGCCTTGTAATGTGAAAAAAGTGTTTCTATTGCAGACAGCTGCATTCTGCATTTACGCCTATAATAATAATAATAATCTTACTGGGGAGAAGAGAGCAACATACAAAAAAGGGTAGTTGAAGATCACCCAAGTAATTAACGATGAATTACAGAAAATGGTAAAAGAAAGACAAATGCTAAATAACCATGGATCTCTCCACAGTGAACCCACAAGAAAAACAACACGAGAGCAAAGATGAAGGTGCAAAGAAATGGCAGGAAACGCTACACCTTATCGAAACCATGAGGTTTTCTGAGAGCTGCAGAGTATTAACCAGAATATTATTCTAGAAAAATCTGTTTGCTTTGAAAAATGTTGCATAGTTTCTCTGCTGATCCCTGCAGGTATCATGCATTTTCTTTGAAAGTAGGACTGTCTGTAATTAAAGTACTTTGAGTAAATGTCTGCGATGTTGACTTTGCTGTGCATTTAAACATCAACTCCTTTAAATAAATAGCTATGACTAATCCAGGATCCAGCCTCTACCAAATACAATATCTACAAAATAAAAGCTTTTTTCCTTACAGGTGCAAGATGAAATATCTAACTTTTTCTTATTTCGTAGTGTAGCTATAACAGCTATAAAGCAGCAACACAGTCAGAGGTGAGCGGAGTCATTCTTGAAACCACAATAAAAAAGTAATGTGCTTGCAAAGGAAAATTATCTATTTGAGGCCAAATTATGTCCCAAAGAGCACAAAGGCCAAATTAAGTGTTCTCACAGTTTTGTTCACTGCTCCCCAGTGCACCATAAATACAACCATATCATCTAATAGGCTTCATTTTTATGTTTTAGGATGACCACACTGTTCTGGGCCATATAGTATGCTGCCAAGCTTTTTCTTTTACAAACATGTTTTATAAACAGCAGTTAGTTGGAGTTTTTTCTGTAAAAAGAAACCTGATGCTTGTTACAAAAGTCTAAAAATGTCTGAGTAAAAACTATTTGTAAATCTGCATGGAAACATGTTCAACGTGTGACAATAAAAGGTGTTATTTTTGCAGGATTTTTAGAACAGGTCAAAAATCAGAGCTCCATGATGCAGTGGAGTAGCATTTTAGATGAGCAGAGACAATTTGGCCTTTAACTGTGCTATTATCAGTAAGCTTAACACGAAGCATACACCTCATAGGAGCCAATCGTGCCATGCACACGTGTCTCTGACGACTAGCTAGCTAACATTTCTACGCTCATCACAGAAATGTGTCTCCTCTGTATACCAGAATGGGCAGAACTTGAAGTGCAAACTTAAATTTCGAGGAATAATGAAGGGAAAAAAAACTGGATTCATTTTGTAAAGTGGGAGGCTGAAACAGCTCAGAGAATCTGATTTATACTCAGCGGATTGAAGGGTCAAGTTAACGATGCACTTACTTTGCATGAATGTCCTGGAGTTGCTCACTGTGGATCAATTGTGTGAAGAGTCAACATCACACAAAATTCTGAGCGCTCTCTATCTGCTCTGAAAGTGGAAGTTTCAGGGGTAAGTCAAAGGTTACGACCTCTGCTAGTTACAGCCATCATGGCTGGATCCTCGGCGGGACATACTTGAAATGAGACCAAGTTGCTTGATCTAACAATGCTAACAGCCGAGTCCAAAGGTGGAGGGTAACTAAAATGTTTTATTATCTGCAGCGCATGTTTGGAGTTTTACATCTAATCATATTGGCTAAAATCCTGAATTTGAGCTGATCTGAGATCTGTAAATCTACCTCCTCAACAGATCCCCCACACAGAAGAGAAAAAACTGAGTAGTTTCTTCCTGATTTCAAGACCTATTTTTATTTACCATGGGATTGTTTTAAGCTTTCATGTTTACCTTGGGGGGGTTAAACATAGTTTTCTTTGATCTAACAAACTCAGAACAGATTTATTTGTGCTTTACTTACTTTTTTTTTAAACAAACAGCTTTACTTATTCATAAGAGAACTGCCTACTTAAGTTGAACTACAAAAATAAGAATGAGAGTAAAGCTGAGCATTTGAGCAGCGACCAAACGCTCACAGCAATGTCCACAACTTTCCCTGAACTCCCACTACATCTCCTACATGTGCCCGAGGCGATCGGTACGTGGGCCTTGTCCAAATAAACAAATCAAGTTGAAAAGTGGATTTGCAAAAATATGGCTGGATAAAGTAAACAAAGAACAGAACTTGAGTTTCTTCCAGAGTACAGAATGTAATTATCAAAGAGATGTGTTTTTTTTTTTGTTATTTGTGGGGAGGAAAATGAGCCGTAAGCACAACATAGTCAAGCTGAGACTAATTTTAATTGGCAAAACACATGGATTAACGGCATTTATTTATGGCCATTATTTGAATGCATTGACAGCTAATCACTGACTTGAAAACAAAGACAGAAATGTGATCTTAACCTTTTCTTCACTAAAAGCAGAAAAAAAGAGTGCTGAAAAAAAAACCATGTACATCTGGAACAATGAGCTGACAGATGAAGCTGAGCTCATTTTGGATACAACACCACCAGGATGACCTCACCCTTTACAGGCGGTCATCTAATCTTCAGTTAAAAAAAACAACACTTACCTGTACATCTAAAAAAATGCATGCAACAAGCCTCACAGCTATGAGAAGGATTGTACTTATGGAAGGTTTCTGCAGAGAATTGAAAAAGAAAAAAACATGAAGCTTAATATAACCATTTTTAAATTGTTCTCTTTTTTGTCATCTCCATGGTGAATAACTCTCTAGTGGTTGAATCCATTAGAGAAAATGAACTTTAGCAGGCACAGGCAGTGGTTTAACTGCTTATTGTAATCATAATTAGCTCTGACTATGACTGTGAACATGAGCACTGATTAGACGGAACAACGCCGCCTTGAACTTGATTTAAGTTTTTGTGCAAATTAGCTACCTTGAAAATTTCAGCCTGGAACAAAGACAGTATCAGAATTATTGCATCTACGTTGGCTCTGGGTTGAAATCGTTTTCCTAAAGTCGCTTGAAGGTCCCAGACATTTTTTTCTTTTTGCTTTTATTTGTGTAGAAAACTGCTAAAGTTACTCTAAAGAATCTTATGTAAAATCAACTCCTTGAAGCAAACTGAGGGTTATGTGCCAACACTAAGTGATCAATAAGACTTCTCCAGCCATTTGTCCTGATGATACAAACTATCATGCAGAGGCAGCCATGTGCTGTGTTGTGAAAAAAAACATGTCCATACCTGCCAGCTGCCAGAACTACCTCACCTATACATTCACAAGCAGCTTTGATAACAAATCTTCCTGTTTTCCAACTGCAACACAACTAATCCCTGTAAAACAACATTTCCTGTTGTTTCTACCCAGGCCCTGCCAGATTTTGTTATGCTAACGCCGTGTCGGGAACAATCATTAAACCTGACAACTGACATTGAAGCCTGTCAGGACCGATGCCAAGCAAAACACTGTGGCCACACAGACAACTGACAGGTGAAAACACCAAGAGATTCATAGACACACAGGAACATGCACACAACTAATTCCACTCCCATAACAAACTGTATGTCAGAGCTAACTTTGAACTAAACTCGCCCCTAAGCTGTGACATGAGAGGAATCACAGGGGGGGCTGACAAATGCAAATGTTTACCCTCCATCTCCACAATAAAGAACCTCTTCTTCTGATGAAACCCTAAGACATACACTGCGTGTCACCATCATTTCTAGCAGTGTCTATTTCACTATTGACTATGTTATACCATCTAGTGGAGCTGTGCGGTAAAGCAGGAGGCAGAGCAGAGCTGTGCAGCTCAGGGTGAGATCCATCAGAAACACAATGCAGACAGTGAACTGCTTCACCACAGTATTCCTTCCTGGTGGAGGGCTTAAGGAGGATGGAGAAGCTTCAGCAGACCCCTGACTATGAGCCTGCTGACACTAATAGTCTGACAAAAAGCTGAAAGAAAATCTCTGTGGTGTTTTCGAATAAGATGTTGAGCTTCTTTTGAGTCTGGTGTGTAAACACTGCATTAATGTGACTGAGCACTGCTGTAGCATCAGTACCTGGATGAGAAATGTAAAAGCCACAAGGAAGCGTTCCGTTTCATTCCTATCAACCATCAATTCACACACCACCAGATGGAGCAGTGATCAGATTTGCTGTTGTTTCTAAAATTCTACATTTAATTTCCTGAAGAACATTACATTTATTCTGAGTGTGTGTGCAGTCATCGCTGTGTGTAGAAGGCAGCAGGTGTGATGGATGAAGCAATAAATTATATTTCTGGTGCTCCCAGTAGAGAAATTATGTTAATATATTTATTTATTGTCTTCTAAAAATTATTTTCATGTTCTGAACTCTCTTAAAATAGAAGAAAAAAAACATGAAACAGAATCTGTGAAAAGTCCAAATGTGCAGAAACATCACTGTCAATCTTCTGTCTGCCTCCCATTGCCAGAGCTCCTGACCTGCATCTCTCCTTCAGTTTTCACTCTTTATTTCTGTATCATCTGACAGATTAACTCTTTGCTGCAGCCACAGTTTGCTACTTTCCTGTTTTCTGCCTCTCACAGATTAATTAACTTCTCACTATTCCCTACTTTCATGCACCTATAAAAAAATTGCAACGCTAATGATTCTGTTATTTGTACTTTGGCACCAATAAAGCAATCTCTACAACTTTGTGTTTGTCCCAGTTAGTCCAGTTCAGCCATATGTGGTCTGGTCCAGTGCTTAATGTGTGCCAGACCTCTTCTGTGAGTGGAAGGAAGAGAATCCCACACAACTCCTTGGTCAGAGGAGACAGACCATGAGTAACACTTTAAAAGAGAGCACTTACCTGTAAGCCGGAGGGCAGGTAGCAGAGCCCAGAGGAAATCCACGATCAGGGAAGGTGACCCAGCAGGAAGAAGGGGGAGAGAGAGAAAGAAAGAGAGAAAATATTTGTATTAATGTCTATCCATTAAGAAGCCACAGTGCATCCAATGTGTGAATAAATCTGTAAACATCCATCAACAAACCTAATCGTTTATCAACCTTCGGTAGTATGTTTGGATTCTGGGCTGATGTTTAACAGATTTTTTTTTTTTTTTAACTTGTCCAAAACAAACTTTCTCCTTAAAAAGATCAGTGATGAATGAAATCCCAAATCATATACGCCTCCTGCATAGCAAAGATCCGTTTCCAGCAATTTCCATATAAAAGAAAAAAAAAGGATAGGATTTATGTGAAAAAGGGCTGCAGTGGAAGGGTGCAACATGAACACAATCAGTCATTACCACTAACATAAATGATGCACAGCCCGATAGGAAACGCACATTGGCACTAGATGCTAATTCTGTCCACTCACATGTAGCTGTAGAGCATTCTGGTTTCCGTTTTTACACGTTAAGCAACTCTTAGAGTTGTTTTTTTTTCATTACAAAAATCAAACATGCCCGAGCACTCTCACAGTGTCTTAATCATACACACACTTTACCGGCAAACATCCTGAAAGAATCAGACTCAAGAGGGAAGGCCGGGAGGCGAAGAGAGTCAGTGCTCTTCAACTTATTCAAGAGTCAGAACAAAGTCTGAAAATAAAGCTAGAGAACAGCAGATGATGCAAGACAGCAGCTATATGAGTAAAACATTCAGCCTTATACACATGAGTCCAAAGTTGATTAGCTTTTACCTTCAGGAAGTACAAGGAGTCTGACAGAGGATCTAATAAAAATGGGTAGAAAAGGGGCAAGAACAACTTTTATTGATCTGTAAAATCAATTCAAATAAGAGAAAATAGAATTTAGTTTTATGTGTGTGAACGTAAAACTTCATTGTCTCTGATATAATGTGATTTCTGTGTAAACAGGTTAGATGAAGAGCAAAACTCCTCAGGATAAACAGAAACATTCATTTAGTGAAGACGGAGCTGAAAGTGTTCTAGTGGTAAAATGCATTTTTCTGATGTAAACTATGCCACAGAATCCTCAAACAAGAGTCATGCTGTCATTTCATGGCTAAAATCCTAACACACAACATCAGGGGACCAAATTCTGACATTTGCTAGAGGCTGATGGAGTCGGAGGACTAAAGCAATACCTAACCCCAATACAGCTTTAAAAAAAAAAAAAAATGTATACTGTAACAAAGATTCTTAACATTATGAATTAAAAAAACTTAAACAAGTTTAGATAAACAGAATCAAACCAGCAGATATTTTTTTAAGTAAGTCAAGAAATAGTAATTTAGACTCCAGGTCTGCTTTCAAAACCTCTGTCCTGAGTGTGGAGAGCATGATTTAACAAGATTATTAGGTTGTGCTGTTCCCAAGGTAACGCTCCCCACTTTACTTCCTGCCAAAAAGATGCATCATTTGGCAAAGCAGACCGACTTGGCTGCTGAACATCGAGGCGAGAATCTGACCAAACAGAAAGTGTTCAAAGTTGAACAAGTTTAAGTCACCCCTTCAGCTGGAGCAGGACTTTGCAGGGCTTCTGCCTTTTACTGATCATAAAAAAGACTTATTTCCAACAACAGCTTAGAGGCAAAGCTGCTTCTCTTTTAAAGATGTACGAGACACAAACAGACCAAACTCTTTATGACATTTGTACACAGCAGGAATGCAGAAAGATTTGGACAGATAAAGCGCGCCTGCAGTTGTGCTCAACAGCATCATTGTAGGCAGGGAAAGTGATTACAGATGAAAGGGATTGGCTCTCCTTGGCTCTCTAATTGCCTCCCCCACTTTAATAGGAACCATCTATCACTCCCTATAGCCAAGAGACAGACTGTGGAAATTCCTACGCCTCGGAGGAAGAGACTCTACTGTTTAAACTATTCTGTCCCTGAACTGCACACAGACACCAACATCTCTGAACTGACTGCTGTCACACACTGAAAAGCATTCCCTGTATTTCAAACATTTCCCTTCAGACACAAGCTGAGGGATGTCAAAGCAGAAGGGAAGGGCTTACTTTTAAGCGTCAGCATCTTTACTTTTCCAGAGGGCGATGAGAATCTTTGTTGCAGCTGCCAGCACACTGCACCCAATATCCACAATACAATGTTTTATCACACACTCTTAAAGACCATTTAACAACCTCAGCAGCCACAATTCAAAATATCGGCATCTGAGCATGAATCAAGCTGAGTTTTCTCTGAAATATGCAGATAGGCTGAAAAAAAAGTAGGATTTTGTACTTCACACACTTGCTGTGAAGTAATGTACAGCTCTTGGGAACACAAAGCCTCATTGAACCATAATAAGAAGCAAATAATGCTTTTTTTCATTCATAAACTCTGTCTGAACTTTCAGAGACTCATATTTCCTTTTTGTCAAATCTTTGCTGGGCATAATTTGGCAAATACTTAAAGGATGTAAGACTGCAGAGCATTTTCTAGGCCATTTTATTAATTAGATTACTGCAGTTTATTAACAGTAGCGCAACTTACATAAGCAGATATGATGGGGTGTACAGAGTTATTCTGAAATGTTATTAAGGGCATATTATTATTCTAATATTCTATTAGCTCTAGCTGGTTTGACATTTATGGTCTTCATTGACACTTGTTGGTCCCTCATAAAATATTTTTACTTCTATGCTACAGTGTTGCAGAGCTCCACAGAAAATGTCAGTTTTAGACTTGCGGTCCACTTTAAGAGTCATACTTGCTGTATTCATTTTCATTAACACAACTGGAAAAGTATCATACAACTCAGCAACTGGGTGGGTTTGAACCTGTCAAAATGACTGCATGATTAAATCACCATGACTGTTTATGATAATGTTTTATTCTTTTTCATTCATCTGTGTGGAAACAGCTTGTTTAAAGCTGCAGTTCGTAACTAAATCAAAGATCAATGACAGAAAACATTAAAATATCATTAAACCTGTTTCTATTGGTAACTTTTCCCTTCATTAAAATAAGTTATTTATTCTCTTTGAATGAGTCATTCATATCTGCTCGCCGTGGGTTCACATACATGACAGCTGCCATGTTTGTGCCACCGATATTTACTACAGTGTCTGAATGGTGATTCAAGAAATGATTAATCAATTTTGGTCTTGAAATGCCCTCATCGTGCAAAAGAAACTATCTGAAAAGCTAAAGGACAAACATCTTATAGCTTATCTCATGCAGCTACAATCAAACAGAAACTGTTTCAAGTCCCTCTTAGAGCTCAGATGAGTGATGCTGTGTTTTTGTTGAAGTACAGATCGTAGGTTTGTCTTTATCCCTCGATTGCACTCTTCATTGATCCTGAGAGAAAAGGATTTAAAGTTAAGCTGCATTGTTACTAGTGAGTGTTAATACATATTTACCTCCACCTGCGTGGAACAAATCCTTCTGTCAGGCCCTGGACCACTGAGATGAATCATGCACTGCTGTGCAGAACAGCACCAGCTTGTCACAACAGGCTGAGTGATGAGGCTCGAACAGGCAATCAAAACCAGATTAAAGATCGAGAAGCTGTGTGAGTACTCCAATTTACTGAACATGACACTGCACAGTATAAAGAACACACAACTTTAGACTGCAGAAACTGAAGCTACTATTTATACTGACTGCAGTTTATCAAAGGTGGATTTGCTCCATCCAGATAAAAGCCCAAAACCCCCGTGATGATAAAGTTCTGGTTTTCAATATGATCCATATGTAAATATTTAACTATGATCATTTATGGTAGTGTTGTTCGTCTGCATGATGTTAGTCCCTTTAAAGAAACATTAGGATTTTTTTTTATTCTCTTTTTCATGATGCATTCATTTAATTCTTACAAACGGGGCGAACAGTTAAACATATCTGATCTGGAAAGTTAGCTTTTCATAACTTACCCTTTAATCATTGAATATGTGAAGCACAAAGTGCATGTCATTCTTTATTCAATGTGCAACACATCAAATAATAAACCCATTTTCCTGAGGCTCGAACAGGCAGTAGTTATTTTAAAATCAGTGACAGTTTAATTAGATGTTGTCATGTCAACTGTCAAAGGTGTAATCTTTATTTTGAAATACTAACAATAGGAAATTTTTCTCGTAATATAGTTAAAATTTAAATAATTCATGTAATTTAAACTCTTTTTTAAAATACCTGTTTATTTTGATAGTTATACAAATGTTATATATTATGAATCCCATATGTTTGAACTAAATGACATTTGACCTAACACCATAAAAGTCCTTGGGAGCCTGTTACTGGCTCATCTCAAAAAGCAAGTGAATACCTTTCATTACCCAATAAAGTTTGCAGAATTATATTGCCATCTACCTGCTTCAGAGAAACCACTTTTATCTGCACCAATCAGGCAGCTCTTTTAAGAGTTTTTTTTTATTTTCGGAGGAGATTTTCTTTATCTGGGATAATAAAGGACAAAGGTCTTATCTTGTCATTTAATCTTCTTGTGTGTTTATATTTTTGTATATATGTCTGTACGCAGAGGAGACAGCACATTTCTCCTGTTGATTCCTGCATTAGGTGCCTGATCTTTTTAGGGTTAATTTTAAAATCCATATATTTGTTTTTTAGGTCTTTAAAGGCATCTTGTTATCAAGGGGGTCCATGAAAGCAAAAAATACACAATACATCACAAACAGGAACATAACACAAGACAACATATCCATACAAGAAAACATAATATATTACAGTTCAACAAACAAAAAATGAAACAAACAAAAAAGACAACTTAAAAACAACTTATAATAATAATAATAATAGGGAATAAAGAAAAAAAATAATAAAAAAACAAACATGTATTAACAACAGTAATACGGCTGGTTAGCTCAATTGGAAGAGCATCAGTCTCCCATGTCGAAGACCAGGGTTCAAATCCCCCAGGGGACGAACATTAACACCTTCCAGTTGGGTCCTCAGGCAAGACCCTTAATGCTACTGCCTAACCATTCTAAGTTGCTTTGGATAAAAGCGTCAGCTAAATCAAATCAAATCAAATCAAATCAAGTTTATTTGTATAGCCCTATATCACAACAAAGTTGTCTCAGAGGACTT
>JBAMHW010000023.1:22376035-22395261 GCA_037177495.1 Rhadinocentrus ornatus
ACCTGACGGGACACTCGACCTTCACATTTATGAATCTCCGCGGCTTCCGTAGTCGTAATAACGCTCTTAAACGGTGAGGCTCCAGTAGACGACTACTCGGTTGCTTGCAATATATTAGCGCACCACTAGATGGGAGTAATTCTTACACACTGCGGCTTTAACGGTGCATTCATGCTAGAAGAGTTCAGGGGGTTGTCAGTTCAACTGGGTAATTCAGAAAAAAATATGCACTTCCCTTTGGTTTGATTTACTTTCACATCGCATTTTACTGAAGTGGACCAGTCTGGACAACATCAAGTAGTTATAACAACTGTACCCTCTGAAAATATCATTGACCAAGAAGAAAAGTAAAAAAAAAATCCAGCTCATTTATTGGCCAGAACCGAAAACAGGTCATTCACCACATGTAAACAATGAAGCAACAATATTATTATGCAGTCAATGTGGCTTTACCAAGAAGCTGCCCAATATCAGCAGCAGCGGCTTTCCAGCCTGTTGCTCATTAACATCGTTTCCTCTCTTTGGTTCACTGGATGGTCACTTGTAAGTGAACGAGACCCTGGTTTTCCACTAGACCAGAGTTCTTGTCTTTGGTCCGCACTAGAGTGTGAACGCGCATTCACACTGCCCCAAACGAGCCATACTATCCGTGAAAGCAGGGTTTGTTTAAAGCGGACCAAACAGCGCCAGTGTGAAAGCATCATGAAGCAGATCCATGAGAGCAAATTTTGAGGTTGCATGATTGGTGCTTTTCCAAAGTCATTAGGAAAAACACCTTATTTATATATTTAGGCCTCCACATAGCTTGTTCTAACTGTTTTTGTACAACACATGAGCTCAGAACAACAGATCTGTTCTTACTTCAAACTCACAAATGGATCCTACAAAAATTATATCACTTTTTTTTATCACAACAAACAAAATTCCTGACCCAGAAAGACGAAGCCATATGTCTGCATGTAAGAAGAATTACGCTACAGGGATGCTCATCTTTTGTTCTCTTGATCAAATGTCAAAACAAATTACAAAAGACAAATATTTCTAAAGAATTTGTGAATGCAGGTTTGAGTTTTACAACAGTAAACAGTAACATTTTATTTAACACAAGGGCACAAACATAACTAGAATAATCTCAAGTAACTACAAGTTGCTGTATTATTCAGACTGCATCGAAGTATGAATGACTGTGGAAACAGATCTTCTTCTGTGGTTCAACATTTGGCTTATTTACCAAATGTACAGATGAACAACCGAAAGGTGGCCAACTGGAGCTTTTTGTACACACCACAGATAATTTAATAGAGACAGCAGTTAGGTTTTATTGCTCTGATGTGACAACACAGCCTATTAAAGACACACACTCAAGAAATAAAAAGACAGTTCTGTACAAAGAGAACAGGCCCAATTATTTCCTAGCAAATCTCCCAGCAGTGATCCATGAGGATGCTGAATTGTAGCCAGAGCAGCAAATAAATGTGTATCATGGGGAGGATATTAATAGGATACATTCACCTCTGCATGCGCACACACACCAACAGACCCAACAGCACTGAGCACTCAGGGTCTCTCAATTTATTAGAGCTCTGCTGACTCCAGATACTTGACTTCAGTATTCCAGTTCACCGCATGCAATTGTTACAATACAGTCAGTTTCTGGTGATGCATGGCATGCAGAATGAAAATGTGATAAAGGGAGTGTTATGCAAAAAGACGAGTACAAGGAAAAGCAGAAAGGACAAGGTAAGAGGAATGGATTTCAAGATGCATTGGTTTTTAATGTTGTTGAGACACTGCTGCAGTGGTTAGCAGATGTTGCTTCATCATTTCTAGTGGGGCCATTAAAGCTGAGATGACTTCCAGGCTATTCGGATGTCACAGCATTGCTTTATAGCTCACTTTGCAGCTGCTGTGTGCTGAAGTCATTTCCATTCTGGTTTACACATTGTCTGAAGAGCACCACATCATGAGTGGTTTGTGTGAATTATAGAGTTTGCAAAGACTCTGATTCATCAGTGCACATTGACATCATCCTGTGAGGTTTCATTAATACTTTGTAAGTATTAATTACCTGTCCAACCAGGTTGATGCTTATCTGCGTAAATTCAGATCTCAAAAATGAACAGACTCACAGAACAAAAAAGGTCAAACATCCACAACACTCACCCTAAAAGAAAAATTCAAAAGAAAAAAGGGAAGCTGACACCATGGTAAATAAATCTTACTTTTGTTTTATTCATTTTCAAAGAACAAATCCATTGAAGATTTTTGTTTATGTTCCTGTGTGTTTGTTCATCTTCTCAATCACTCCTAAATAAAAAATATGCAGCTCTATTCCTGTTGTTCCTGTAACATTTGCTGTTGCTTCAAATTTCTGGGCTTTGGTAGGTTTCTCTTCAACAAAACATTTTTTAGTATAGCTGTGCAGGTCTCAGCTAAGGAGAAAATAATTGCCAAATCCTTAAGTGATGCTTTAAGCATTGATAATGCAAATGTACAAGTCTGCCTACCATATACTTACATGATCCAGATAAAATGTTTTTTGTTGGTTTATTTTCATACAATCAATCAATATGTTTTAGAAATAAGAGGGTAAAATATATCTATATGTCTTCAGTTGGTGGGCTCCACCAGCCACTAAAATATCTGCTCTAACCTATGTCTTCATGAATATATAAAAAATATGTGTTATTTATTAATATTGCTGGAAAACTATGAGAACTGAAAATAAACACAATGGATTTTCTAGAGTCCTTAAAAACCTATTTATCTTGGAAAATCAACAAGCTCCTTTCCTTATTCTAACTGAGCACAAGAGACACAACTGGGTCTTTAGCTGGACAAATGACTCCCTTTTCAGCTCTCTTTCTCCAAAAACGTTTCCCCGAGGACTGTGGTAACAAGACGAGCACACTAGCCTTTAGCAGTTAGCATCAGTATTAGCTACACATAGCTAACCACGAATTGATTGGCTTTATTGTGTAGTTGTACGTAGTGTGTTAGATTTATAATCATTGTAAGTATTTAAATACATTTTATTGTTCAATTTTCACTAATAATTGTTCATGGACACTTACTGATAATAACATTGGCTCATCTTCAACCCCAACAATTTGGTTCCTCGGGACATTTAAGAGGTTTAATTTCTTCTTGTCCCCTATGTTTCAGTCATTGAGGGAAAATTAGTCCATGATGAGGTTTGAAAATGTGGCATGACTTTAAATGTAAGTGTAGCTGTTCTTTAAATTCTCTTTAAATTATGTATGATGTCATTATGCGATGACATAATACATACAAGTTGCAAATGATGTGATGGGTAGACTACATGTTACAGACTGATGATTGCAAAGCTGGTCTATAAAGCCTTATATTATCTAAAACATAGTAATAACAGTAAATACATACAACCCATATACTGTATCGGTTAGTATCGGCGTCCATTCATTTCACATTTTATTTTAGTTCCTTGAATGGGAGTATTTTACTGCGGCAAGAAGTATTGACACCTAACAACAATAGATGTGAGGTTTTTTCAGGATTAACTCAAACACCAGTACAAGGTGGTGGTGGGTGTCTCTCCCTGTACTGTCCTTCACACTTCAACATGCAAAGTCAAATTTATAGTGTAGCAATAACAAAAAATCCAACGCAAGCTAAATATCCATTTCATATGAGTTTTTGCTGTCTTTGCACAACTGGTATAAAATAGTTTGAGTATGTCTGACTGTTTAGTTGAACCAATTTAATAAATTAACTTGGATGAATTTAATTCACTCATGTTAAAAAAAAAAAATGTTTTCAGGGCTCCAGACCACTGTTATGAATTGTGCACCTAACTTTTTAATTTGGGCGCACCAGCCAAAAATTTAGGTATACTAATGTCTAAGACATCACACACATATACATTTTAAGAATTGCTTTCTGTAAAGCGCTTTGAGTCAGGCTGACTGTGGAAACGCTTTATAGGTACAAGTCCATTTACCATTTTACCATTTAAATTATAGTGAACCAAGAAGAACACATTTTAAGAAGAAATTATAAAAGATCATTTACTAGTGCTGCTAGTGCAACTAATTGCATGACATGATCGATTAATCTCTCTGGACCTTCCACATTGCCTGTAAATATGTGGCTAAAATATTTTTTAAATCTATTTTTCTTGTCATTAAGTTTGAAACTATGGAATTTTAAATTTTTTTTACTTTAAATAATTTTCCACAAATATCTACATCCCTGGCTATAAATTCTCTAACTTTGCATTCTTAGCTTGACTGTTTAGCTTTATGTCTGCACCTGCACCCTTCGCTAAGGGATTAACATCTCGTTTCTGGATGTAGCATCAGGTGCGATAATGTAACTAGAAACTTGTGTGGTATCCATCAAAATATTTTGATGACACTGATCTAGGCAGCTCCTTTCTGCCTGTATCATATACTAGGTGTATAAATGCTCAACTAGCTTTTTCCTTTTTCTTTCCCAGGAGTGGCTGAGTTTGATGGAGGCTGCTCTAGTTTTTTGGCTTCTTAGCCAAATTCACGAGTAGAGTTGAGGTTTGTCCGTTCATGCAACGTCACCCAGACAGAAGGGTGCAAGTGGTCAAAATGGGTTTTACTTTGATGCAGCTTTTCTTGCTCATTTGTCTCAGACATGGTAAAAAACCTAACTCTTAGATCAGGGAAAGCAGATCCCACCCTCATATGAGCAAATTCCACCATATTCTGGGTTTTACAACTGATTCCATTTGTCCTGTCAATTCCATGACCCCATCAGTGCCACTCTTCATCATATTGAATGTCTAATGTGGGCCAGGTTGCAATTTTTAACGGACACAGTGTACGACTTCTAATCAGAGGCAAACAGAGTAGAATGCCACCCCTCCTCTGGCTTTAATTGGCTTTTTATGATAATGTCATTCTTCTCTGAGCTTGGGTAATATTGGAATGAACGCACACAATATGCAGACAGACATTCTGGAAGGTAAAAGTTCTCCGTCTAGATGCACGATGTGACCAAGAAAGAAAAGTTGGCTTTAGAGCAAATACTCTTGCTGGAGTGTAACTTATTCCTCAAGGCTCCAACATTTCTCATGAAACCAAAGCAAAGATCACAGAATCTCAGTCATCATCAGGCTTTAAATCTAAAAATTATTCCAAGGAGCATTTCTATCCTAAGGGTTACCCTTCAATTAACCAAGAATTGATTCATAAGATACGATCTCAGCTGCTACATTTATATCGTTTGGATTTGGATCTTCAACTACTTGCTGGTGTCTCAGTTATCCAGGCAACTGTTCACTCAACCAAAGTAACAGAAAAATGAACCATCTGACAAATTCGATATGATGGATCTTCTCCCTTAAGGTTAAAAAAAAAACAAAGTAAAGGAAATTTCTAAACCGTATAATTGACTTTCACATTTTAGTTTGAGGTTCAGTAATAAAAAATATCAAGACGTGTTGAAAACAAGCAAAATGAAAGGAAAAAGCTAGAGCTTAAACTGGCCTAATAAATAAACCTGGAGTGAGTGCTCAGTTTGCTTCTGAATATCTCATGAGAAAATACTTTTTATGTAATGACTGATAGAAAAAAACACAGTGCTGCCATACAGGCAACAAATGAAAGATTCATTTAAAATAAGTTAAATGGATATTTTATGGATTAAATTGATAGAGGCATTAAATTTTAGTGCTTCATTCCTAAAAGCTTTCACCTCACTGCAACCCTTTTTTACTGTGTTATCAAGCTCAATCTCTTTCCTTCCACTTTAAGCCATTAATTGCATATTTCTTCATAGTAATTGAGATAAATATCAAACATTTAGAGCAGGGCTATTCAACTGGTGGCCCACAGGCAAGAACCCACCAATCAGTCTGCTTGGACCGGCCCACTGCCCATCTACTTGTAAATAGTAATTTAATGATTTAATAGCAGCAACTAAACTGTGAGCGCACCACTTTGCCACATTCTGTGACCCTATGTAGCACTGTCGTTTACACTGTTGACGGAAGACCAAAGAAAATTTTACATTCAAAGTATAAAAAGTTGACAATGAAAACAGAAAACTTGAAAACTGGACTAAAAGATATGCACACAATGCTGAATTGGCTCCCGGTGGGGCCAGAGTATCTGTCAAAAATAAATTAATAAATGAAGTGGCTAAGTAAGAAGCCTATTAATCTATGCATACGCTTTGATTTAAGTAATTATCTGAGAAGAATAATTATATGTGGATCAATACTAAAATCTCTATTCGTCCAGGACAGGTGCTGCTAGGATGGAGACAGACGTTACTCTAGTCCTTGCTGCAGGAAGGTACTATCCAGCTACTACTAGGCACTATGAGGGGGAGAAAATGTGGAGCTGGTGGAAACTGTATGTGTAGCACTGGCACTGGTTTTTGGGGAAGTGATTTATGTCTGCCTGCTGCTGGTTTATGTTTTTGTGCTGATGTTTGAACAACAGAACTTACCTACAATCTTAAAACTAAGGCTACGACAGCAGAGCACAATGCACAATTCGGATTTTTTGTGAAATCTGAGTCTGTTCCCATTTCTAATTAAACGCACCTTGTATGTGATCTGTATGAACCTGAAGCACCAAAAGTGCCCCACATGCGTAGAAGGCACAACGACATGACAGTCGCAGCCAGTAGTGGTGGGAGAGTGATGGGAGTGTCTTTACAGATACGGAGTTTATAAACATATTTGTATCAATGTGATGAATGTGTTTCAATGACATGTAGGTCGGATTAATGCGACCTGGCCGTTCAGACTGAAGTCGCATGGCAAAAGATGAGATACGTATAGTTTTTAGGACCACAAATCCAAATGACCTGGGTTGCATTTGAAAAAAATCAGATCTGTGTCATTCAGTCTGTTATGAAAAGATCAGATACAGGTTGATTAGGGGCAAAAAAAAATCGGATCTGGGTCACTTCAGCCTGCGGTGTGAACGTAGCATAAGGCTTCCTGTTTTATTCAAATGTGCAGTAATTACAGTTTTTTATGATTGCTGAGACACATTTCTTGAAAGATTCTCTCCCTTTCTCTAAAATGTGAACACAAAACCCAATTTTTAAGGTACATTTACAAAACCTCAGACTCTTCTTGCAAAATCAAACTCTCAACTCAGAAAAGTTTAATCTGTGCCCAAAACTGAACTATGTTGTCAAATCATGCCCTGAGCCAATCAAAATTAAAAACATGACTTAGCAGTCACTGAATACTACATAGAAACACAATGCTCAGGACATGAAGCTGCAGAAATAAATGTTTATTGTTCATTATAGGCTAAATGCATGTTGCAAAACAAATAACCTGTGCATTTAGCACTTGTATACAGGAAGTCTAGGTAAAAATAAAGTACACACATATACTAATGAGAAGGGCATTACTCAGCCACAGCATCATTTCTCTGTACTGGACCACAGGACTTTATCAACATCACAGGCCACATTTTATCATCAGCAACGGGGTAAAAAAGAACAACCTGACATGCCATATCATAAGGTGATTAATAATCATGTGATTTAAATTGAAATGTATTGCTGCTTTGTGTTAACAGGGGAATGTGAGGCCCACCAGCCAAAGCCTTCCAAAAATTTGGCCTACGGGAAAATGTGGCTTAATAGCCCTGGTTTAGAGATGTGAATGACATTGAAATTTTGAATACATGCACTGTGGAATAAAGTGATGCAAAGACTATATAGCTGTTGATGGAAAAATGGAGGCATTCCAGACTTCATAGGTAACAGAAATAACCTTGAGAAGAGACTGAGAGGGTGAGTGATTGAATCCATTGTTGAGTTTTTTAGTGAAGTCCGTCATATGAGTTCGCAGAAAATCCATGACAGATATCTGTCCCCTGTCAGTGTGAAGATGAGTGTTTGGATGGGTACACTAACTCAAAGCCACAATATCACATTGTTCACCGCCTGAATATGTAACCATGAAATAGTCACATGGAGAATTCAGAGCAGGAACTGATGAAAAACAACACTGTGGGACAGTCCACTGTGCCCACAAATCTTTTAGTTACCTGGAGTCAGAAAGCTGAGTAGTTTCACTTTAATGTCTGCCCATGTTTCAAGTGATAGGAGTTGTTCCTCATCGAAGGTGAGTGTAAGAGGAAGAAGGATGTTGTCTGCTGCACAGATGGAGGTAATTTCTTGACTTGTGATGTTATGGCTTATATAAGCTTTTCTCTTTTTGTTGTGTGGTAAGTTCTCTTTCTTTATGAGTTGAATTTCTTGTTGCATTTACATGCTTGGCCAAACACAGATGTGTAAAATTCATCTCAATTCCAGCATCCCTGCTATTAAGTGATATATATTTTACTTCTAACCACCTAATCCTGGATTGTTAGTCTGACTATGAGACTACCTCAATTTAATCTGATTACAGTTAAATGTGGTTGCATGTATTTCGGCAGTGAGGTTTCAAACAAATTTTTAATATCTTTTGAAGCAAGTTTTGTGAAAGATTTTGACTTCACAGACACTTTCATCATCATGGCACAGAAGTTGTTTGATGCCTTCACAATTTCCACAGCAGGCAACCATGACTCACAAAAGCCATTCTTAATTTGAGCAGATTAGGGTCTACTAAGAATTAGATTTTCAAGGCCTAGTACACACATAAAGATTTTTATTATCTTATGAGATTTTTTTATTGGTGCGAGACCTCACACGCGAAGATAAAAAAACAAAACAAAAAAAAACAGGCATTTAACAGTTCTGATCATACCGTGTGTGGTATGCTCCGATAATCTCATCACAGAACAACATACGTATGACGTTGCTGTCCCGAAACTGATCTTCAATTTAGTCCTCCGTACCAGACATCTCATGTGACCAAATGTTATCTACCAAAAACGTAGAAAACCATAGCAACAACCAGCAAAAAACAAATACGAAGATCCATAGCAACTGTTTACGTTCCACGTCACCATCCACACAGTCACAGTTCAGAGGGCATCGGCTTTCCTCACATTCATGAAGATATTATTGTGTTTAGTATATCCGATTTTCAGCCACGACCCATTTCGTAGCCGATTATCTGGACAAATCCACTCATAACACACCTCAGACCAAATGATAAATGTACAGTAAATTTTATAAGACTTAAATCGGGACAAAAACATCCCAATAATCTTTGTGTGTGTACCAGGCATAATGTTTAAAATGATAAAATAAAATGTGCAAATTGTAAGGACTTTCCTCAAGATGGTGAAGAGATACTTGATACATGAGACGAAGCAGACATTAAGCCTCTGGCCATGACTGTCACTGTTAAGGACACAGTAAAAGAGGTACATAAGCTCAACAAATGAGGAAAATTCAAAGTGAATTAAACAGAACATAAACAAAGAAAACATGGTTTTAATAGGTGCCTTGAAGGTAAAATTTGATTTAACTCTAAAACTTCTATTATATTACAAAATTACAAAGGCAGAGTTTATTAAATTAAAGCAGACGACTACATTAATTTATTAAATACACAGCTTAACCACCTTCCTCCAGCTGTTTTGGGAGATAAAGATTTATGAAAAAAACACACATTAAAACCAAAAAGGGAATATATTTTCTAGCCACAGCATTTTACTATTATTAAAATTTAGTTGCAGTGTCTTAAAAAGATGGGCGCAGAATGACCAAAACTGACTTTATTTCCCCCTTCTTAGTTAAACTAAGTAACATTAGTTTATAATTCAAAATAAAAACAAAAGCTTTACTCTTCAGCTAAAGAGGCAAAGAGATTAAAGTGGCTCTATTATGCTCATTTCAGGCTAATTTATTTTTAAAAGTCAGGAATCAATCAAGCATTTTTCACAAACCCTTGTATTTGTTCTATATCGATCCTTTCAGATCTGCCTCTGCCAGAAACAAGCAGAATAAGACTCTTCCTAAGCCCCCCTGATACGAGCTGCTTCTGATTGGTCCGGGAGTAGTTGTTGGGAGTGCAGTGTTTTTGTAAAACAAGCAATATAAATACTTAGTAAACAATGTCAACACAAAACATACAGCCGTACATGTTCGAGCCCAAATCAGACCCCGAAGACAAGAGTGAACAACTCAGAAACCCGTAGCAAGGAATGCAGCAGGACGTATCTGTTAAGTACAGCCTTTCTCAAAGTGTGGTCCCCGGACCACTAGTGGTCCGCGAGCAACCTGAGAAAACCTGTTGGATTGTTTTAAAGAAAATGTGATGAACAAGGTCTCACAGTTTTTTGCACCAGGAAAAAAATGCAAAGGTTACAAAGGCTTTATACAAGGTGTCCCTCCTGATCGCCAAAGCAGGAAAACCTCATTCAATAGGTGAGAATTTAGTTAAACTAGCTGCAAACGTGATGGTCAACATATTCTTTGGGGAAAAAGCCTGCAACAAAATTAACAGGATTCCCCCCTCCAATGACACCGTTCAGCGGATAAAATGTATGGCTGAAAGTGTGGAAGACCAGTTGGTGACACATTTACGCCGAAGTCGTATTTTTCACTACAGCTGGAAGAGTCCACTGATGTGGGAAATGAGGCAAATCTGCTTTGTTTCGTGAGATTCATTTATGCCAGCGGAGTACATGAAGATTTTCTCTTTTGTCGTTTCTTGCCAACCAACACTAGGGGAGAAGATATTTTTTAATCCCTCAATGATTTTATTGTGAAAAATAACCTGGCCTGATCAAGTTGTGTCAGAGGTGATGTTATTCGTGCATCCCAGTGATGAACTGCATGACAGAACACATGATTTTCAGTGGCTTGCAAAGTGGGCATCCTTGGTGGATATTTTCAGCGCTCTCAATAGTTTAAATGTGGCGCTGCAGGGGAAAACTGTGACCATCTTCAATGTCCGAGACAAAATAAAAGCCACTCTCCTGAAGATGGAATTGTGGTGTGACCGTCTGGATCGCGGAGAATTTGACAACTTTCCGACACTCGCTGATTTTTTCCTCACTGCGGGAGAGAATGTGGATGAGAGCACTGTTGCATCCTTCAAGCAACATCTGCAAGGCCTCCACTCTCAACTGGGAATATATTTCCCAGAATTAGAAGCAAGCTGTGAGTGGATCAGATATCCATTTGGGGACAAAACGCACATCCAGGAAATCAGTTCCGAGGTCTCACCGAGAAAGGCTGACAGCCTTGTGGACATTGCATCAGATGGGACATTAAAGACAACTTTCACGGAGAAAAGTTTAACTGACTTTTGGCTCTACATCCAACCTGAGCATGCTAAGCTCTCTAACACTGCACTCAAACTGCTGATGCCGTTTCCATCCACCTACAACTGTGAAGCCGGATTTTCTGGACTTGTAGGTTTGAAAAGAAAGCAGCGCAATCGGATTAGTGTGGACAACGATTTAAGACTGAAACTCTCAGATTTCTAGCCAGATATTACTTCACTTATGGCACAGAAAATGCAGTACCATTCTTCCCATTAAGATGGTAATAAAACAATAACTGAGTACAGACTAAAATATAGAAAAATGATTTAAACTGTTGTGAACTGTTTAAGTTGGCATGTTGTTTTGGGGGCTGTTTGGAGTTAGGTGGTCCGTGAGTGTTTCCTGTATGGATTAAAAAAGTTTGAGAAACACTGGTTTAGTAAACACTCTGCTTACCAGCTATAGTCCATTGTAACATTGTTTGCCGTTCTTCACTCGCCTTATATATTTGTACATGCCCCTGTAAATACATAGGTGTACATGTGGTAAATTTTAAACACTGCTCAAAATAACAGGGCCTTTCTATAAAAATAAAGCTTCAGGTCTGAATGGGTTAAGACACACTAGGGGTCAACACTTTCTAATATGTTACATTAGCCGTATGTTGATTTATGACTTAAACATGGCTACACATCTATGTCACTGACAACAAATTGTACACATCTCTTTTTTTTCCATTCCAAACTCATTTCTGTGAACAACCTACTCTAAATGCTACATATGAAGTAAACAAATGCCAAATTCTTTGTCATATTGCTGAAGGATGTAATTAATTATATTGTTATTCTAGCGTTTTCTGCAAAGTGATTGGTACATTTATTACAGAGTGCTGCAGGCAGGCAGACATGCTGTGCATCTTTTCCTGGATAATGTGTGTCATGCTGTTGCTGCGCTTTAAGAGTATTTCATGGTAGCTTTCATAACAGGTAGCAAGAAATATTTTCTGTTAGTCGGGCCACATAGAGAACAGTACATGATATTCAGAGGAAGACCAGACAGAAATGACAAATCGCACCACCATGCATTGTGGCTATAATAATTGTATCATTTAAGTTATGCATTAAAAATTAATGTCCGTGCAACATTAGGTTTAAAAGGTAATAACACAAACTGCTTAAGGAATCAGATGAATTAACAATGCAAACTCGTTTTCCATGTTAGCTGGTTTCTATTAGAAAGGAAAATATTTTCTACAATCACAGAATTATTTGACCATTCTTCAAATATCTCTCAACCCCATCCCAAGAAGGTTAATGATAGCTAACACCATGTTACTAGCTAGCATTGTCACATACCCATGCTAATAGTCCCCAGAATTCAACAACTATGAAAAGCACATTTACAAGATTTTCACTAGTATGCTGCTCTGCGGTGGTTTTGGTCTGCAGAACTGCAGACCTACTTTCTGACCCACACAACTTTCCAGTTCATAACAACATGGGCTGGTTCCAGAAAACTGTTTTAAACGCTGTCTATAAATGTGTGTTCAGGTCACAGACATTATCTCTATATAGATTCCATAGCCCTCTTCAGTCTTGTGCTAATGTTTTGTTGTTTTTTTTATGGGACTGTACACCTAAACTCATCAAAGTCCATTTAACTTAAAAACCCTTCACAAAACTGAGAGTAAGCAGTTTTTTTTACTTTAAAAAAAAAAAATGATGTGTGCTATTTGTTCTTTAAATCTAACATAAAACTTGGGAGACAAAGGTAGCCATTGACTGCTGATCTATGGACCTTCTGATGGATACTTCACTATGATCTAGTAATGGTAGACTGGTCATATGTAGCTTAAAAGTGCAACATGCAACAAAAATAACATTTTGAAAGCTTTGTTTCTCCTGGTATCTATTCACTTTGCTAAAACAATTTTATTCTGTAAGAATCAGCAATTTATATCGACTTGCCATGGATCCACATACAAGGCAGATACCATATTTTAACACCATTTTTACTACAGTGTCTGTGAATGGACAAACAACTGTGTGTGAAGTGAGAACCCTCTGAGCTTTAAAACTGCCACTGCAGCTTTGTCTGATAGGTGCTAGAGCATCGCTAGTTATAAATATATTGCAGGTGCCTATAGTGCAAATAACACACAAAAAGCATGAAGCATGTTGACTTATAACACGATTGTAAAGATACTGTTTCCCAAAGCTTTTATTTTTACATTACTTTTGTACACTGAAGGCTTTTATTTTGGCACGCTTCCTGTGAAGCTGCATCATCTAAGAAACATTTTTGTTGCACTGCAAGGCTTCTCCTAGCTGGATGCTAATACCTGAACTTTAAGCTGTAAGGAATCAAAGCTATCTGTCTAGTATGTTAGCCCTTTATTTGTAAAAAAAGAAATTATATTTTCCTGTGTCAAATGTTATGTTAGTGAATGTATGTGTTAGCATGTTTAATTGCAAAGACACTAAGACTGTGCTCATGCTTGCAAGAGCTCATATGTTTATATCTCTGTCTTGTAGCACTTCCTGTGTTTCCTAGAATAAGGCTAATTGAGATCGAAGATGTTCAAAAAAATGGAAAAATTAATTAATATTAAATAAAATTCTTCTGGAAATATCAGTAAGCTTCTCTATTGTCTGGCTGGGGTTCATTACAGTGCAGTTAACCTAGGCCAATGGATCTGCTCGCAGATGTTTATGTCTGGAAATATTGTGGCCACTGACAACCACTGTTCATTCACAACTGTGCTTGACATTCAAATTAAATTCTCTTTCCATCTTTACCACTAGATGTCAGTAACTCTTACACACTGTATCTTTACCTGGCAGAGGTTTCACTGGACATCATTTTCTACATAGAACTTTGTGATGATTGTTATGTTTGGCTATACGTTAGGTTAAAATTCCATTTACAAGGAACTTACAGCACCAAAGCCCCAGGAATAGTGAAAACCTCTGTTGTTTTTCTTCCTTGGCAATAGTAAACGGTAAATTAATAACATGTTGTGGTGGTAGAAACAACCTACCAGGTTCTAGTTAAAACAACACAGTCACAAATTGAGGTAAATAATTAACCATTTGTTTTCTGACTTTTCAAAGATTTTTTTTAAATTAATTACTTATTCCTAGTAGCTGTGAAAGGAAAATGTGTGGGGAAAATTGGTCATCCTCATGCAATCACAGATTTATAACACCTGATTTATAAGGCCTGATATAAAAATGGAAATGGGAAGAAGAGTTCATATAATTCACCATCAAACAAAACAATTTCACAGGTTGCTCAGAGTGAAAGTGTCTATCCTTAGTCTTTTATTCTCAACTTTCACAATTAACTCTTATTTACAGTCATTGTAGGAGCTATGGATAATTGTAGCCATGCATCATGGGAAGTGATGGTGAAAAACTTACTAATGAGTCTTCTATTAGGCTGTTTAGGCTTAATCTGATTCTCTACTGATCATCTCTAAGAAAGACTAATTAAATCAAATGTTTTTTTAAAAGCACATTTTATACATGAATAGCACAAAGAGCTTTAAATAATAAAATGCTCATGAAAACGTTTGCAAATCAAAAAGAATATAAACTAACAATTAAAAACACACACCTAATCTTTCTCTCTTTCGCACACACACTTAAAGCCAACCCCCAGAGGTTGTCAAACCTCTGCCATAGCCCTGATGCCGTGTTCTTCTTCTTGATATGACCAAAGAAAAAGTTGTTTTCCTAACAGTTTTCATTATCATGAAACGGTGTCTTGATATGTAGTTGGCGGAGTGTTTGTATCATTTAAAAAATGGAAATCAGGAAACATGTCTGCAAAACATTTTAAAAACCTGGCACACACTCTGCGCACCCACACTTTTTTCAAGGATCTACACAGTATTTTGCATTTGCCCCAAGTTCTGCAAGAGATGCATTTTGAATCAACCTGAATGTGTTAAGCTACGAGTAGAGTCTTCTCAAGCCATGTCTAAAATCACATGTGTATCAAAGCAAGTGTACAAAGACTCCTGCCAGTCCTGCAGTATTATTGAACTTTTCTCTTCTTGCACTATGGAGTTACAGAGCACTCCATCATCGATGAACCTCTACAACCACTTTTTATTTCAGCTTTGGGCTTTGATGCTTCTTTGTAACAAACTCAGAACTGCAGACGTATTTTCACAGTATGAATCCTGATATTTCATCTACCATCACAATAGGAGTCTCTTTTTTTTCCAAACAAATTCACAATACTTATCTCTCCAGAGCTGCATGATTAAGGAATATAATAAGTATTATAAAAATAAGTTATATTTAAAATTTTTTCCAATTTTTGTGCTACTGCAGTACTGAGATACACTGGAATTAACACAAGATGACTAATAAGTTAATTAAAAATAAATCATGACTTTGGTTTGTGACTTTGAACAGAAAAGGCTGGAGAATAATCGGCTCGGAGCCTCTAATTGAGGTTGTTTTTCCTCCTTATTTATTAAGTTTCTGACATTTTTCAAGACTTACATTTAGAATTTTTGATCATTGGGTGTGCATGAACCAAGGTACCCCACTCAAAGGTCACATTCATTTATTTTGATCTGGTTTTCTATACATTACAGAGTTCTTTTATTAAAACCTAAACACTATGATAGTATTTATCGGATTTACATGATGACATGTCATTGCTGTTCTCTGTGTGTGTGAGTTCCACCCTGATACCTCACACACACACTTGCGCACACAAACACGTGAGCACACACTTCCGTCAACAGAGTGTGTCAAAACACGTCAACCGACGAAAATCAGAGAAAAACCTCCCAGAGAGGTGAAGATAGAAAGTTATTTTCAAGTCCATGTTACTGAAAAGAAAGATCTCCCCACGGCACGAGGACAGAGGATGATATCAGCAAAATATAGTTTCCACAAAAACATAACTTATAAACCGCTTGAATCAGTCACTAAAGAGGCTCTTCTGGCTGCCTTATACAGTATATATTTGAATTTAGTCATTCTTGATTGAACTATAATAAAGTGCATTCTCCATTTTCTTGAAGAGTCTGAATCTAGATGCTGAAATGACGTTAGATTTAGATTGTTCAGCTGTGTGCATTCCCATGACGGGGCATGAACTTCCAAGCCTTCTGTTTTCATATTTTGGTCTGATTTTCAGCTGGCTGACGTCTTTGTAGATGTGTGAACTCTTTCCGCTGAAGAAAATGTGCTTAACTGTGCGTCACCTGCAGGTGGCATCAAGGCAGATCGCCACCATGGACATGTCATAATGTATAACAGATAAATTATATATTAGACACAGTATAAACATGTTTTAGAGGAAAGGGAACCGTAAATGACTTCTGTTGTAAGTTGGCACTGTGTAGAAAACAAGCTCGTTAATAAATGAACGTTACCTTCTAGTGGGAGCAGGCCGCTCCCTAAATATAATGGTGAGGGAAAACATGATGCACAAAATCCACTTCCAACATTTTTGTTCATTACAATAGAAATAAAAAAGTAACCTGAAATAACATGGACATTATGATTTGAAGACAATCGTGTTAAAAAAGTGAGATTGCACCACTAAATGATCCACATTACATGACTTGGTACAATGATAACTTCCTTGTATCGGAAGACATTACCATCAGCCTGTCCTCTTCTAGCTGTTTAACTCTGACTTCATCTCACCCCACATGAAAATTGAAGACAATGACAGATACTCTATGATGACAGAGAGTAGAGGTCATCTTGGTCAGCACCGTCTGATGTCTCTGCTCTGTAAATGATTAGGCATGGTGTCAGACACAAAGACAAATAGATGGGCCTCAGATTCTATATATGTGCTACCAGATACAGCCAGTGGGCTTTTAAATTGCACTCTGAGGACGAACAAGCACAGAGTTGTGAAAGCTGAATGTTCAAGCTAGTGTGCAACTGCCACATCATCAAATATTTCTGTCAGCGGCTTTTGTTTTTTAGCTCCAGGCAAACAGTGACTGACACAAATCTCTGTGTAGTTCCAGGTGTCATGTCCAGTTTGAAAACTGATTTCAGAAGTATTTCAGAAACTTTAGCTTCTTTGAGTACAAATAACGCCCACAGTTATATCAACCATATCTCCTTATCTCTGAGGGAGAGTACAGACACCATATGGAGGAAACTTTTTCCAGCTGTTTGTATCTGTAATCTTATTCTTTCATTCACTAGCCACAGATCCTGACCATGGGTGAGGATATGAAGGAATATAGATCAACCAGCCCTATGGCTCCCTTTTCCACAACAACAGCCTGACGCAGAGTCTGGACACCACACTGATCCATCGGTCAGTCTGCTACATTCTTCACACTAAAAGAGACATTGAGATACTTGGACATTTACATTTGGGAAAGATCTCATTCCTGACCCAGAAAGAGCACTCCACCCTTTTCCGGCTAAGGACCATAGACTCAGGTTTAGAGATCCTCCCATTAACACATTAAATTTAAATAAGTAAGCAAGTAAGTAGTAAGTAAGTAAGCAAGCAAACAAGTAAGGAAATAAATAAATAAATAAATCTTTATCCAACTGGTAGAAACTATAGACCAAGAAACTAAATTATACTGGGCTACTTTGGTCATGAGACTTTGTGGTCTTCTTTGTAATGTTATGTTTCAGTATTACCAACAGGATGTTAAACTGGACCATTAACTTACTGGAATAGACTTGCAAATGATCCTAACCTCAGCATTTACAATAAATGTGTAAATACAACCAGCAGATCTTCAGCATATAATCATTTTTAAAAAACAAACTTCAGTCACTGAATCTGATCCAAGCTTTAAAAACTAATCCAGTTGTTTCTTACAGTGCACCTCATTTTCTTCCAACACACTTGCTAAGAATCTGTAATGGTCCAATAAGATTAATCACCATCCTATCATGTGTCTTTGGCTTATTATATTGCACCTCCTCATCACCCTGATTTGAACTCCACTCACACATACTCTGCTGAGCTGCCACCATGCTGGTTACACACAACACCCGCTGGGTCCAATTTGCACAAATGACTTATGTGTCTCACTAAGTCTAACCAATCAACAGCCAAATACTGCTTGTTATGCTTTTCCCTTCCATCTAGAAGCCCACAGATAAAGTAAAACCAAAACAGAAGTTTGGATTTCCCTTAAAATTCAATTATTTTAGTCAACATGCAAACGCTATCTTTTTATCTTCCAGAGGAAAGTCAAACAGAAAAACACATATTTGACATCCAGATGGAAGCTATGTCTAAATTATTTCCAAATTGTTTGAGCATCTGTCAGATTTTTTGTGCTTTTACCACATGGGTAGAGATGATCTGCGTTGTGCTACAATCAAAAACAATAGGCCACATTTACATGTCTGCAGTTGCCGACCTCAAACAATTGAGGTCAGTGAGGAACAGCAAAAATGTAGTGGAATACCCCAACACAGAAATCAAAGATTTGGGAGACTAAATTAAAACCAGCCTATGTAAACAAACTATAGAAGACCATCACGATAGATGCATCGTCTCTGGTCCAGCCCTGTCCAGCTTCTCATCACAGTTCATTCGTTCTGTAATTATGACATGAAGGCTGGAAGATGCCCAGGTGATTTGGCTGAGCTGCTGTCACTGCAGGGCGGCAGAATGTGTCAGGCATTCATTTTCCCTTTCCACCCACAAGGTTTTTCCCAGGCAGACTCCCAGGCAGAGGGACGACATGCTGAACTCTGCCTGCAATCTGTTGATGGGTTGGCAGAGAAAAGTGAAAAACCAAATCACTTCCCACAGTCCTACCGTGCGTCAACACCTAACAAAAGGGAGTTGATGTTCACACAAAGCGCATATGGTGCTGCCACAGACAGAACAGCTATTTTCAAACAAAAGGACAGCAAGCTTTAATTTTTTTTAAACTTTCTTTAAAAATATCTAAAATACTACAAAAGACCAAGCGGACTTTGCTTTAGTTTTTTTTTTTTTTTTAACTGTACACTTCCTGCAAACAGTAAGGAAAATAAGTATTTGAACACCCTGCTATTTTGCAAGTTCTCCCACTTAGAAATCTTCGAGGGGTCTGAA